>CM061240.1:72662179-73293302 GCA_030848705.1 Heracleum sosnowskyi
AAAGGGGTTTCAAAAGATTTATACCTTGGCTTGAAGCTTAGAAGTGCTCTAAAGACTTTACAACTCTTAAACCTTGCTTAGAACTTCCTTTGGAAGCCAAACCATCAAGAAACAAAATATGAAAACTAAGTTAGTAACTAATCATCCTAGAACACACCATCTTGTAAAAATCATATAAAATCGAAAAATAAGATTTTCGTTCTCAAATATTTTACCACACCTTCTGATCTTCAAGGGCTTTCTTTTGAGTCCTATATCATCACCATGGAATGTTCGAATCTCCACTTTTGGGCGTTTTAAGATCGATGGCAGAAACTGCCAGGAACAGTGCGGATTGGAATCTTCAACTTGGGGAAGGGATTTGACTAGGCTACACCCCTTTGTTTGCCACCAAACTTTAGGCGTGGTCTTTACATAGAATGAGGAGGCTATGGTTAAAATATGGTGATTTATGGATGGATAGAAGTGGAGATATGAATTTGTCTTTGAGTTGTGTACTTGTTTGGCAGATTGGAGAGCTCCTTGGAAGAGAAATGGTGGAGTGGTTTTATGGCGAGTCA
Organism: Heracleum sosnowskyi; assembly: GCA_030848705.1. Classification (NCBI taxonomy): domain Eukaryota; kingdom Viridiplantae; phylum Streptophyta; class Magnoliopsida; order Apiales; family Apiaceae; genus Heracleum; species Heracleum sosnowskyi. Next base: position 72,662,740 of record CM061240.1, read on the forward strand.
TAGCATTTTGCCTCATCATCAAGACACATGTCAAGCAATGGGATGTCTGGGTGGCAAAGCAGCTTTACTAGTTTGTTTCTTTTCACATGGAAGCTACTTGGTTGCTTCCTTTGTGCACCAAGTTTGTCCAATACACTACTTCACTCGTTTAATCATACTTCGCTATGTATTCACTTTATCGTTTAATCTCGTTATAAAGTATCAGCGGTTTCCGTTCTAAATTCTCAAATCAAATATAATAAAATTCCAAAATATTAAATCCTCAAATCCTCAAATTTAATATCTCATTTCTTGATTATAGTAATATATAATTCACTGCCCGGTCAAATACTACATCAAAATAAAATTTGGAATTTCTGAATTCCGATCATCTTTGCATACACTTATTTACTCCGTAGATCACTAATATGACTTCGGAATATCCACACTACGTCTCGTACATAGGTGGCATGAAATTTTTTCTTAATCCTCAAAATCACTATTCATCCACCAGATTCACTATTCACTGATGCACTTAATCATAATAAGAAAAGTTTTAATTTTACCAAAAATTCGGGTTATTACACTATTTTTTTTTACAAAAGCATGTTTTTTAAAAATATTTGTAAATATATAATTTTATGAACTTTTTACAAAAATACAGTTTTACACAATACAAGTAAACCCATCAAAATTTTAACCTTTAATACAACCAAAAGTAATCTCATGAGTAAAAAAAAGAAAAAAAGAAAAGTAACCTCACTTTTTGTTGAAAAATGTGGAATCAGGTTGCATTTGGTTAAGTAGTAATCTTTTTTTTTTTTTTTGCATTCAATTGATTTTAGTTGCAAATTGTATTTTCATAAATATTTTTGAAAAATTGTAAAATCATAAAAAGTTTCAACGAAAATTATACTTTTTGATGATTAAATCTATTATAAAAATATTAATTGTATGACTAAAAATAAATAAAAATTCGAAACTAGTGTAGCATTTTTGGAAAACTATAAATTATTTTTATCATTTATCATTTGGAATTTGTAAAAAACTTCTTTATTATTATTTTACAATTTTTACTTAATTAAAATACGAAACATTTAAATTAAATTTTATCAAAATTAAAAAGTTCAATATATTTATACATAACATACTGAAAGGCATATGTTTTAGCCTATTTGTTTACATTGAGGAATTAACTCAACATTAAACAAGTCTGTAATAAGTAAGTAATAATTCAAATTGTCACTGGAATCTCAGAAGATTATATCTGTCAAAGAATGAAGATTAAAGTCATCTACAGACTTGAAGTGAGTCTACATTGAAAGAATCTCAATTTATTGATCAAGCCTCAATGAAGTATTCAAGCTCAGTGGATTTATTAAAGTGACGGAGATTTCATTGAAGTTTGGAAATGTTATCATTGAAGATGTATCATTTGTGGAAGGTCTGAGGTTCAATCTTCTCAGCATCAGTCATTTCTGTGACAGAGGATATGTTGTTTCCTTTGAAAGAGAGAAGGGTCAGATCCTTCACAAGAAGAATGGAAAGCCTGCTCTTCAAGGAGTAAGAAAAGGTGACTTGTTCATAGCTGATCTGCACTCAGGATCCCAAGATGAAGTTAATTGTTTTTATGCTAAAGCTTCATCAGATAAAAGTTGGCTATGGCACAAGAAGATGTCTCACCTTAACTTCAAAACCATGAACTCTTTAGTCAAGAGGGAATTGGTTAGAGGTTTGCCTCAGATGGAATTTACACAGGAAGGACTGTGTGAGGCATGTCAGAAAGGAAAGTCAAAGAAAGCTTCTCACAAGGGCACTAACACATCATCAATAACTGAACCACTTCAGCTGCTGCACATGGATTTGTTTGGTCCAGTTAATGTGATGTCCATGTCAAAGAAACAATATGCACTTGTGATTGTTGATGACTTTTCAAAATATACATGGGTTTTATTCCTACATTCCAAGGATGAGACCCCACACCTGGTGATTGACCATGTAAAGTTGATTGAGCTGGATTCTAGATTCCCTGTTAGAGCCATAAGGTCAGATAATGGTACTGAATTCAAGAATGCAATCCTAAATGACTTTTGTGCTGATAAAGGAATAACAAGACAGTATTCTGCCCCTAGAACTCCTCAACAAAATGGAGTAGTGGAAAGAAAGAATCGTACATTGATTGAAGCTGCTAGGACTATGTTAAGTGAGTCCAAACTTCCAACGTACTTTTGGGCTGAAGCAGCAAATATAGCTTGTTATACTCAGAATCGAACTTTAATCAACAAGGACTTAATGAAGACTCCTTATGAGATCATGAACAACAAGAAACCAACTGTCAAGTACTTTCACGTATTTGGAGCAAAATGCTTTGTGCTTATAGATGACAATGTGAAACGTGGCAAGTTTGATGCAAAGGCACAAGAAGCTATTTTTGTTGGTTATTCCAGGAGATCTTACATAGTCTACTTGGTTGGCAGTCACACAGTAAAGGAAAGTGTCAATGTTACTTTTGACGACACTAAGTTCCCTAATATCCAAAAAGAAGATTCATCTGAGAAGCTGAAGTTTGATAACTTGCTAGACTCAGAATCAGATGATGTAGCCCCACCTGAAGTTATTGCTGGTAATGATAATAACAATGATGATAATGATCATGGTGGTGGTGGAAACACTGGTAACAATGGAGATACCACCAACACTGGAGAAGAATCATCAAGGCAATCAAGCAACAACTTAGGGGGAGCAAATGAAGGATCATCTAGTCACTCACAACATCAAAGTGAATTTCAAGGTGAATCATCAAGATCAAATCTTCCAAGACAGACTGTATGGAATAGAGCTCATCCTTTTGAGCTGACCATTGGTGATCCAGGTGTTGGAGTTAAAACTGAAAGTGCATCTCAGAATGAATGTCATTATTCAGCATTTCTATCTGAAATGGAGCCAAAGAAAACTGAGGAAGCACTGACTGATCCAGATTGGGTGATTTCTATGCAAGATGAACTCAATCAGTTTGAACAACAACAAGTCTGGAAGTTGGTACCCAGGCCAAAGAACAAGAAAGTAGTTGGTACATATAACACCCCTGGATTATCTTATATTATTTAATATTATAAATAGTGACTTTGGTTATATTGTGTAATTTTTTTTTCTTTTCAACCACCTTATATAGAAGATGGAAGATTTATATTTCGAGATTATATTCGTGTTGTGTGAGTAGAATAAGTGAATGCAAACGAGGACGGAATTCGACGATTCTTATTTTACTGTGACTTGAGTTAATCAAGCTATCGAAGAGTACGCTAACCTTATAAGTACTCGAGGAGTTAATGAGTTAGAGTTTTTAAATATTTAATCAAGAGATTATCATATTGAGAATGTACACCGAAAACCCTGAGCAACGGAACGATTTAGAGGTTAATCGGAGATTGTGACGAAATTGAGCGGTATAGAAAATACGTAGTGAATTGTGATTAAACGAGAAAGTGATACAAGTATTAAACCATCCACTAGCTTCTTAAACACACTAAAGGAAGGGACATGTGTTGGATTGTGAAGCTAGCCACCATACCATTCAAGACACCAAGCTTAGTCAAGGTGTTCACATGTGTCCTTAGAATGATGTAAGGCATGAGCTCACTCTCCACTAACACTTATCACACAAAAAATCAGCACTCTTGCATTATTCCAAGGAAACAAATCAAAAAAAAACAAAGAGAAAAAGAAAACAAGAGCAAGCAAAACACAAACTCTCCAAAACTGTTCAGCAGAAACCAGATCCAAAGAAAAATTCATATCTCCACTTCTATCCATTCATAAATCACCAAATTTTAACCATATCTCCTTCATTGTATGGAGAACACACTTTTAAAATTTCATGGCCAACAAAGGAGTGTAGCCTAGTCAAATCCCTTCCCCAAGTCGGAGAACCGAAACTGTCTAGCCTTTCCCAGTTTTGACCACTCACCTTAGAAAGCCAATAAGTCGAGCTTCAAGCATCCCCTGGTGATGAGATAGGACTCAAACGAAAGCCCTTGAAGAGTAGAAGGTGTGGTAAAAAGTAGAGAACCAAATTCTTATATTTCGATTTTATATGGATCTTACAAAGTGATGATGAATAGTAACTCCGAAATTTTATTAACTTGTTTTCTTGATTGGATCTTAAGGTTTAAGCTTTGTAAGGAGTATCTAAGGCTTGTTGAGTGATTGTGAGCACTTGTTAGTGTTGGTAGAGCATCAAGCAAGGTAAAATCTTTGAACCACCTTTGAGTTTTATAGAGTTTTTGATGAGATCTTAAGTTGTTTACAAGATGAGTTCTTGATTAGTGTTTTAGTGGTTGATTCAAGTTTGTTTGTTGTGTATATGTTGTGTGGTGGTCATGGGACCTTACCACTGGCCTTAGAGCCTCTTGACAGTAGTAATTGATGTTGTTAAGCCATGAGTTGCTTTGATGTTATGCTTGAGGCATGTACGAATTTGGAATGTTCGATTTATAGCCGTCGTAATGACGAAATTTTGTTAACCCTTAAAGACAGTATCAAACCGAGACCTTCACTTGGTTGGTTTAAGGAGTAACCACTGCATATGGTGGTGTAGATATTATTTTCTAGTTTATTTTGCCGCAATAATCATGTCAAAAGAGTTTATGGTTTTTGAGTTATGGTCGTTTTAGTAAAAATTGTTCGAGTAATGAAATCGTAGAAACACATCAACTTTGTGACTATGTTTGAGACCCTTAAGAGTTGTTCTAAAATATGAAATTTTGTGGTAACATGCTAAGGTCAGTTATCAAGATGTGTGCGAAGGTTTCGATTGCAAAAGATTATTTTTCAAATTTATAAAATGTGTAAGCCGAGGTTGCGCAAGTGGAAAAGCCCTTTAAGGAGATGACACTACTCTTTGCAAACCCCCAGCCCTGTTTTGTAAAATCAGAAAAATGAGTCCTTTGACCAGAGCCCAATCTTGAGTTGATAACCTTCTAGACATTCTCTAGATCGTGCACGCGAAAACGGTGCGTCATTTGAGTTAACGGTTATCGAGTTATGAACGTTTTAGTAAAAGTGATGCAAATAGTAAAAATCCGCAGTTGACTCAACTTCAAAAATACATTTCACCTATCTAGACTCGTGTTTTCGAATCGGAACTTTTATGATAAATATTAAAAATACCAAATATGATTTTAGAAGTGGTTTCGTATTTAAAAATGTTTTCAGTGATTTATTAAAAGTGTTGGAGTGCGAGTCGCAGAATAGTAATTTTCAGGAAAGTCAACTCTAGAGGTACTATTTTGACCATCCATTTTGGTTAAGTTAAAAGAGGAATTTCGAGTCGATTAAAACACGAAACTTGTTAAGAATTATCAAGGCAACATGTTGTTGTAAAGAACAAGGTTATAAATGGTTAGTAAGATGTAAAGAATATCCTACGTTAAGTATGAATTTGAGGAACGAGTTTGGACTAAACTTATGACTTAAGTGTTTGTCGATTAACATGGACTTAGTATGAGTCTAGAGGGACCCTTAGTGCCTTGTTTGTGATTGGCTTAAGTGTTTAAGAATTGAGTTATAAGTGGATCGTATAGGGGATTAATCGCGTGTTTTATTGACCTTGTTTAGATTGTCGGACCCCGCTACGAGCCCCTAATACATCCAGAGTACCATGCAAGTTTACTAGTTCATACTCTATTGTTCAGAGTATTTATATATTTTTAAATGCATAAGTATGCTATTTAAGTTTTGATAAATATAATTGCAAATATTCCATCTAGTAGTTTATACTGGATTTTATTCATGCAATTTGAAATGCATATATATTATTATTGACCTTGTTATCCGGATATTATAAAATTTATGTCATGAGTTGGTCCATATTGTTGGAACATCTATCGAGATACTTTATTCGTACTCGCCGAGAAGGTGATAGAGATATATTAAATAATATCTTCATACTATATATTAATTGATATATATATATATATAAGTGGAGTTATATATACATAGTAAGTTGAGAATACTGATATGGGTCATCTCATTTCAAATCCATGATCAGAACAGTTTTCATATTTATTTCCTCTACTCATTCAAGGGGAAAACTAAATTATTGGAGGTGTTTATCGTTCATTGTTTCTGAACGATATTGGAGTAGTATTTTATTGAGATGTAAATAAAGGTGCACGTGTTATTTTTACCGTGATGCCTAAGAGATTTATTGTTGAAGGTGATCGAAGATTCCGACACCTTATATTCTGGACTAAAAGATGGCAAAAGTGACCGGAGTAACGCACCGGCCCACTGAGTAGTATTTGGGGTGTGTTCGAGACGTCGGCTCATCCTTCTATCGATAGTAAACGAGTAGTGACAATGGACTGATCAATCCATTACTTGAGTAGGAATTTGAGAAGAAGTCCAATCATCGATATCCTAACTGTTAACCGATGCCTTTGTGGTTCTGTTAACTAGGGTGTTGATCTGAGCAGTTGTTAAATTATATTCATTCAAATCAATTGAGTAGTTCCAAGAAGTTATTGGATTATATTCGAGTAGTATGGAGAAGTTATTGAGATCTATTTATTCTATTATAAGAGTAGTATTCTGAGATTGATAAGAATTTCCGAGTTAATCTCTTTTCAAAAGTATATATTTATATAAGTGGAGAAGTTTTATAAAGTGGTAAAAACATATTTTTTTAAGCGAGTTGTTGTTGCTTCATATGGTGTCTATATACTTGCTGGGTATTCTGTTTGCTCATTCTTGCTATTTAAATATTATTAAACAGCGGCACCCAGAGCTGGCACTAGTGCGGCGAACCGTGATAAAGGGAAGGGGAAAGGCTATTAATCCAGCACATTAGCCTTATAGTATATGAGAAGGGTGCGAGCTAGGAAGAAGTTGTTTAATGTTTTATTATCTAGTATTATGAAGTTGTAATGATATTTCAGAGATTCTGGGAAGAGAATTTGTGATGTAATAACTTTTGGATTATTAAGTACTTGTTCTAAGACTATAACCCGTGGAGTAGATTATGGAGTTTATTATGATTATTGTTGTAGATTATATTGTAAGCAGGTGATCGAATATTCCGCGAGAGAATGTGACGACCTGGATTCCTGTAGGGGATTTGGGGGCGAACAGAAATGGTATCAGAGCAGTAGGTTATAAACCTTAGAACGAGAGTAGGAGGAGTTATGACTATATAAGAGAGAGTTTAGAAGCCAATAAATCGATAGGTAATATATATAGTAGAACCTCAAGGAGTAGTTGGGGTAGAGGCATGATGGCCAATATCTAGTAGAATCAATTGGGACGAGAAAAACGTGTATCCATGATTTATTTATTGTGTTTAAATTTTTTAATGAGTATATAGAGAGACATGTATACATAAATAAATAAATATATATATATATATATATATATATATATATATATATATATATATATATATATATGGATGCATACATATATATGTATATATATGCATATGTACAGATATATACTGTTTTGTTTCATAAGTAAATATTTTATGGGTACGCAGTTTTATTGAACTGAATAATTAATTAAGTTTTTTTTTACCTCAAAAAAATGCCACCAAAGAGAAATAGAGATAACTTCCGGGAAGGTGAGCCTTCTACGGGGGAGAATAACAATCGAGGAGATAACCAGAACAACAATCAGAACAATCAAGGACTTAACCAACTAGTGGATTTGTTGAGGCAAACCCTAGACCGTGGCCATCAGGGTCCTATACCCAATGTGGTAAACCAGACTGCAGCAGCTTTTAAGGCTTTTAAGTCAATACAACCACCTGAGTTTAAGGGGTTTGGAGAACCAGTCGAGGCTAGATCATGGCTGAAAGAGATGGAGAAATCTTTTAAGATTATAGGAGTAGAAAAGGGGCAGAAGACGATCTTTGCCACCTATTTGCTGAAGGAAGAGGCGAATTATTGGTGGGAGTCTAAGGAAGCAATGGAACCTGAAGGGGTAGTAACCTGGGAAAGATTCACTGAGTTGTTTTTGCAGAAGTATTTTCCTGAGCATATGGAGAGTAGGATAGAGATAAAGTTCTTAGAGCTAAAGCAGAATAATAGGACAGTTGCTGAGTATGAGAAGGAGTTTACCGAGCTATCTAGGTTCGTGCCACATTTCGTAGATACTGATAAGAAGAAGGCGAGGAGGTTTCAGCATGGGTTGAAACCGTGGATAAAAACTAGGATAGCTGCTTTTGAGCTTACTGAGTATGTTAAAGTGGTGAATAAGGCGGAAGTAATAGAGGCAGGAAGTAATTTTGATCCAAAGGAAAATGAAGGGAAGAAAAGAAAATCGGAGAGTTGGGGAGGATATCCGACTAGTGGGACATTTCAGAACCAACATGGTAGGAGGCCCGGGTTTCAGCCTGTAAGATTTGGAGGATCTAACCGAGCAGAAAGTGCGAATAGTGTACAAGTAGGACAACAGGGAAATGAAAGCCAGTTTAGGCAGCCAAGACCACCATTGCCAGACTGTGAGGTATGTGGAAAGAAGCATCCAGGAGCATGTGCAAAATCAGAGGGTAGGTGTCATAACTGTGGTCAAGAGGGGCATCAACGGATGAATTGTCCCAGGAGGGGAGTAGTTTGCTACAAATGTGGAAAGGAGGGTCACATCTCTAGAGACTGTAAGGCATCAGCAATGGGACTTGTGGCTCCACGACAAAGTAGTGGAGTTAATAGCAACCAATCAACCGCTAGGATTTTTAATATGACGGTGGCCGATGGCATGAGGGAGATGGACGAGAAAGAAGGTACACGTTTTCGTAATTTTGTAAATGCGTATATAAATGATGAGACGATATAAAAATAGAGGTATGTTAAAGAATGGGAAAGGAGTAACAGAGACGGAATAGACAATATAGCATGAGAGTTTATAATCGAAATATGGGGGGCATAAAACTAGTAAGAGTAATGAGGAGATATTGGGAAGTAGGGTACGAGATAAGCAACCTTAACTATTGACTACGTTGATTCCGAGGACGGAATCCTTTTTAGGAGGGGAGTCTATAACACCCCTGGATTATCTTATATTATTTAATATTATAAATAGTGACTTTGGTTATATTGTGTAATTTTTTTTTCTTTTCAACCACCTTATATAGAAGATGGAAGATTTATATTTCGAGATTATATTCGTGTTGTGTGAGTAGAATAAGTGAATGCAAACGATGACGGAATTCGACGATTCTTATTTTATTGTGACTTGAGTTAATCAAGCTATCGAAGAGTACGATAACCTTATAAGTACTCGAGGAGTTAATGAGTTAGAGTTTTTAAATATTTAATCAAGAGATTATCATATTGAGAATGTACACCGAAAACCCTGAGCAACGGAACGATTTAGAGGTTAATCGGAGATTGTGACGAAATTGAGCGGTATAGAAAATACGTAGAGAATTGTGATTAAACGAGAGAGTGATACAAGTATTAAACCATCCACTAGCTTCTTAAACACACTAAAGGAAGGGACATGTGTTGGATTGTGAAGCTAGCCACCATACCATTCAAGACACCAAGATTAGTCAAGGTGTTCACATGTGTCCTTAGAATGATGTAAGGCATGAGCTCACTCTCCACTAACACTTATCACACAAACAATCAGCACTCTTGCATTATTCCAAGGAAACAAATCAAAAGAAAACAAAAAGAAAAAGGAAACAAGAGCAAGCAAAACACAAACTCTCCAAAACTGTTTAGCAGAAACCAGATCCAAAGAAAAATTCATATCTCCACTTCTATCCATTCATAAATCACCAAATTTTAACCATATCTCCTTCATTGTATGGAGAACACACTTTTAAAATTTCATGGCCAACAAAGGAGTGTAGCCTAGCCAAATCCCTTCCCCAAGTCGGAGAACCGAAACTGTCCAGCCTTTCCCAGTTTTGACCACTCACCTTAGAAAGCCAATAAGTCGAGCTTCAAGCATCCCCTGGTGATGAGATAGGACTCAAACGAAAGCCCTTGAAGAGTAGAAGGTGTGGTAAAAAGTTGAGAATCAAACTCGTATATTTCGATTTTATATGGATCTTACAAAGTGATGATGAATAGTAACTCCGAAATTTTATTAACTTGTTTTCTTGATTGGATCTTAAGGTTTAAGCTTTGTAAGGAGTATCTAAGGCTTGTTGAGTGATTGTGAGCACTTGTTAGTGTTGGTAGAGCATCAAGCAAGGTAAAATCTTTGAACCACCTTTGAGTTTTATAGAGTTTTTGATGAGATCTTAAGTTGTTTACAAGATGAGTTCTTGATTAGTGTTTTAGTGGTTGATTCAAGTTTGTTTGTTGTGTATATGTTGTGTGGTGGTCATGGGACCTTACCACTGGCCTTAGAGCCTCTTGACAGTAGTAATTGATGTTGTTAAGCCATGAGTTGCTTTGATGTTATGCTTGAGGCATGTACGAATTTGGAATGTTCGATTTATAGCCGTCGTAATGACGAAATTTTGTTAACCCTTAAAGACAGTATCAAACCGAGACCTTCACTTTGTTTAAGGAGTAACCACTGCATATGGTGGTGTAGATATTATTTTCTAGTTTATTTTGCCGTAATAATCATGTCAAAAGAGTTTATGGTTTTTGAGTTATGGTCGTTTTAGTAAAAATTGTTCGAGTAATGAAATCGTAGAAACACATCAACTTTGTGACTATGTTTGAGACCCTTAAGAGTTGTTCTAAAATATGAAATTTTTTGGTAACATGCTAAGGTCAGTTATCAAGATGTGTGCGAAGGTTTCGATTGCAAAAGATTATTTTTCAAATTTATAAAATGTGTAAGCCGAGGTTGCGCAAGTGGAAAAGCCCTTTAAGGAGATGACACTACTCTTTGCAAACCCCCTGCCCTGTTTTGTAAAATCAGAAAAATGAGTCCTTTGACCAGAGCCCAATCTTGAGTTGATAACCTTCTAGACATTCTCTAGATCGTGCACGCGAAAACGGTGCGTCATTTGAGTTAACGGTTATCGAGTTATGAACGTTTTAGTAAAAGTGATGCAAATAGTAAAAATCCGCAGTTGACTCAACTTCAAAAATACATTTCACCTATCTAGACTCGTGTTTTCGAATCGGAACTTTTATGATAAATATTAAAAATACCAAAGATGATTTTAGAAGTGGTTTCGTATTTAAAAATGTTTTCAGTGATTTATTAAAAGTGTTGGAGTGCGAGTCGCAGAATAGTAATTTTCAGGAAAGTCAACTCTAGAGGTACTGTTTTGACCATCCATTTTGGTTAAGTTAAAAGAGGAATTTCGAGTCGATTAAAACACGAAACTTGTTAAGAATTATCAAGGCAACATGTTGGTGTAAAGAACAAGGTTATAAATGGTTAGTAAGATGTATAGAATATCCTACGTTAAGTATGAATTTGAGGAACGAGTTTGGACTAAACTTATGACTTAAGTGTTTGTCGATTAACATGGACTTAGTATGAGTCTAGAGGGACCCTTAGTGCCTTGTTTGTGATTGGCTTAAGTGTTTAAGCATTGAGTTATAAGTGGATTGTATAGGGGATTAATCGCGTGTTTTCTTGACCTTGTTTAGATTGTCGGACCCCGCTACGAGCCCCTACTACATCCAGAGTACCAGGCAAGTTTACTAGTTCATACTCTATTGTTCAGAGTATTTATATATTTTTAAATGCATAAGTATGCTATTTAAGTTTTGATAAATATAAATGCAAATATTCCATCTAGTAGTTTGTACTGGATTTTATTCATGCAATTTGAAATGCATATATATTATTATTGACGTTGTTATCCGGATATTATAAAATTTATTTCATGAGTTGGTCCATATTGTTGGAACATCTATCGAGATACTTTATTCGTACTCGCCGAGAAGGTGATAGAGATATATTAAATAATATCTTCATACTATATATTAATTGATATATATATAAGTGGAGTTATATATACATAGTAAGTTGAGAATACTGATATGGGTCATATCATTTCAAATCCATGATCAGAACAGTTTTCATATTTATTTCCTCTACTCATTCAAGGGGAAAACTAAATTATTGGAGGTGTTTATCGTTCATTGTTTCTGAACGATATTGGAGTAGTATTTTATTGAGAAGTAAATAAAGGTGCACGTGTTATTTTTACCGTGATGCCTAAGAGATGTATTGTTGAAGGTGATCGAAGATTCCGACACCTTATATTCTGGACTAAAAGATGGCAAAAGTGACCGGAGTAACGCACCGGCCCACTGAGTAGTATTTGGGGTGTGTTCGAGACGTCGGCTCATCCTTCTATCGATAGTAAACGAGTAGTGACAATGGACTGATCAATCCATTACTTGAGTAGGCGTTTGAGAAGAAGTCCAATCATCGATATCCTAACTGTTAACCGATGCCTTTGTGGTTCTGTTAACTAGGGTGTTGATCTGAGCAGTTGTTAAATTATATTCATTCAAATCAATTGAGTAGTTCCAAGAAGTTATTGGATTATATTCGAGTAGTATGGAGAAGTTATTGAGATCTATTTATTCTATTATAAGAGTAGTATTCTGAGATTGATAAGAATTTCTGAGTTAATCTCTTTTCAAAAGTATATATTTATATAAGTGAAAAAGTTTTATAAAGTGGTAAAAACATATTTTTTTAAGCGAGTTGTTGTTGCTTCATATGGTGTCTATATACTTGTTGGGCATTCTATTTGCTCATTCTTGTTATTTAAATATTATTAAACAGCGTCACCCAGAGCTGGCACTAGTGTGGCGAACCGTGATAAAGGGAAGGGGAAAGGCTATTAATCCAGCGCATTAGCCTTATAGTATATGAGAAGGGTGCGAGCTGGGAAAAAGTTTTTTAATGTTTTATTATCTAGTATTATGAAGTTGTAATGATATTTCAGAGATTCTGGGAAGAGAATTTGTGATGTAATAACTTTTGGATTATTAAGTACTTGTTCTAAGACTGATATGGGTTAAAATAAAGCCCTAAGGACACATTTAATGATGCATTAAATGTACTTGAAATGGTCCAAATACGAGGTCCATTAATGAGGCCTGGAACCATGACTATAATGAAAATTCGTAGTCAACAATTGGGCCAAGGTCCAACCCTTGTTTTAAACCACTAAGGCATGGGCTTGGTTCATATGCAGTCCAGTGGTTGGAAACCACTAGGAAACTTCCAATACAACGTCCAACATGGAAACCAACTCCAGCATGCAAACTAATTCTGATAAGAGTTATCCACTATTCAAAGGCGGTTACATGGCCACCAAGTAACCTAATTCTACCACGATTTTAGGGCTCCAGACGCCTATATAAAGGGCCTAACCCCTCAACATTAGAACTACGTTTTCTTGGCTTGATTCTCAATTACGAATTGAGATACGTAGGCATCTTGTGAGGACCTGTGCAGTCACGAACCACGAGAGCAGCCATTAAGACACGCTTGTCCACCATCATATATTGAATATTGCCGCCAATATCTAAACCTACTTTTCGTTCCACAATATTTGGCGCCGTCTGTGGGAACCTTACAACAACCATGGCTATAACACGAAGAACAGCAACCGCTACTGGATCAACTGTCACCACCACTGTTCCTATCACCACGGAGCCAGGGTCGTTACCCCTCACCACAGAGGTGGTTTCTCAACCACTTGGGACGTTGCCCATCACCACAGAGGTGGTTTCTCAACCACAAGGGACGAATCCCCAAGCTTTCATACCTCAGAACGAGACGAACCCTCTTCAAATGGTTGTCTCGCCCCTCGACCGTAACCTTCCCCATGGAGCACAAATCTCCACAACCGTGCTTCCTATAAGCACCAATCCAGCATACGGACTGCCCAACTATCCCCCTGAAGCCGGAGGGAGTGGCCATGCCCCAATAATTCATGAACCATACGAACCACCCTACATTCGAGGATTGGGACCTGTCCCTGAAAGAAGATACTTGGATTATTCTGGGCCCTACTCTGATGACTACTCGTCTGATGAAGGACGAGATCGAGCACCCAGAAGAAGAAGAGCCAGCAAAGAGCCCCTTGGAAGAAGGAATCGGGGGCAACTACAAGGGCACCTATGACTGCCATGGAAAGGATAAGGGCTCATGAGGCCGAGATCCAGAAACTAAAGAAAAACATGGAGATAGAGCAACAAAGGAGGCAGACTCAGCCTTCGAACCAAGGGGCAGGAGATGTCCCCATAATTGATTTAGGAACACCTTCAAGGAGGCAAGAAGGGGCTAGGGCTCCAAGGACGGAGATTCCCAAGTCAGATCCCCGTGTTTTAACACAGTTGGGTGACCCAGACGATCCTATTCCACCTTTCACCGAAGAGGTAATGGACGCTCATGTATCAAGGAAATTCAAGATGCCTACTATCAAGGCATATGACGGAACGGGTGATCCCGCAACCCATGTGAGAACTTTTTCAAATGCACTGTTGCTGCAACCAGTCACCGATGCCCTTAAATGTAGGGCGTTTCCTCAAACCTTGGCTGGCATGGCCCAAAGATGGTATAGTCGCTTGCCACCCAACTCTATCAGCTGTTTTAGAGATTTGAGCACGGCTTTCATCAATCAGTTCATCAGTGGACGAGTACATGAGAAAAGCTCTGCTTCACTCATGAATCTAACACAAGGAAAGAACGAGACGTTGAGAGATTATCTCAAGCGTTTCACCAAGGAGACATTGAATATACCTGATCTAGACAACAAGGTAGCTATGATAGCCCTTCAACAAGGAACCACAGATGTCTTTTTCAAGATGTCATTGGCCAAACACCCCCCTGAGAGCATGGCTGAGCTCCAACAAAGGGCTGGAAAGTACATCAAAGCTGAAGAAAGCATGAAGAAGACTGACACACCCACTACAGGTAGTGAAAATAATGATGGCTCGAAGAAACGAAAGACGGAGCAAGAGTATGATGTCAAGGACAAATATCCTCGTACGACTAGAGACTCTGATTCAGCTCCAGGCACGAAATTTACTGAATATGCAAGGTTGAATGCTCCAAGGAGTCAAATCCCTTATGACATTGAGAAAGATAGGGACTTCCGATGGCCGAAGCCACTAAGGGGAGATCCTGAGAAGAGAGACAAGAACAAGTATTGTAGGTACCATAAAGACTCGGGCCATGATACCGATGATTGTAGACAACTCAAGGACGAAATTGAGTATCTGATCCGGAAAGGGAAATTGAACAAATTCACCAAGGATGGGGACAGGAACCCCCCTAGGAGAGACTATGATCGAAGGGATGGGGACCGAGATCAAGGTCGTAACCCGCAACCCCGAGGTCCAGTGATCAACATGATTTCAGGAGGACCAACCGCTGCAGGAACCACTAGGAACTCTCAGAAGGCTTATGCCCGAGAGGTAATGCATATTGTTGGAGAAGCGCCCAAGCGTGCAAAAACTGAGATGCCGATTGGATTCGATGACTCGGACCTTGAAGGGGTGAAGTTCCCCCATGACGACCCTTTAGTGATAGCCCCCGTGATCGGAAACAATGAGGTAAAACGAGTCCTGGTGGACAATGGAGCCTCTGTTGATGTCCTTTTCCATGACATGTTCTTGAAGATGGGGTATAATGATTCCCAACTGATCCCCTCGAACATGCCCATATACGGGTTTAACGGGGTGGAATCTAAAGTTGAAGGCACGATTCAGTTGCCTATGACTATTGGTAAGGAACCAAAAGAAGTAACTCAAATATTGAATTTTGTGGTAATCAAAGCATCCTCGACCTACAATGCCATCCTCGGAAGAACTGGATTTCATGCTTTTAAGGCTGTGGCCTCAACCTACCATTTAAAAATCAAGTTCCCAACCAGGAATGGTGTTGCAGATGAAAGGGGCGATCAAAAGACGGCTAGGAGCTGTTATGTAGCCGCGTTAAGGCCAGATGGAGTCGGGGGCAGGTTCTCCCTATCGAAGACATGGATGTTAGAGAAGATGAGGACCATAGAGGGAAGCCCGCTGAGGATTTGTTTCATATTCCATTGGATCCCCTCGAACCTGAAAAGGTGACTTATATTGGAGCACGACTAAAAGAACCTTTGAAGGGCGAATTGATCACGTTCCTACAAGAGAATGGTGATGTATTTGCATGGACGGCTACCGACATGCCAGGGATTGATCCCCAACTGATAACTCACAAGCTTAATGTCGATCCAAAAAGAAAGGCGATACAGCAGAAGAAGAGGAACTTTGCACCAGAGAGGCAAGAGGCCATAAAACAAGAAGTTGAAAAGCTCCTAGAAGCTGGATTCATTGAAAAAATCCAATTTCCAGAATGGTTGGCAAACCCGGTTATGGTTAAGAAAGCCAATGGGCATGAAATGCTGAGCTTCATGGACGGTTTCAGTGGTTACAACCAAATCAAGATGCACAAGGATGACACAGCCAAGGTATCATTCATTACTAATTTTGGGGTCTTTTGCTACCTTGTCATGGCTTTTGGACTAAAGAATGCAGGGGCGACTTATCAACGCTTAGTTAACAAGATCTTTGCACATTTGATTAGGAAAACCATGGAGGTCTACGTTGATGACATCCTTGTTAAGAGTTTGTTTAAAGACGACCACATCCAGCATCTGAAGGAAGCATTTGAAGTGCTGAGGCACCATAAGATGATGCTAAATCCTGCCAAGTGTGCTTTTGGAGTAGGATCAGGAAAAGTCTTGGGTCTCATGGTCTCCAAAAGAGGCATTGAAGCTAACCCCGACAAGATTAAACCTATCATCGACATGGAACCACCTCGTTCCGTTAAGGACGTTCAGAGGTTGGATGGAAGAGTTGCAGCCTTAGGAAGGTTTATCTCAAAGTCTGGGGACAAATACTTATCGTTTTTCAAAGCCCTGAAAAAGGTCAAGGATTTTGAGTGGACAACAGAGAGCCAAGAGGCTTCTGAAAAACTCAAGAAGTACATGGCTAAGGCCCCGTTGCTGGCCAAACCAAGCCTGGAAGATACTCTTTATCTCTACTTGGCAGCCTCCGATCAAGCTCTCGGTGCTGTCCTTGTAAGAGAGGAACGAAAGGTTCAGAAACCCGTCTATTATGTAAGAAAAATTTTGCATGGGGCAGAATTGAATTATTCTATTATTGAGAAGTTCGCTTTGGCACTAATCACGGCCTCAAGGAAGCTACACCCTTACTTTCAGGCATACAAAATTGAAGTCCTGACGGACCAACCCTTGAGAAGAATTCTACATAGTCCAAAGGCCAGTGGAAAGCTAATTAAATGGGAAGTTGAGCTAGGAGAGTTCGACATCAAATATAAGCCTCGAATGGCCATTAAGGCTCAGGCATTGGCTGACTTCGTGGTTGAATGTACCATTGACAACCAAGAAGTCGGGGGGCAAGAGGTAGTACCCCATGAGGCACTTGAAGTTGAAAATAAGGATGAAGAGCTTGATCTGAAAGAGCGTTGGATACTCTATTTTGATGGAACATCAAAAACAAAGTCAAGTGGTGCAGGCTTAGTTTTGCAAAGCCCCGGTGGGTTTACAATTGAGTACGCTTTGAAGTTGGACTTCCCTACAACCAACAATGAAGCTGAGTATGAGGCCTTGATAGCTGGTCTAGGCTTGGCTAGAATTCTGAGGGTCAAGAACCTGAAGGTATGTGGAGATTCAAGGTTGGTTATCTCACAAGTTAATGGTGAGTTTGAAACCAGGGACGAAACTATGGCTAAATATCGAAGAGTTGTGAAAGTTGTTATGACTCAATTTGACGAGTGTTATGTGCAACACATCCCCAGAGAGGAGAATGTGAAGGCCGATGCCTTGTCCAAGTTTTCTTCTTCTGAAATTGAGAATTACTCGGGAAGTGTTTACTTTCAGGTCTTGAAGGCCCCTACTATTGATTCAAAACTTGTGGCTCCCATTGATATAGGAGGCTGTTGGATGGATCCAATCAAGGCTCACCTTGAAACTGGATGCCTCCCTGATAACACCCAAGAGGCACGCAAGTTGTCTGTGAGAGCATTGAGGTATACTTTGATCGAAGGGCTGTTTTATAAAAGGTCTTTTGTGATCCCCTACCTAAAATGTCTAAGGCCCCAAGAGGCACGAGAAGCACTTGAAGACGTCCATGAAGGGATTTGTGGACAACACTTGGGGGGCAGAGCCCTTGCTCATAAGATAACCAGGCTAGGCTTTTATTGGCCCGAAATGCTGAACGACGCCAAGGATTTTGTTAAGAAGTGTGATCGTTGTCAGAAACATGCACCAGTGGTTAGGCAACCACCTTAGATGCTGACTTCAATCAATTCTCCAATTCTGTTTGCTATGTGGGGAATGGACATACTTGGTCCTTTTCCAATGGCTACGGCACAAAGGAAGTTTCTAATAGTGGTGATTGATTACTTCACTAAGTGGATTGAGGCCAAACCCTTGGCCAAGATAACCACCAAGCAAGTTGCTCAGTTCCTGTGGGAAAACATCATGTGTAGATACGGGATACCTCGCATCCTTGTTACGGATAATGGAACACAGTTCAACAATGAAGAATTGAGGAAGTATTGCGAAGAAAACGCAATTGAGCTCAGGTTCACCTCGGTTGCCCACCCCCAAGCAAATGGGCAAGTAGAGGTCGCGAATCGAATCATACTGGATGGATTGAAGAAAAAGGTCGAACGTTCCTGGAACACTTGGGTGGACGAGATACTGCCTATACGTTGGGCTTATCCTACCACTTGCAAAGTCACCACTGGAACAACCCCGTTCATGCTTGCATATGGAGCAGAAGTTGTAGTACCTCTAGAGATCTCACATGTATCTCCAAGGATTGAAGCCTTTGAGCAAGAGACTAATGAGGAAGGAATGAGGTTGGCACTCGACTTAATTGATGAAGTCAGGGATGAAGCACACGCTCGAAATGTAGAATATCAGAAACGAACCTCCTTTCATTACAACCAAAGGGTTAAGGAGAGGTTCTTTCGACATGGAGACTTGGTTCTCAGAAAGATAGAGGCATCGGGAGTAGGAAAGAAAGGAAAGTTGGCACCCAACTGGGAAGGGCCGTATCGAGTTAAAAAGACCCTCGGGCGAGGAGCTTACAAGCTCGAAACTTTGAATGAGATAGAGGTGCCTCGCACTTGGCACGCCTCGAATCTCAAGATCTATTATGTGTAACTATCCTTTCAGGATACAACTTGATGTTTGGTAGGAAGAATAAACCTAAGGTTCATTTAAACCATTTCAAGGCATGTAGCCCATATTTACAGCTTATTATTTATAAAAAGGGTTGGGACCCGTCCTTGTTTTGTTTCCAATGCATGTTTATTTTCTTATACCTTGTTTTTATGTACCAACACTCGATATGTGCAATCATAAGTACCGAAAACAAGTAAACAAGATAAGAAATAAACCATGAACACATTACAAAGGATTGAGATAATGAAGGACCCAAAGGATCCTCGAGTTAAGTTTACAAATGGTCGAATAAAAGACAAGTTAGAAAGACAAGCATAGCCAAGAAGGCCAACTAAATGAACATCTTGAATTTTAAACCAAGAATCAAGAATGAGAAACCTGGTTTGGATCTTGAATCCTATACTAAGGGATCAGTATGCAAGGTTGAGTCTCGGGGGGACAAATAAGCCAAGGAGGCTGTCTAAATTACATTCTAGGTCTTCAACAACCTGGAACTGGAACCAAGTGTCAATTTTGAATTCAAAAGTATGGATCAAGAAATAAACAACCAAAAAATATCATGATAGGAAACAAGAATCTTGTTTCTAAACAAGGGGAACAAGAGCCCCGACCGACCAAGCCCCAGCCGACTAGAGCCCCGACCGACTAGGCCCCCGGTCGCCCGAACGCCAGCCGACTAGAGCCCTGGCCGACTAGGCCCCCGCTCGCCCGAACGCCACCCGACTAGGCCCCCGGCCGACCAGAGCCTCGGCCGACTAGAGCCCCGGCCGACTAGGCCCCCGGTCGCCCGAACGCCAGCCGACTAGGCCCTCGGCCGACTAGAGCCTCGGCCGACTAGGCCCCCGGTCGCCCGGGCGCCAGCCGACCACACCCTTAGAAAGGCCTTAGGCCGACTAGGGGTGGCCTACCACGCCCTCGGGGAGGCCTTAGACTGACCAAAGGTGACCGACCACACCCTCAAACAGGCTCTGGACCGAATAGTGGTGGCAAACTATCCTTGATCAGAAACCACCCCTTGTTTCCAAACAAGAGAACAAGGATTGAAAGTGAGAAACCACTTAAACCTTGATTCCAAGCCACCGAGTACAAGGCATAAGCCTTGATTTGAAACAAGCCCTAGGTACTTTGAAACCAAAGATGGGAGTCCATCATACATCCTTGAATGGAAACAAGGATGAGCTTGGAATAGTGCTTACATCCTTGAAAACAAAAATGAGCAAAAGGGAGAATTCACATCCTTGAATAAGGACAAAGAATAAGTTTGAGGTAGTAATTACGTCCTTGAATAAAAATAAGGATGACCTCAAGGTAATGGATCCTGGTTGGAAGACACCATATCAAGTTGAGACCTCGAATTCAAGGTCCTTGAATGAAATCATGCCTTGATGGCCAACGTGGAAGTGAAAACTAATTAAAAATGTGACTTGAACTTTAGATCTATGATCAAGAGTCGAGGATCAAGAACCAAGTTGAAATCAATAGTCTCGGACCAAAAACCATGTTTAAATCTTGGTTTCATGCTTGGTTGGTTGAAATCACGCACGATGGTTGAAATCACGCCAGACAAAAATTTAGTGGTTATCACGAATGAAACCACTCTTTTATCTAAGAAAGCCAAAATGGCCAATATATTTTCAAACACCAACCAAAAACCATGTTTAAATCTTGGTTTCATGCTTGGTTGGTTGAAATCACGCACGATGGTTGAAATCACGCCAAACAAAAATTTAGTGGTTATCACGAATGAAACCACCCTTTTATCTAAGAAAGCCAAAATGGCCAATATATTTTCAAACACCAACCAAAAACCATGTTTAAATCTTGGTTTCATGCTTGGTTGGTTGAAATCACGCACGATGGTTGAAATCACGCCAGACAAAAATTTAGTGGTTATCACGAATGAAACCACCCTTTTATCTAAGAAAGCCAAAATGGCCAATATATTTTCAAACACCAACCAAAAACAATGTTTAAATCTTGGTTTCATGCTTGGTTGGTTGAAATCACGCACGATGGTTGAAATCGCGCCCAACAACCAAAAAATAGAGTGGTTGGAAACAATAACCTTGTTTTCAAACAAAGAATTAAAGATTCAAGCAACATTCCACTTAGTTGAATTGCTTTGAAAAAAAAATAAAAAATTCCGGGACCAGACCCACGACCGACCAGGGCCACGGCCGACCAGGACATGGAACAGCAAAAAAAAAAAAAAAAATCATCCAGGCCGACCAGACCCACGGCCAACCAGGCAGTCAGCCGACCAGGCACCAGGCACAGCCGAAAAAAAAAAAAATTTTTTTTTTAGCCGAGCATGGCAGGACGGCTTGGCACCCGGAGGGCCTCCAGCTGGACCAAAATTTTTAGCACCGTTTTAGTGCCGTTTAGCGTCGTCTAACGCTTTTTAGTGCTGTTTAGCACCGTTTTAGTGTCGTTTAACACCATTTAACGTCGTTTTTCATCGTTTAGCACCATTTAGTGCCGTTTTGATGTCGTTTAGCGTCGTTTAACGCTCTTTAGTATCGTTTAACACCATTTAACGTCGTTTAACACCATTTAACGTCGTTTACAACGTCGTTTACCATCGAATGGTGCCATATAGCACCATTTAGGGCTCGTTGCCCACCAAATATAACCCGTTTGGGGCAATATTCAGTGATTGTCCTTCGGAGTTAGCCAAATTTTGGCAAAACTCAAACTTTCACCAACAAAAGTTGGCTATACTCGATAACTTAGTTATCAGGTGTTCTCAGCCAATTAAAAATGAAGCCTCGAATAAGGCTAAATCGTAGTGAATGTGTAGGTCGCTCCACACTTCACGCTAAAAGACGATACTCGTGAAACACTAGTGTACCTTAAGCCGCAAAAGGCCATACCCAAGGGGGGCCATTGAAAATTGGTCAACTTAACTTCAAGAAAACCTGATCAGTTTTCTCGAAGTTAGGGGGGCAAATGATATGGGTTAAAATAAAGCCCTAAGGACACATTTAATGATGCATTAAATGTACTTGAAATGGTCCAAATACGAGGTCCATTAATGAGGCCTGGAACCATGACTATAATGATAAATTCGTAGTCAACAATTGGGCCAAGGTCCAACCCTTGTTTTAAACCACTAAGGCATGGGCTTGGTTCATATGCAGTCCAGTGGTTGGAAACCACTAGGAAACTTCCAATACAACGTCCAACATGGAAACCAACTCCAGCATGGAAACTAATTCTGATAAGAGTTATCCACTATTCAAAGGCGGTTACTTGGCCACCAAGTAACCTAATTCTACCACGATTTTAGGGCTCCAGACGCCTATATAAAGGGCATAACCCCTCAACATTAGAACAACGTTTTCTTGGCTTGATTCTCAATTACGAATTGAGATACGTAGGCATCTTGTGAGGACCTGTGCAGTCACGAACCACGAGAGCAGCCATTAAGACACGCTTGTCCACCATCATATATTGAATATCGCCGCCAATATCTAAACCTACTTTTCGTTCCACAACAAAGACTATAACCCGTGGAGTAGATTATGGAGTTTATTGTGATTATTGTTGTAGATTATATTGTAAGAAGGTGATCGAATATTCCGCGAGAGAATGTGACGACCTGGATTCCTGTAGGGTATTTGGGGGCGTTACAGTACAAGATGGGTATACAGGAACAAGCTAGATGAGGATGGCATTGTTACAAGGAACAAGGCAAGACTGGTTGCACAAGGGTATTCTCAAGCTGAAGGCATTGATTATGATGAAACCTATGCACCAGTGGCTAGACTTGAGGCCATCAGGATGTTCTTAGCATTTGATGCTTATTCCAATTTTAAAGTCTATCAAATGGATGTTAAGAGTGCATTCCTGAATGGTGAGCTTGATGAAGAAGTTTATGTGGAACAGCCCCCTGGCTTTGAAAATCAGGAGCTGCTGGACTTTGTGTACTTTCTCTTCAAGGCTATCTATGGTCTCAAACAAGCCCCAAGAAAATGGTATGACACTCTCTCTGGTTTTCTTTTAGAAAATGGTTTTGTTAGAGGTATCATAGACAAAACTCTTTTTTCAAAGAAACACAAAAGTGAAATGATATTAGTCCAAGTCTATGTGGATGACATCATTTTGGGTCTACTAATAATAATCTCTGTAAGAGATTTGCTGAGCTAATGCAGAGTAAGTTTGAAATGAGTATAATGGGTGAGCTGAAGTTCTTTCTTAGATTGCAAGTAAGTCAAAGGTCAAATGGTATATTTATTTGTCAATCCAAGTATCTCAAAGAACTCCTCAAGAAATATCACATGGAGGATTCAGCATCAGCAAGGACTCCATCTTCAACAGCCATCAAACTTGGAGCTTTTGACAATTCTATCAAGGTAGATGTTACAAGCTAGAGAGGTATGATTGGCTCCTTACTCTATCTTACTGCTAGTAGACCAGATATTATGTATGCTACATGCTTGTGTGCAAGGTTCCAAGCGGACCCTAGAGATGTACATCTCGTTGTTGTTAAAAGAATCTTGAGATATCTTAAGGGTACACCTAATTTAGGTATCTGGTACCCTAAAGATTCTGGTTTTAATCTTGTTGGATATACATATTCTGATTATGCAGGTAGTGTTGTGGATAGAAAGAGTACCTCTGGGAGTTGTCAATTCCTAGGAGGTAGATTGATTTCCTGGTATAGCAAGAAACAGCAAACAGTTTCCAATTCAACAGCAGAAGCTGAATATATTGCTGTTGGAAGCTGTTGTGCTCAAATCCTATGGATAAGGAATCAACTGAAGGACTATGGCTTTGCATTAGACAAAATTCCCATTTTGTGTGATAATAAAAGTGACATAGCAATCTCCAACAACCCTGTGCAGCACTCGAGAATGAAGCACATTGATATCAGGTATCATTTTATCAGAGAGCATGTCATGAATGGAACTGTGGAGTTACACTTTGTACCCACAGAAGAATAGACTGCAGATATATTCACTAAATCTGTTGACGAATCCACATTTATCAAGTTAGTTGGTAAATTGGGTATGTTAAACAGTCTTAGTGATTAACAATATCTCTGTCATGTTTGTTCTTTCAAAAATTCATTTTCTCTTGTCATTTAACTGATATTTTCTGCAAATTCTCATTTAATATTACATGCTTGTAAATTTAAATAGCTCTGAATATTTTATTTTCTTTAAAAATATTTTTCTCATATTTTTTTATTTTTATTGAAAATATATTTATTTAGAATTATTTAGGTGTTTTTTAGATTGTAAATATTGTTGTTTAAATAATTCTGTAAGTTATATTATTTTTATGCAATTTTATATTATTCTGTATATTTTTCTAGAATTTAGGGAATTTTCTGTGAATTTTTCTAGATTTTTATAAATATTTCATGCATTTTTATAAATTCTATGCATTTTTCTGTAATTATTCTAATTAAATTCTAAGTTTATTCTAAGTCTTTCCAGTTTAATACTAGGAAGACTACCGGGTAAACTAAGAATTTTTTGTTTTTGTTTTTGTTTTTTGTTTTTTCCTTTTATTTTTAAGTCTTTTCCTAAGTCTTCCCAGTTTTTGAACTAGAAAGACTACCGGGAAGACTTAAAAATTAATTGTTTATTTTTCTGATTTTTCTTTTATTATTTTCCGAAGGATTTCTAATTTGTATTAGGAAGACTACCGGGAAGACTATCCTAAGTCTTCCCGATTGTCTTCCCAATACAAATTTTAAAAAAAAAAATTAATAACCCGTTTAGTCTTTTTTTCTTTTTACAGTTATTTTGTCTTATATATATATATATATATATATACATACACTGCACACACTTTTGCCTTAGCAATTTCTTATCAGTTTTCAAGCTTTTCAGAAAACCCCTTTAGAATTCTCATTGTCTTCAGAAAAGCTTTGATCTTAAACCATTGTTGCTCAAGTCATTACTTAGCAATCTAATTCTGTTCTTTCAAATTTAAACATTACAAGTCGAATTGCTGTTCAAATTTTCAATTTTTTTAAGTATTTTCGATTTGTGGTCTGTTGGATTGTTAAGTAAATTGTATGTTTTAAGTGATCAAAGCAAGTACTGTGTTTGTTAAACTGGTTGTGTGTGTGTTTGAAGATCATTGCCCAAATTCTTTTTGCATTTCAAAATTCTAAGTTCGACATTTGGGATTTTTTCTTTAAAATTGGTTAATTTTAATAGAATTTTAATTTTGTGGATTTTAATTAATTTTAATTAATTCTAAAAATCCCTAAAATTTTAATTTTATTTTAAATTGATTAAAATTTCTTGTTTTATCTAAATGGATCCTAATTTTGAACTTGTTTTAAATAATTATGTTGGGTATTTTGATCCGTTAAAATGTAAAGTGGAACGTTTTAGATCGTGGATTCAATTTTTAAATAGCGAGCCTTGTGTCAGTCATGCTATTTGTGCCAATGCACTTCTTAAAATTGATCCATTAAGGATGTTGTGTTCAAGTGCTGTTATTGCTGGAGATTCAAAATCTTTTGCTTTCAATATTCTAAACCAGCAATACATAGTCACTTTTGAGTTATTCTGTGATGTGTTGCATTTTCCAAAGGACATGTTTGATCCCTTACCTACTGATGATGAGTTATCACAGTTCTTTGTGAATATTCATTATCAAGGTCCCTTTCAAATGGTTAAATTGTCCAAAAGCTTTGTTGTTAGGGAATGGGATCTGTTCTTTGATACTATAGCAAGAGTATTTGGTAACTACACAAAAACAAATTTTCATTGCATTACCAGTCTTAATCAATA
This sequence comes from Heracleum sosnowskyi, assembly GCA_030848705.1. Classification (NCBI taxonomy): domain Eukaryota; kingdom Viridiplantae; phylum Streptophyta; class Magnoliopsida; order Apiales; family Apiaceae; genus Heracleum; species Heracleum sosnowskyi. The sequence goes on from CM061240.1 coordinate 72,688,624, forward strand.
TATTGCTTATGCTATAGTATTTGGTCGTAGATTGAATTTTGCTGAGATTCTGTGGAACCTAATGCTTAACAGGCTTGCTCACTCTAGGAGAGATTCTGATAATAATGAGAAAGTAAAGTGTTGGTACCCTCGCTTTCTCACTCTTATCATTAATCATCTTCTCACTGCTGAGCAGGTAGAACAGTTTCGAGAAGCCAAATTTGAAACCTCTCCAACCACAGACACCAAATTCTACACCAGACTTGATGTCTCATCCAAATTCCCCAATATACCTGTTCTTGTTTCACCACTGATGAGTCAATTCATTCATCTTCCTATCTTTGGTGAACAAGTTCCTGAGCCACATCCAGTTCCACTACAGGTAGTTATTCCTAACCCTGGATCTTCTTCTGGTATTTTAATTCAAACCCAAGTGGTTGATAGGGCTGACCCAGAGGTTGTAGAACCACAATCTCTGACCCAGGTCATAGAGCCAAACAGTGAGTCAAACACTCCTGATACACAACCTGAGCCAAATGATCAAACCAGTTCAAGAAGAGTTAGTGATATAGCTGCAATGAGTGTTCCCACAGCTCTGTCTCCACCCTTAAAGAAAAGAAGAACCTATAGGGAGGCAACTGTAAGCCCATCTGTACCCTCTCAAAAGGATATGGACATTGATATGGCCACTAAACAGTCTCTAGAGACATCCTCTCAACAGGATGAATCTATTGAAATTCGCCATCGGGCCATGGCATCTTGTACTGAGTCAAGCACTCTCCCATTACTCACAATGGGAGAAGATAACCAAATAGATGACACTCAGGACACTATGCAAGGAGAGCACTTTAATTTTGATTTTGAAACAGTGCCTACCATTGTTACGGTAGAAGTGCCTTCACAGGCATCTGAGGGAAAATTTGATTCTTTGCCAAATCAAATAGAATCATTTTCTCCCCTCCCAGAGGGAACATCTCTGGCTCCCTTAAGGGATTTTCCGCTCGCAGTTTTTACTGGAGAAAGTGGAAGGCAACCTAATGAATCCAACACTGAAGCAATTCAGTTTCAAATTCAATCTGATTTGGATTTCATTGGGGATTGGGAATTGCGAACTCCCATTGCACCACCACTGACCTCTCTTGAAGGGGCTAGGGTGATTTTTCATGCAGGTACATCTTCTGAAAATCTAGAAAGACAGTTAGTGGTGAGAGATATGAGTCAAACACCGAGTGATACACAAGCATGTGAGTTGAGTGAAACACCACTGAGAGCAATTGAAGTGAGTGCACACACTGACACAAACACTGCTTTGTTGAACCAGCTAGCTGATCTACAAAGGAAGTTACAAGAAACCCAGGCTGAGAATAATCTTCTGAAAGCACAAGTGGTTGCACAATCTACCACCTCTGTATCAAATCAGCTAGGTACTGTGAAAGATGACATGGAAGGATTAAAGAATACTCTGCTCCCGAAGCTGAATTCCATCCAACAATCTCAAGTACTAGTGGCTTCGGACATTTCTGAATTAACAACGTCAAATGCTCAGATTTCAGAAAGTGTCAAGGAGATTGCTGCCATTTCTACCAAGGTGGACTTTATTCTGCAAACAGCTGATGAAAATCAAACGTTTAATGAAGAAAGGATTTCAAGGATAGAAGGAGGAATGGAGCATCTGAATGAAGGTATGAAGCACTTGTATAATATGATAAAGAAATCACATCAACCTACTGAAGAGCAAAGAACATTCTGTGAGGGAGATGATGATGATGATGAGGGTGAGGATGATGAAGGAGGAGATGGAGGAAATAGAGATGATCAAGGAGCAATAAGGGGAAGAAGTGAGGTGAATCCTGAAGCTACTAAAGTAAAATCTGTAGAGGATTCCTCAACTAAGGGGGAGAATGTGGAGAAACAAGGAGGAAATCAAGCTGGAGGCTCAAACAAGGACAAAGGGAAGCAGAAGTTAACTTTTTCTGATGCTGACTATTATCAAGGTGAACAGGGTGATTTTGACTATGTAGAATCTGAAGAAGCCCCTGAAGATATCTTTGGTAATGTGGAGGTTGAAGAAGAAGCTAATTATGCTGACTGGGAAGAAGAGTCAAATATTGATCCTGTCTTTGAAGCTGAGTTAGTGAGACAGAAGGCTGATCTGAAAAGAAGAGAGGAGGGGAATGTAAAGGTATCTGACATCATTTCTAAGCATCTTGTCATTCAAAAAGCTAAACAACAAGAAAAGCAAAGGCTTCACAATCTGAAGGTCAATGAGAGAAAATTGTATGTGAGGATGAAGCAAGGAGAAGAATGGGACAAGGCTATAGAGATGTTTGCACATCAAGAAGGAACTAACAATGATGAAAAGTTTCTTGGGATGTTGGAAAGATACAAGAAGGTCAATCCAGACAACACAGTATATATGAAAGCTCTTCATGCAGAGATTTCAAGGATCACAACTGGATATGACAGAGTTAGAGAGGAGTTGAAAATCTATGTTTACACTCATAATGAGGGAACTTTCTTAGTGTCTCTCAATCTTCTGGAAAGCAGAACTCTCTCTGAACTATGGGTCTTCATGTGCAAAGTAAAAAGAACTTCTCCATTAGCTGAGCTACTGCATGATCAGCTAAGAGACTTTGCAATGAAAGCTAGTCCACAAGTGGTGGAAGTGCCTTATGAAGTAAAATTTTTTAAAGGAAGGGCACTCCAGACTTGTGGTGTGGATCCAATCTCTCTGAAAGATTTTCCTGCCAAGCATCTTGTCTACTTGGAAAACATGTTGAGGACTTCAGGATTTGCTACACAAGAGAAGACAGAAGTTGTTGATTTGATTCAACACTATTGCATAGCAAATATCAAAAGATATCATCAAATGAAGAATAGGCTGAAGAAAGTCACAACTCAACCTGTCAGACCTAGTAGCATTACTTCTGAATCTGATCGTGTTCTGGACAAGGATTTGCTTGAAGCACTTGAAGAATGAGAGATGATTGAGTCTGAAATTTGAAGAAGCTCTGTTTGTAAATATTAAATGTTTAGAGCTTAGGTGATTCAAGATAGGATAAATGTATTCATATATTCAGTCTAGAGGAACATCTATCTTGTACTTACCTGTAATGTTTGAATCTGGATAATGTTAAATGAAATCCAGAACTTTGTGTTATTATTTACTTAGCTTTTAATGTCTTATTTCTACTTGTTTAGTTAGTTGAGTTATCCTCTAGGTAGTTGCTTGTTATTCTCTAACAAACAAATAGGGGGAGATTGAAAGGCATATGTTTTAGCCTATTTGTTTACATCGAGGAATTAACTCAACATTAAACAAGTCTGTAATAAGTAAGTAATAATTCAAATTGTCACAGGAATCTCAGAAGATTATATCTGTCAAAGAATGAAGATTAAATTCATCTACAGACTTGAAGTGAGTCTACATTGAAAGAAGCTCAATTTATTGATCAAGCCTCAATTAAGTATTCAAGCTCAGTGGATTTATTAAAGTGACGGAGATTTCAAGTGTTGACAGAAAAAGATACTGATTACGGAGTTCTTGAATGAGAAGGAAGTGAATCACTGCTTAAAGTCAAACAGATAAAGAACAGACATTGTCGTTAGTCACTCATGAACCAAACAGTGCATCGAGTGTCAACGTACTATTGTGTTTGTTATTTATCTAAGTTTTAAGTGATTCTGGAATTGTTTAAGAAGTCAACTTATTCTATTTATTCTCTTATAAATAATTAATATTATTAAGTATATTATTTTCTTAATTTAATTATGTAAAGAATTAATTTAATACATAATTTATTTAATTAATTATTTAAATTAGAATAAATTTGAACTAGGAAGACTGAGGATTGAACTAGGAAGACTTAGTTTTTTGAACTAGGAAGACTACCAAGGTTGTCTTCCCGAAAGTCTTCCTAGGCCAAACCCTAGTCTTCCCGGTTGTCTTCCCTTCACAAAGCTAGTCTTCCCGAGAGTCTTCCAAGGCCAAAGACATTGTTTTTCTGCTTGTCTTCCTAGTGCAAAATATCATTCTGTCAAGTGGATTTGCACGTGTGATTACAAAAGAAAAGCAATTGATATAAAAGCAAATGCAAAAGACTTGAAGATAAATATACACACAGATGCAAAAAGACACAGCTACTTCAACATTACATTTCTCTGTCTTCATTACTTCTTCATCAGCAAAGCATTCATTTCTTAAGTGATTTAATTCTCGACAAGTTCTTATCATTAAATTCATAAGGATCATTTCACTTGTATTGCTTTAGCTTTCTAGCGGATCATAATCCCTAGATTTTATATCGAACTACTTTTTAGTATTCGATCCTTTTTATTACAAAAATAGATAAATTCATGTCGAATTTATTCTAGGTTTGTTTTATCAAGTTCATTGTAATCAGTGATCAGAATTGTAACACCCTTCAAGTTTAATAGAATTTTATTTAACTTGAATATTGTTTCAGTTTTATTCTGCAATAATTTGTTCTAAATTGTTAAATCTTAAAAGGACAAATTCGATTAAACGATATCGTTTGTATTCAACCCCCCTTCTACAAACTTATCAGGACCTAACACATACTTAATATTTGGTATTAATTAAAATAAAAATAGAATATAATTATCCAAATAAATATGCCAGCTTGTTGCCTTATTGGACTAATATTTTATTAATATTGTATAATATTCTAAAATTTTGAAAACTTAAATAGTTAATTTTTAAATATTCATAATATATTTTTTTATCATATTTTTTTTAAAAATAAAATTAATAAATTTCAAATATTAAACTTAAAAATGAAATTAAAATATTAAATTTTTAATAAAGTTTATAAATGATAATATTGTACATATATTAGTGATATGGTCAGAAAAGTAATTATAGAAATATAATTGACTGGTCAAACAAAAGGCCGATATTTAAAGCCCAATACCCTAATTATTCATTAATTTCGTAATTAATGAATAGGGAAAATATACAGCTCATAAAAAGAGTCCAAATTATGGCAAATTGGTCAAAGAAGGATCCAGAATCCCAATTAAAGGCAATTAATGAGTCATAACCTTTATCAACAAGGAAACGAATTCTTCAGCAAGAAATACAATACTTATCCAATATCAAAAAGAAGACTTATCCGCTAAGTCTCCCAAACATACCATAAATACTAGGCTCCAGACGCCTATATAAGGTCCCTGATCCTACAATCAGAACTACGTCTTTGGCTTGATTCTCAATAACAATTTGAGATACGTAGGCATCTTGTGAGGACCAATTTAGTCCGGATACACGAGTGCAGCCATTAAAGCTCGAAAGCTCATTAATCCAAGCAATTAATATACAAGTACGTTTTTTAATCCATAACATTTGGCGCCGTCTGTGGGAAAACAACATCAACCATGGCAAACACACGAAGAACAGCTCGGGATACTCAAACTCCCGATGATCGCCCTATCACTTCTGAGGCTGATCAGCCACCGCCGACTACTGGCACTGAAGGGGCGAATATCCCCACCAACACTCAAGGACCGGAAATCCCGATTTCGGTTGAAGGGACGAATCCCCTGCAGATGGTCATTCATGGATCTAATCCACAAGAGACCGTTCACCAGCAACCGATCACGACCTCCCCGCTGCTCATGAGTGCACCAAGGAGCCTTCAACTCCATACTACTGATCTCCCTCAGTACGCGAATCAGACTTTGGGGATGCCAAGTTATGGCATGCCCCCTCGACCCATGGCGGGCGGTAGTGGAACTAATCCAATCTACCACGAGGCATATGTGCCTCCTTATATTCAAGGTCTGGGACCCCAAAATCAACAAACTCGTCAGACCCCTCTCATTCAAGATTACTCTGGCCCATACACTGAGGATGAGGGTTATACAACTGGGGAGGATGTCGCCCCAAGGAGGAGACGTTCTTCACAGACAAATCGGGAGCCACCCCAAACTACTAGGGAGAAGCTTGCAGCCCATGAGGCAGAGACTGCAAGGCTCAAAAAACTCCTTGCTGAAGAAGAGGCCGCTCAAACTCGGGGCCGAACGACTGAAGGAATCCCGATAATCAACTTGGATCCACCAAGAAGGACCAAGAGGGTTGAAGCCCCAAGGGGTGATCCTAGTAATCTGTTGCCCCTAGGAGATCCTGATGATCCTACACCACCGTTTACTCAAGACATCATGAAAACGGCTATATCCAGAAAGTTTAAGATGCCTTCGATCAAAGCCTATGATGGAACGGGAGATCCCGCAAATCATGTAAGGACATTCTCCAATGCACTGCTGTTACAGCCGGCCAACGATGCGGTCAAGTGTAGGGCGTTTCCCCAAACTCTTGCAGGTATGGCTCAACGTTGGTACAGCCGTCTACCTCCCAACTCTATTGGGTCCTTTAAGGAGCTAAGCAAGGCTTTCATCAACCAGTTCATTAGTGGAAGGGTGCATGAGAAAAGTTCTGCATCACTCATGGCAATACGTCAAGGAAAGAATGAAGCCCTAAGGGACTACATTAATCGATTCACTCGAGAGGCTTTGAAAGTCCCGGATTTAGACGACAAAGTGGCTATGATAGCCCTGCAACAAGGAACCACTGATGACCACTTCAGGAGGTCGTTGGCTAAACATCCACCAGAGAGCATGTTGAAGCTCCAAGATAGAGCCGGAAAGTACATCAAGGCTGAGGAAAGCATGAGAAAGTATGAACCCACAGCTGGCGACGGTGGAAACTCAAAGAAAAGAAAAGAAACTCAGGAGTACGACGTCAAGGAAAAGTTTCCCCGAACATCAAAGAATTCTGACTCTCCACCCAAGAGAAATAACTTTGGGCCAAAGTTCACGGAGTATGCAAGATTGAATACTCCCAGGAGCACCGAAGCGTGCACGAACAGAAGTGTCAATAGGTTTTGATGATTCGGACTTGGAAGGGGTGAAGTTCCCCCACGATGATCCTCTTGTCATAGTACCTGTGATAGGCAACTCCGAAACAAAGAGAGTCCTAGTCGACAATGGAGCCTCAGTAGATATCTTGTTCCACGATGCCTTTATCAAGATGGGTTACACTGATTCTCAGTTGACACCCTCTAATATGCCCATATATGGGTTCAATGGAGTGGAATCAAAGGTGGAAGGCACTATCCAACTCCCAATGACCATGGGGCAAGGAACGAATACATCCACTCAGATGCTGAACTTCATAGTTATAAAGGCAACCTCAACCTACAATGCGATCCTTGGGAGGACGGGTCTTCATGCGTTTAAGGCTGTTGCCTCATCTTACCACCTGAAACTCAAATTCCCCACTCGGAATGGGATTGGTGAAGAACGGGGAGACCAAAAGATGGCTAGAAGCTGTTATGTAGCCGCGTTGAGGCCTGATGGAATTGGGGGGCAGGTTCTCCCCATTGAAGATATGGACACTAGTGACAATGAGGACCGAAGAGGGAAACCAGCTGAGGATTTAATCCCAATTCCCTTAGTCCCGGATGAACCAGAGAAGGTGACTTATGTTAGGGCACTACTGCCCGAACCATTGAAAGGCAAACTCGCATCTTTTCTTCAAGAGAACAATGACGTTTTTGCTTGGACAGCGGCTGACATGCCAGGGATTGATCCCCAACTAATATCTCACAAATTGAATGTGGATCCAGAAAGGAAGGCAGTGAAACAAAAGAAAAGAAGTTTTGCACCAGAAAGGCTTGAAGCCATTAAGCAAGAAGTAAATAAGCTTTTAGAAGCTGGGTTTATTGAAGAAATCCAATTCCCAGAATGGTTAGCTAACCCTGTGATGGTAAAAAAAAAGCTAACGGGAAGTGGAGAATGTGCGTCGACTTCACCGACTTGAATGATGCATGTCCTAAGGATTGTTTTCCCTTACCTAGGATTGATGCCTTGATAGATGCCACTGCTGGGCATGAGATGCTAAGTTTCATGGATGGCTTCAGCGGATATAATCAAATCAAGATGCACAAAGATGACATCGCCAAAGTGTCGTTCATCACTGACTTTGGTGTGTTCTGTTTCTTAGTCATGGCTTTTGGGCTTAAGAATGCTGGAGCAACCTATCAAAGGTTGGTGAACAAAATCTTTGAGCACCTGATTGGAAAAACCATGGAGGTCTACGTAGATGACATGTTAGTCAAGAGCCTTGATAAGGCCAATCACATTGAGCACCTCCGAGAGGCTTTTGAAGTGCTAAGACACCACAAGATGATGTTGAATCCAGCTAAGTGTGCCTTTGGTGTAGGATCGGGAAAGTTTTTAGGTCTGATGGTTTCCAAGAGAGGAATCAAGGCTAATCCCGACAAAATCAAAGCGATTCTAGACATGGAACCACCAAAGACTGTCAAGGATGTCCAGAAACTGACGGGAAGAGTGGCTGCTTTGGGAAGATTCATCTCCAAGTCTGGAGAGAAGTGTTTACCCTTCTTCAAAGCACTCAAAAAAGTGAAGAATTTTGAATGGACAACTGAAAGTCAAGAGGCCTTTGAGGCCCTGAAGAAATATATGGCTGAAGCACCACTGTTGGCAAAACCCAAGCCAGGAGAAATTCTCTATTTATACTTGGCGGTTTCTAACACAGCCCTTGGAGCTGTTTTGGTAAAGGAAGAAGTGAAGGTTCAAAAACCCATCTACTATGTGAGCAAGATTCTACATGGGGCAGAAATAAACTACTCAATGGTTGAGAAGTTTGCCTTAGCCTTGATAATGGCCTCAAGAAAGCTACGCCCCTACTTCCAGGCTCACAAGATAGAGGTCTTGACTGATCAACCTCTAAGAAACATCTTGCATAGCCCTCAAGTTAGTGGAAGATTGATCAAATGGGCCATTGAATTAGGAGAATTTGATATCAAGTATAAGCCTCGGACGGCCATAAAAGCTCAAGCACTTGCTGACTTCATGGTTGAATGCACTATTGACAACCAAGAAGTCGGGGGGCATGAAGTAACTATGGAAGATAAGAAAGATGAGGAAGTGACCTTCAAAGAATGTTGGGTGCTCTATTTTGATGGAGCATCAAAAACAAAATCAAGTGGAGCTGGTTTAGTGCTACAGAGTCCTGATGGATTCTTAATAGAGTATGCACTAAAACTTGACTTCCCGACGACAAACAATGAGGCTGAGTATGAAGCCCTGATAGCTGGCTTAGGGCTGGCTGGAGCCTTGAGAGTCAAAACTCTGAAAGTATGTGGAGACTCGAGGCTAGTGGTTTCCCAAGTAAATGGGGAGTTTGAGGCCAGAGATGAAGTCATGGCCAAGTACTTAAAACTTGTCAAGGCCATTATGACTCAGTTCGATGAATGCTATGTGGAGCACATTCCAAGGGAGGAAAATATGAAGGCTGATGCCTTGTCTAAGTTTGCCTCTTCTGAAATTGAAAACTATGCCGGGAGTGTATACTTCCAAGTCTTGAAGACCCCAAGCATCAATGGAAAGTTGGTAGCCCCCATTGGTATCACCAGTTGTTGGATTGATCCCATCAAAGCTCATCTGGAAACTGGGTGGCTGCCCAACGACACTTCAGAAGCACGAAAGCTATACGTCAGAGCACTAAGGTATGCCCTAATTGAGGGAATCCTATACAAGAAATCTTTTGTTATTCCGTACTTAAAGTGCTTGAGACCTCAAGAGGCAGAGTTGGCCCTAAAAGAAGTGCATGAAGGGATTTGTGGGCAACACTTGGGGGGCAGAGCCCTGGCTCATAAAGTCACTCGTCTAGGTTTCTATTGGCCAAGCATACTTGCTGATGCTAAAAGCTACGTCAAGAAATGTGAACGGTGCCAGAAACATGCACCAGTGGTTAGGCAACCACCAGAGATGATGACATCCATTAACTCACCTATCCCCTTTGCTATGTGGGGAATGGATATACTCGGGCCATTTCCTATGGCAAGTGCTCAAAGAAAGTTCTTGATAGTAGCAATTGATTATTTCACCAAGTGGATTGAGGCTAAGCCATTAGCCAAGATAACCACCAAGCAAGTGATGCAATTCTTCTGGGAAAATGTGATATGCAGATATGGAATTCCACGAGTCCTGGTCACGGACAATGGAACCCAGTTTAACAACGATGAGTTCAAGAAGTATTGTGATGAAAACGATATCAAGTTGCGCTTCACTTCTGTCGCCCATCCTCAAGCAAATGGGCAAGCTGAGGTTGCAAATCGAATCATCCTTGATGGACTAAAGAAAAGAGTTGAACGCTCCAGAAACACTTGGGTAGACGAATTACTCCCTATACTTTGGGCATATCGTACTACTTGCAAAATCACCACCGGGGCAACTCCGTTCCTATTGGCTTATGGAGCAGAGGCAGTGGTCCCAGTGGAAATTACTCACACCTCCCCAAGAGTTGAGGCTTATGAACCAGAAGAGAATGAAGAAGGCTTGAGGCTAGCTTTGGATCTAATTGATGAAGTTAGAGATGAAGCAAACGCCAAGATAGTTGAACATCAAAAGAAAGCCTCTTTCTACTACAACCTAAGGGTTAAAGAAAGGTTCTTTCGTCAAGGAGACTTGGTTCTCAGAAAGATTGAAGCATCCGGAGTTGGACAAAAAGGGAAGTTGGCCCCAAATTGGGAAGGACCATATCGCGTCAAAAACGTATTTGGTCGAGGCTCCTACAAGCTAGAAACCCTTGAAGGGCATGAGGTGCCAAGAACTTGGCATGCCTCCAACTTGAAAGTTTATTATGTTTAAAGTGTTTCCTAAGTGGATTCACTACTAGAAATAAGGTTTGATAAAACCAAACCAAGTTTTTAAAACTTGAGTATTATGTAAGGGTTGAGCCCATTCTTCAAAGTTATGAATTATATACTCCTATTCATCATGTTTTGAATGCATTACATACTGATAGATATGTACAAAATGCTAACTAAACGTGCAAAAGGCAAGAAAACAACACAAGCCATGAATGGCCACAAAATATAAATAAAACTAAACTTACAAAAGTTTAAGTTAAGCTCAAAGGCTGGAAATACATAGAAAGAAAATACAAAGCCATGAATGGCCATAAAGAAACTACAAACTACGGCTGCGCGTCACCATCCTTGACTCCCGCATCTGTCTCCTCCCCTGAGCTAGAGCCAGAAGAATGCTCATCAGCATCATGGTCATCAGCAGAAGTGTCACTGAGGGGTGATGAATGTCCTGGGTCTAAAATCCTGGCATCATCCTCCTCCATGTCATCTACTCCAGCCAAGATACGCTCCAAGGGAGTAGGAGGGTGAGGAGCAGGAAAGTCAGCAGCATCAAAGACTCTAGGATGCTTGGCCAAGATAGCCTGAACAGCATCCTCCCATCCTGAAGTATGCTGAACTGGGAAAAGGACCTCGTCATGCTTCTCGATCAAGTCCTTGTACTCCTGAGAGTCAAGGTACTCATCAATGCAATCATCCTTGCCTTTCCTCAGCTCAACAATATCAGCCTGAGCGTCAGCAAGCTCCTTCTCCCTCCTGGCAAGAGTCTCCTTAAGAGACTTCACCTCCTCGTCGGACCTCTCCAGCTTGACTCTGTTGGCCTCAGAGGAGGTACGCCAAGCCTTAGCTTGGAACAATACCCCCTGAAAGTTGGCATTGGTCTGCCAAAAGATAAAAGTTAGGAAAATATAAGCAGAAACTTCAAAGAAATAGCTAAGGTAAAGAAAATTACCGCAGCAATAGCTTGAGCCCCAAGATGCTCAGCACCCTCAAGGGTGGAATCTGCAACGAAATCCTTGTAATCACAAGGGGTAAGAGAGTGGTACGACCAGTCCACAGCATGTTTGGACACCCCAGTAATGGTGTCCTTCTTCCTGATACCCCAGTTGGGGCGCCACACTGAGGACTTGGCAGACACAGGAATGTCCACCTTATCCACAGAAGGGATCAAGAAGCTGGGAGCACTGGCTTTCCCCCTGGGATCATCCCCAATCCTAGCCCTTTTCATCCTGGATGTCTCTACATCCTTGGGCTCATTGGTCTTGTTGATAAAGGCCGCAGCTACAAGAAAAGCCAGAAAATGGTTAACAGAAAATCACAAAGAAAGAAAAATAGGCATAATGAAAAGGGATAAGCAAAAATACCCTTATCATGAACAGTAGAGAGCCCAACGGACTTGAGGACGAACTCGTCCAGTAACTCCCAAGCCACGGTAGTCCCATTATCCTTAATGAGCTCTGAGTAGGCATGGAGCTCCTCCTCATTCAAGACAATGTTACCGGGACTACCATCAGAAACTCTCCCAAAAGATGTACGGAACAGGGTTCCCCAGTCCCCTCCTTCCCATACAAGATACATGAACTCATTTTTCCATTTGGGGTTATTATCTGGGATTGATTTGGGGTGAAAAATGAAAGGGAAGCCTACCCTATGGCTTATATACACCCAACCCAAGTTGTTGGTTGAGCTATTCTTAAACTGAAAGATCTTTCTAAACAAAGGTACAGAAAGAGGAAAGTTTTTACGAAGGCATAAAACCATGAAACAATTAATTATCCTCCAGGCATTTGGAGGTAATTGGCAAGGGTTGACTTGGACATCTGCCAAAAGTCTAGGAATAAACTCGTGAAAAGGGAACCTAAGGCCAGCAACTATGGCATCCCTATAAATACACAAAGCATTTGACCGCCAGTGACATGAACGGTCACCGGGGCCGGCAGGAACAAGCTTTAAGGGGGCCTTTACCCTATACATCTTATTATAATCTTTTATCATATCTACTTCATGGAATCTATTGCTACAATCATACGAATCTAAAGCAGACACTGACGGGTATTCATCCCCACGTTCATTAATCATATCATGCAAAGACATGTATTTTGAACGAATAGGAATGGGGGTACCTCTTTTTGAAGCGGAATTCATCTTTTGGAGGCGTTGGGAAGCTCGATCGGCCATTTCTAACCCAGAAAATCTTCAAATCTTCAAAGAAAATTGCCCAGAAATCTTCAAGGAAACCCAGAATCTTCAAAGAAACCCAGAATCTTCAAAGAAAATCTTCAAATCTTCAAGTGAAAACCCAGAAAATGGTGAGAAAATCTCGCCGGGAATCGCCTTGCGACAGAACCCTAGCAGAGCAATCTAAAGAAAATTTCGGAGAAAATTTAGCAGAGTAACTTTGAGAAAGTGAAATGTGAAGAATGAATGGAAACAAATGAGAACTCACCCTTATATAGGGATGACAGCCGGTCAATGGGCCGGTTGAAGGAAGGGCAACCGGCATTAGCCGGTACGGCCCATAAAAGGCTAAAAGCCCAATTGATAAAGTTGAACAGTGAAGATCCTTGGGCCCAACTAAGCCCATTACAAAAAACAAACTACATATTCGTTCAAAGTTCTGATCAAATAAGTTCGAATAAAGCCCAAAATGGCTCTTGTATTCGACCAAAAATCTCGTCGAAAGGCTAAAAGCCCAATTATTAAAAAAGGCTAAAGGCCCAATAAAAAGATGAAGGCCCAACTGCTAAAATCCTTGGGCCCAAATGAAGCCCAATATATGTGGGCCCTAAAAGTCTGTAACGAACCAAGTATTCGACCAGAATCCTAGTCGAATGAGTTCGAATAGGCACCAAAATTGAAGTCACGTTCGACCATGTTCCTGGTCGAAATCATTCGACCAGGCACCAAAATTGAAGTCACGATCGACCATGTTCCTGGTCGAAATCATTCGACCAAGCACCAAAATGGAAGTCCTGTTCGACCACAATCCTAGTCGAAATCATTCGACTAGGAGGGAAAATGAGGCTTTACTTCGACCAGAAACCTGGTCGAAATCATTCGACCAGGAGGCAAACTGACAGTAGTATTCGACCAGAAACTTGGTCGAAATCATTCGACCAGGATGCAAAATGGAAGCAAATTTCGACCAGAATCCTGGTCGAAGGAGTTCGACCAGGAGCTAAAATCAAGGTCGAATTCGACCAGGATCCTGGTCGAAAATGACATGAAAAATTCAAAAATCAATTTATGTTCCAGGGAATTGATGAAAAATCCCGATTCCTGTTTTGGAGAATTATAAAATTGGTTTAGAACTATACGTTCGTCAAACCAAGCCACGATACGGAAGAAAATTTCGTAACTCCTGAATGAAATAACTTCTACGATAATCCAAGAGAGATTTTCCTAGAAGTTGGGGGGCAAATGATATGGTCAGAAAAGTAATTATAGAAATATAATTGACTGGTCAAACAAAAGGCCGATATTTAAAGCCCAATACCCTAATTATTCATTAATTTCGTAATTAATGAATAGGGAAAATATACAGCTCATAAAAAGAGTCCAAATTATGGCAAATTGGTCAAAGAAGGATCCAGAATCCCAATTAAAGGCAATTAATGAGTCATAACCTTTATCAACAAGGAAACGAATTCTTCAGCAAGAAATACAATACTTATCCAATATCAAAAAGAAGACTTATCCGCTAAGTCTCCCAAACATACCATAAATACTAGGCTCCAGACGCCTATATAAGGTCCCTGATCCTACAATCAGAACTACGTCTTTGGCTTGATTCTCAATAACAATTTGAGATACGTAGGCATCTTGTGAGGACCAATTTAGTCCGGATACACGAGTGCAGCCATTAAAGCTCGAAAGCTCATTAATCCAAGCAATTAATATACAAGTACGTTTTTTAATCCATAACAATTGGATTCTATAATTTGTGAAAAAAAAATTAATTTAATTATGAAATTGTATATTATGATTTTTCGGATTCTCTGTATTAGAGAATTTTACCTGAAATAGTGGTCACTTTATCATAAATAATGACTCAAGATATCAATGTTTGGGATTCTATTTAAAATTTACAGAGTTGTTAGGAAAAAACATTGTTTCAAACATCATATTACTGTTTGCTATTTTTTTAACTTGTACATGTTTTTATGTAGAATATAAAAAAAATGATTTCGGTGAAGTTTGATGGTAAAACTAACGGCTAATTCCCAGAAAAGTTGAAAATCAGTTTTTTTTTTCAAAATAATAGGAGGCCTGCTTTTTCTAAAATTAAGTAACTTTTAAGCCAAAATAATTTTCAGAAAAGTAAAATATATAATAAAGAATATACAAATAAAAATACATTAAATTTGTCTTACTAATAAAATTAAAGAAAAAGAATTATTATACAAAGACAAGTTGAATATAATAACTTAATATCAATGGTATGGAGAAGCTGTGAAAGAATCATGAAATTGGTGTTTTTAAATTATTAAGCATTATGACTGATCTTTACTAAATAATAAATTTAGTCCATAGTACAACATCAAAACAACTCTAGCATAGTTGGTTAGGAGATTCTAATAGAAATCTTTCCTTAAACAAAAGGACAGGGGTTCAAATCTTTAACCATGCATTTAATTTTTGATATATAAAAATAATTACAAAATTAAAAAAAAACTTCAGCTACTAATATACACGTAAAAAATGCTAAGATGCTATAGCGTCGGTTAAAATAAAATAAAAGGCTGACACTAAAACTCAATATAGGCGTCGGTTCTATGTGACCGACGCATAAGAGCACTTTTAACAGCGTCGGTTCCACCAAGGACCGACACTATAAGTCATTATAGGTGTCGGCAATCAGAAGACCGACGCCAAAGGTCATGTACTAGCATCGGCATTCAAAAGACCGACCCCAAAAGTCATGTATTAGCGTCGGTTAAGTAAAAGACCGACGCCAAAGGTCATGTATTAGCGTCGGTTAAGTAAAAGACCGACGCCAAAAGTTTTTCACAAACACCTATAACGTCGGTTAAGTTGGAAACCGACGCCAAAAACATGAAAAAGCGACGGTTCTCTAAAGAATCGACGCTATAGGTGCGACGCTGTAGGTTCATTCTGTACTAGTGAGAATCAGAAACATGAGTTGACTGCATGGATTGACTTTGAGAAGTTTGAATTGTAGACTTCACCATAGCAGCATCAGAGGTTTCTCTTTGTACTACCTTGTCATCACCATCATTTCCAGTATGATTATCATCATTATTCTTTCTCAATACTAGATCAAGTGTACATTTTGTCTTACTTACCTTCTCCCCTTTTTTGGCATCAGGATTTGATAATAAATTCAAAATCAAGGAAAGAGAGGCTTGAATGTTAGTTACCTTAGAATCTAATGAATCAATTCTGGTGTTGATGTGAGACTGTTCAGAAATTATTGACTTAACTTGGGATTCCACTACTCTTAGTTGAAAAGCAGTAGGAGCCTTTGTCAAGCTATTGGAAATATCAGTCCTCACAAGTTCAGTAACAACTTTCACAGAATCGATTTCATCCTTGAGGCTCTTGGATAAAAGAGTTGTAGCCTTCAAGTGATTCTTCACATCTTCATTCTCAATCAAGCTTGCAGCATAAGAAGCATGGTTCAAAGCACATGAATAACTGACAGAATCTTCAGACCTGTACCAGTCATTTTCCCATTCATGTCTTCTTAGCTGTTCAGCTGGATCAATTGCAGAAGGACCAGAAAAATCTTGTCTTATATCTTTTCCTGTAGTAGCCTTGCCAACCATGAAAGTGCTTGAAGAACCAAAGTTAGTTCGAAGACTAGATATGACTGTTGTAGCAAGCCGATCCTTCTCACCATCATTATCATCATCAGAATCATCATCATCACTATCTCCAGAATCATCAGCATTATCAGCATCAGGAATAACAACTCCTTTCAATTTATCTTTGGATTCTGAGATAGGATCTTTCATTGGCCTTGAGCTAAGTGGTTGGATCAGGATTGGCTCAGCATCAGGAGCACCACTAGCGTCAGGAGCAACACTGCCAGGATTAGAAATGCTTGCATCAGTATTTTCTACTAATGGTTCTTGTGTAGCTTGAGGTTCAGAACCTGCTTCAACACTTTGAGTTGGAGGTTCTTGTGTGCTTCCCTCGGTGACAGTGTCCTTGACCAAAATTTCCATTTCAGGAATATCAGAAGCCCCTTGAGCTTTGTCAGGAAACTTCTCAGAAATTGTAGTTGTCTTGCCTGCATCTTCACATTGAGAATATGGTTCTTGTGTGGCTGGAATGTAGATGTCTTCATTCTCCCTTTGAGAAAATGGTTCTTGTGTGACCATTCCATCAGCTATGCCTTCACTCACACTTTGATTGAGTGGTTCTTGTGTGGCAGGATCTCCAGTAGCTACTGAACCACTTTGAGGTTTAGGTTCTTGTGGGCTAGATCCTTTCAGTTTCTTCTGTCTCTGAAAGACTTTCTCTTCTACCTTCCATTTCTTCTCCATTGGATGTGTAAACCCAAGTTTGGAAGCAGCAGCACAAAGCTTCTCCCATGATATATCTACAGTTCTTGAAGTTGGAGAGGCTTTGGCTGGAGAGTTTGAGATAGAGACAATTTTGCTTTGTGATGCATCAGGATGACTAACGTCAGTATTTGCTTGAGCATCAGGATTTGATTTCTCATCAGGAATTGAAATGTCATGTCCATCAATATCCTGCTTCTTCAAAGGAATATGATACCTGCTTTTAGCCAATTTTCTTTTCTTCTATGGCTTAGTAGATGGTGCCACATCTTCAACAGCAATATCAGCAACTTCCTTGTTTATCTTAAACTTAGAGGATATAGGCATATCATCCTCAGAATCAGTCTCATCTCTTAAAACCAACTTTCTTTTCACAGAAACCTCCTCAACCTTCTCAACCATCTTCACCAGGACCCCTTGTACACCCCCTTTTGACTTCTTTTGAGTGAGTTGTGTAGAGGAGAAATCCTTTGAACCTGATTGCCTTCCAGACACATCAGTTCTAGCTGATTTCTTTGATTTTACAGCTACAGTCTTTTGAGAGACAGTAGAGGTGGTTGTAGAGTGTTTTGAGTGTTTGGGAGGAATGTTTGGGTCAGGAACAAGGTGTGATTGGCCTTGCCCCATAGCATCAGAAACTGATCCATAACAAGTAGGCATTTTCTCTTTCAAGAAAAGCCTGACCTCATCAGGAATATAGGCATTGCCTGTAAAACCATTTGCCTTATCACTGTTGACTAAGGACTTTACATTTTTATCTGTAATTCTACAAATGGGTAGAACTACATTGTTAGGCCGAATACACAATATAATCAAGTATGTATGAGAATAACAATAATCAAGAACACTGTTTATGAATCAATAGAACTGTATTTATATTAACAGCTTCTCCCTTTATGATGTTAATGAATCACAAAGAGCTTCTAGGTTACAAGAATAATATATTCAATGATCGCATCCCTTCTAGGGATAACCTATCTGTGTTTTTATAGTACACAGTTACACAATCCTTATCTAATTGATATTCCTACAAATTAGCTATACAAGTTATATCAATTAAGGATTGCTTCTTATCTTCTATTCCGTCTCCTTAGCTGTATCAATATATTCTGCTTCTTTCCATCTTCAAAATATATTGTTTCTAGAATCTTCAATTCAGCACCGACAGCTAATTCAACTATCACCCTGTCAGACTTTAAATAAACTCTGACCGGCTTCCTTTAAACTCTTCACCCTGTCAGACTTTAAATAAACTCTGACCGGCTTCCGATAAACTCTGATCAGTACCTGTTGCTTAAACACTGGTAAACAAACGTCAGCAATTATATCTAACAATCTCCCACAACTTGTTCATAATAAAATGTACAAGTTAAACATATAATTGATGATGTCAAAAACATTTAACAAATGCAGTGTTTAACATATAACAGAGTTTAATTTAAAACAGAGTTTAAATTTGACTTAGAATAAAAAATATATTAAAAACTTACAGTCAGACTTTACTTGATTTCTTGAATATCAGGCACTGTCCTGATATAGTCTGATAGCAATTTCTTTTCAGCTCTTTCTAGCTCTTCCACCATGATCTTCTTCACTTCTTTCAACTCTGGATCAAATTCTCCAGTCTGATAAATTGCAGCTCTCAGAGAATAGATGGAATTCTTCCTCATCTCATTCCCTAGCTTAATATAATAAGCTTTATCAGATTCTAAATTAAATTCAAGAACTTTTGTACCCATTGCTGTTCTGAACTTAGCACTGTTTCTTTTCATCTCAACAATCTTTCCATGTGCATTTCTGTATTTGGGAATATATGCACTTGATACTCCTCCTCCAAGCATCATCTTCGATCTTAGCATCTTTTCTCTGATAACTGAAGCAGCATTGTGAGTATTTCTATTTTTGACTTTTAACAAGTACAGAACATACTCCAATTCTTGATAAGATTTGAGATTTATATCAGACTCTGCAACCTTATAAACTCTTCCATCATTCATAAAGTACAACAAAAATTCCTTCTTCAACACCTTATGAAAGATCATTTGAACAGAGTCTAGCATATCAAGATTTTCTTGAGTAATGATACCAGATACAGCTAGTGACAATTGATCCATTGGATTTGTATTTATCCTTCTCTCTCTGTGTGACCCTAAACCAGATTTGTCTTTTCCTTCCTTACCCAATACTGTTCTGGTTTCAGAGAAATTCACAGCTTCAAGCTTTAAATTTTCAAGAATTTTTGGTTTGCAGAATCCTGGAAGTTGTGTAGATTTCTGTACAACTTGAGCAACGTCAGAGGTTGTCATAACTTTAGTAGTATCATCAACTTGAGCAGCGTCAGAGGTTGATTTTGCTAATCTTGTTTCAACTTGAGCAATGTCAGAGGTTGAATAAATCTTCTTTTTCAGGTTAGGCTCTTCAATCATTATGCCTTTACCCTTATCAGAATTTCCAATCACAGGTCTCCTTGTATATTGTATACTTTGTTGTGTATTCTCTTTGATAGAAATACCAACTTCTTTCTTTCTAGGAGCCTTGATTTCCTTTTTCTTGTAGATTCCAGCTTCAAGATTTTTCTTGTGTTCCTCAGCAAGCATTTGCTCTTCAGCCTGGATATCTTCAATAGTAACATTCTTTCCATGCTCTTTTATGAATATTTTGGCAGCAATCTCTTCATCAGTAGATGGATTAGTTGAAACAACTAAACTCTTGAGTTTTGAAGTAGATTGACCACCAGAGTTTATCTTGTCAGAGTTTGTTTGTCTAACAGAGTTTACTCTTGTCCTGCTTTGCCTTTGAGCAAAAATCTTTCTTTTATTTTCTTTGCTTCCCCCATCAGTAGAATCATCCCTCCGTCTCAGAGCTTGAGTGTCTTTGCATTTGTCTTTAGGTACACTCTCCCCCTTTTTGACATCATCAGAAAGTAATACTGATGTCAGCAATTCTAGAGCATTAGAAATAGAATTCAATTGAGTAGACATTTCAGCCTGATTCTCCTCAACTTTTCCAAGCCTCTTCTTAATTTCCTCAGAATCCTTGGCTTGTTGCTTGAGCATAGCATAATAAAAAGTTCTGTCAGACTTGAAAGTAAGATCCTTCATACTGGCTTCATTCCTTAGATTTGTAAGCATTTGTTGATTCTCATCAAATCTATTATTAAGAGACTTGACTTGAACAACAGTTGCCTGTAAGCTTGTAAGTACATCAGTATTTGAGATCTTCTTGACAGAATCAGATAGAAAATCTGCAGCCCTTTGTGCTGGGAAAACACAATCTACATCAGCCCATTTGTTGTAGTACATATTCTGAAAATGCTCATTTGTCTGTCTATTGACTTCCCTTGCTTCATCACTATTGACATCATCAGCCAATGAAACTTGAATACTAGGGTGTGAATGAGAACCCTCAGCATCATTTCCAGCATCTTCAGTATTGTCTGCTGCATTTTCAGTAAGAATATTGTCAGCAGTAAACTGTGCAGCTTCATCAATTTTCTCCTCTACTACAGCTTCAGGAATATCAGAGTTAACCTGAGCAAAAACCTCTGCTTCCCTTTGAACAATCTCAACAACAGATTGTTGCAAAGCTTCAAGAATCATATTCTCAGAGTTTAGCTCATCAGCAGCCTCTTGTTCCTTTTCTATCACAGCTTCATCAAGAATTGGCTCTGTGACTTTTATCATCTGATTAACCTCCTCACCTTTGTCAAGATCACAAGAAATAATGTCAGTGTGAGTGGCCAGAGAATCTTCTATCTGATCAGCTGCCACACCCTCTGTATAATGATCAGAATGTATAGAGGTGTGTGCTTCAAAATCAAAAACTCTGCTATCAAAATGAGTAGCAGCTTCCTCAACTACATCATTAGTCATTGATGTAGGAGCTTCTAAATCCAAATCCATCAGATTAGCTTCATTAGAGATCCTGTCTAGATCGACAGCTGCAGTATTTGCAGCATCCTCCTGAACAAATACTTCATGAGCTTCAGTGTTTACAAACACTCTGTCCTCAGTAGCATTTAGAATATCCTCCTCAACAAACATTGCAGGAGTATCTTGAGGAACAACTTCCTTTATTGCCACTTCAGAGTTTACAGGCAATTCAGCTTCTTCCTCCTCATCAAAAAGATAAGTGGCTACAAGCTTTCTTCTTTTTCTCAGAGTTTGAGAATCCTCTGCTTCATCTTCACTAGCAGATACTCTTGCTTCTTCAGAACGAGGTCTTTGTGCCCTGACTTTTCTTTTAAATGCTCTTGTCTTTGACTTCTTTAACCTTTGTGATGGAGACACAGAAGGTCCAGCTTCAGCAGTTTGAAGTGTTGGTGTGATCAGTGTTTGTTGTGCAGTTTCATGCTGTTGTACGCTCTCAGGTAAGAGAAGAACACCAACATCCCCTTTCTTGTTATCTTTGTTAGTCAAATCAGAAAATATGCGTTTATGCAATTTAAATGATTGAATAACATCCTCATCTAAAATCTCAAGATCAGGACAACAAATGTTGAATAGCAATTGACAAAATCTAGAGAAATAGACAACATTCCTATTCTCTTGCATTTTCTCACCAATATTAGTCAAGACTAATCTAGCAACATCAAAGTTAGCACCAAAAAGTAAAGAGTACCCGATTTGCAGACTATCAGTGGGAATTGCATCCCAATTGGTGCACTTCTTTCTGAATGCCCTAGTGATACAGTCGAAAAAGAAACTCCATTCCTTGCGCAGAAACGGCCTTTTCAATTGCCCAATCTTTGTCAATGGTCCAGAGTATCCAATCTCTCTCATCATACGGACCAACTCAGAATCTCCAACAGAGATTGTGAAGGCATTGAAATCCTCAAACCCCAAGGCATCACGAACAGTTATTGGAGTTATTACAAACTCTTGACCCTCATATTCAAACAAGATGGACGGTGACCCAGTCTCCCCTCCATTATCATAAACACCTGTCTGCCAGAAGGATTTGATTTGAGTTGCAGACAGCTTCATCGGAGCAGTGAGAGCAGTACCAATATCCGAGTTTGTCAAGAAATTTTGAATCAAATGAAATGCTTCTGGTGCGTTTGCAGTGTTTAGTGGTGCGGTATAGTTGTTTGGAACGAACTCTAACCCAGACGAAACGAAAGCTGTGGTTGCCATTAGAAGATTTTGAAGAAAGAACAAGTAATTGATGCGAAAGCTTAACAGAGTTTATGTGTAGAAAGGTGTTTGTGACTATGTGTGTGTGATAATAGATGTGTATGAGTAAGATGTGAAAAGTTTAACTGAAGATGTGTGTATTGTATTTAAAAGAAAATTAAAGATTAAAAACTGAAGAGTTTTTAATCATTAATACACAACGGTCTTACTCCTGTAATCATGTGAATGGGACACGTGTCACACATGCAGTTACTGACAGCAAATAATTGGCAGTTTCCAATACGCATGCGCAGTAAAAACAGCAATAATTACCGCCTGTTACACTTTTCTATGCAATTAACCTCTCTCCTCTGTTTAAAACATTCTTGAACAACTTTCCAATCATACTCTTTTTAAATTTTCAAAACAAATGTCTAATCTCAAAATTATAAAATGTCTGAAACAAAGAAATTATTTTAACCATCAGAGATTAAAACAAAGTTACCTCGGCATATGTCACACAATACATCAGTGTTTACCATTTATCCTTCTTTGTCAATAAACTCTTTTCTCAATCTGTACAGGTGTGAAAATATGTGTGTGTAATAGCAGAGTTTACCGAAATCAATATTTAGATCATCTCAAAGTGCATAAAATCCACAAACTAAAGTAGTAAAAACTGGTTGCCTAAACTCTCATGTATAACATAAAATCTGATTTTATATCTAAACTCTGTTTTCTGATATCCTTTCATTTGGATATATCTTTTGTTTTTCACCCCCTTTCTTTATGTTTATTTTTTTTTTTTATTTTTATTTTTTTTTTATTTTTCCAGTAATCAGTGGTTGGCACTAGTCACCAAAAATCAACGATTTTAGCCCTTATTTCATACAATAAGTTCCTGGATCTTCCTAGGCACAACATGATCTCAAAGGAATTTGAGCTCTGTTTGGCATCTTTTGATTTGAGGGTGAATTATTTTCAATTAAGAATCAGAGTTTAGACTTTTCATCAGTAAATATAATTAACTTATGAGAGAAAATGCAAACAGCTAATACGGACTCAGTGTATAGGATCAATAAACTAAGAGATGCTATAAATATAGAGACAGTATCATGCTGTGTTAACTTACTGCACATATTTGAGATCAGAATTTATACAACTCTTAAGGATTCACAATTACTTACTGAGAATTATGCTTCATACAAATTTCTTCATTGGTCCATATGTTTCAGACAAAATTACAATTAGAGTATAGCATTAAACTGTAACAATCAGAGTATGACCAACATTTTTATGACTAACAGAGTTTAGCATCAGAGTTTAACCGACAGAGTTTATGACACTGGTACTCATAACAGTTAATACATGCAAGGAAGCATGAGCATTAAAAATCAAACATGTATAGATTTTGAGTCTAACCCGTATCTCTAGTCAGAACCAGAGATCATCCCAAGTTCATTTACCAATCTTGTAAAAGTAGCTTCACTCAAAGGTTTGGTGAAGATATCTGCAAGTTGTTGGTCTGTAGACACAAAATGAAGCTCAATGTTCCCTTCTTCCACATGTTCTCTGATAAAATGATACCTTATGCTGATGTGCTTGGTCATGGAGTGCTGTACTGGATTACCTGTCATAGCAATAGCACTTTGGTTATCACAGAAAATAGGTATTTTAGAGTACCTTAACCCATAATCCAGCAATTGATTCTTCATCCATAAAATCTGTGCACAACAGCTACCAGCTGCTATATACTCTGCTTCTGCTGTGGATGTAGAAATTGATTTCTGTTTCTTACTGTACCAAGAAACCAATCTGTCACCTAAAAATTGACAGCTTCCACTTGTACTTTTTCTGTCTATCTTACAGCCTGCAAAATCTGCATCAAAGTAACCAATTAGCTTAAACTCTGATTCTCTAGGATACCACAAACCCAAGGTTATGGTTCCTTTGAGATATTTGAAAATCCTTTTTACAGCTGTTAGATGAGGCTCTCTGGGATCTGCTTGAAATCTTGCACAAAGACATGTTGCATACATGATATCAGGTCTACTTGCAGTAAGATACAGTAAAGACCCTATCATTCCTCTGTAATTAGTCATATCTACTGAGGCTCCTGTGTCTTTGTCTAACTTTGTTGCTGTAGCCATGGGAGTTGTGGCAGATGAACTATCAAGCATACCAAATTTCTTTAAAAGATTTCTGGTATACTTTGCTTGATTGATAAAAATCCCATCATCTGTTTGCTTGACCTGTAAGCCTAGAAAATAACTAAGCTCTCCCATCATGCTCATTTGATACCTGGATTGCATAAGCTTTGCAAACTTCTTACAGAGTTTGTCATTAGTAGATCCAAAAATAATATCATCTACATAAATTTGAACTAAAAGCAAATCATCACCAGAATTGAAATAAAACAATGTTTTATCAATTGTACCTCTTGTGAACCCACTTTCTAAAAGAAATTGAGCAAGAGTTTCATACCATGCTCTTGGTGCTTGCTTTAGTCCATATAATGCCTTGTCAAGCCTGTAGACATAATCTGGATGCTTGGGATCTACAAATCCTGGTGGTTGTTCAACAAATACTTCTTCTTCAAGCTTCCCATTGAGAAAAGCACTTTTTACATCCATCTGAAAGACTTTAAACTTCTTGTGTGCAGCATAGGCCAGAAAGATTCTTATGGCCTCCAATCTTGCAACTGGAGCAAAGGTTTCATCATAGTCAATTCCTTCCTGTTGTGAATATCCTTTAGCCACAAGTCTAGCCTTGTTTCTTGTAATCACACCTTCACTGTCAGTCTTATTTCTGAAAACCCACTTTGTACCCACAATTGATCTATTCTTTGGTCTAGGTACCAGTGTCCAGACTTCATTTCTTTCAAATTCATTTAACTCTTCTTGCATTGCTGTTATCCAGTTTGCATCTTGAAGAGCTTCCTCCACTTTCTTTGGTTCTGTTTGAGACAAGAAAGCATGATACAGACACTCATTATTTGTTGCACTTCTAGTTCTCACACTAGCATCAGGATCTCCAATTATGAGATCAGGTGTGTGTGCATGTGTCCACTTTCTTGCTGTTGGTAAGTGGTTTCTTGCATCATTATTGGATCCTCCCCCTTGATCCATGCTCTCCTGATTCATATGTTGATTTTCTGCATTATCTGAGGCTCCCCCTGAATTGGATGGTTCAGAGTTTGAACTGTCAGAGTTTGAATCTGTTTCCTCAACTGACTCACTTGTTGTGTCTTGTTGAGCTTCTTCACGCTCCCCCTCAACTGGTTCTCTATTTTGTTCAATTTGAGAATTTCCAGTTTCTCCAGTATTTACCAGTAGAGGTTCAGAGTATGCTTCGTCAGAGTTTGTCAAACCTGCTTCATCAGAGTTTATATCATCAGAGAATAGATCTTCATTTTCAAAACGTAGTTGATCATATCCATCCTTGTCTTCAAGTCCAATTATTTTCTTGTCATCAAATGACACATGTATGGATTCCATGATCACCTTAGTTCTTAGATTATAAACTCTGAATGCTTTTGTTGACAATGGATAGCCAACAAAGATTCCTTCATCAGCTTTTAACTCGAACTTTGTCAACTGTTCAGGATGAGTCTTCAACACAAAGCATTTGCATCCAAATATGTGAAAATATTTCAAATTTGGCTTCTTATTTTTCACCATCTCATATGGTGTTTTCCCATGCTTGTTGATCAGTGTAGCATTTTGAGTAAAATAAGCAGTTTGAACAGCTTCTGCCCAGAAATAAGTTGGTAATTTTGCTTCTTCAAGCATAGTTCTGGCTGCTTCAATTAAGGTTCTGTTCTTTCTTTCAACTACACCATTTTGCTGTGGAGTTCCAGGTGCAGAAAACTCTTGTTTCACTCCTCTTTCCTTGCAGAAAGCTTCCATGATTGAGTTTCTGAATTCAGTTCCATTATCACTCCTTATAATTTTGACTTTGTGCTGTGATCCTTTGTCCAGTAGATTTACATGATCCATTAGAGTTTGAGCAGTTTCATCCTTCTTTGACAAGAAATACACCCATGTATATCTAGTATATTCATCAACAATTACTAGAGCATATTTCTTTCTGCCCATGGACATTACATTCACTGGTCCAAAGAGATCAACATGTAGAAGATGATAAGGTTCCACTACTGAAGATTCAGATTTGCTCTTGAAAGATGACTTCCTTTGCTTGGCTTTTTGACAAGAATCACATAAGCCATCTAGACTGAGTATCGATTTTGGAAGTCCCCTTACAAGATCCTTTCTTATTAGCTCATTTATGTTGTTCAAATTGAGATGAGAGAGCTTCTTGTGCCAATTCCAACTCTCTTCATTTGACATTCTTGCAGTCAGACACACTATTTTTCCATCAGAGTTTGTTACCAAACTTGCTTCATAAATGTTGTTGCGCCTATGTCCAACTAGAACAACTTTTCCAGTAGATTTACTGATGACTTCACAGTATTCACTATGAAAATCTACATGGTTTCCTCTGTCACAGATTTGACTCACAGATAACAGATTATGCTTGAGTCCTGAGACTAGAGCTACATTCGTAATGATGACACTTCCAAGATTAATGTTGCCATATCCCAGAGTGTGTCCTATGTTGCCATCTCCATAGGAAACTTTTGGGCCAGCCTTCTCCTTAAAGTCTGATACCAGGGCTTTATTTCCAGTCATATGTCCTGAGCATCCACTGTCCAAGATAAGTGTGCTCTCTATTATACCCTGCAATCACAAACAAATACTAAGTGTTAGTTTTAAGGACCCAGACTTGCTTGGATCCTTTGTCTTTCTTAACAGTGTTAGTTTTTGCAGCGGAATTACTATCAACAGAGTTTAAACTAACATTGTCAGACTTTACACTTGCAGAGTTTGCTCTAACCCACTTCAGATTGGGTTTTAGCTCATAATAGTTGTGATAAATAGCATGATAACTCTTGGAAGTATAAATGGAATGCCAAGTGCTCCCACAGTGTGTGCATAAAGTCTGTGGTCTAACCCTAACATAATCATTCTTTACTCCTGATGTAGAAGTTAAAGAATTGATATTTCTATTCTTTGTGCAGTAATTAGCAAGATGATTAGAACTACCACAATTATAACATGTTTTCCTTGGAGCAGCACCAGTAGGCAAATGATTATTTCTATTATTTATGCCTATCTTTCCATTCCTATTCTTCTTGGACCCTTTTGGTTTCATGGCAGATTTTACTTCTTTCAGCTTATGATTGAACTGTTTCCCTGTCATCAAACCAACATTAACCTGTTTTTCACAAGTTTTTACTGGTTTTCTAACAGCTTCTATTTCCATAAGGTTTTCTGTTATAATATTTTCCTGTTTTTCACAGGCTTCATCTGATTTCATATCAGCTTCCCTTATTACAACAGATTTTAACTTATTGGCTTCTGGAACAAATTTCACAGGTTTAAGTTGTGGTTTTACCTTAACCTTGTCTTTAAACCTAAGTTCATCATTTTCACAATAACCTAAACCTACAGAATCAGTCTGAAACACTTGATGAGTGTCTCTTCCAGAATCTGTCCAAGTCTTGATTATTTTTCTTTCCTTCTCTAAATCAGATTCTAGTTGCCTATACCTTTTAAGCAACTCCTGTTCAACATAAACAGCATCATCTCTTTCTTTTTGAATCTGCTTCATACTTTCAAGTTCTCCTTCAAGAAACTTGTTTCTATCTTTAAGACTAAGATTCTCAGATTTAATTCTCTCATTTTCTAAAGTCTGATCCCTATAGCTAACATGAACACTTTTCAGATATACCCTTAACTCAGATATATTATCAGTATCATAAGCATAAGTAGTTAGGGGTACCTTATTTTCTGATGATTCAGTCTCATCTCTGACAGTTGCCATAAGAGCATAGTTTTCTCCATCATCAGAGTCTGAAGTATCTGCCCAGTCTTTGCCTTTAGAGATGAGTGCTTTCTCAGATTTGCCTTTCTTGCACTCTGGGGCATAATGACCCATCTCCTTACACTTGTAGCACTGGATTTCAGATTTATCCTTCTTGCCAGATTTGGTCTCCCTTCCATCAGACTTTCTGAAACTTCTCCTTTCAGAGTTTGAATCTTTCCTTGAGAATCTCTTTCCCTTCTTGAAGTTCTTGAATCCCATCTTCTTGAAGGTCTTCACCATCAATGCAGCCATTTGCATCATCTGTTCTTCATCATCATCAGAGTCAGAAGCTTCATCAGAGTTTGAGTCATCATCAGAGTTTGATGACTCACTTTCAGATTTAATAACTAAAGCCTTTCCCTTGGCTTTCTTCCTTGATGATTCCTTCTTAATGGGCTTCTCCTCAACTTTGAGAGCAATAGATTTTGTCTTCTTGCTGGATCTCCTGTTTCTTTGTTCTATCTCAAGTTCATGAGTCTTTAACAATCCATAGATCTCATCAAGATCTGTATCAGCAAGATCATAATTATCTCTGATTGTTGTTGCCTTTAAATCCCACTTTTCAGGTAGAGATAACAGAAACTTGAGATTACACTCTTCAAGTTCATATTCTTTATCAACCAGAGACAGATCATTCAACAGTTTGCAAAATCTGTCATAAGTCTCAGTCAAGGTTTCATTAGTTCTTGAATCAAAGCGCTCATACTCCTGTGTGAGTATTGTCTTTCTGTTCTTCTTGATAGCACCTGTTCCCTGGCATCTGACTTCTAAAGCATCCCATATCTCTTTGGCAGTCTTGCAGCCAATTACTCTGTTAGACATAACATTATCTAAAGCATTGTGGAGAAGATGTCTAACCTTTGCATCTTTTGCAATTGATGAGATGTCCTCAGGAGTCATATCTTTCTTTTCCTTTGGAACAGTCTTTTGTTCTTGTCCATCAACAACAGGGGACAATTTAGTTGGCATATGAGGACCATCATAGATTCTGTCAAGGTATTCTGGATCTGTAGCCTCCAGAAACATGGTCATCTTAACCTTCCAAATTGGATACTCTACTGGCCTGAGAATTGGAACCCTGATTGTTTCATATCGACTGACAGAATTGGGCTTAACCTGTTCAGCCTTAGGAGTAGTTTGATTTTCTTCAGACATGATTAATACTGTGTTTGAATCGTAAAACTGTATATATTAAACAGCCTTGGCTCTGATACCAATTGTTAGGCCGAATACACAATATAATCAAGTATGTATGAGAATAACAATAATCAAGAACACTGTTTATGAATCAATAGAACTGTATTTATATTAACAGCTTCTCCCTTTATGATGTTAATGAATCACAAAGAGCTTCTAGGTTACAAGAATAATATATTCAATGATCGCATCCCTTCTAGGGATAACCTATCTGTGTTTTTATAGTACACAGTTACACAATCCTTATCTAATTGATATTCCTACAAATTAGCTATACAAGTTATATCAATTAAGGATTGCTTCTTATCTTCTATTCCATCTCCTTAGCTGTATCAATATATTCTGCTTCTTTCCATCTTCAGAATATATTGTTTCTAGAATCTTCAATTCAGCACCGACAGCTAATTCAACTATCACCCTGTCAGACTTTAAATAAACTCTGACTGGCTTCCTTTAAACTCTTCACCCTGTCAGACTTTAAATAAACTCTGACCGGCTTCCGATAAACTCTGATCAGTACCTGTTGCTTAAACACTGGTAAACAAACGTCAGCAATTATATCTAATATACATCCTCTTCAAAAGTAGCACCAGGACACAAGTGACAGAATATTAATTGGAAAAATCGAATAAAACAGACATAACCTAACTTATCTGCTTTTCTATCACTTAAAGCTTTCAAAACAAATGTCCCGTAATCAAAAACTTGAGAGTAGATAATAGAGTACCCAATCTTTAGAGATCCTGATGGCAGAGCATCAAAATTCGATGTCTTATTCAGGAAGCATCTGCTGATTGTGTCAAAGAAGAAATTCCACTCCCTTTTAAGCTTTGTCCTGAAGAGGCTTCCATACCTCTTGACCTCACCATTGTAACCCAATTTTGTGACAAACTCAAAGATTGAAGAGTCTGTAACAGTATCAGGAACTTTGTCACCCAAAATTGGCAAATACAGTGCCTCTTCTATAACAGCGGGAGTCACATGATGAGTAACGCCATTGAATTCAAACTGCATCAATATATTTCCAGTTGGCCCTTTGCCAAAAACAGTTGTGTTCCATACCTGCATCACTTACAGAATGACCATCAGGATTTGACAGCCATCAGGATTTCCTCTCTGTAGCTTTCCTCAGAAATTCTCAAAGTTCATCATTCCAATTTCATTCACCAATTTGTTGAAAGTAGCTTCAGGCAGTGGCTTGGTGAATATATCAGCTAGTTGTTGATCAGTAGGAACAAAATGCAGTTCAATTGTTCCTTCCAGTACATGTTCTCTTATGAAGTGATATCTAATACTAATGTGTTTAGTAAGAGAATGCTGAACTGGATTTCCTGTCATTGCAATAGCACTTTGGTTATCATAGTAAATAGGGATTTTGGAGTATGACAGACCATAATCTAACAACTGATTCCTCATCCACATTATCTGAGCATAGCAACTTTCTGCAGCAATGTACTCAGCTTCTGCAGTTGAAGTAGAGATAGACTTTTGCTTTTTACTGAATCAAGAAACTAGTCTACCAACCAAAAACAGACAACTTCCTGAAGTACTTTTCCTGTCTATCTTGCATCCTGCAAAATCAGCATCTGAGTAACCACACAAACCAAAATCTGATTCCATTGCATACCAAAGGCCAAGTGAAGGAGTGCCTTTGAGATATCTGAAAATTCTTTTGACTGCTATCAGATGAGGTTCCCTAGGTTTTGCTTGAAATCTTGCACACAGACAGGTTGCAAACATGATATCTGGTCTACTTGCAGTGAGATATAATAGTGAGCCAATCATTCCTCTGTAGTGAGTTACATCTACCTCAACACCTTGATCAGGATCAAGTTTGGTAGTTGTGGCTATGGGAGTACTTGCAGGTGCACTATCTTGCATGTTAAACCTTTTCAATAAATTCCTGGTGTATTTGGACTGATTGATAAAGATGCCATCATCAGTCTGTTTAACTTGGAGACCAAGAAAGTAACTCATTTCTCCCATCATGCTCATTTGATATCTAGACTGCATAAGCTTGGAAAACTTTTCACACAGCTTATTGTTTGTTGACCCAAAGATGATATCATCAACATATATTTGAACTAACAGCAAATCCTTACCATGATTCAAGTAAAATAGAGTTTTATCAATAGTACCTCTTTTGAATCCACTTTCCAGTAAGAATTGAGCTAAGGTTTCATACCAGGCTCTTGGTGCTTGTTTTAGTCCATACAGTGCCTTATCCAATCTATAAACATGATTTGGATATTTTGGATCAATGAAACTAGGAGGCTGTTCAACATAAACTTCTTCCTCAAGTTCACCATTTAAGAAAGCACTTTTCACATCCATCTGGAAAACCTTGAATTTCTTGTGAGCTGCATATTCCAGAAAGATCCTGATGGCCTCTAGTTTTGCAACATGAGCAAAAGTTTCATCATAGTCAATTCCTTCTTGTTAAGAATACCCCTTTGCTACTAGCCTTGCTTTATTTCTGATAATTACACCATTTGAATCAGTCTTGTTTTTTAAAATCCATTTTGTACCAACAATTGACCTATTCTTTGCTCTTGGTACTAGTTTCCAGACTTCATTTATTTCAAAATCATTTTATTCTTAGGCTCCTCCTTGGATAGAAAGTTATGATAAAGACATTCATTCTGAGTTGCACTTCTTGTTTTAACACCTGCATCAGGATCCCCAATTATCAAATCAGGAGTATGACTTCTTGTCCATTTCCTAGCTGGTGGTAAATCATTCCTTGAAGTAGAAGCTCCCCTGGATTGGTGTTGTCTTGATTAGAAGAATTTGCTTCATTAGAAGCTCCCCCTGAATTGTTGTTGTCACCTCCTGATTGATTATCAATATTGTCACTTGAATCAGTTTCTGAAGAATTTTGTCCTGATTTTTGAGTAGATTCAGAACTAGTAGTTGTTTGCTGTTGCTCCCCCTCAACATTTGCACTGCTAGTAGTGTCACCATTATTTGCATCATCAGCATTGGCACCATCAGAATTAGTACCATTAGTATTAGCACCATCAGTATTTGGCGCTCCATCAGGATTTGGTGAGTCATCAGGATTTGGTGACCCATCAGTATCTGATGAAGTGTCAGTGTCTGATTCTTGTTCTTCAGGATCCTTGGTAGCTTCATTTTCAAAAATCAACCTATCATGAGAGTCTTCATTTATTCCAGTTATTTTCTTATCATCAAAAGATACATGAATTGACTCCATGACAGTTCTTGTTCTCAAGTTATAAACTCTAAAGGCTCTTGATGCAGGATAGCCAATAAAAATTCCCTCATCAACCTTTGTTTCAAATTTCCCTAGCTGTTCAGGATGAGTTCTGAGAACAAAACATTTACAGCCAAAAACATGCAGATGCTTCAAACTAGGTTTCTTCTCCTTGAGCATTTGATAGGGAGTTACACCATGTCTGTTTATCAATGTGAGATTTTCAGTATAGCATGATGTATTGACTGCTTCTGCCCAGAAATATGTAGGCAGCTTAGCTTCTTCCAACATAGTTTTGCCAGCTTCAATAAGAGTTTTATTCTTTCTTTCAACTACTCCATTTTGCTGGGGTGTGCCAGGAGCAGAAAATTATTGAATTATTCCTTTGTATTTGCAGAACTCTTCCATCTTTGAATTCTTGAATTCAGTACCATTATCACTTCTCAGAATCTTGACTTTGTACTTTGAGCCTGTCTCTATCATTCTCACATGGTCCAACAGTATCTCAGGAGTCTCATCTTTTCTGTGCAGAAAGTACACCCAGGTGAATCTAGAGTATTCATCAACAATTACAAGAGTGTACCTTTTCTTACTGATGGACATCATGTTGACTGGTCCAAATAGATCAAGATGTAACATGTGATATGGTTCATCAATAGAGGATTCAAATTTACTCTTAAATGATGTCCTTCTCTGTTTTGCTTTTTGACATGCATCACAGAGTCCATCAGGAGTATACAAACCTTTAGGCAATCCTCTAACTAGATCTTTCTTAACCAACTCATTGATGTTGCCGAAGTTGAGATGAGAAAGCTTCTTGTGCCAATTCCAACTTTCATCTACTGAAGCTTTACTGATGAGACAAGAAGGAGAGCCTTCAGTTTTGGTCTGAATGTTGGCTTCATAAATGTTACCATGCCTGTAGCCATTGAGAGCAACCTTTCCTGAAACTTTGCTGACTACTTCACAATGTGTGGAATAGAAGTTGACATGATAACCTCTGTCTGTGATTTGACTAATACTCAACAGGTTGTGTTTTAGTCCCTTCACAAGAGCTACTTTTTCAATGATGACATTGCCAATGATTATATTGTCATATCCCAAGGTTTGTCCAATGTTGCCATCTCCATAAGACACAGTTGGGCCAGCTTTCTCCTCATATTATGATAACAGGGCTTTGTTTCCAGTCATGTGCACAGAGCATCCACTATCCATGACTAACACATTTTTCTTTTTACCCTGAAATCAGACAAAAATACACTAGTTAGTATTTTTAAGAACCCACACTTGTTGGGTTCTTATTCCATGCATGTTGCCCAGTAATAAACAATTGTAGAAGGGGGATTTGAATACAATTGTATAAGATTCTCGACTTAATAAGATATGAATCACAAATATGAAAGAATGATAACAGCTTTATTAAATCTGATATAAAACTGTTACAAACTCTCTCAAGAAATTCTGATGTTCTTGAGAGCTGCTAGTTTATAAAAACTCTCTCAAGAAATTCTATGTTCTTGAGAGCTTCTACACGTTTGATTCTCTACGAACCAAATCCTAAAACTGTGTTTATATACTACACAGCTTCTCTATCAATGATAAGTCATAATCAATTACAAATATTGAAACCTATCCATAATCGATAGCTTCATTACTACAAACCAGGAACCGACAGAATAATCTTCCTTATTTAACTAGACTCCAAATATAACTCAAAGTAGGAATCCTGATCAGCTTCCAGTCCTGATGATCAATCCTGATCCCAGTCCTGATATTCATTCTGATCCTGACGACCATGCAATCCTGATGACGTCAGCAATCCTGATCAGTTGAAGTCTAGATCCTGACGATCATTGAATCCTGATCTAACAATCTCCCCCAATCTTATACTTTGTGAAATAAAGTATAGATTCCTAAGATTCAATGATGTCAAAAAAAATATTTACAAAATGTACAGGTATCTTCAGTAGCAACTTATCTGTTTAAATTCTTTGATAAAACAGATTCATCTTCAAGAAGTTGGATAACAAATTTTCTTCTTTTTCTTCAAGAATTTGAATCAGACTTTCCTTAAGATTTCTGATTTTTTCATCTTCCTCATTAATCTGGTAAATAGCTACTCTGAGATTTTGTATGGAGCTTCTTTGTAGACTGTGCTCTTCAAGCAAAAGATAAGCAATTTCCTTCCCATCAGGATTGAGAGTAAGTTGAGTCATGCCAAAAGTCACTTCTTTAACAGCGGTGCCCCTTTGCATTTCCACATCTTGTCCCCTTTGATTTAAGTACATGGGAGTATAATTACCATTGAAATTTCTATTTCCATCCAGTCTTCTTCTTATAGTTGACAAGATCATGTCACTCCATTCTTTGCACACTTTATTCTTCCATCTTAACAGATAATGAACATATTTCAGTTCCTGTGTAGTTTTCACCAGCAGATCTTGAATGTGCAGAATCTTCACACTACCATCTTTCATGAAGTACATAAGCTTTTCTTTCTTTTCAATACCATCATGACAATCTATAACTATATCAACAGCTAATAAATTGTTCAGGTTTTCAGAAATTAAAGTACCTCCAATTTCAGTCAAGGAGTAAGGATCAACATATGACATATTCAGATATTCAGCATCCCTGTGTCCAATACCTCCTCTTGAATTACTTGTCAATTGCTTCAGATTTGAAAACATTCATAGCCAGAGTGCTTTTGATCTAACCATGTCAGATAAATCAACAACACTTGAAGCACTTGTTATAATTACTCCATTCTGAAAATTGATAGGTGTATTACACCTCAGTGTACTTATGTGTTTCCACTTCTTATCCTTTTATTTTTCAAAAGTATAGCTTCTTTCTAGTAAAGATTCCCGTTTGCTTGAATTTCTCCACAATCTTCTATTTGAGAATTTAAGCCTTTGTACATAGAGATTAAAATCTCTATTTGTTGATCTTGTGATTTCTCTTTGTTGCCCAGTAATAATCTATTGTAGAAGGGGGGTTGAATACAATAGAGTAAGATAATCGACTTCTTAATGTATATATCACAAATATGAAAAGAAAGATAACAGCTTTATTAAATCTGATATAAAACTGTTACAAACTCTCTCAAGAAATTCTGATGTTCTTGAGAGCTGCTAGTTTACAAAAACTCTCTCAAGAAATTCTATGTTCTCGAGAGCTTCTATTCGATTATGTTCTCTCTCGAATGAATGCATAAATTGAAACCAAGACTGTGTTTATATAGTGCACACAGTTTCTCTATCAATTACAAGATAAGTCCTAATCAATAACAAAGATAGAAACATATCTTTAATCGATAGCTGCATTCTACAAACCAGGAACAAATAGAATAAACTTCCATGTTTATCTAGACTCCAAATATAACTCGAAGTAGGAATCCTGATCAGCTTCAAGTTCTGATGATCAATCCTGATCATAGTCTGAGTAGGAATCCTGATGATCAATAAGATACTGACGCTTGATCAAATACTGATGACCATGCAATACTGATGACGTCAGCAATCCTGATCAGTTGAGTCTAGCTTCTGACGATCATTGAATTCTGATCTAACAATCTCCCCCAATCTCATACTTTGTGAAATAAAGTATAGATTTCAAATATTCAATGATGTCAAAAACATGTATCAAAATGTACGAGTATCTTCAGAAACAACTTATCTGTTTAAGCTTTTTGATAGAACAGATTCATCTTCAAGAAGTTGGATAATAACCTTTCTTCTTTTTCTTCAAGAATTTGAATCAGTCTTTCCTTAAGATTTCTGAGTTCTTCATCTTCCTCATTAATCTGGTAGATAGCTGCTCTGAGATTCTGTATGGAGCTTTTCTGTAGACTGTGCTCTTCAAGCAAAAGATAAGCAATTTCCTTCCCATCAGGATTGAGAGTAAGTTGGGTCATACCAAAAGTTACTTCTTTAACAGCAGTACCTCTTTGCATTTCCACATCCTGACCTCTTTGATTTAAGTACATGGGAATATAATTACCATCGAAATTACTGTTTCCATCCAGTCTTCTTCTTATAGTTGACAAAATCATGTCAGCCCATACTTTGTACACTTGGTTCTTCCATCTTAACAGATAGTGAACATATTTCAGTTCCTGTGTAGTTTTCATCAGCAGATCTTGAACAGATAGAATCTTCACACTACCATCTTTCATGAAGTACAGAAGCTTTTCTTTCTTTTCAAAACCATCATGACAATCTATAACTATATCAACAGCTAATAAATTGTTCAGATTTTCAGAAGTTAAAGTACCTCCAATTTCTGTCAAGGAGTAAGGATCAACATATGACATATTCAGATATTCACCATCTCTGTGTCCAATACCTCCTCTTGAATTACTTGACAATTGCTTCAGATTTGAAAACATCTTTAACCAGAGTGCTTTTGATCTAACCATCTCAGATAAATCAACAACACTTGAAGCGCTTGTAATAATTCCACCAGACTGAAAATTGATAGGTGTATCACAACTTAATGTGCTAATATGTTTCCACTTCTTATCCTTTTCCTTTTCAAAGGCATAGCTTCTTTCCAATAAAGATTCTTGTCTGCTTGAATTTCTCCATTTTCTTTCATTTGAAACTTTAAGCCTTTGTAGATAGAGATTGAAATCTTCATTTGTTCTCTTTGCAATATCTCTTCTTATGGCTTCTTCTTCTTCATCTACTTCTTTGTTGTGACAATCAACAACAGTAGATAAGATTATCAAATCAACTTCTTGCAGAATTTCAGATTCATCAGGATCTTGAATGATGTCAGGATTAGAATCTTCAATTTGATTTGTATTGCTGAGAGTTGATTTACTTGATTTTCTTCTCAATTCAGGTTCTTCTTCAACAATTCCATCATCACCAAAAGTAGATCTGTCAGGAACTACTAGAGTTTGAATAGGTTCAGGAATTTCTTCAATTCTTAACCCTCTAGACCTTGTCTGTCTAGGTACTGTTTGAGTTGAAGAACCTCTTCTACTTCTTCTAGCACCTCTCCTACCTCTGCTTCCTCTACCTCTAGCAGGAGCAGTATAGCTTTCCATTGTCTCTCTTTGTAGTCTCAAGAATTCTTCATGTGAGAGATCTGGATATTCTTCACTTGCTGTAGAGAGTGCTTTTCTGGCAAATAATTGTTGAACTCTTTTATCAGTGTGATAAAGAGTAACAATTCTACCGTCTTTTGTAGAAAACTTCTGGAATAAATTTGATGCATCTTCAGGATTATCAATAATTACATCTTCATCACCTTCAGGAATTGTAGCAAGAATGTGTCCATGACCAGGTGTCAGGATTTGATCTTCCGTCAGGATCTGAGATTGCACCAATGTTCTTACTGTCTTAACTCCAGAATCAGAAACATGAGTTGACTGCGTTGTTTGACTTTGAGAAGTTTGGATTGTCTTCATAACAACAGCATCAGAGGTTTCTCCTTGTATCACTTTGTCACCACCATCATCTCCAGTATCATCATCATTATTTCTTAATACTAGATCAGGTGTACATTTTGTCTGAATAACCTTCTCCCCCTTTTTGACATCAGGATTTGACAATAATTGCAAAATTAAGGAAAGAGAGGCTTGAATTTCAGTTACCTTAGTATCCAGAGAATCAATTCTTTGATTGATTGAGGTTTGTTCTGAAACAACAGATTTCACTTGGGATTCCACTACCCTTAGTTGTAAAGTAGTAGGCACCTTTGTAAAATTATTAAAGATATCAGTCCTCACTTTTTCAGTTGAGCCCTTGATAGAATCAATCTCACTTTTCAGGCTCTTGGATAACAGAGTTGTAGCCTTCAGATGATTCTTCAAGTCTTGATTCTCTATAGATTTCACTGCATTATAGGCATGTTCAATAGCAGAAGAAAAACTGATAGATTCATCAGATTGATGCCATGAATTGTTCCATTCATTCTGTCTAAATGCCTCTGCAGGATCAAAGGAAGGAGTAGAAAAATCTTGTCTCTGATCTTTCCCAGTGAAAGCATTGCTAGCCATATATGTACTTGATGAACCAAAATTAGTTCCAAGACTAATTTTGAGTGCTGTAGCAAGCTGTTCCTTCTCTTTTCGATTCTCATTATCATCATCACTATCATCAGAAGTATCATCAGCAGAATCATGAGTAATATCAGGATCAGGAATAGCAATACCTTTCAGTTTATCCTGTGGTTCTGAGATAGGATGATCCATTGGTCTTGAACGAAGTGGCTGTATCAAAATAGGTTCATTATCAGGAGCACCACTAGCGTCAGGATGAACATCGTCAGGATTTGATATGCGTGCATCAGTATTTGCTACCAATGGTTCTTGTGGAGCTTGAGGTTCAGAAGCTTCTTCAACACTTTGAGTTAAAGGTTCTTGTGTGCTTTCCTCATTGACAATGTTCTCGACCAATCTTTCAACAGAAGTTGTAGCTTTGCCTGCATCTTCACTTTGAGAAGATGGTTCTTGTGTAGCTGGAATGTTGATGTATTCATTCTCCCTTTGAGAAAATGGTTCTTGTGTGACCATTCCACTAGCTAAGCCTTCACCCAAACTTTGATTGAGTGGTTCTTGTGTGGCAGGATCAACAGTAGCTGCTGAATTACTCTGAAATTCAGGTTCTTGTGGGCTTGATCCTTTCAGCTTCTTCTGTCTCTGATAGACTAACTCTTTTGCATTCCTCTTTTTCTTTGATGTAGGTGTAAGACCAACCAAGGAAGCAGTTGTAGAAACCTTCGCCCAAGAAATTTCTCTAATCTGAGATGGAGAGGCTGGAGAGTCTGATAGAGAGACAACTTTTGTTGTTGCATCAGGAATACTAACATCAGGATTTGCTAGAGCATCAGGAGTAGATGACTCATCAGGATTTGATGTCTGAATATCAGTATCCTTCATTTGCACTGTCAAAGGAATATGATACCTGCTCTTTGATAATTTCCTTGTCTTTTGTGGTTTTGATAAAGGTATCACAGCTTTAGTAGCAGTATCAGCAACTTCCTTGTTCACATTCATCACAGAGGATATAGGTAATTCATCCTCTGAATCACTTTCATCAATCCACCTTAACTTCCTTTTCACAGGAACATTCTTAACAACCTTATCAGCTTTCTTCACCAGGACCCCTTGTACACCCCCTTGTATCTTCTTTTTAGTGAGTGGTGTAGAGGAAAAATCCTTTGAACCTGATTGCCTTCCAGACACATCAGTTCTAGCTGATTTCTTTGATTTTACAACTAAAGTCTTTTGAGAGACAGTAGAGGTGGTTGTTAACTGTTTAGACTGTTTAGGTTGCATGCTTGTGTCAGGAACAAGGCGGGTTGGACCTTGCCCCATAGCATTAGAAAGTAGTCCATAATGAGTAGGCATTTTCTGATGTAAGAAAAACCTAACCTCATCAGGAATAAAAGCATTTCCGCACAAAATATTTTGCCATATCATGATTGAAAAAAATATTCAATAAGATTAAAATAAAATTTTATTTAAGAAAACAAAATTTATTTTAACAATCCTGAATAGCGTTTTGGTTTAAGAAAAATAACCAAATTAATGGTCATAGAATTAAAACACACTTACCAGCAAACGAGGCAAAAAAATTTATGGAAAACTGAACCGCCTTTTATGTGTATGTATTGATATATCTATAATAGTGCAACACACGCGCGCATACAGTTGTCCTACTAAAACTCAACCGTCCATCAGCAGATACTGACGAAAAATTAGGCACAAATTAAGTAATGAAATACTGACCTGTACATCAGGATTGACCAGTTGACTTCCTGTCAGGATTGAGTCCTATCAGGATTTGATCAAAGATACATACCTTTCTGAATAACCATCAGAATTTGACAGTTATCAGGATTTCCTCTCTGTAGCTTTTCCTCAGAAATTCTCAAAATTCATCATTCCAAGTTCATTCACCAATTTATTGAAAATAGCTTCAGGTAGTGGCTTGGTGAATATATCAGCTAGTTGTTGATCAGTAGGAACAAAGTGAAGTTCAATTGTTCCTTCCAGAACCTGTTCTCTTATAAAGTGATATCTGATACTTATGTGTTTAGTAAGAGAATGCTGAACTGGATTTCCTGTCATTGCAATAGCACTTTGGTTATCACAATAAATAGGGATTTTTGAGTATGACAGGCCATAATCTAACAAATGATTTCTCATCCACATTATCTGAGCACAACAGCTTCCTGCAGCAATGTACTCAGCTTCTGCAGTTGAAGTGGAAATAGATTTCTGCTTTTTACTGAACCATGAAACTAGTCTTCCACCCAAAAACTGACAACTTCCTGAAGTACTTTTCCTGTCTATTTTGCATCCTGCAAAATCAGCATCTGAATAACCACACAACCCAAAATCTGATTCCCTTGCATACCAAAGGCCAAGTGAAGGAGTGCCTTTGAGATATCTGAAAATTCTTTTGACTGCAATCAGATGTGGTTCTCTAGGTTTTGCTTGAAATCTTGCACATAGACAGGTTGCAAACATGATATCTGGTCTACTGGCAGTGAGATACAATAAAGAGCCAATCATTCCTCTGTAGTGAGTTACATCTACCTCTTCACCTTGATCAGGATCAAGTTTGGTAGCTGTAGCTATGGGAGTTGAAGCAGGAGTACTGTCTTGCATGTTAAACCTTGTCAGTAAATTCCTTGTGTATTTAGACTGATTAATAAAAATCCCTTCATCAGTCTGTTTAACTTGAAGACCCAGAAAGTAACTCATTTCTCCCATCATGCTCATTTGATATCTTGACTGCATAAGCTTGGAAAACTTTTCACACAGCTTATTGTTTGTTGACCCAAAAATGATATCATCAACATAAATCTGAACTAACAGCAACTCCTTACCATGATTCAAATAAAATAGAGTTTTATCAATTGCACCTCTTTTG
Organism: Heracleum sosnowskyi; assembly: GCA_030848705.1. Classification (NCBI taxonomy): domain Eukaryota; kingdom Viridiplantae; phylum Streptophyta; class Magnoliopsida; order Apiales; family Apiaceae; genus Heracleum; species Heracleum sosnowskyi. The sequence goes on from CM061240.1 coordinate 72,730,177, forward strand.
AATCCACTTTCCAGTAAGAATTGAGCTAAGGTTTCATACCATGCTCTTGGAGCTTGCTTTAGTCCATAAAGTGCCTTATCCAGTCTGTAGACATGATCTGGATATGTAGGATCAATGAAACCAGGAGGTTGTTCAACATAAACTTCTTACTCCAGTTCACCATTTAAGAAAGCACTTTTAACATCCATCTGGAAAACCTTGAATTTCTTATGTGCTGCATAAGCAAGAAATATCCTGATGGCTTCTAGTCTTGCAACAGGAGCAAAAGTTTCATCATAGTCAATTCCCTCTTGTTGGGAATACCCCTTTGCAACTAGTCTAGCTTTATTTCTGATAATGACTCCATCAGAATCAGTCTTGTTCTTGAAAATCCACTTTGTACCAACAATTGATCTATTCTTTGGTCTTGGTACCAGTTTCCAGACTTCATTCCTTTCAAATTCATTCAGTTCTTCTTGCATTGCAGTAACCCAATCAGCATCTTTAAGTGCATCTTCAACTTTCTTAGGCTCCTCCTTGGATAGAAAGTTATTGTATAGACATTCATTCTGAGTTGCACTTCTTGTTTGAACACCTGCATCAGGATCTCCAATTATCAAATCAGGAGTATGATCTTTTGTCCATTTCCTTGCTGGTGTCAAATTATTTCTTGAAGTAGATGCTCCCCCTGGATTGGTGTTATCTTGATTGAAAGAATTTGATTGATTTGAAGCTCTCCCTGAATTATTGCTATGCCCTCCTGATGTGTTATCAGGATCTTCACTTGAATCAGTATCTGAAGAATTCTGTCCTGATGATTGAGTTGACTCTGAACTTGTAGTTGAATGCCGTTGCTCCCCCTCAACATTAGCACTACTAGTTGTATTACTGTTGTTTGCATCATCAGTATTAGCACCATCAGTATCTGGTGTGTCATCAGGATTTGGTGACCCATCAGTATCTGATGAATTGACAGGATCTGATTCAATTTCTTCAGGTTCCTTGGAAGCTTCATTTTCAAATAACAATCTATCATGCGAGTCTTCAATGATTCCAGTTATCTTCTTATCATCAAAAGATACATGTATTGACTCCATGACAGTTCTTGTTCTCAAATTAAAAACTCTGAAGGCTCTTGATGTAGGATAGCCTATGAATATTCCTTCATCAGCCTTTGTTTCAAATTTCCCTTGCTGTTCAGGATGAGTTCTGAGAACAAAACATTTACAGCCAAACACATGCAAATGCTTCAGACTTGGTTTCTTCTCCTTGAGTGACTGATAAGGAGTGACACCATGCCTGTTTATCAATGTGAGATTTTGTGTATAGCATGCTGTGTTGACTGCTTCTGCCCAGAAATATGTAGGTAATTTAGCTTCTTCCAACATAGTTCTTCCAGCTTCAATAAGAGTTCTATTCTTCCTTTCTACTACTCCATTTTGCTGAGGTGTGCCAGGAGCAGAGAATTGTTGAATGATTCCTTTGTATTTGCAGAACTCTTCCATCTTTGAATTCTTAAATTCAGTACCATTATCACTTCTCAGAATCTTGACTTTGAACTTTGTGGTTGTCTCAATCATTCTCACATGATCCAACAGAACTTCAGGAGTTTCATCTTTTCTGTGCAGAAAATACACCCAGGTGAATCTAGAATATTCATCAACAATTACAAGAGTGTACCTTTTCTTACTGATGGACATGATGTTGACTGGACCAAACAGATCAAGATGTAGCATGTGATATGGTTCTTCAATAGAGAATTCTGATTTACTCTGGAATGATGTCCTTCTTTGTTTTGCTTTTTGGCATGCATCACAGAGTCCATCAGGTGTATATAAGACATTAGGTAATCCTCTTACTAACTCTTTCTTAACCAACTCATTGATGTTGCTGAAGTTGAGATGAGAAAGCTTCTTGTGCCAATTCCAACTTTCATCTACTGAAGCTTTACTTATCATCAGGAGCAGCTGTTACATCAGCATTGGCCATTAACGCATAGTTGACTACCTCAGTATCAGATTCTGAGGAAGAGTCCATCCAATCCTTGCTTGATGTGATGAGTGCCTTTGTCTTGTTGCATTCAGAAGCAAAGTGACCCATACCATTACACTTGTAGCATCTTACCTTTGACTTGTCAAATTTGCTACCCTTGCTGTCCTTTTTGATATACTTGTCTTTGTCTGCTTTGAAGGTCTTTTTCTGAAAGTTGCCTTGTCTTCTATTCTTCCTGAACTTCATCCTTCTGAAGTTTCTGACAATCATAGCAACCATCTCTTCCATGTCTGAGTCAGAAGAATCATCACCAGTATTGGCATCAGGATTGCCATCAGTATCTGATGAAGAGTCGTCAGGATCTGACTCAGCTACTCTCGATTTACTTCTAGAGACCTCCATAGCTTTTCCTTTTGATTTAGCTTCTACATTCAAAGCAATTGACTTTGCCTTGCTGCTTTTCTTGTTCTTTCTCTGTTGAACTTCAAGATCATGAGTTCTTAGCATCCCATAGATCTCATCAAGAGACACAATGTTCAGATCATACTGGTGTCTAATGATTGAGGTCTGAGTATCCCATTCTTCAGGTAAAGCTCTAAGAAATTTGGTGTTTGAATCTTCAGTTTCATATACTTTGTCAACTAAGGATAAGCTGTTCAATAGTGTCAGAAATCTATCATATAGATCAGTCAGGCTCTCTTCAGGTCTTGCATCGAATTGTTCATATTCTTGAATCAAAAGAGCCCTTCTGTTTTTCTTAACAGATGCAGATCCCTGGCACTGAGTTTCCAAAGTATCCCAGATTTCTTTTGAAGACTTGCATGCAATCACTCTGTTTGACATAACAGCATCAAGACCATTGTGCAAGACATTCTTTATCTTTGGTTCTCTGAGTACATGAGCTTTTTCTTCTGGAGTCCATTCAGATTTAGCTTTGACCACATAATGTTCTGGTACAGTATCTGTTCGTTCTACGAACTTTGTTGGTATATATGGTCCATCACGAATCCTGTCCAAATTGTCAGGATCCATAGCCTCCAGGTACATCAGCATCGTTACCCTCCATGTAGGATATTCTGATATCTTTAAGATGGGAATCTTCATGCTTTCATACTTGGTTGTCGACATCTTTAGATCGTCTCTGATTCAGAATTAAATCAGTTTGCTCTGATACCAATTGTTGCCCAGTAATAATCTATTGTAGAAGGGGGGTTGAATACAATAGAGTAAGATAATCGACTTCTTAATGTATATATCACAAATATGAAAAGAAAGATAACAGCTTTATTAAATCTGATATAAAACTGTTACAAACTCTCTCAAGAAATTCTGATGTTCTTGAGAGCTGCTAGTTTACAAAAACTCTCTCAAGAAATTCTATGTTCTCGAGAGCTTCTATTCGATTATGTTCTCTCTCGAATGAATGCATAAATCGAAACCAAGACTGTGTTTATATAGTGCACACAGCTTTTCTATCAATTACAAGATAAGTCCTAATCAAGAACAAAGATAGAAACATATCTTTAATCGATAGCTGCATTCTACAAACCAGGAACAAATAGAATAAACTTCCATGTTTATCTAGACTCCAAATATAACTCGAAGTAGGAATCCTGATCAGCTTCAAGTTCTGATGATCAATCCTGATCATAGTCTGAGTAGGAATCCTGATGATCAATAAGATACTGACGCTTGATCAAATACTGATGACCATGCAATACTGATGACGTCAGCAATCCTGATCAGTTGAGTCTAGCTTCTGACGATCATTGAATTCTGATCTAACACTCTTCTTCTGGCTTCTTCTTCTTCATCCACTTCCTTGTTGTGAGAATCAACCACAGTAGATAAGATTAACAAATCAATCTCTTGCAGAATTTCAGATTCATCAGGATCTTGAACATTGTTAGGAACAATGTCAGGATTAGAATCTTCAATTTGATTTGTTTTGCAGAGAATTAATTGTCTTGGCTTTCTTCTCAATTCAGGTTCTTCTTTAACATTTCCATCATCACCAAAAGTAGACATGTCAAGAACTACTAGATTTTGAGTAGGTTCAGGAATTTCTTCTATTAGTAACCCTCTAGACCTTGTCTGTCTAGACACTGTTGAAGAACCTCTTCTACCTCTTCTAGCTCCTCTCCTACCTCTGCTTCCTCTACCTCTAGCAGGAGCAGGGTTATAAAAGCTTTCCATCATTTCTCTCTGTTGTCTTATGAATTCTTCATGTGAGAGATCAGGATATTCTTCACTTGCTGTAGAGAGTGCTTTTCTTGCAAATAATTGTTGAACTCTTTTATCAGAATGATATAGAGTAACAATTCTGCCATCTTTTGTAGAGAACTTCTGGAATAGATTTGATGCATCTTCAGGATTGTCAATAATCACATCTTCATCACCTTCAGGAATTGTAGCAAGAGTTTGTTCATGACCAGGCATCAGGATTTGATCACCTGTCAGGATTTGTTCTTCCATCAGGATCTGAGATTGCACCATTGTTCTTACTGTTCTTACTCCAGAATCAGAAACATGAGTTGACTGCATTGTTTGACTTTGGGAAGTTTGAATTATCTTCATAACAGCAGCATCAGAGGTTTCTCCTTGTAGAATTTTGTCACCACCATCATTTCCAGTATTATCATCATCATCAGTATTTCTCAATACTAGATCAGGTGTACATTTTGTCTGACTTACCTTCTCCCCCTTTTTGACATCAGCATTTGACAATATATTCAAAATTAAGGCAAGAGAGGTTTGAATGTCAGTTACCTTTGTATCAAGAGAATCAATCCTTCTGTTGATGGAGGTTTGTTCAGAAACAACAGATTTCACTTGAGATTCCACTATCCTTAGTTGAAGAACAGTAGGAACCTTTGTAAAACTCATAGAAATATTGTCCCTCACCAACTCAGTTGCAGCTTTGACAGAATCAATTTCATATTTCAGGCTTTTAGATAAAAGAGTTGGAGCCTTCAGATGATTCTTCAAATCTGGATTCTCTATCATCTTCACTGCATCATAAGCATGATCCAAGGCATATGGATAGTTGACAGATTCATCAGACCTATACCATTCATTTTCCCATTGATGCCTTTTCAATTGCTCAACAGGATTGATCTCAGAAGGAATAGAAAAGTCTTGTCTGAAGTCTTCTCCAGTAGAAGCCTTGCCAGCCATGAATGTGCTTGATGAACCAAAATTAGTTCCAAGACTAGATTTTATAACTCTGGCAAGTTGTTCCTTCTCGTCATTATTTTCATCATCATTATCATCAGAATCATCATCAGTATCATGAGTATCATCAGGATCATGAATAGCTATACCTTTCAGTTTATCCTGTGAATCTGTGATAGGATGGTCCATTGGTCTTAATCATAGTGGTTGAATCAAAATTGGCTCAACATCAGGAGCACCACTAGCATCAGGATGAACACCGTCAGGATTTGATAAGCTTGCATCAGTATCTGTTACCAATGGTTCTTGTGTAGCATAAGGTTCTGAAGCTGCTTCAACACTTTGAGTTGGAGGTTCTTGTGTGCTTCCCTCATTGACAGTGTCCGTGACCAATCTTTCACTAGAAGCTGTAGCTGTGCCTGCATCTTCACTTTGAGAAGATGGTTCTTGTGTGACTGGAATGTTGATGTCTTCACTCTCCCATTGAGAAAGTGGTTCTTGTGGGACCATTCCAATAGCTAAGCCTTCACCCAAACTTTTATTGAGTGGTTCTTGTGTGGCAGGATCTGTAGTCTAAGCTGCTGAATCACTTTGAGATTCAGGTTCTTCTGGGCTAGATCCTTTCAGCTTCTTTTGTCTGTTGTAAACTATCTCTACTGCTTTCCTTTTCTTCTCCAAGGGATTTGAAAATCCAAGCTTTGAAGCAGTCTCAGCAACCTTCTCCCATGAAATTTCAATAATCTTTGCAGATGGAGAAGCCTTTGCTGGAGAGTCTGAGATAGAGACAACTTTCAGTTTTGCATCAGGAATACCAACATCAGGATTTGCTAGAGCATCAGGAGATGACTCATCAGGTTTTGATGTCTGAAAATTGGTATCCTTCATTTGCACTTTCAAAGGAATATGATACCTGCTTTTCAATAATGTCCTTTTCTTCTGTGGTTTTGATGATGGTACCACAGCTTCAATAGTAGTATCAGCAACTTCCTTATTCACATTCATTATAGAGGATATAGGTAAATCATCCTCTGAATCAGTCTCATCCCTGAGCACTAACTTTCTTTTAACAGAAACAGCTTCAACACCCTTAGCAGCTTTCTTCACCAGGACCCCTTGTACACCCCCCTTGTATCTTCTTTTTAGTGAGTGGTGTAGAGGAAAAATCCTTCGAACCTGATTGCCTTCCAGACACATCAGTTCTAGCTGATTTCTTTGATTTTACAACTAAAGTCTTTTGAGAGACATTAGAGGTGGCTGTTGAATGTTTGGACTGTTTAGATGGTATGCTGAGGTCAGGGACAAGGTGTGATTGGCCTTGCCCTATAGCATGAGAAAGCAATCCATAACAAGTAGGCATTTTCTGATGTAAGAAAAACCTAACCTCATCAGGAATGAAAGCATTACCAATAAAACCATTTGCCTTATCACTGTTGACTAAGGACTTAATATTATTCTCAGTAATTCTACAGATTGGTAGAACTACATCATCCTCAAAAACAACATTAGGACATAAGTGATTAAATATCAACTGTAAAAATCTAAGAAAACAGACAGAACCTAACTTATCTGATTTCCTATCACTTAAAGCTTTTAAGATAAAAGATCCATAATCAAACACTGTAGCATGGATTAGAGAGTACCCAATTTTGAGAGATCCTGATGGAAGAGCATCAAAATTTGATGTCTTGTTCAGGAAACAGCGACTGATTGTATCAAAGAAGAAATTCCATTCCTTCTTAAGCTTCGCCCTGAAAAGATTTCCATATATCTTTACTTCACCATTGTAGCCCAACTTTGTAACAAACTCAAAGAGAGTAGAGTCCGAAACATTATCAGGAACAGCATCACCAAGAACAGGTAAATGCAATGCATCCTCCACAATTGCAGGAGTCACATAGTGAGTAATCCCCTCATATTCAAAACTCATCGAGATTGAGTCAGAATGCCCTTTGTCAAAAGTAACTGAGTTCCACACCTGCATAACTGACTTAAAAGAAACACTTGCAGGTTCTGTTAAAGCAAACTTCAATGGGCTTGAAGATAGAAAATCTTGGATAATGTGAAACTCATTGGGTAATTCCTGATGGTCTAGAATACCTACAAAATTATTAGTGGCAAACGTAACACCACTAACCACAGTCTGTTTGTTTATGAAAGATGAAGACGTCATTAAAACAGTATCAAAAACTTGAGAATTGAGATTTAAAAATTAGGGTTCTTGAACGCAGAGAGAGAAATAAGATGAAAAACTGATGAAGAGAGAGTAATCAGAAATTTAGCAAATCAAATGTATTTTGTTAAAACAAAATATTACTCTCAATGACAGGTGGCAAATTATGATTTGTGCAAAAATGATTAGTGGACAAATTACGTGTGTAATTAAACATAACTGCACTGCTTTTTATGTGTATCTATATGTATATATCTATCAGTGTGACACACGCGCGCATACAGTTGTCCAAAACTCAAACGTTTCTCATCAGAAATTGACGAAAAATCAGGCACAAATTAAGCAATTAAATACTGACATGTACATCAAAATTGACCAGTTGACTTCCTGTCAGGATTTTGTCCTATCAGGATTTGATCAAAAATACATACCTCTCTGAATGACCATCAGGATTTGATAGTCATCAGGATTTCTTCTCTGTAGCTTTTCTCAGAAATTCTCAAAGTTCATCATTCCAAGTTCATTCACCAACTTATTGAATGTAGCTTCAGGCAGTGGCTTGGTGAATATATCAGCTAGTTGTTGATCAGTAGGAACAAAGTGAAGTTCAATTGTTCCCTCCAGAACATGTTCTCTTATGAAATGATATCTAATGCTTATGTGTTTAGTAAGAGAATGTTGAACTGGATTTCCTGTCATTGCAATAGCACTTTGGTTATCACAATAAATAGGGATTTTTGAGTATGACATGCCATAATCTAACAACTGATTTCTCATCCACATTATCTGAGCATAACAGCTTCCTGCAGCAATGTACTCAGCTTCTGCTGTTGAAGTAGAGATAGACTTTTGCTTTTTGCTGAACCATGAAACTAGTCTACCACCCAAAAACTGACAGCTTCCTGAAGTACTTTTCCTGTCTATTTTGCATCCTCAAAATCAGCATCTGAATAACCACACAAACCAAAATCAGATTCCCTTGCATACCAAAGGCCAAGTGAAGGAGTGCCTTTGAGATATCTGAAAATTCTTTTAACTACAATCAGATGAGGTTCCCTAGGTTTTGCTTGAAATCTTGCACACAAACAGGTTTGAAACATGATATCTGGTCTACTGGAAGTGAGATACAATAAAGAGCCAATCATTCCTCTGTAGTGAGTTACATCTACCTCAGCTCCTTGATCAGGATCAAGTTTGGTAGCTGTAGCAATGGGAGTACTTGCAGTAGCACAGTCTTCCATGTTAAACCTTTTCAATAAATTCCTTGTATATTTAGACTGATTGATAAAAATGCCATCATCAGTCTGTTTAACTTGAAGACCAAGAAAATAACTCATTTCTCCCATCATGCTCATTTGATATCTTGACTGCATAAGCTTGGAAAGATCCTGATGGCCTCTAGTCTTGCAACAGGAGCAAAAGTTTCATCATAAATCAATTCCTTCTTGTTGAGAATACCCCTTTGCAACTAGTCTTGCTTTGTTTCTGATAATTACACCATCTGAATCAGTCTTATTCTTGAAAATCCATTTTGTACCAACAATTGACCTGTTCTTTGGTCTTGGTACTAGTTTCCAGACTTCATTCCTTTCAAATTCATTCAATTCTTCTTGCATTGCAGTAACCCAATCAGCATCTTTGAGTGCAGCTCCTCCTTTGACAGAAAGTTATTATATAGACATTCATTTTGAGTTGCACTTCTTGTCTGAACACCTGCATCAGGATCTCCAATGATTAAATCAGGAGTATGACTTGCAGTCCATTTCCTTGCTGATGGTAAGTCATTCCTTGATGTAGATGCTCCCCCTGAATTGGTGTTATTTTGAATTAATGAACTTGCTTCAGTTGAAGCTCCTCCTGAGATGTTGCTATCTCCTCCTGATGAATTATAAGGATCATCACTTGAATCAGTATCTGAAGAATTTTGTCCTGATGATTGAGTTGACTCTGAACTTTTAGTCGAATGCTGTTGCTCCCCCTCAACATTTGCACTACTAGATGAATCTCTATTATTTGTATTATCAGAGTTAGCACCATCAGAATTTGGTGTAACATCAGGATTTGAAGTGTCATCAAGATTTGATGAACTGATAGGATCTGATTTAGTTTCCTCAGGTTCCTTGGTAGCTTCATTTTCAAAAATCAGTCTATCATGTGAGTCTTCATTCAAGCCTATTATCTTTTTATCATAAAAAGATACATGTATAGACTCCATGACAGTCCTTGTCCTCAAATTAAAAACTTTGAAGGCTCTTGATGCAGGATAACCTATGAAAATTCCTTCATCAGCCTTAGTTTCAAATTTTCCTAGCAGTTCAGGATGAGTTCTGACAACAAAACATTTACAGCCAAACACATGCAGATGCTTCAAACTTGGTTTCTTCTCCTTGAGAGATTGATAAGGAGTAACACCATGTTTGTTTATCAATGTGAGATTTTGAGTATAGCATGTTGTGTTGACTGCTTCTACCCAGAAATATGTAGGTAACTTAGCTTCTTCCAACATAGTTCTGCCAGCTTCAATAAGAGTTCTATTTTTCCTTTCAACTACTCCATTTTGCTGAGGTGTGCCAGGAGCAGAGAATTGTTGAATAATTCCTTTGTATTTGCAGAACTCTTCCATCTTTGAATTCTTAAATTCAGTACCATTATCACTCCTCAGTATCTTGACTTTGAACTTTGTGGTTGTCTCAATCATCCTCACATGATCCAACAGTATTTCAGGAGTCTCATCTTTTCTGTGCAGAAAATACACCCAAGTGAATCTAGAATATTCATCAACAAATACAAGAGTGTACTTTTTCTTACTGATGGACATAATGTTGACTGGACCAAATAGATCAAGATGTAGCATGTGATATGGTTCTTCAATAGAGGATTCTGATTTACTCTGGAATGATGTCCTTCTCTGTTTAGCTTTTTGACATGCATCACAGAGTCCATCAGGAGTATACAAAACTTTAGGTAATCCTCTCACTAAATCTTTCTTAACCAACTCATTGATATTGCTGAAGTTGAGATGAGAAAGCTTCTTGTGCCAATTCCAACTTTCATCTACTGATGCTTTACTGATGAGACATGTAGGGGAGTCATCAGTATTTGAGAGAATGTTGGCTTCATAAATGTTACCATGCCTGTAGCCAGTCAGTGCTATCTTTCCTGTTTCTTTGCTGACTACTTCACAATGTGTGGAATAGAAGTTGACATGATAACCTCTGTCAGTGATTTGACTAATACTCAACAAGTTGTGTTTTAGTCCCTTCACTAGAGCTACTTTCTCAATGATGACATTTCCAATGATTATATTGCCATATCCCAAAGTTTGTCCAATGTTGCCATCTCCATAAGACACAGTTGGGCCAGCTTTTTCCTCATATTCTGATAACAGGGCTTTGTTTCCAGTCATGTGCACAGAACATCCACTATCCATGACTAACACATTTTTCCTTTTTCCCTGTAATCAGAATAGAAACACACTAGTTAGAACATTTAGGAACCCATACATGTTGGGTTCCTTTTCCATGCAATTTATTAATTTTAGCATCAGAAGACTTTAAGACTTTAGCAGTCCTGACAGGATTTATTCCATCAGGATTTACTTTGTCAGTATCAGTATTAACAAAAACATGTTTCAGTATGACATTATCAATTCTACCAGACTTTGTACTATGATCAAACTTAGGCAATGGATCATAAAAGTTATAGTACAAATCATGATAATCTTTACAAGTATAAATAGAATGCCATATACTACCACAATGAAAACAGGACTTCTGTGGTTTATAAAATACTGATCTATTCCTGACATCAGAAATAGAAATTTCAGTAATTTTATTTAAACTCTTTTTACAATCAATGGCAAGATGATTAGAGTTACCACAGTTAAAACAACATTTTCTAGGTGCATTTGGGATATACTTATAACCATTCTCTTTATTGATCCCAATTTTACCATTCCTGTTTCTCTTAACAGTAGCTTCCTTTTTCCTATCTGTAACCTCACAGATTTTATCCTTAAGTTGTTTCTGAGACAGTAAACCTACATTCTTAGTGACTTTACTCAAGACAGGTTTAGACTTAATAACTTTAATATTTTGAATAGAAGTAGATCCCTTTTCAAAAGTTAAAGCTCTTAGAAACTTGGTGTTTGAATCTTCAGTTTCATATTCCTTGCCAACTAAAGATAGGTCGTTAAGGAGTGTCAGAAATCTATCATATAAATCAGTTAGGCTCTCATCAGGTCTAGCATCGAATTGTTCATATTCTTGAATCAAGAGAGCCCTTCTATTCTTCTTGACAGATGCAGATCCCTGACACTGAGTTTCCAATGTATCCCAGATTTCTTTTGCAGACTTGCATGCAATCACTCTGTTTGACATGACAGCATCAAGACTATTGTGCAGTATATTCTTTATCTTTGGTTCCCTGTGTACATGAGCTTTTTCTTCTGGAGTCCATTCACTTTTAGCCTTGACCACATAATGTTCAGGTACAGTATATGTTCTTTCTACGAATCTGGTAGGAACATATGGTCCATCATGAATCCTGTCCAGATAGTCAGGATCCATAGCCTCCAGGTACATCCGCATCTTAACCTTCCATGTTGAATATTCTGACTTCTTCAGGATGGGAATTTTCATGCTTTCATACTTTGTTGTCGACATCTTAGATCGTATCTGATTCAGAATTAAATCAGTTTGCTCTGATACCAATTGTTGCCCAGTAATAAACAATTGTAGAAGGGGGGTTTGAATACAATTGTATAAGATTCTCGACTTAATAAGATATGAATCACAAATATGAAAGAATGATAACAGCTTTATTAAATCTGATATAAAACTGTTACAAACTCTCTCAAGAAATTCTGATGTTCTTGAGAGCTGCTAGTTTACAAAAACTCTCTCAAGAAATTCTATGTTCTTGAGAGCTTCTACATGTTTGATTCTCTACGAACCAAATCCTAAAACTGTGTTTATATACTACACAGCTTCTCTATCAATGATAAGTCCTAATCAATTACAAAGATTGAAACCTAACCATAATCGATAGCTTCATTACTACAAACCAGGAACCGACAGAATAATCTTCCTTATTTAACTAGACTCAAAATATAACTCGAAGTAGGAATCCTGATCAGCTTCCAGTCCTGATGATCAATCCTGATCCCAGTCCTGATATTCATTCTGATCCTGACGACCATGCAATCCTGATGACGTCAGCAATCCTGATCAGTTGAAGTCTAGATCCTGACGATCATTGAATCCTGATCTAACAATGCATTTTATTACTTTTAGCAGCAGAAGACTTTTTGACTTTAGCAGTCCTGACAGGATAGAATCCATCAGGATTTGCTTTGTCAGTATCAATATTAACATATGCATGCTTCACATTGACATTCTTAGATTTACCAGAATGTGCACTTTTATTAAACTTAGGTAAAGGATCATAAAAGTTATGGTACAAATTATGGTATTCTTCACAAGTATAAATAGAATGTCATTTACTGTCACAATAAAAACAAGACTTCTGTGGTTTATAAAATACTGATCTATTCCTAACATCAGACCTAGGAATCTCAGCAACCTTCTTTTTACTCTTCTTGCAATCAATATAAAGATGATTAGAGTTACCACAGGTATAGCAACACTTTCTTGGTGCATTTGGGATAAACTTATAATTATTCTCTTTATTAATCCCAACTTTACCATTCCTGTTTCTTTTGACAGTAGGTGACTTCTATTTACCTGTTACCTCACACACTTTCTCCTTAAGTTGTTTCTGAGACAATAAACCTATATTTTTCTTAACAGGTTTAGACTTAGCATTTGAAACTTGTTGAGAAGAAGTAGATCCCTTTTCAAAAGTAGAATTGGGATCTTTACCAAATACAAATTTGACAGGTTTAATCTTTGTTTTGGTCTTGTCTATAACATGTCTATAGGTCATTGGGTTAACTGTCTTATTTATAACAACTTTCTCTTTCAATTTCTTATCTTCATCTGACTTATATCCTAGACATTCTTTCCGATTCTTAGAAGTATTAATCTCATGAAATTTCCTTCCAGAGTCTGTCCAGGATCTGATTTTCTCATTAGCAAACTCAAGTTCTTTCTCAAGAGCTTTACATTTAAATTTCATCTCTAAGTGCATGTGCTTATCATTATCACATTCTTTTTGTACTTCTTGCATAAAAGAAAATTCAGCTTCTAAATGCTCATTCATTTTCCTAAGTTCAGACATCTCAGATAAGATCCTAGTATTTTCAGCAGTTTGACTTCTAAAGCTAATATGCAATGACTTTAGAAAACGTCTTAACTCAGAAGCATTATCAGTATCAAAATCAAAAACAGTATTTGGTACCTTTTCATCAGGAACAACAGTTTCATCAGTATTGGCCATTAGGGCATAGTTGACCACCTTAGTGTCAGATTCTGAGGAAGAGTCCATCCAATCCTTGCTTGATGTGATGAGTGCTTTAGCCTTCTTGCACTCAGTTGCAAAGTGCACCATTCCATTACACTTGTAGCATCTTATCTTTGACTTGTCAAATTTGCCACTTTTGATGTCCTTCTTGATGTACTTGTCTTTGTCAGCATTGAAGGTCTTTTTCTGAAAGTTGCATTGTCTTCTAGCCTTCCTGAACTTCATCTTCTTGAAGCCCCTGACTATCATAGCAATCATCTCTTCTATGTCTGAGTCAGTAAAATCATCATCAGTATTGGCATCAGGATTGCCATCAGTATCTGATGATGAGTCATCAGGATCTGACTCCACCACTCTTTATTTTCTTCTAGAGACCTCCACAGCTTTTCCTTTTGATCTAGCCTCAACATTCAAGGCTATAGACTTTGCCTTGCTGCTCTTCTTATTCTTTCTTTGTTGAACCTCAAGATCATAGGTTCTTAGCATTCCATATACCTCATCAAGAGACACAGTGTTTAGATCATATTGATGTCTAATGATCGAGGTTTGAGTGTCCCATTCTTCTGGTAAAGCCCTCAGAAATTTGGTGTTTGAGTCTTCAGTTACCTACTCTTTTCCAACTAGAGATAGATTGTTCAGAAATGTCAAAAATCTATCACACATGTCAGTAAGGCTCTCATAAGTTCTAGCATCAAATTGTTCACACTCTTGTATAAGTAGAGCCCTTCTGTTTTTCTTGACAGATGCAGATCCTTGGCATTGAGTTTCCAAAGTGTCCCAAATTTCCTTTGCAGACTTGCATGCAATTACCCTGTTAGACATGACAGCATCAAGACTGTTGTGCAAGATATTCTTTATCTTAGCATCTCTGAGAACGTCAGCTTTCTCTTCTAGAGTCCACTCACTTTTTAGCTTGACCACATAGTGTTCAGGTACAGTATCTGTTTGTCCAACAAGTCTCGTAGGGATATATGGTCCATCACGAATCCTGTCCAGATATTTAGGATCCATTGCTTCTAGATACATCAACATCTTTACCCTCCATGTTGGGTATTCAGTTTTCTTCAAGATGGGAATCTTCATGCTTTCATATTTGGTTGTCGACATCTTTAGATCGTATCTGATTTAAATTTAAATCAGTTTGCTTTGATACCAATTGTTGCCCAGTAATAAACAATTGTACAAGGGGGGTTAAATACAATTGTATAAGATTCTCGATTATAAACACAAATATGAAAACAATAACAGCTTTATTTATTCTGATATAAAACTGTTACAAACTCTCTCAAGAAATTCTGATGTTCTTGAGAGCTTCTAGGTTACAAAATACTCATGTGTGTTGTTGATATAAAATCAAAACCTAAACTGTGTTTATATACTACACAGCTTCTCTATCGATTACAAGATAAGTCCCAATCAATTACCAACTATATTGAAACATATCCTAACCGACAGATGCATTCCTATAAACTAGGAACCGACAAAATAAACTTCCTTCTTTAACTGGATTCCTTAAATAACTCAAAGTTATATTCCTGATCAGCTTCCAGTCCTGATGATAAATCCTGATCACAGTCCTGATAGAAATCCTGACAGCAATCCTGATACTGACGCTCGTGCAATACTGATGACATCAGCAATCCTGATCAGTTTAGTCCAGAACCTGACGATCATTGAATCCTGATCTAAAAATCTCCCCCAATCTCATACTTTGTAAAATAAAGTATAGATTCCTAGATTCAATGATGCCAAAAACTTATTTACAAAATGTACAAGTATTTACAGCAGCAACTTATCTGTTTAGATTCTTTGATAGAACAGATTCATCTTCAAGAAGTTGGATAACAAATTTTCTTTTTTTTCTTCAAAAATTTGAATCAGTCTTTCCTTAAGATTTTTGAGTTCTTTATCTTCCTCATTAATCTGGTAGATAGCTGCTCTGAGATTTTGAATTGAACTTCTTGGTAGATCATGATCTTCAACCAGGAGATAAGAAATTTCCTTCCCATCAGGATTAAGAGTCAGTTGCTTCATGCCAAAAGACATTTCTTTAATAGTGGTGCCTCTTTGCATTTCCACATCCTGATCTTTTAGATTTAAGTACCTGGGAGCTTATGCAATATTCGTAGATGGGCAGCTTATCTACGGATAAGACTCAATGTAACATGCTTATGTAATCCTGATGTACAATCCTGAGATGCAATCCTGATGAAAATTCCTGATATGCAATCCTGACATGCAATCCTGATGTACAATCCTGATGTGCAGTCCTGATGTGTATTCCTGATTTGTAATCCTGATGTTGAAGTTCAGGTATTAGTTTTTAGGTTGAATAAGTCATGTTGACTATTAATAGATATGTAAAATAGGGAGGCTAATTGTAAATAGTCTATGCCTTGTAATTTTACATAAGTGAAATTGACTGTCTAAGGATAAGCAACATTAGCCTTCTACGGATGTGGACAATGTACTGTCTACGGATAGAAGTACTAACTGTCTACAGATGTGATCAAGATACTCTCAACGGATACAACTCAAATAGATTCTACGGATACACACATTGTGAAAGGGACAGTTCAGACAGTGCACGTGGGTTGACAGACTACACAAAGCATAGAAGCCGGTTTTTCTGGAAAGGTCACGAGAAGAAGTAGCATTCTGTTTGTATGGTCAAAAAGTAGCATTTCTATAAAAGACAATCAGCCAAGAAGGGCAAGCTACCAACACATGGACCACTACTCAGAATGGAGAAACAAGGATCTTGAACAGATTTACTTTTTGTATTATTGACTGTTCGAAATACCTTGTAAACTTGGGATATATAACCAAGTGTAGAATTATTCTAGAACTAAGAAATCAGTTAGGCAATTTAGAGAGAAAAAGGCAATATCCTTTGTAAATTGCTGAAGCTAGAATAGTGTGTATGTAGCTGTGTGTTTATTTATAAACATCACAGAGATTTCTTCAAATAAAATCTCTCAGGTGGACAAAAACAATCCACCTGAATTTTTAATTCTTGTGTTATCTTGTTTATTTTTATGTTCTTGTTTTAATTTCATATATGCACTATCAAGAATCAAAAGAAATTTTAAAGATTGTATTCAACCCCCCCCTCTGTTCTATAATCTTGATTCATTGTCTGGGAATAACAATTGGTATCAGAGCAGACTTCTAACACACAAGAAGTTTAAAGATCTAAAGACATCTGAATAATGGGTCAGAAGGATCATGGAGTCAAAATACCAGTTCTTGATAGAGAAAACTACTTTCACTGGAAAGTAAAAATGCGACTACATCTAATGTCTATGGATGAAGGTTATGTAGAGTGCATAGATCATGGCCCTCATGTACCAATGAAGCCAAACACCTCAATAGCTCAAGAACCTGCAGGAGCTCCAAGCACAATTCCAAAGTTACCTTCAGAATGGACTCCTGAGGATGCCATTGCAGTTCATAAAGAAAAGAAGGCCATGAATATTTTGTTCAATGGTCTATGTAATATTCGTGAATTTTTATTTTATTTTATATATATAAATGATATATTTGGTGTAAAATATTTCGCGTGGAATAATTTGAATATTAATAAGTTACAGTTATTAAGTGATTATGTGTTATTTGGTGAGTCGAAAGCTCCTTTCAAATATTTCGTCATTTGAAGTCTTATTCAATTTTGAGCCCCGTTTTGAAAATTCAAGGGCCCCGTTGAAATTTTGTACATCATTATTATCCCTTCGTCTTTCGAATTCGAATCGTTATCAAAGGAACTATTCGTATCATTTCATTCCTATCTATTTGATATTGTCAGTGTAATTCGTTTTGTTCAAAAAGGGAAAGATTGTTCCAAACCCTAATTGTCCAGGGTGACGGATATGTCGTTTATATCAATATTTCATCTCTTATAGCCCCAGTATTCTTGAGCATTAGTTATATAATGTTATGTATTGATTTTGATAACTATCAATCTTTGTAGATAGTTATCTTCTCGTAAAACGTATTTTTAACCTAATTAGGGTTTTTAAACGATCCAGTGGATCTATATCGATCCAAAAATGTTGCTTGGGGTATTATTTTTCAAAAAATATAAAAAGACGAATCGTACCTTAAACCTCACATAATCTATATTTCATAATCTCGAAAAAGTAAAAATCCCCGAACCGTGTTCTTCGTCTTCTTGAATAATCAAATCAACTTTTGAGGGTGTTATTGAAATCAGAAATTGAAGTTAAAATACTCAAAACAAAGATCTTGAGCTCTAGTTTCAGAATCTTCCAACCTCATCATCATCTGGTAATTTTTCGATTTATTATGAATTTTACAAATTTCGAATTAAATTAGGGTTTATGTTCGAATTGGGGATTTTCATTCTGTTGATTCTCCGTTCAATTGGTTGCTTCTAAAATGTTCCTAGGGTTCTAATTAGCAGGAATCCATGTTTTAATTTCATGTTTATGTTCGATTTTTACGGGTTTGATTTTCGGGTTTTGACCTGAATTCTTCTTTTGAACAGTCTGTTCTTGTTGTTGATCTGACATGAATTCGGATAGAGGGCTTTCATTGTGTGAGTTGTAAGCTTCATTTTAACATAAAGAACGTAAAGTTTCATGTACAAAATTTGTAGATCGGAAAATTTGTTTAAGGTCACCGGAAAATAGTCGGGTTTGGAGTTCCGATGATGTTTTTGGTTTGTTTTTGATCGGAATGTATTGGTATGGTTATTTGGAATGTTTTGGTATCAAAAGCCCTAAATTTGGTCGTGTTTTTGGCTCGCCGGATTCTGGAAATGCTGCCGGATTCTGGAAATGCTGCCGGATTCTGGAAAAATTCCGGTTGTTCTTGGCGACCCGTTTTCCGACCCGGTTTCAATCTTCAAAACCCTAATTCATTTTTAGAAAACTGTTTTTGAATTTTATTTTTAAAAATAATTCGAAAATAGTTTAAAATCTTTAAAAATTCATATTTTATTTTTAAAAATATATTTTTAATTCAGAAAAATTCTGGAAAATTATATTTATTATTTTAAATTCCAAAATTTATTAAATTTAATTATTTTAGTTATTTTTAATTAATAATTAGTTTATTTAATTGATTGATTAATTCTTTTAATCAGTTAATTCTTAAAAATTAATTATTAATTAGATTTAATTAATTAAAAATTCAGGTTAATTATTTTCAAGCCTGTTTTATTATTTAAAAATAGTTTGAGCATTTAAAGAGTGTCAATTAATTTTATTAATTGATTTATTTGCATTTAAATACTTATATTGGGTTTAAAAATCCGATTTTTGATTTAAAAATTTGTTTGCGACGTATTTAAATTCTAATAAGTCTCGAATATTGTTTTAAAAATATTTATAAGCACTATATGGTTTATATAAAGTGGAATAATGTGTTTAGTGTCCGTAAATGTCTTATAAAAAGAATAGAGTATGAGTTTGTCTATCGGAAAAATAGGTCGGGCGTTCGATAAATCTCGAAATTGGCCCGATAGGCTGTTTAGACTTAAAAATGATTATGAGTTTATATTGAGGATAGAATAAATGATGGGATGTACTAATATGAGTTATGTATTATAGAATCGAGTTTCCGAAGCAAGGGAAAGGAGAAGGTAGAATAGCAACGGTAGAATTTGACTACGTCGAACCAGGCAAGTGTCTATTTCTTTCACAAATCCTTGAGTAATCTTACTCTGAGTTATTATATGCATGTTGTCATCAAACCAATACCAATGATTCAATTCTTATCCTGTATCAGAACCGATAACATTGTTTCCATGAAAAATTCCTGATTTCTTTGATTATTCACTATCTTGTTGAATATTGAGAATCCTCGCCTTCGATTCACTTGCGTACATTATAACCTTGTTTATTTCCTTGAAACAGATGTGTTGCTTCTATGAAACCATCCCGAACTTGTTTCATGAACCTTATTTGATCTTGGTCAGTTGAAGCTCTGTTGCAATTCATTATACTATTTCACCCTCGTTGTGATTGATTGTCAGATGAAGCTTTTGTTATTGTTATTCTATTTTGTTCTTGTTGTGATTATTGTTGAAGCATGTATTGCTTATGTGCTGTAATAGAATTGGAAATGTTTTTGAAAATAAGGACCAGATTTATGGTCGATGATAATTAAGGCCAGGATGGCCAAGGATCCAGTGGAGGGCTTTGCTATAAGCAGGCCCGGGGTTGATGCGTGACTGGCCAACAGCTCAACCTTTGATTTGAATGAGATAAATAAAAATCCAATTCTAATCTGTTTTCTTCAGAAGAGGTTGATATAATCATGCGTTGTGCATTGATTCAAATTCTTGTGATTTCTTTTCATTATGAAACTGCATTGGATATATTTATGATGTTTGCTGAGCACTTTTGGCTCACTCTTGCTTGTTGTTTTCTAACCCTATTCCAGTGAAGCGAGAGTATGAGTCGGCACAACATAACTGATAGTTCACCGACAGCTAGGAGAACTCCTCGAGTGGTTGTCATTGGCAGGGTAGTTGTTTGTTTTGTATTATTAGACTAGATGTCTAGCTCTGGACTTAAGTTGTGATGTAATAACTCTGATAAAACTGGTTTGTATTAATAAAAGATTGTAGAAACTTGTGTTCAATGCTATAATCTGGATGCGGTCTTGGATAAGGGGTATTTTATGATATTATTATATTATGCATGTGTTATATTCAGATATGTTGAGTTTCGTTGGTCGAGTGACTCCCCAAATTTGTACCCTGGGTTTGGAGGGCGTCACAGTCTTGATTCTGATATGTTTGACAATGTTATTAACTGTTCTACAGCAAAGGAGATTTGGAACATTGTCCAAACCATATGTGAAGGGACTAAGCAGGTAAGGGAAAACAAGATGCAGCTCCTCATACAACAGTATGAACACTTTCACTTCAGGAGTGGAGAATCTTTGAATGATACTTTTAGTAGATTTCAAATATTGCTGAATGGATTTAAGTTGTATGGAAGAGTGTATCAAATCAACGATTCAAATCTTAAATTTCTTAGAGCCTTGCCAAAGGAGTGGAAGCCTATGCCTGTTTCCTTGAGAAACACTCAAGAGTATAAGGACTTTACACTTGAGAGGCTGTATGGAACCGTAAAAACATATGAGCTGGAAATGGAGCAGGATGAAGAAATTGAGAAGGTCCAAAAGAAAACTGGATCTGTTGCTTTAGTAGCAAGTGTTGAAAAGGCTGAGGGCATGAAAGAAGAAGCTGCTGAAACTACACCAAGTCAAAGTGCTTGTGAAGGTAGAGCTGAAACAAGAAAATGCAAAGGAAAGATGATTGAAGAAAGTGAGCCCTCCAATCAAGAGGAAATGGATGAGCTAGATGAACATTTAGCTTTTATGTCAAGAAGATTCTCAAAGCTCAAGTTCAAGAGAAATCCTGATGTGTCCAAACCATTCAGAAAAGACTCTCAAACAAACAAGAACTTTGTTGAGAGGTCCAAATTTAAATGTTTCAATTGTGGAATGGGAGGTCACTTTGCCAATGAATGCAGAAAACCAAAAGCTGAGAAGGATGACAGGAAGTTTGAGCCTGTTGATTACAAGAAGAAATACTTTGATCTTCTCAAGCAAAAGGGTAGAGCATTCATAACACAGGACTGTGACTGGGCTGAAGATGGGAATGATTCTGAGGAGGACACTGAGTTTGTGAATCTTGCACTGATGGCTGATTCAAGTGAGCAGGAGGCCAGTTCATCATCCAATGAGGTAATTACCACCAATCTCTCTGAGCTTTCTACTGAGGAATGCAATAGTGCAATTAATGACATGTCCACTGAATTGTATCATATGCGTATTTCCTTTAAATAACTTACTAATGAAAACTTGAGGATTAAAGATGCTAATCAGTTTTTAAGTGATAGGAATGCAGTTCTGGAAACTCAATTTATTGAGTTTGAGAAAATGAGAGTAGAGTGTCAGGTTGCAAGGGATGATTTGATGACTGTGCTTAAAAGAGAAGAAATTCTCAAAGCACAGTTAGCTAAAGAATGGGAAACAGTAGCTAGATGGACTGATTCCAGGAATGTTGCCACAAACATTATTAAGGCTCAAGGTGTGGATACATTCTACAAGGAATCAACAAGAAAATATAAAAAGAAACTAGATGTTGAGAATCTAGGAGATGACACCTCTACGGATAGTGAGCATCCGTTGATGGGTAATACCCCTACGGATAGTGAGCATCCGTTGATGGACAACAAACAAAAGTATGGTCCAAAGAAGTGTACATCTAGTGTTAGTCAAGAGAAACTTGAGAAGCTGAACAAAAAGTATGGTCCAACCAGCAAAAATTTTGTTCAGGGAGAAGGTAGCAAAACCAAAGCTGAGAATGTCAACATAGGTCACTTGTCCAACAAGCAATTAAAGGACAAGGTTGAGAATATAGAGGTCAAGGCTGAGGTGAAAAAGAAAAAGAACAGAAATGGTAAGGTAGGGATTAACAAAAATAACAACTTTACACCTGACAAGTATGCTCCTAGGAAAACTTGTGTAAAGCGTGGTAGTTTTAATCATTTATCTACCAATTGCAAAACTGTTTTAACTCCATCTGTTCAAATGTCAATGCATGTACCCAATATGCCTATGCCTGTTATGCATAACATGTTTGCACATACTGATCAAGCATCAAATTTGTATGCCAACATGCCATTTGTCTCAAATCCTTATATGAATGCATTCACAATGCCACAAATGACATGGAGCATGCCACACATGAATGCTATGTATGCACAAAATTCTCAAATGCCTATATCAAACATGTATGCATATGAACATCCTTAGCATGTTGTCTCTCAGAGGTCAACACCCAGGGTCAAGGTTGATTTAACTCAACCTGAGATTAAGGTGCAAAATGACAAGAAAGGCAAAGTTAAATCTAACAAGAGAGGACCATAGGAAACTTGGGTACCAAAATCAACTTGATTTGGTTTTGTTGTGTGCAGGGATACAGAAAGAATCTATGGTACTTAGAAAGTGGTTGTTCTAGGCATATGACTGGAGATTCAACCCTGCTCACAGAGTTTGTGGAGAAAGCTGGCCATAACATTACTTTTGGAGATGACAACAAAGGTTATACTAAGGGATATGTCTTGATTTCAAAGGAGAATGTCATCATTGACGAAGTAGCACTAGTTTATGGACTTAAGCACAATTTGCTGAGTATTAGTCAACTGTGATATAAAGGTTTCTCAGTTTTATTCAGTCAAGGAGCCTGTGTTGTTTCCAATAAAGAAAACAACAATGTGGTGTTGATAGGATACAGAAGAGGCAATTGTTATTCCCAGACAATGAACCAAGATTGTAGAAGGGGGGGTTGAATACAATCTTTGAAAACTTTTCAGTTCTTGACAGTGAAAATATGAAAAACAAAAACAAGAACAGAAACACAAATAAGATGATACAAGAATTAAAAATTCAGGTGGATTATTTTTGTCCACCTGAGAGATTTTTATTGAAGAAATCTCTGTGATGTTTCTAAATAAACACACAGCTGCAAATACACAACTCTAGCTTTAGCAACTTACAAGGATTCTGCTTTGTGATCTCTAAATTGCTAAAACCTGATTTCTTGGTTTCTAGAGTTATGCTGCTACTTGGTTATATAACCCAAGTTTACAAAGATATTTGAACAGCTAATAATACAAAAAGTACATGTGTTCAGAATCCTTGTTTCTCCATCCCGAGCAGTGGTCCGTGTTTGTAGCTTGCCCTTCTTGGCTGATTGTCTTTTATGGAAATGCTACCTTTGACCATGCAAACAGAATGCTGCTTTCTTCTTGTCACCTTTTGAGAAATACTGGCTTCCATGCTCTGTGTAGTCTGTCAACCCATGTGCTCTGACATTGTTGTCCTTTTCACAAGTACAGAGAGTATCCGTAGAAGCTATCTGAGTTGTATCCGTTGATAGTTTATTGATCAACCAGTACTGCTATCCGTAGACAGTACCGTGTCCATATCCGTAGAAGGTTAATCAAGCTATCCGCAGACAGTCAATTTCATGTATGCAGAATTACAAGGCATCGACTATTTACAATTAGCTTCCCTATTCTACATATCTATTGATAGTCAACATGACTCATTTAACCTATCAAGACTACTTCAACTTCAACATCAGAAATACACAGGCATGCTACATATAGTCTTATCCGTAGATAAGCTACCCATCTACGGATACTGCAATAGCAAATTATCCGTTGATGGCTACATTTACTTGTACAATTTTTACTAAGTTAATTTTGTTATCATCAAGAAACAACATAGTTCCTAACAATCTCCCCCAATTTATGCCTGGTTGAGAATCAGTCATAAATTAAGAGTCTTGATGATAACAAAACCACTTCCAACATATAGATAATAGTAGTAAAAATTGTATCAAGCTACATGAATTGAAAATCAGAAGAGTAGAGATAGTTACATAGAGAGTGCTCATCTAGACTGAGCAGAATCAAATTCTTTTCTTCTATCTTGGAAGTTGAACCTTCTGTCTCCCTTCCTTAGCATAATTTGCCTGGATTTGGTCTTGAAGCTTTCTGTAGAATGCATCTTCTTCAGCAATTTTTGGATCTAGCTTGCCTTGTAACCATCTAAGATACCTATTGCTGGCCTTAGACAGTTGATCTTCAATCCTGAAGAATCTTCTACAGCCCTTTTCATCCTTGAATTCCATCATCTAGTAAGGTTGAAGATGGATTCTTTGTCCATTAAAAGGGATCTTCAGCTTCCTCGGCAAACAATCAGGAGAACTCCAGCTGCTCTTGATTTCCTCAATCTTCTTTAACACAACACTCCTTGAAACCTCAGAAAATGTAACACCCCCAGATTCGGGGTCAGGAATCTAGGTTGTCACGTCATCATCCAATCGTATATTACCTGTGTTAACTCAATAATCCAATCAAAACACATCATAGACCCCAATCTCTTACCCACACAAGTTATAGCCTTGGAAACGTTACACAGTAACATTAGTTATTACAAACCAAATGTACTAACCAGGATCTCACACTATTAATCACAACTTCTACATGAAGTTACATTAATAGCTAACATAGCTGAAACCTATCCAACCAACTTCTGTAGTATCCATCTTGAATCGAACTATCTCAAGGGTGAATCTTCCACTTCCTTTCTCTCATTATATGGAGCCAACTGACTGTGTTCTCCTTGTACTGAAATATAATTTTTAAAAGTAAGAATGAGCGAAAGAATGCTCAGCAAGTTAAGTAGTTACTAATATAAAGTTTTTCCAACAATATAATAGTAGTACAGTATAAAGTTTTTCTAATTCAAAGTATCCATACTTAACATAAAGTTTAGAATACCACCATATGAACAAATCTAGTTCATAATTTTGAAAGACAATATCCGTGACTTAGCACGGTATTTAGGAATCAACAAGTACGCAGTTTGAGATACTGTAAGATGAACAACACTAGTTCACAAGTTTTTCAAAATATCGTTTGTCCTTCGTCAAAACAATTTCATACAGTTCAAGATACTTTACAAGGAATATAATCTTCAACCACTATCACATTATCAGTAACTCAGCACCTAGGCTTTTGTTACAATGCACAGTATAATTCCAATTGGAAGAATGGACGTTCAGGAGTACACCACGATACACGATGATCAGTCGTCGTATCGCAAATAACACCTTTTCTACTAGTAGATGGACGACACCTTTTTATGGTTATCACCCTAGCCGCATACGGGCTAACATATGCTCCCCCGGGCCCCTTACGTGCCTCTGCATATGGGTGTAGGCGCCCCGATACCAACGGTATCTCTGCCTACGTTCATAAGGCCACCCGGTACCTATAGTACCACTGCCTATGTTTCTCCCGTCCTTTGATGAATCCTATCTTTACTTGAAACAGAATTTAATCCTCGTTCCCTGAGCGTCATGCTCGTTGATAGGTCTAGATTTCAGTACCATACTTACTTCCGGAAATTTGAGGAATCAATAAGAATATGTGGGTTGACTTTGGTCAATGAATGAAGTGGATATACCACGAACTTTTAAAATCACGACCTGGGAGTAAATCGGAATTTTCGGGATTTAGTGAGATGGAAAAACCTTTGATTTGGTCAAGGTAGGAATTCCAAGATATGAATGTTGTCGAGGAATAGAAAGAGTAAAATCATCTGCTCGACTTTTAAACTGGATTCCCAATTTTTGATGAGTTGCGAAATATTTATTCATATATAAATATTTTAATAAACTCGGAAATAATATTTGGGAACCCCTAATATATTTAAAATAATTTTCCTGAAGGTCAGAAAATATTTTAAATAATTAAATAAGTCCTTAAATAATTTTAAATAAGGTTTTATGATTTTTAAATCATTTTATATCAAAATAATATTTATTAAATAAATAAGCAACTTGGAATATTTAATAAATATTTAAATAATATTTATTAATTAATAAACAATTAAATAAATCATTTTTAAATGAATATTCAAATGAATATTCATTTAATTAAATAAATATATAAATAATATTTATTAATATCATTTAACATATTTGATATATTTAAAATATCCAACTTATATTTATTGGAATATTTTAAATCAATATTTGAAAATAATCTGTCTCCGGCAATCTCCGGGTTTTTAGGATAGCGTTTATGAAAACAATTTCCGACTCCCGGTCTAAGTTGAGTATATAAAAATACACTCTACCCCGTAGAGCCTCATATACTCCGTTCTATATCTATATCGATATATAACATATAAAACAACCATTTAAAAACTTGTACGATAATCAAAACAGTTCATGCTTTTATAACAGTTATATCACAACAACAACAGTCTAAAATCATAGCCGAATAATTAAAATTCGGGTATTGAAAACTCGTCATGATACTTGAGCAAAACATATACATATATTTGAATAACTTAACGTTTGAAAATACACCTACTCTGAAGAGTAATGGTTAGTAAACTTGCCTAATGTCCGAGGTCTAACTGGGTGTGGGTGTTTCTCTTCTAGTCCCGGAACCTTTACCAAGACAATACATAATCTTAATTAGTCACTTGATTTACAGTTCACTTATTCTAAGTAAACTTTACTTTACCCGACTTCCACTCTCTCGGGTCCACTTAACTTACGATCTTCTTTATCGTTTAATAATCCTTTCTAGTCTCGTTCTTTACACCAATATGTTCTCTTGATCATGCTTAACAACTTTCGAGTTTTAGTCGACTCGATATTATCTTTTTTACTTAGCCAAAATGAATGGTGAATATAGTACCTCTAGAGTTGACTTTCCATAAAACCACTACTTCACAACTCGCACTCTAGCACTTTTAATAAATCGGAAAATTAATAATTAATTACGAACCCACTTCAAGGAGCTTCTTGAGGGTTTTTAATATTTATAAAAAATATCTCGATTTGGGAAACATGAGTTTAAATGGGTGAAGTGCATTTTAAAAGTCGAGTCGACTACGGACTTTTACTATTCGTACTAGTTCCACTAAAATGCTCATAACTCATCAACTGTTAACTCTATTGACACACCGTTTTCGCGTGCACGATCTAGAGAAGGTCTAGAATGTAATCCATCAAAATTTTGGTTCTGGAAAGAGGACCAATTTTCCCGAAATTACAAAACAGGGCAGTAGCTTCCCTGATGAATAGTGTCATCGCACAACTTTGGTTCCGACATTTTTATAAAATCGAATAATTTATATTTTTACTTAATTATTTTTGGGTTGTCTTCCTTACTGTCCTGAATACTTATCCTCATATTTTCATAATTTTATCCCTCTGTCAAGGAATCCGAATTCAGTTCACAATTTGATGTCTTGTAACAGTTTTGTGTTTTGAACCACTTTCATTAAAAGAAGTATAACTTTTAAACCACCAATCTCCTCAATATTTACTTTATATGGTTACAAACTACAAAACAAGATCTTGACAGTTATAACCAGTGGTGCTTGAGAACACAAATCTTTCTGGTCCGAAGTTGGGTTTCAAAACAGTCATAGCCTCAATGGCCACTAAAATGTTCATTCATGTCTCAACTTTCAATTTTAACCTTGTTAAGTCCATTTAAAAATTACTAAAACACCAAGACTCTCATCCTTACTAAATCTCAGTTCTTAAACTTCATAAATATACCACCAACATCAATCCACAACAATCAACCATCAAGATTTAAGTATTTATACTCCAAACTCCTCAAACAACATGTTCTTGAACATATCTTGAAACTTAGCTCATAACTTAACATAAATCAAAAGATGCATAAGGGTTATACCTTTATTGGGCTCAAGAACACTTGTATATATCTTAAAGAACCTTGGTCTTGCTTGAACTAAGCTTATCATCCTCAAACTCACCAAAAGAAATCAAGAACAAAAGTTAGTATTTTCGGAGTTACTTTTCTGCCTCAACTTTGATCCAAGATTTGAATATGTTATACTACTTGGATTGCCATGAAAATTTGAAATTACCTTGTTTATGGATTTAGGAAGCTCTGGTAAACATTTGGTGATTTTATCATGAGTAGATATTAAGTTATGAATTTTTCTTTCCCCTCTGGTCCTGCTGAGCCGAAATCTGGAGAAATGAGATGGGAGAGCTTTTCTAGCTTTTGTTTTTGTGTTGGTTGAATAATAATGCAGGTATGGGTTGTATAAAATAATGTATATCATCTGATTTAAGTCTATCTTGGTGGATAAGTCTCTTGAAAGTACATGGAAAGTAAGATTTTAAGGAACTTGGTCTATCTTTTTCCTTAATTGAAGGAAAGATATTTCTAACTAGTTGCACTTAGTTTGGTTGGCTTCCAAGTGGTTAGTTTGCATACCTTTTGCATGTTTCTTGCATGTATTATTACTTAGATTACTTATCATCCAATGCTTGTCACTTAATCTTTTATGCAAGTTCGATAATTTTTCCATAAACGCGTTTCATCGCGTAGAGATTTCTATCGTCATCCTTAAATACTTGATTTTGATAATCTCTTTAAATTCCATAATTTCCTTGCCGTGGGATTTAATTTAACCTAGGGCTTCCATTATCCTCAATGTCCCACGTTTTTATAAATGTTCAGTGGAAGTGAAAATCTTCGCATTCTGACGACTTTTGCATTCTCTTAATTCCTTTGTACAATAATACAACATTCTCAAAAATATAAATATTCCATCATTCATATAATATGATCTCAAAGGTTTTCCATAATTCCCAAAATCACTATTCATAATAATTTTTAAAATGTTACAAAAATCAGGGTTCTTACAGCCTCCCCTCCTTAAAAGGATTTCGTCCCGGAATCTAAAGAAATAACTGAGGTATCTTTCCGAGATCATAATCTCCATTTCACAGGTTGACCCTCCAACCCTCTGGTTCTCTCACAGCACTCTTACTAGTGCTATATTATGTTCTTTCAACGTGTTCTCTTCCTGGTTTACGATCTCTACCGGTTGTTCCACGTAAGGCAATTACGGTCGCATTACTATACGTTCATATTCTATCACTTTCCTAACATCCGTGCTGAATCTTCGTATCATAGGCACGTGAAATACATTATGGACATGTTTGAATTCGGAGGTAACACCGTCGTCTTCTTTGTTCGTTGAACTCGTGCGGTTCCCAATATCCTTTTTTTCGTGATAAGCTCCATAGGTCGGCATCCCTATGTTTGTACGGTAACTACCTTTATATGAAATTTTATCGACGATAAGTATTCACTCCAACTGCTCCTGGAAATTTGACGCAGAGACGCGCAATATGACTTTAACGGTCTCGGCATTTGCTCCCTCGATTCGCTGGCCTGCGGGCCGTAATTAGTGCTCATACTTGATCTCGTCGCCAACGTTGTTGAAAACTCTTCTAGAATTTGGGGTTTGATCTTAGGTCTCTATATGATATAATCGTCATGGGAACTCCATGTGCATTACTATATCATTCTTGTACGCATTAATAACTTTCTAATTGGAGATCTCTCGTTGATAAGTCAACTTGGTTAGTCTATCAATTATAACCCCAAATAGTCGTCATCGTTTGACTTAATCTTTCGTAATCCTAACACGAACTTCATTGTCATAACTCATATTCCCATTTAGGAATCTCTACGGCTGTAGTAGCGTTTCTGTGGCTCTGCTCCCATTTTCTGCGTGTTCAGCACTTACTTACCAACTATCGATATAACTCTTCACACTCGGTCCCCAATAATAATTCCTTAGTTTTTATTCATCGTTGTACCCTCGGGTGAACACAATTTCTATAATAGGGCTCCTTTCAGGATCTTATCTTTAAATTCTTAAATGCTAGGGATCCACACTTTGTGAGCATATTCTCACATTCTTTTCTCATCTCTCATATTCTTTTATTCTTCCTTGTCCTTAAATCATTTTCCCCTTCCAATATTCTTCCCTTAACTTAATTTATCATTTCAGTCAATTCTGACTGAATCCTAATTCCAATTAATTCCTTTAGTCCTTTTCTTAAAAATAATCACTTGCTGCTCTATCTTATATTATTTGTTCGAAAAACTTAGTGTCTTTAATCTCTCATTACTACTAATAGTGTCGGCCACCATATTGGCCTTTCCTGGGTGGTAATGGATCTCATAATCATGACTCTAGATCAGTTCCAACCACATTCTCTGCCTCATGTTTAGCTTCCTCCGTTTGAGGATATTTCTTTGGCTCTTGTGGTCTGCAAAAAAATTCCACTTTTTCCCATAAATTAAGTCTCTAAGTTCATTACGAACTCTTTTCTCAGATAACTCCAAGTCAGGTGTATGATATCCTATCTCATACTTCTCAAGTTGCTTAGACACATCGCTATACTTCACAAAGTCCATAAGTATTGCTAAAAACGGGACTTACTACTTATGTTTCAATCATTTAAAACTCTATTCATTAAATCCATGAGGGCTCCTAGCGTAATTGTTAGTCCAATGACATCACCAAAGCTCGTAATGTCTATCTCGGGTGTGAAATGCCATCTTTGGCGCATCATCGAGGTTGATCTTAAGTTGGTGATACTCTATCCTCCAATATGTACAATCTCATGCCACTATCTACCCCTTAAGAAAAGGCTAGTGTCCTTCAAGGCGACACAATGGGTCTCATTCTCTACAATCGAGTAGCTAATTCCTTTCATTCAACATGTGTATATGGATACAGGTCTTGAATATCGACGCAATCCCCTACTGCTAAGTCATTGGTAAATCTCATACCTCGATCAGGTGGTAGTTCCTGGAGATCATAAAATACATTCATAACTTCATTCAATACTGGGATACCCTTTATACTTAGTATCTATCTATTTATATCGATTCACTCGTGCTAAACAAGGTTCGCATCTTTGCCGCAACAATCTCTTTACTTGTCTGACCGTAATATACTACGTACTTTGCTTCCATCCTTAAAGGGCAACTCTCCTTTACTAGTAACCCAAATTTTGCCTTCTTACCTCTTCAATCAATTTGCTCCTCGTCTTTGATCAATCAATTCATTTCCAAGATTTACATCAAATTCTCTCACTTGAAAGGAAATCAAATCTACATCTAGCTTATGCCCTCAACTTTCATTTCACGGTGTACCAAAATAACTTCACAATTTGTTTCCCCTTTTCTTAGAAATTTTCATAGAAATCCCATAAATGTGGCTTCCATTTCTATCACCGTCGCTCCATGATCTGACGTAACATAATCAGTCCTTTCGAATATCCCGCTGTTCTAATCCTAAATTTCACGTTGCGGTCAACACGATTTACCAAAATAATTTTCGTTATTCCTGTTGTTAAGGTTCCTTACGATTTCAATGTTTGTGGCCTCCTCAATAGCCTTCAACTCTCTTTTCTGCATATCCATTATTTTCTCTTCCATTTGCTTCTATTACTATTACGTTCGCTTCACGAACAATTGTAATATAATAAGTCATCTCGGACACTTCGTCATTCTGAATCCTCCACATATGGAACAAGCCTCGACAATTTTCACAACTTCGATTTATAATTTGTCGTACTCATCTCTTTCTATTTAGCTCTAAAACCTCAACATTATGTCTCCTCTAAAATACTAAGTAAAATACTTTCTAAGAATATTTTGAGCAACAGAAAGTCCATAAAGGAACTTCACAGGAATTCGAGTGCTTTAGCAATTAGCTAAACAAAATTTAACAGCTCAATTCATTTAGGACATAACAACTAGCTAGGACAATTAGCTACACTTTCATCATGCCGGAAAAAAAATCAACTAGTCGGAACAATTACTAGTTGTTCAAAATGATATATTCCACTAGTCAGTTTCAAGCTGCTAGTATAAAATCTCAACAACGTAGCCACTGAAAAAGATTTTGGGCTACTCGGATAACGAGTTGAAAGAAAAGTAAATGAGTTTAGGCTGAGCAAGGTAAACATAATTTTTAAATAGAATGTTCTTGGTATCGGAACAATCGATAATCTTCCATCAAATATTTGTCATGAGTGAAACGGTCCACCCAAAAGGGGTCTCCGTATATATACTTTATCAACCTCTTTAATAGAACTGAATTCAGAATACCAATACAAATTGATATCCTTTCGATGATTTCAACATCTGATGTACAATCTCATATTGTACCGGAAGAAAAGAAATTACTAGGAATATCTGAAAAATAGATCATCCATATTTTAACAAATAGTTAAATAGTTATGAACTCGACTGAAGAGTCCAAGTATGAAAGGAAGAATCGAATATCGAACAATTCGTTGAAGAATAACCATCAAACAATTGGGGAAGATTAATTGAATATTCCTTGAATGAATAAAATGATTAAAGAAAATTTATATACATTTTTTTGAAATTAAAATAAGAAATATTAACAATTATTTTTGAGTAAAAGTGACTTAAAGCCGAAGGCGGTTGATATCAACTACCTCCCAATCGTCGCTCGAGTATGAATGATATACTTCGAGACATGAATAAAGGACGTGTTCTCCAATCCTTGAGTCAACACGAAGGTTGATAACGAATAAAAGTGAAAGAACACATAGCAATACGAGTATCAAGTTTATCTTTAAAATATGACACAATGGAACCTTCACTAGTACAAAAATGACCTTTTACGTCGGTTAAATAGGTCATATACGTCGGCATTTAGCCGACGTATAGAGGGGGGACGTATATAGTAAGAGGTCTTTTACGTCGTATAAAAGGGTGACGTAAAAGGTATAATAAACGACGCTATTTAAACCGACGTAAAAAGCCCAAAAGCCGACGTATATGAGTCAAAGATGCCCGACGTATAAAATCTTAATAACCGATGTATATCTCATATGTTTTATGTCGCTCATAAGGAACCGACGTATATTGTC
Organism: Heracleum sosnowskyi; assembly: GCA_030848705.1. NCBI lineage: Eukaryota > Viridiplantae > Streptophyta > Magnoliopsida > Apiales > Apiaceae > Heracleum > Heracleum sosnowskyi. The sequence goes on from CM061240.1 coordinate 72,763,245, forward strand.
AAAAAAAAATTAAAAAAAAATATATTCAGTTTCTCCACACCCAGAAACCTAATTAACATTTAGAAACATGATCTAGCTAATATATTCAGCTTCTAATTGACTAAATAATTAACATAATCATTATTACATACTTGAAAAAGTACATCTGCAATGTTTAATAATTCTCCATGTAAGGAGTCAACTATGTCATATAAGAGGGACTTTACAATTAAAACTAAGATGAGTACAAACTGATTCCCTATACTTTGGTACCAATGGCCACTGCCTGGAACTAAACCTGAGAAATTTTTATACAAAAAATAACTCATCAGTATAGTCGTTGATTTTTTACAGCCTACAAACACCATGTAACAAGTAAAAAAAACAGCACTGGAAAGAATTACATTTGTCAAAGTTTTCATCATATCTTGCAGTTTTTGCCTTGATTTCTATGCCAGAGATGCTCATAAAGAGTGGTCAGAGCTTTTGTATTGTGTTGCAAGGAAACCAATGAACATAGCTGCAAAAAAAAGTTGCACCGAAGTTTAATATAAGAAACTCATCATAATCACATGAAGACTCTGAAACTAAATTGAGATGTGAAACTGCAAATAACTAATGGGAAACATGGCTTACCTTTGTGATGCCATGGCCTCCAAAACTACCAATGTATTGGACGTAATATTGTGATAATACCTGTATAGTTCAATGCAATTCCATTAAAAAGTTGAAGAGTGAGCATTTAATGATATCAGTTAGTTTAGGTGTTCCGCCAAAGGGAAGGTCCATGCCATATATGTATTTTACTATGCTGAATATGAATAATAATTGGGAGATGTTAACTCAGATCAAGAGTTAATGCTACAATATAAGTTGGTATCAAAACCTCCGCGGTGTGTAGGCATGGATAGATAAATAAAAATGCTTAATTAGCCATAGATATTAAAACAGATAATAAAGCAAAAACAAAATGTCGAGACAGATATTAAAGCATTTAAAGGTAAAGCACCTTAGAGGTTCAGCGGTACTTTCACCAACATAAGCAACTGCTGCAAAATGCATTACAGCGTCAAATGCATTCTCTGCAAAAATTTTGTTTACCTGAATCTCCAAGGTCTGCATAAATAAACTGAAGGCGCCCTGGCTCTGGAAACAGCTCTTGCAAAATCTTTACAGCACCTAAATTTCCGCGAGAAAGATTATCCTATGTATAACCATAATTGTAGTACTTTATTTAACCCCAGGCTCAATATCTATAACCAACATAATCAAACATATCTATATTCAGAGACAAGTTACCAATATTTTTTTTGTTATCAATGCACTGATTAATAAGTACTGTTTGCTGCTATATATTATTTCTACAAATGCATGATATTACAGTTGAGAACTAAAATTATGAAAAATTTTGCAACTTAAAATATACTAGGTAAAGGGAAAGCCAGTGGTCACTTCGATTTGGTTACTATCTACTTAAATACTTTATGAATTACTACAAGAATGAATTTTTTTTATTTTACTGACAAATGTGTCCTGGTCTTAATAGTGACAATCCAGAAACAATACTTCCATTTTTCCAAACACTTCCCTATCAAAATATAAAGTGGCAATGTTACACCTATTAACAATTTATGTTGGCTACTTTTCATTTAACTCTAAATTTTACCATCCAAAATAGTAGCAACGATTCCCTCTGTTACAATTTTAAGCAACCACCACCTAAATAGCTTCACTTACTCGCTTTGTGTAAATTTAATCAACTCTTCCTAAACTGTTTATTTGAACATATATATTTCTATTTACAAATGTTTTCTACATTGAATGATTAGTCAAACCAGCAACAAGTCTTGACTGTAAAACCAATCTTCTTCGAAAAACTTTGAAGATAAAAAATTAAAGAAGATAGTACCTCAGGAGTGCTTCTTGGAAGTGTGTATCTTGAATGCAGAGGTGGAGCTAAAAACTTCAGGATGTAGCAGTAATACATAACAATAGTCTAGAGGACATGTAAATAAGACATTACAGTAAATAGAATACATTACCTGCATCTACTGTGCACCAATGTCATAGAGTTCTTGGCAAGACATTCTTGTTTTCCGCATGTTGTTGGCTCACTGATTCTTCCTGGTAATAATGGAAACAGTTTAGGCTTAAGACTCATAATTTAATATCAGCTTAACCAACAGAATCATAAAAGTTCAAATAAATAACCTCTATCCACAACAATTGGTTGGTTCAGAGAAATATCCACACACAAGACATCTAAACATGGCTTCCCTGATTTCTGCTATTATCGAACTACACCGAATTATCATTCAATCACACCATCTTCTCAATATCTAAACAAAACCAAAAGAAATTAAATTTAATTAAACTAAACACTACAAATGCACATCAACACAAAAAAAGACCCGAAAACACAAACAAAACTAACCAGAAGGGTTCAAATTCCTCATAGTAGTCGACGTCTTGAGATTAAAAATACGAGCTTGAATATGCTTCTCGAACAAGGGATTAATCCGACTAACCATATCAATTGTACTAATTTACACATCAGCCAATAAACAGTAAGCAAATTGACACACATACACACACATATAATAAGCTTAAAAAGGTCGATACACGGACACACATATATATTCATATACAATTACATATACCTGATGTAGGGATCTTGAGTAGAGTAGTCAATTGAATTCGAAGAGCGGAGTGTGCGAGTCCAGTTCGATACGAACCGACATTCTTTAATCCATTAATCCTATGAATATTCCAATTAGGGGACGATCCCAATCACAGATTCGAACCCAATAAGCATTTAGATTCCCAAATGCTCAGAGATAGTATTTCTAGGGCTTGAATAGATAGATTCAATTTCGGACTTTTCTATAGTCTATACTGAGTACTTCCATATTTATTATTAATGTTATTTTGATTCAAAACTTTTGTACGTCATTGATTAAAAAAACCGTCATATAAATTAGTATTATAAACGTCGGCTCCTAAAAATATGTTGTAAAAAGGGGGTTAATACGTCGGCATTCTATGAGCCGACGTATATATTTAACATATATGTCGGGTAATTACTAAACCGACGTAAAAAGTACAAATAAACTTACATATACATCGGCTTTATAGTAACCCGACGTATAAAAGTAATATATACATCGGTTCTGTATAAGTGCGACGTAAAATAGGCGACATATAAAGTCAGTTTTGTACTAGTGCCTTTATGAATCAAAACAAGTCAAGGTTCGAAACTTGCATTCATAGTAATTAAAATATAGACTGGAAGACTAGACTAATAATAATTTCCTCTTCTGGTCATCCTGGAGCACGAACAAGGTACTCCGATAAGCAATGGTAACTTGAATGCGCGTACTCAAACTTAAAGGTAATAAGAGGAGAAGAAGAAACGAAATGAAATAACCCTAGCAAGTCAATGGTCATTCGTAAGTTCTAACATCACTGATACGAGGATGATCTCATCTCCTCACTCTCAAAGCGTAGGATACTAGCAAAATAATTCCTCAGAATCATATCAAAGTCACTTAATAAATTGGGGGTTCGTAAACATATCTATCATTCCCCTATAGTCATCCCAAATTTGTGCCTCAAATGGTCGACTAAATATGTCAACAAAAGATGAAGGTCTACTAGATACGAGATACGTAATCTCTAACAAGAGTTGTATCGAGAGAATCCAACTCTATACACGTTGACCTCCTTTCCAATGGGTTCTGAGATCGCTGTATCGCTCGTTGTAATCGTACGCAATCTGCATCGAAGTCATGCCATCAATTCACAATGTTCTCGACCTCTTATTTGAGCTATCTCGTCCTACGGTACGAAGCATACGCATGATGTCGTCTAGCGTTCTCTTCTTGCGATAACGTTCTCATATCACATACAAACAAAAGCTTCCTCAAGGGCAACGATATCCCTAATGGGGTGGTACACACTATCTCTGGTGGAATCGTTGTTCACAGCATACTGAAACCTCATAGGCAAACAACGTCTTTATCTAGTCCCACTATCTAAGTAAAGAATTTTAAACGCCTTGGTCCTCACATTTGCTGCCCCCTTGTGGCAATTATGAAGGCTATGAGTAAAAAAATTCACGCTAGTCAAATCAATCCATGGTATTGGCAATCCCGCCTTTACCTCGACTACTCTTGAGACTCTGCTCCACTATCTATAACAATGTCTTTGATAAATTATGTATGTTTCTAGACTCTTTTCTCATCATCCCGATGGTCTCCAAAGATTCTATCAGTCATACTATAAGACCTCAAGTAAATATTCCACTCTTATCTTACTCAACAGTACTACATCCGGTAGTCCAACAATGAACTCTATATGAGCTCTCACGTTACTCTCTACTTAGACATAACTCTTAACACTCTCGTCACTAAGTACTACTCCCTCAGTCCCACCCATTTGTTATCGTTTCAAATGGGAGGTTCGGCACGCATTTTAAGGCTACTATAAAATATAGTTTCATTACTTATTTTTAAAAAATTTCTTCTTTGAATAAAAATCCAAACATTTAATTTTTATTCAAAGAAGAAATTTTTTAAAAATAAGTAATAGAACTATATTTTATAAGAGCCTTAAAATGCGTGTCAAGCCTTCCATTTTTAATGATAACAAATGGATGGGACGGAGGGAGTATAACTTATGCTCTGATACCATTTCTGTAACGCCCCCAGATTCAGGGTCAGGAATCTAGGTTGTCACGTCATCATACAATCGTATATTACCTGTGTTAACTCAATAATTCAATCAAAACACATCATAGACCCCAATCTCTTACTCACACAAGTTATAGCCTTGGAAATGTTACACAGTAACATTAGTTATTACAAACCAAATGTACTAACCAGGATCTCACACTATTAATCACAACTTCTACATGAAGTTACATTAATTGCTAACATAGCTAAAACCTATCCAACCTACTTCTGTAGTATCCATCTTGAATCGAACTATCTCAAGGGTGAATCTTCCACTTCCTTTCTCTCATGATATGGAGCCAACTGACTGTGTTCTCCTTGTACTGAAATATAATTTTTAAAAGCAAGAATGAGCGAAAGAATGCTCAGCAAGTTAAGTAGTTACTAATATAAATTTTTTCCAACAATATAATAGTAGTATAAAGTTTTTCTAATTCAAAGTATTCATACTTAATATAAAGTTTAGAATACCACCATATGAACAAATCTAGTTCATAATTTTGAAAGACACTATACGTGACTTAGCACAGTATTTAGGAATCAACAAGTACGCAGTTTGAGATACTGCAAGATGAACAACACTAGTTCACAAGTTTTTCAAAATATCGTTTGTCCTTCGTCAAAACAATTTCATACAGTTCAAGATATTGTACAAGGAATATAATCTTCAACCACTGTCACATTATCAGTAACTCAGCACCTAGGCTTTTGTTACAATGCACAGTATAATTCCAATTGGAAGAATGGACGTTCAGGAGTACACCACGATACACGATGATCAGTCGTCGTATCGCAAATAACACCTTTTCTACTAGTAGATGGACGACACCTTTTTATGGTTATCACCCTAGCCGCATACGGGCTAACATATGCTCCCCCGGGCCCCTTACGTGCCTCTGCATATGGGTGTAGGCGCCCCGATACCAACGGTATCTCTGCCTACGTTCATAAGGCCACCCGGTACCTATAGTACCACTGCCTATGTTTCTCCCGTCCTTTGATGAATCCTATCTTTACTTGAAACAGAATTTAATCCTCGTTCCCTGAGCGTCATGCTCGTTGATAGGTCTAGATTTCAGTACCATACTTACTTCCGGAAATTTGAGGAATCAATAAGAATATGTGGGTTGACTTTGGTCAATGAATGAAGTGGATATACCACGAACTTTTAAAATCACGACCTGTGAGTAAATCGGAATTTTCGGGATTTAGTGAGATGGAAAAACCTTTGATTTGGTCAAGGTAGGAATTCCAAGATATGAATGTCATCGAGGAATAGAAAGAGTAAAATCATTTGCTCGACTTTTAAACTGGATTCCCAATTTTTGATGAGTTGGGAAATATTTATTCATATATAAATATTTTAATAAACTCGGAAATAATATTTGGGAACCCCTACTATATTTAAAATAATTTTCCTGAAGGTCGGAAAATATTTTAAATAATTAAATAAGTCCTTAAATAATTTTTAAATAAGGTTTTATGATTTTTAAATCATTTTAGAATATTTAATAAATATCAAAATAATATTTATTAAATAAATAAGCAACTTGGAATATTTAATAAATATTTAAATAATATTTATTAATTAATAAACAATTAAATAAATCCTTTTTAAATGAATATTCAAATTAATATTAATTTAATTAAAACAATATGTAAATAATATTTATTAATATCATTTAACATATTTGATATATTTAAAATATCCAACTTATATTTATTGGAATATTTTAAATCAATATTTGAAAATAATCTGTCTCCAGCAATCTCCGGGTTTTTAGGATAGCGTTTATGAATATTATTTCTGACTCCCAGTCTAAGTTGAATATATAAAAATACACTCTACCCCGTAGAGCCTCATATTCTCCGTTTTATATCTATATCGATATATAGCATATAAAACAATCATTTAAAAACTTGTACGATAATCAAAACAGTTCATGCTTTTATAACAGTTATATCACAACAACAACAGTTTAAAATCATAGCCGAATAATTAAAATTCGGGTTTTGAAAACTCGTCATGATATTTGAGCAAAACATATACCTATATTTGAATAACTTAACGTTTGAAAATACACCTACTCTGAAGAGTAAGGGTTGGTAAACTTGCCTGATGTTCGAGCTCTAATTGGGTGTGAGTGTTTCTCTTCTAGTCCCGGAACCTTTACCAAGACAATACATAATCTTAATTAGTCACTTGATTTACAGTTCACTTATTCTAAGTAAACTTTACTTTACCCGACTTCCACTCTCTCGGGTCCACTTAACTTACGATCTTCTTTATCGTTTAATAATCCTTTCTAGTCTCGTTCTTTACACCAATATGTTCTCTTGATCATCCTTAACAACTTTCTAGTTTTAGTCGACTCGATATTATCTTTTTTACTTGTCCAAAACGAATGGTCAAGATTGTACCTCTAGAGTTGACTTTCCATAAAACCATTACTTCACAACTCGCACTCTAGCACTTTTAATAAATCGGAAAATTAATAATTAATTACGAACCCACTTCAAGGAGATTCTTGAGGGTTTGTAATATTTATCAAAAATATCTCGATTTGGTAAACATGAGTTTAAATGGGTGAAGTGCATTTTAAAAGTCGAGTCGACTACGGACTTTTACTATTCGCACTAGTTCCACTAAAATGCTCATAACTCATCAACCGTTAACTCTATTGACACACCGTTTTCGCGTACACGATCTAGAGAAGGTCTAGAATGTAATCCATCAAAATTTTGGTTCTGGAAAGGGGACCGATTTTCCCGAAATTACAAAACAGGGCAGTAGCTTCCCTGATGAATAGTGTCATCGCACAACTTTGTTTCCGACATTTTTATAAAATCGAAAAATTCATATTTTTACTTAATTTATTTTTGGGTTGTCTTCCTTACTGTCCGAAATACTTATACTCATATTTTCATAATTTTATCCCTCTGTCAAGGAATCCGAATTCAGTTCACAATTTGATGTCTTGTAGCAGTTTTGTGTTTTGAACCACTTTCATTAAAACAAGTATAACTTTTAAACCACCAATCTCCTCAATATTTACTTTATATGGTTACAAACTACAAAACAATATCTTGACAGTTATAACCAGTGGTTCTTGAGAACACAAATCTTTCTGGTCCGAAGTTGGATTTCAAAACAGTCATAGCCTCAATGGCCACTAAAATGTTCATTCATGTCTCAACTTTCAATTTTAAGCTTGTTAAGTCCATTTAAAAATTACTAAAACACCAAGACTCTCATACTTACTAAATCTCAGTTCTTAAACTTCATAAACATACCACCAACATCAATCAACAACAATCAACCATCAAGATTTAAGTATTTATACTCCAAACTCCTCAAACAACATATTCTTGAACATATCTTGTAACTTAGCTCATAACTTAACATAAATCAAAAGATGGATGAGGGTTATACCTTTATTGGGCTCAAGAACACTTGTATATAGCTTAAAGAACCTTGGTCTTGCTTGAACTAAGCTTATCATCCTCAAACTCACCAAAAGAAATCAAGAACAAAAGTTAGTATTTTCGGAGTTACTTTTCTGCCTCAACTTTCATCCAAGATTTAACTATGTTATACTACTTGGATTGCCATGAAAATTTTAACGTACCTTGTTTATGTATAGAGGAAGCTCTGGTAAAAATTTGGTGATTTTATCATGAGTAGATATTAAGTTATTAATTTTTCTTTCCCTCTGGTCCTGCTGAGCCGAAATCTGGAGAAATGAGATGGGAGAGCTTTTCTAGCTTTTGTTTTTGTGTTGGTTGAATAATAATGCAGGTATGGGTTGTATACAATAATGTATATCATCTGATTTAAGTCTAGATTGGTGGATAAGTGTAAGATCCGAGAAAATTACGTGTTAATATTTGATGTGAAATGAAATTTTATTTTCATATTAAAATTTTTAAATGTTTTTATATGTGAAAATGTGTGGGGAATTCGAAATTATTTTGAAAAGGATGTCATACTATTTTATTTATCGAAAAAAAAATTTAGATCATTCCCAAATTATTCGGGAAATTGGTATATCGTTCGTACCAATATTTCATTCGTTAAACTGGGAAGTATTCGGAAATATTCGTAATAGAGGTATTTTGGTTCGTATATCTTTTATTAAACGATACTTGTAGTTATCCGTACATTCTGGATGATTATCGTCTCGTAAAACGTGTATTCTACTTTATTAAAGATTTAAAGCGTATATTTTGTTAAATTGTATTTAAAGCGATCCATCGGATCAGTATCGATCCAAAAATGTCGTTTGGGGTATTATTTTCCGTTTAATATAAAAAGGTGAATCGTACTTTGTTTTGCTTATAATAAAGCTTAATTACAGTTAAAAATCTAAAAACCTTGAAACATGTTCTTCGTGTTCTTGAGAATCAAAATCGATTTTGAAGGTGTTATTGAAATAAAAATTTGAAGTTCAAATACTCAAATCAAAGATATTTAGCTCTAGTTTCAGAATCCTCCAACCGTTTCATCATCTGGTAATTTTTCAATTTTATACGAATTTTTCTTTAATTCTGGAAAATTAGGGTTCATGTAAAATTTGGGGCTTTTTGATTCTGAGCTTGTTCATGTGAATTGATGATATGTATAGCTTCGTATGGATGTAATGAGTCCAATTATGTGTTCAATTTCATTGTTTGATTCCTGGATTAGCCAATTCGAAGTTAGGGTTCTTGAGCTTGAATTTGGGGCTTTTCAATTTAGGAATCGTTCTTTGATTTTGATGGTTCCAATAGCTTTATATGGTCACATACAATCGATTTGCATGCTTAGTTGAATTATTTTAACCCGTTTTAAGCTAGTTCGATTGTTGGACTTTTTGTCAAAAACTTTGACTCATTCGTACATAAATTCTGTAGATTGTTCGCGTATAAGAATATGGGGGTTTGATTGTACATGTTTCAGACTTCGTTTTGGCATATAGAACGCAGAGTTTGGTGTTGGTTTTGTGTTAATTGGAGTTTTGGCCGGACGCCGGCCGGAAACTGGAAAACCCAGTTTCCGGCGGGTTGTTCTTGGCGACCCGATGGTGTTCTTCGTGACCCGTTTTCAAAACCCTAACCCGACCCGGTTTGAATTTTGAAACCCTAATCTATTTTCAGAAAAGTGTTTATGTGATTTATTTTTATAAAATAAATCAAAAATGGTTTTAAAAATTCTAAAAATCATAATATTATAATTTTATTCAGAGAAAGAAAAAATTAAAATAAATTATTAAAATATATATTAAAAGAGTCTTAAAATGCGTGCAAAGCCATAACAATTATAAAAAAAAGCATTTCAATGTCCATGCACCCATTATTAGGGACATAACAATGAAGAGATTTCAAGGATTTTTAGAGGTTCTTTAAATTAATTTAGGTATGTATTATTTTCTATAAAAAAAATTCTAATTTAAAAGGCACTATTTCATTAGCTATTTTGATTTTGAATTAAAAGTTAAATAGAATTGAAGTTAGTTGAAAAAAGGTTAATATTTGTTGCATTAAATTTTAAACAGGATTGACTTTTATTATATTTGTTATTTGTTGTCTTTTCTAATAAATTCGAATGTAAATAAGAAATTTAATTTAAATGGATTAAAATAGAGAAATTTTAGAAAAATAAATTAAATTTGAAATAGAATTTAAGTTAGTTGAGAAAAAAAATTAATTTTGTTTAATTAAATTTGAAATAGAATTAATTTTTATATATTTATTGTCAACCCTAAAAATTTGAATTGAATTAAAACAGGAAAATTCTAAACAAATAAATTAAAATTTGAATAAGATTTAAGTTAGTCGAAGATATATGATTATAAATATAATACTCTATTTGATTAGAGTTCACAACTGCACATCAACATGGCAACCGATCACAATTCAAACGATGACCTAATTAGCCCTGTCCCAGAGAAAAAGTTAAAAATTGACCCAACTGCCTATACTTCACTCTATGAATCTTTTGTAATGAAACAATTTGAAGAAAATAGTAAAAATCATCTGGGGTTTTCTGAAACTATGGAAAATCCAAGTGAAGAGATTAATTATAACATGAATGAAGAAAGTAAGCAACAAGATACAGTTTCTGGGAGGCGAAAGAAGGCGAGGAGACGGGCGAAAACAAGGGGGAAAGGGAGTGTTGAGAATGAAAAGGGAGGAGGGATTGGATTGGTTTTTAAATGTGTTGAGGTGAAGAGGGATTCGACTGGTTTGATGTATTCCAGGGAGCAGATGGAGGGTTTGAGGTTTGTTAATAAGGAATATCAGCTCAACAAGTGGGTTGAGGTGTATTGTGGACTTGGACCTGTTGTGTCCAAGGAGTATGATGCTTTGGTTGTTCACCACAGTGAGGAACACGGAGTGGATTTTGACCCCAGAAAGAATTTTAACGTGTCTCGAATCATGGGTATGTTGTTATTTCTCACTGTTTGATTATAATTTTGTTATGTGCTTAAATTATGCCTTGGTATCTTAATTTTTTATTAAGATTCTGTTTAAGATAAGGTACTAATTCATTAATTATTGGTATTGTATGGCAGTGCTTTGCCCTGTGTTCACAGTTAGAAGCCCTATTACTATGTCAATTTCAACCAACTGCAGTGCACTTAGATGTAGTAAGGTTATATCTTGTCCACTCACGTTTCTGAAATTTAGGATGGAGTTCTATTTACACGTTGCAATTCTTTGCTTGATACAATTGACTAACTGCTGTGACATTTGTTTGAGAATGTTATATGTTATCTGTTTTCTCGTTATATATTTTACATGAATGCCTTGTGATTCATTGCTAACAGTACTACCATAGCAGCTTGTACATTATAAAACTTAAATAGGGGTACCAGCTTATGCTTTTTGTGCTGCTGTAGGTGTGCTAAATATTTATAGATATTCTTCTTGGTTTTCTGTGTGTATTTTCATTGTCTTTAGTTAGGAGTGGGTTGATTAAGTTTCTAAAATTTTGTAGAAGATACAGATCTCTAGCAATTCCGTGGTTCCTTCTATGTGTGAGAGAGTATACATTAACATGAGTATGTTGTATACAAACATACATATATATATATACACAATATATAGATGTATTGTGCATATAATATAATGGAAAGTGAATACATGCTAATGAAATTTGATGTCCTCATGTCCGCTATAAACTCTTCATAAACAGGCACTCTTGCTCTATCCTATATACTTGTTGACAAGCACATATGGTTAATGGAATGATGCTAGATGTGGAGCTGACTGTGCGAATGTTTTTTATTTATTTATCCAGTGCTGTATCATACTGTTAAACTGTAGTAAAATGAAGCTGCACTTATAAAGATATTTAAGATGACACTACTTGCTGTGTGGTTGGGTGTGTCTTCTTCTGCCTTTTAATTTTAAGGGATAATATTTTGCTAAGATTCTGTGACTAATATGCTCATGCATTTTAGGTGGAAGGCATTCTCAGGCTGTGGATGCCCCAGAAGCAGCTTTAGAACTTATTGGTTGTGATTTAGATAGCTGCACAGGCACTGAAGGTGACTGCTCTGAGGATGACGACAGTGATTCAGAGTACCATAGCATTCAAAGGCCTGCGTTTGTAGTTACTGGAGCACCTAATTTTGATGCTGGACCTGCAATGGATGGCTTCGAATATCTCAGGCGTGTTAGGTATAAATTCTGCCACTCAATCTTTTTTAAATACTCGCTTTAGTAGTATTAGAATTCGTTTTCCTGAAATGTTATTATGTTCTCTGGTCTTGTACACTTGTGCTTTAGGTGTTTATAGTTCAGCCTTTTATAACTTGTTAAGTTCTTCCGTCAGCAAGGGCGACTCAAAACACATAGATTGGTCTGATTTTATTTATTTGTTTGTGGTATATGAGAGTTTGTTAGTTCTAGAGGGGGTAAATTGCACTTTTGGTGGTTGAATGAAATCTCAACTTACATTTTAATAATTGAAATCTCATCTGTATGAGTTAATATTGGTATTAACATAAACAGAGTCGTCTGTCAAAAAAAACCAACCTGAGGAGAGGTGAAGTAAATGTTAAGGGGAAAGAGGAGGGAAAAGATTTTCATGCAAAAGATTTTGTGTTTTGAACCAGAGAGGCTTTCCATAATTTTTTAATGATCACTGAGCAATAAAAATTTATAATTATAATTGTTTCACAGTTCAGATACTTGGTCATGGCCTAACTGAACATGTGTGTCATGTGATGTTTTCAATTTGTTTTCCGTTATCAACTAATAATCTAGACAGAACCCACTTTTTGTATGTGAATGAAATAGTCTAATGAGTAAATGACAAGTATGTAATATTCATGTAATTTGACGACAGCAGTGCTCTTAATTTGCTTCAGTGGCAGTTGGCCAAGCAGACACTAATTATGTTAGGTCGATTGTGTTTATGCTTTGATTTGTTAGTATATCTTTAGCGCATACCTCTAAGATTTGAATTGTGAACTGAATGCAAGAGAGCTCTTCAGACAGTAAGTGGTCCATAATCATTCTTTGTAGGTAAATTTTCACATTTATATGTACTACTATATTTGTTATATTACCCAGTATCCTGCTGTTTAATTTACATTCTTGATTTCTCTCTTTCTTTGAAAGGTAGTTTGTGAATATGAACTAATGAATACGTATTAGGACAGTATCATCCATATTCAAGTTACTTAATTCTAAGGACTATTTTTTATCATATGCTATAAGGTTAGTATAGCAAAACTTTTTTATCCCAGATCATCCTTGACATTAGTAGTACCTCGCTGATTGATTATGAAAAATGTTCATAATGGTTCAGGCTTAATTATAGAGTAAGCAAGAAATGTAATCTTGAGCTTTAAAAATTGTCATTACCAAGCAATTTACTGAAAACTTATTCCATCGATTGTTTGATATCCTTACAGCTTACATAATTTCTGTATATAATAAGTACATAGTGCATCCATAAGTTTTAAAATCTGATTATCAAGTAAATTTAAGATATCATTATCATGAAGCATTATGCATACATAGTAAAACTAGAATGTATCTTGTAACATTATAATCTATAATAACACAAGCACTTGGGGTATCTTCTTAATGCAGGTGGGAGACTGAACGGGTCCAGAAAGTTACGTTTGCCAAGGTTCAAGAAACTAAATTATGTGAGCAAACTGTATATATCCCTAAGATTCCTGAAATCGTGCAATGTCCACAGCAGTTGCTGCCACTGAAAGAGTGGGAAACTGCGCTCCTTAATGATTTTTCTGAGCTGAGGCTGGTAAGTCTTGCCTGTCACTACTGTTTTTATAACCTCCATTCTAAATTACATCGTCTCTTTAACTATTCAAGTGAAGTTGACTCGGTATTAATTTAATATTGATCTATCTTTTATTACATTGTCCAAAGCTTTTGTCATCATTAATTCGACGTTGACAATAATTGCATTGACTTTTAAAAGTCAAAATGGGTCATGAATGTTGAATCAGAGATATTTGAGGTCCTGCTCCAAAGTTGCTACCAAAATTTGGATTCATTGAATGAAGGAGGAAAAAAAAAGACTGCCCATTTTACTTGCAACTAAAAACAAATTGCTGCTCTGGAAATTCAATAAATGTTATTGGTACATTTTTTTTCAACAAATATTCCAGTCTAATTTGTTTTAGATTAGTTGGACTATTTTTCTTTTCATTAAGACGTTGTTTTAGGATGGTCCTCTCCCATTTATCATGTGTGTATCTGAACTTTTGAAAAGAAGAGTGACGTAGTGGATATTTGACATTATTAGTAAATAGTTGGCCTTTTTCTTTTTGATGCTCTCATCCTTTGCCTTAGTTTCTGTGGACTCTTCTTCCATTTTTATTTTATTGTTATTTTCGTCTTTAATCTGCTATCATGCTTTAAATACTGTAGAACCGCTGGTGTCATCCACACATATATTTCTTTTTCTTTTTGACATACTGATCCCATTATTTCTACAGCAAAAATTAGTTTAGTGAATTATTTTCCATGACACAAGTTAGGCATGCGTATCAGATGCTAATGTAATGAGATCTAACTAGGATGTTAAAAAAGAAGAGTTCAGTACTAAACATTCTTTAGGATTGCTATTTTATTGGTACATAGCCATTTTTTTTCTCAAAGGAAAACCCTCTCTCTTGTCAGCAGTGCTCCCTCATAATTTTTGTATTATTCTTTAGTTAGTCTTTGTCGGTTTCAGTTTTAACTTTATTTTATTCCTCACAGGCTATATCACGGTATGAGAGTTCTACTAGCGAAGTTTCTGGTAAAATGCAACCCAGAGTAAATATTCTTGAAGAAGATTGCTCCACTCTTGAAAGTGAAATATTTCACAATCCAACTGATGGAACTGGTTCCATTCAATCCTCAGCTAGAGACGAAGAAGATGCTTCCACCATTTCTAGTCCAAAAATTTTAAACTCAGAGGATATAGCTAATACCCCAACTTTAGGAAAAGATGGAAGAGAAGAGGCTGTAAACTTATCTACAATTAGTTGTTTCATCCAATCTGCAGCTGCAGATGATGAAGATGATTCTTCTCCTAAAATTGTAACTGCAGAAGATATTGTTAATTCCCCAACCCTATCTACTGTTTTAGGAATCGAGCCTGTTGCACGAGTTTCAATGCTGAAAAAGCGCATAAAATTGGCAGAAGACATGACCTCTCTTTCCAAAAATGATTGTTTGTGGCTTTTTGCTCTTTGTGCTGCTGTTGATACTCCACTAAATGCCGACACATCTGCATCTCTTCGGGATCTGCTCCGTAAATGTGCAAGTTTGCGAGCTGAAAAATCAGAATTGGATGACGAAGTTGTGATGCTTAATATCCTAGCAACGATAGCAGGCAAGTACTTTGGTCAATCAGATAACTGAAAATTTGGATCAATCAAACTGCTGCAAGGGTCATGAACGTATTTTCGTTAGTTATTATGGGTTTATCAAGATATTAAACACTGCGGCTGAGGTATTGGATGTAAAACGAGTATGGTTTTAAAATCCAAGGTTACTGTTTCGGCAAAAGTACATTGGAAACCATTTTAGTGTTTTTGCTAGTAGTAGAGTGTTATTAATCAAGGTGCAAGTCTGACAAAGTGACAACTGACAATGCAATATATGTAGTTAAGCTTTTCTTTCAAATAATTAAATAAATATTTATATGTAGTTAAGCTACATTCCACAATGAAGTTAATATGCAAGTACATATCATAATTAGGATTAAACTTTTATAAAACTATCTTCAAATAAATTATACTCCCTCTGTCTCAAAAATATAAAAAATAAGTAAAATTAGATGAAAAGTGGTTAAAGTGGTGGGACTTATCAATATTTAATAATAGATTTGAGATAGTGGAGAAAAATAGTGGGTGCAATAGTGTTTTATATTATTATAGAATAGAGATAATGGAGAAAGTATTGAGTGTAATAGTGTTTTATATTATTAAAAGTTACTATTTTTGGAATGTATAGAAATAAAAGGGACATCTCAAAATGAAAAGTGTATAAAAATGAATGGTATGGAGGGAGTAGATCTTAAAAAATATTGATAAGATATTGTCTCGTTATGATTAAAAATATCATTATGATCATAATATAAAGTTTTTCATTATTGTAGTTATACAACCAAGGATGAAAAAATTGGATGATACTAAACTTAACTTGTTCTTTTATTTAAATTAAAATATGTATATTAGTATTATTTATTCTATAGGTATTCTATTCTTGCTAAATAAAAAGATTTCAACAACGATGCAAATCAAGGACGTATGTATCTTCGAAGCAAAGATCAGACAAGAACAAGCTCATCCCTTGGCGACATAATACATCCACTACTGCTGGAAGAACAGTGGTAAAAATGTTACTAAACTTTTGACAACTTAACCAACCGATCAGGTAGGTTTGAAATCAATAAAATTGTGTACTTATACCTTACTCCCGAGTTTTACGGAAGGAGTAAGGGAAGTGTAAGTAAATAGTTTCGCTTTCACATTATATTCTCAAATTTTTAATAAGAATAAAAGTAAGTGAAAATGAATATAAATTAAGTCTATTTTCATCCTAAAAATGGATTAAAAGTACTACACTTTCTCTTCACTTACTTTCTTCGATTTAAGGAGTAAGGTCTTAATACTTAAAAAAACTCGAACCAAGTAGTCTTGATATTTAATTTTCAATGTTCCTTCTTTTATATATAATAATATTAAAACTAATATCATAAATGATAATTTCTTCTTTTATATATAATAGTATTAAAATAAATAGAATAAATGATAATTTTAATATTTTATGGGTGGTATACGAACATTAGATCACTATACATAAAACTTTCAGCATTACAACTAACGGTTGTCATTATTATTTGAAAAATCTAACCATTATAGATATTTCGTGTATCAATACTTGACGAATTCAAATATTATATATATATATATATATAATATAAATATAAATAATCTCAAATAACATCATAATTAGTATTTATCTAATTGATAAGATATAAGCGTAATTAAAAATTAAAAAAAAAATGCTTGAATCTATAGTTGTATATATAACTACGAAAACAAAAAAAGATGGTATATAAATACTATAACCAACATTTTATGTACTTAAATTTTAAATTAAAAAAGAATAAAGAATATTATGTGCTTTATCTAATTAGAATTGTAAAGTACCTTCAAAAATTAATGTAGCATAATAGTTAAAACATGCCCTAAGAGAAATTTGTGGGTTTGATTCCCAATAAGATCACAATATTTTTATTTTTAGAATAAATTATAGATGGCAACATTTTTGTTTTTTTAAAATAATAATAAAATTGTAATTTCACAAATATTTTGTTGGTTCAATCTACTTCTATATATTAAAAGCCAACCAATGGTAAAATCTGTCAATAAAATGACTGTGAAATTACATTTTTACCCCTATTTATTGAAAAATTACAAAAGTGTCATTCATGTATAATTTATACAAAAGTTAGTTAATTTGTGTTGCTTATAGGAATCAAACCGATAACTCCCACTTACAAAGAAAGTATCATATCCATTTTGTTACATTGATTTTTGAGTATACTTTAAAAAATCTTATTAGACCAATCACATGTTCTCTTATAATCTTATTTTCTCTTTTTTACTTTATCTTTTGAGTAAACAAATTGTTGATTTATATTATTTATAAAAATTAAATTCTAAGTTATATATAAATGAAACAAAATCTAGAGAAAAAAAATATGAATTTGTTAACATTCATCTATATTTAGATATTAGATTGAAATAAAAAAATAAGATTATATTCTAATCTTTCTTTAATTCTTATTTTTGAGTATATAAAAAGTTAGTTCATATTATTAATATAGCTCTATTTTCTAAGTTTTCGTAGTTTTATATATAATTATATGTTCAATTATATTTATAGATTTTAATTTTGCTTGTATTTTTCGATTAAATACCAATTATGTTCTTAATTATTATATGATTTATATTTTTATATCATACTTTATCACTTATTATACTCTATATGGAGTGTCCACGTTTTGATATATAAATATAAAAATAAATTTTGATCTAATATAAGTAACATATTATATCTTACTTATATTATTTCGAATAATTCTAATTTGTACGGAGTATGGTAAAAAGTAGGTATCATATTTAGGGTGTTCACGAGTCAGGTTGGCCACATTGGAGGCAGTACCCGACCCAATTAAATCGATTTAAACATTTTCAACCCAACTCACAAAATCTATTACTATATAGTAAACCACAACACAAGGTCAAAAAGTGTCATTTTAATGTGTGTGAAGTTACGTTTTTGCCATTATTTGTTGAAAAATTACAAATGTGCCACCTCATATTTTTATGTTGCAAAAAGTGACATTTTAAGTGTGTGAATTTACGATTTTAACCTTATTTGTTGAAAAAATACAAAAGTGTCAACTTGTTAGGATTCATGGGTGATAACTTAGAGACAACTTAACTAGATGTTTAACAATGTTTAATTTTATTAAGTAGAACCTACTGTCACAGCCAGATTATATTCTTGTAACCAATTAGTTTACTATCATAAATTGATTGTATATCATGTAAGAAGTTCATTCATTTGTTCAAGCCTCAAAGAGTACATCAGGTCGACATCAAGAATAAAAGTTATTGTCATGTCATTGATAGTAAGGTTACAAGAAGACAATATGTTGCAGGTCATGACATCATATCCACTCTAACAGCAACATTGGCGGAAGCCTGGAGACACCAACATTCTTCTATCCTGACAACAAGTTTGGAACTCCTGACAGCAACATTGGCGGGGATTTCATACTGTCATCAAAAGCACATTCTTGTGACAGCAAACTTGGCAGTTCAGGTCACTGTCTCAAAGGGATTCATTTTGAATTGGGGATCTACCCAGTCAAACATGTGACAGATTAGATGTTCAAGAAACAGGCGTGTTGCAGTATCTCAATACTGTATCAGACCTACAAAGACTACGACAGAAGCTTGAGATATAACGAGACAAAGCTTACCAATTCGAGAGTATGACAAATCTACATCTACTGGGATTGTGTTAGCTTAATTTAGAATGTATCTAGATTGCTTTTTATGTACTGATAACTCTGATTGTATAGCAATCTAGGAAAGTCACATGGGTATGCAAGTTGTAAGGAGTTGTCACAAGAAAATGACAGCAGCTCCACAAACCCGTGATGAAAGAGATAGAAGTAAGATACATAGACTATCTCTCATTCTAAGTCTTGTACATATGAAAAAATCGAAGCTTGAGAAAAACCCATTTTTCTCGAGATTGTAGCAACACTTTGCAAAATAAATAAAATATTTATTTTGTGAAAATAGCTTGAGTAAACTACTTACGTTTGCATTTCTTCTACTGATAAATCTTAATCTTTGTTTTAGTTGTTGAAACAGAGATTGTAATTTATCAGTATTCCATTCAACCCCCCCCCCCCCCTTCTGCAATATTCAGGGACCAACAACTGGTATCAGAGCAACAAATTGACATACAAATATGAGATCATGATGAGTGCGCAGAAGTCAAGTAGTATCAAGATTCCAGCCTTTGATAAAGAGAACTACAACATATGGAAGAGAAAGATCCTGTTGTTTATCAAAGCCGCAAATCCACTATACATGGGAATCCTCGAGAATGGTCCTTTTGTTCCTTAGAAGGAAATTCCAGCCTCGACAGTGAATGGTGTCACTGTTGCAGCACACTGGGTCGCCAAGAAACCTTCAGAATTTTTAGAAGCAGAAAAAAGAAAAGGTAGATCTGGATGATTATGTGCAACTCATCTTGCTTGATTCTCTCACCTTGGACAAAGCCAGGTGTGGGAACGTCATTGGATGCACATCAGCCAAAGAGATTTGGAATAAAATCGAACTGCTCTGCGAAGGAAGTGAAGAGGTTAGAGAAAATCAAAGACAAATTCTTGTATCTCAATATGAAGCCTTCATGGCAAAACCTGGTGAAGAACTAACACAAATGTTTGAAAGGTTCAGCAAACTTCTAGCTGAACTACAGATTCATGGTAAGTTCTATGAAAATAAAGAAATGAATGTTAAGTTCTTGCTCACTCTTCCTGAGCATCTTGAATACAGAGTTACAACAATCAGAGAAGGAAGAGACCTGAACAATGTTTCTCTTGAAACATTATATGGTGTGCTCAAGTCATATGAACTTGAACTCTTTCAGAAAAGAGCCATACAAAGTGGATCAAAAGGCAAAATGGCAAATATGTCTGGTGCTCTTGTAGCTCATGAGCCAAAGATCACCCAACCAAGTGTAGCAATGCAAATCACACAACCAACTCATGTGTCATCTCTAAAGATTGAAGAGGTGGTGGATGATGAGGAGAAGTTGGTGCTGCAACTTAATGATGTTGAAGATGAAGACTTCTACACTGTAGAAGAGATGGAAAGTATGGACAATCCAACCATGGCTTACATGGCTAAGAAATTCAGGAACATAAGATTCAAAAGAGACAAGCCATACAAGCCTCAGGGTCAAACATCTAAGTTCAGCAAAGGGAACTCATCTAAGGCTGTTGGTGGTGCCACAAGAGGAGGATACAAGACAGGGATGGTGGATAGATCAAAGTTTAGATGCTACAACTGCAATGAACCTGGTCATTTTGCTATAGAATGCAGAAGGCCAAAACAAAGCCAGAAAATGGACAAAGGATCTAGTGGACAGTTCAAGAAAGGACAAGGAAGAGCCTATGTGGCTGAAGGAAAATGTTGGGATGAATCTGCTGATGAAGAAGAGGAAGAATATGTGAACTTAGCCCTCATGTCTAAATCTGATGATGTTTCATCAAGCTCCTCAAGTCAGGTACCATCACTTATTTTACTTGATATGTCTAAAGAT
Organism: Heracleum sosnowskyi; assembly: GCA_030848705.1. Classification (NCBI taxonomy): domain Eukaryota; kingdom Viridiplantae; phylum Streptophyta; class Magnoliopsida; order Apiales; family Apiaceae; genus Heracleum; species Heracleum sosnowskyi. Next base: position 72,784,331 of record CM061240.1, read on the forward strand.
GAATATAAGCAAACTGTTGAAGAATTCAATGCTGAAATGTTTAACATCCATACCAGTTTAACGACTGCAAATGAAGAAATTGCTAGGCTATTTAAACTGAATGAAACACTAAAATCTGAAAATGAAATGCTTTTGCTTAAGACCAGTCCATTAGATTCCTTAGCTCAAGAAAATGCTAGACTTAAAAATGACATAGTCTGTGCTAAGGAGATAGAGGAGTTTCTAAGAAATGAGATCACTGAAAATGAATTCAAGCTTAAGGCTTTCATGAACTCATCTAAGCTAATTCAGGATTACAATGAGAAACACACTGAGAATTATAAAGTTGGAGTAGGTTTTGTTTATGGTAGAAGACCTAGAAAGGAAACTGTGGATCATAATTGTTCAGACGGTGTTACTGTCAAACCTCACATCCTCAAAAAGGTTCACAAACCAATTTTCAAGAATGCGGAAATTGAGTTTGATGAGGAAGCCATGTTCATCAAGCAACAACTCATTGATGAAGATGAGAGTGTTGACAGCACACCTAATGAAGGAAAAGATACTGTCAAAATTCCCAAGACAGTAACTTTGCCAAACGATCTGACAGAATGTTCCAAAGATGCTGTCATCAATGGCAAGATAGAAACTTCCAAAGATACTGTCAAAAGAGTATCCAAGACAGTAACTCCTAAACTTTCTGTCAAGACAGTATGTAACACCCCCAGATCCGGGGTCATGAATCTGGGTTGTCACGCTCCATCAATCATACAATACCTGCATCACTTACCATATTCTAATAATACAACTCCAAAGACCCCAATCACTTACGCACACACAAGTTATAGCCTTGGAAATGAGCAACAATAAGTAACACTTGTTATTACAAATCAAATGTACCTTCTAGGATCTCATATATTCTTTACAACCTGTACTTGAAATTAAACTAATAGACCTCACAATTCTATACAAGGTTCCATAAGGAAAACCTACTTGAAACCAATTCTCCCTAATTCCATCTGCAACTGTTCTTCTAACTCCGGCTGTATCCATCTTGCTGAACTAACTCAAGGGTGATCTCTCCATTCCCTTGCTCTCGTAATATGGGGTGAATCAGCAATGTTTTCTTCATGCTGAAAGTTTTAATAAATCAAGAATGAGCTAATAGCGCTCAGCAAGAAATCTATCCCAGTTTAAATCTTTAAACCTTTAAGGTAGATAGTCCATATAGGACCCATGTTTTAAAACTACTAGGGTTTGACCCAAAATAGTGTACAGTTCAAGATACTGTATAACTTATAATCATACTTGAATACTCTCGTAAATCATTTAGAAATCTTTGGTATCATATAATGAACCAAGTCTCAAAACATATCTTTTTAAAATAGATATTAACCATTGGGATCAAGGCTTAAAGCCTATTCTTTGATTCAAAATACCATGTAGTTCAATATACTATATATCTTAAATACCTTCTCAACATATATGTATGCATATCCATTTAGATATCTCATACTGTTCAAAGCACTGTAAAATATCAGTAATGAACACCTTTTTCTTGACTCTGTTGTGTTGTGATATAAAGGAAAGCAAGAGTGAGCATATACAGCTCAGTAATAACAACATAGTTTAAAATCATGTATTTAAACAGTACCAAACATGTAGTTTGAAAACTCCTGATGCTATACTGTTAACCATTTGAATGATTGTATATATATATATATGCATACATATATATATAATTATATATGTAAAATCCATTCATCAAACCACTGAAACGATTCAAGATGCTGGTATGAGAATATTTCTGCTCAACCACTGTCACACTATCGGTAACTAAGCACCTAGGCTTTCGTCACAGCGTGCAGTACAATTCCAATTGGAGGATGGGACTACTTCCGAAGCCTTTAATAACACCCTACCATACACGATGATCAGTCGCTTCAGTACGTTAGTACGATCAGTAACCTTTTCTACATGTAGATGGACGAACACCATAAATGGATGTCACCCTAGCCGCATACGGGCTAATACCCAATGGACTGCCACCACAACCTCTTACATGGTCAAAATAGCTGGACTGCCACCACAGCCTCTTACGCAATATCTCCTAGTCCCAGATGAACAATCAAAGAAAACTGGAGCCGAAATTTAATCCAGGTCTCCCAAGCGATTGATACTTGTCAACACTGTTCATTATTTCTGATCACCTTACTCCCTTTGTTTGGGGAAGTAAGTCACAATGGAAGTTGACTTGAGTCAACCAGAGTAATCACCGAGAAGGATTCGCTTCTCAAAACTTTGACTTGGGAGTAGTCGGAGTTTTCTGAGATGCCTTGATTTGAAATTCTTTAGGATTGGGCAGTGATCCCAAAATATAAACTCTTTCGAGGAATTTGAAAGAGTAAAATCATTGGTCGCTCCTTAAATTGGATTCCCAATTTTTGATGAGTTAGGAAATATTTAACCTTATTTAAAAGACTTAATAAATTCAAAAATAATATTTGGGAACCCCTACTATTTTTAAATGAATTTTTCTGGAGGCCGGAAAATATTTTAAATAATTAATAAAGACCTTAAATAAATTTTAAATAGGGTTTTATGATTTTAAATCATTTTAGAATATTAAATAAATATTTGAATAATATTTATTAATTAATAAACAATTAAGGATATTTAATAAATATTGAAATAATATTTATTAAATAATAAACAATTACTTAAACCCTTTTTAAATGAATATTCAAAATAATATTCACTTAATTAAATAAATATTCAAATAATATCTCGAACATTATTTAAATATTTATTAAACTTAAAAATATCCAAATTATATTTATTGGAATATTTTAATTATATATAAAAGAAATAATCTGTCTCCGGCAATTCTCCGGGTTTTTATGACAGCGTTCGTAAAATATCTCCGACTCCCGAATTACGTTTAAAATACGATTATACACTCTTCCCGAGAGTCCTTATACATATACACTTATATAAGGTGTCACAAAATTCCACATCGTAAAACATCGTAAGCATCAGGTATTATGATTAAAACAGTTCGTGTAATTCAACAGTAATTATATCATAACCACAACAGTTTAAAACTCATGCAAAATACTTAAGCTTTGGGTTTCGAAAACTTGCACAATACTCGGAACAAAGAGTATATATAATATTTGAATAACCATGTATTATGCCTTTGAAAATATTCATACTCTGAACAATAGAGTAAATGTTAGTAACTTGTATGCACCTATCATATGCATATACTATAACTTCAACATTTTTAAAATACAACCACATCTATATACGATGTGAGGTTTGAAAGCATGCATGATATCCTATCATATGCATAATCAATATAGGTAATTGAACATAGCATGGAATGAGAAAACTTGCCTCGGGTGGTCGATGTAGTCGGGACTCGGGACGTGGAATGGTGATCTATAAATTAATCATTAACGTCCGGTTAGTCCTTTATACGATCCAATTAAACCACAACATTTACGCACAACAATGAATTCTATAACGACCTTTTAAACGACTCATTCTTGGTTCGTTATAAGCCCATAATGTTCCTTAATCATTTCGCACAAAACTTGGTTCGTAATGGTTTACACTTATCAATTTACTTAAACGAATTCAAAGTTATAACCAAACATTCACTTAAGGAGATTTTCACTTAATTCTTTTTGGGTTATCTTCCTTACTGTCCAGGCTTGCTTCCCGTAAGTTTTCATAATTTTTCAAATCAGTTAAGAGGTCCAAATACAATTTACAATCTAGGGTGTTGCCCCTGTTTTTGTTTCTTGAATCACTTTCACCAAAATGGCCATAAATTTTAAACCATAAATCCTCTCAATATGAACTTTATATGTATGGAAACTACAAAACAAGATCTACACAGGTATGGTCAGTGGTTTTACAGAACACAATTATTTCTGGTCCGAATGGGTGTTGCAAGACAGTCCCTTGTCCAAGTTGTCTTACAAACTTCATACATGATACAACTTCCATTTTTAACCCACATACTCCACCAATCAACCATAAAATCACCAAGACTCTCCCTTTTAACTTATATTGGGTCTTAAAGATCACAACAACATCATCCATTTCAAGTCACAACCATATTTCATCAAGATTTCATCATCCAAGTACCAAACTTCCAAGAACAACACTTATATCAACATAACTTCAAACTAATCTTAATACTTAGTATAGATCAAGGGTAAAGAGAGTTTTATACCTTCCTTGGAGCTTTAACAACTATAGTCCTTAAGTACAAGCCTTAAAAATGCCTTAAAGAAGCTTAATCCACCTTAAACTTTCAAAGAAATCAAGAACACAAGTTAGTATTCCCGGATTTACTATTGCTGCCTCAACTTTGACCCAATATTTGAACATGTTACACTACTTGGATTGCTATGAAATTTTGAACGTACCTTGGGTATGGATTGAGGAAGCTCTGGTCTAAATTTGGCGATTTTAGAATGAGTATATATTTAGTTATGAATTTTTCATCCATGGCTGTTCTTGTTTGGCAGAATGCAGAGAAATGAGATGGGGGAGAGAAAATGGGTGTTCCACTTTTTGTGTTTTGCTTTTGTGTGTATTATTGTGATGTATTAGTGTGTATATATCAGATGTTATCCAAGTCCATGCCTCTAGTTAGTAGCTAGCTAGGTTTTAAGTCATAAAGCATGCTTACTTTACCTTAAAATATGGAAGCATGCTTCTTGGATACTACTCTTTCTAGTTAGTTTGTAGTACTTCTAGTTTGATTTTCTAAGTGTCTAGTTTGCATGGCTCTTGCATGTATTATTACTTGGCTTACTTATCATCCAATGCTTGTCACTTAATCTTTTATGCAAGTTCGATAATTTTTCCATAAACGCGTTTTGTCGCGTAGAGATTTCTATCGTCATCCTCAAGAACTTGATCTTGATAATCCCTTTAAATTCCATAATTTCCTTGTCGTGGGATTTAATTCAACCTAGGTCTTCCATTATCCTCAATTTCCCACGTTTTTATAAATGTTAAGTAGAAGTCAAAATCTTCGCATTCTGACGGCTTTTGCATTCTCTTAATTCCTTGTACCATAATACTACATTCTCAAATATATAAATATTCCATCATCCATATATCGTGATCTCAAAAAATTTCCATAATTCCCATAAATCACTATTCATGAATTTTTTTTTTTAAAAATATTACCAAAAATCAGGGTTCTTACAGCCTCCCCTCGTTAAAAGGATTTCGTCCCGAAATCTAAAGAAATAACTGAGGTATCTTTCCGAGATCATAATATCTAGTTCCCAGGTTGACTCTCCAACCTTCTGGTCCTCTCACAGCACTTTTACTATTGCTACATTATGTTCTTCCAACGCGTTCTCTTTCTGGTCTATTATCTCTACCAGTGGTTCAATATAAGGCAATAACGGTCACGCTACTATACGTTCATATCCTATCGCATTCCCAACATCCATGTTGAATCTTCGTATCAAAAATACGTAAAATACATTATGGACACGTTCGAATTCGGAGGTAACACCGTCGTCTTCTTTGTTCGTTGAACTCGCGCGGTTCCCGATATCCTTCTCTTCGTGATAAGATCCATAGGTCGGCATCCTTATGTTGGTATGGTAACTACCTTTTGATGAAAGTTCTATCGTCGATAAGTAGTCGCTTCAACTACTCTGGGGAATTCGACACACAGACGCGTAATATAACTTTAATTGTCTAGGCATTCGCTTCCTCGATTCGCTGGCTCGCGGTTCGTAATTAGTGCTCGTGCTTGATCTCGTCGTCCACATTGTTGAAAACTCTTCCAGCATCTGGGATTCACTCTTAGGTCTCTATATGACATAATCTTCATGGGAAATCCATGTTCATTACAAAATCGTTCATGTATGCCTTAATAACTTTCTGATTGGAGGTCTTTCGTTGATAAGTTGACTTGGTTGGTCTATCGAGTATAACCCAAATAATCATCATCGTTTGACTTGATCTTCGGTAACCTGCCACAGACTTCATTGTCATAACTCATTTTCTCATTTAGGAATCTCTACGGCTGTAGTAGCCTACTAGGTTTCCGCGGTTCTACTTCCATTTTCCGCTTGTCAAGCATTCACTTAATGACTGTCAATATAACTCTTCACACTCGGTCCCTAATAATAATTCCTTAACTTCTATTCATTGTTGTATCCTCGGGTGAATACGATTTCTATAATATGGGCTCCTTTCAAGATCTCATCTTTAAATTCTTAAATGTTGGGGATCCGCGCTTTGTGAGTATATTCTCACATCCCTTTCTCATCTCTCATATTCCTTTATTTTTCCATGTCCTTAAATCATTTTTCCTCTTCCAATATTCCTACCTTAATGTAATTTTGTCATTTCAGTCAATTCTGACTGAATCCTAATTCCAATTAATTCATCTAGTTCTTTTCTTGAAAATAATCACTTGCAGCTCTATCTTATATTATTTGTTCGAAAAACTCGTCTTAAATCTCTCATTACTACTTATAGTGTCGGCCACCATATTGGCCTTTCCTGGGTGGTAATGAATCTCACAATCATGATTCTAGATCAGTTCCAACCATATTCTCTGCCTCATATTTAGCTTTCTCCGTATGAAGATATACCTAAGGCTCTTGTGGCCTGAAAAAAAATATTTACCCTTTTCTCCATAAATTGAAGTCTTTACATTTTCAGTACGAACACTATCGCAACAAATCTCAAATTTCAGGTGTAGGGTATCCTATCTCATACCTCTTAAGTTGCTTCGACACATCACTATAATTCATAAAGTCACCTCTATCATCATGTATCTCCAACAACAGGGTTGTTACTAACTTTTGCTTCAATCTTTAAACTCTATTCATTAAGTCCATGAGGGCTCGTGGTGCATTTGTTAATCCGGTGAAATCGTCAAAACTTGTAATGTCTATATCGGGGTGGGAAATGCCTACTTTGGCGCATCATCGAGGTTAATCTTAAGTTGGTGATGCTCTATCCTCAAATAGGTTCAGCCTCATGCTACCATCCTCCTTTTAAGAAACAAAACTAGTGTACTCCCAGGTGACACAATGGGTCTCGTTTCCTGCGATCGAGCAGCTAACTCTTTACATTCAACATGTGTAGATGGATTCTGGTCTTTAATACTAACGCAATCCCCTACTACTAAGTCAATGGCAAGTCTCCTACCTCGATCAGGTGGTAGCTCATGTAAATCATAAAAATTGCATCCACATATTTATTTAATACTGGGATATCCTTTATATTTGGTACCTCCCTAATTGTATCCAATCACATGTGTTAACATGGTTCGCATCCTTTCCACAACAGTCTCTTTGCTTGTATTACCGTAGTAACTTCGTATTTGCTCCCATCCTTAAAGGGCAACTCTCCTTTACTGGTTATCCAAATTTTCATTCTTACCCCTTCAATCAATTTGCTCATCGTCTTTGATCAATCAATTCATTTCCTAGATTTACATCGAATTCTCTCTCTTGAAAGGAATCAAATCCAAATATAGCTTATGCCCTCAAACCTCAATTTCACGTTGCGGTCAACATGATTTACCAAAATGATTTTCGTTATTCCTGTTGTTAAGGTTCCATACGATTTCAATATCTGTGGCCTCCTCAATAGCCTTCAGACTCTCTTTTCTGCATATCCCTTATTTTCTCTTCCATTTGCTTCTATTACAATTATGTACGCTTCACGAACCATTGTAATATAATCAGTCATCTCGGACACTTCGTCATTCTGAATCCTCCATATATGGAACAAGCCTCGACAATTTTCGTAAACTATGATTTATAATTTGTCGTACTCCTCTCTTTCTATTTAGCTCTAAAACCTCAACATTATCTCTTCTCTAAATGCTAAGTAAAATACTTGCATGGTACTAAAAATATTTTGAGCAATAGAAAGTCCATAAAGGAACTTCACAGGAATTCGGGTGATTTAGCAATTAGCTAAACAAAATTTGACAGCTCAATTCATTTAGGACATAACAACTAGCTAGGACAATTAGCTAGGCTTTCATCATGGCGTTAAAATTTCAACTAGTCAGAACAATTGCTAGTCGTTCAGAATGACATAATCCACTAGTCAGTTTCAAGCTGCTAGTGTAAAATCCCAACAACGTAGCCACTGAAGGAAACTTTGGGCTACTCGGAACAATCGATAACCTCTCATCAAATATTTGTCAGGAGTGCAACGGTCCACCCAAAAGGGGTCTCCGTACATATACTTTATCAAATTCTTTAATAGAACTGAATTCAGAATACCAATATCAAATTGATATCCTTTCGATTATTTTGACGTCTAAAGTACAAATCTCATCTTGAATAGAAGAAATAAATTAACGAGGATTCTCCGAACAATTGATCATCCATGCTTTAACGAATAGTTGAATATTTATGAACTCGAGTGAGGAGTCCAAGTATGAAGGAAGGAATCGAATATTAAATAATCGTCGAAGAATATTCGTCAAACAATTAAAGATAAATTGATTGAATATTCCTCGAATGAATAAAATTATTAGAAATAACCATTCCTTGAATAAAAGTGGCGTAAAAGCCGAAGGCGGTTAGAATCAACTACATCTCGGTTGCCTCTCGAGTACGAATGATGTACCTCAAGACATGAAAACAAGGACGTGTTCTCCAATCCTTGAGTCAACACGAAGGTTGATAACGAATAAAAGTGAAAGAACACCAAGCAATACGAGTATCAAGTTTATCTTTAAAATATGACACAATGGAACCTTTATGAATCAAAAGTAGAAGCAAAGACAAAAGGTTCAGAATTTGCATTCATAGGAATTAAAATATGGATTTGGAAGGCTAGACTAATAATGATTCCCTCTTCTGGTCATCCTGGAGCAAGAACAAGGTACTCCGATGAGCAATGATAACTTGAATGCGTATACTCGAACTTAAAGGTAATAAGAGGAGAAGAAGAAATGAAAAGAAATAACCCTAACAAATCCATGATCATTCGTAAGTTCTAACATCATCGATACGAGGATGATCTCATCTCCTCATTCTCACAACGTATGATACTAACTAAATAGTTCCTCAAAATCATATCATAGTCACTTAATAAATTGGGGGGTCCATAAACATATCTGTCATTCCCCTATAGTCGTTCAGAGATTGGGCCTCCTACGGCTGCATCAACACATTCACAAAAGATGAAGGTCGATTAACGTATATGTAATTTCTTAACACTAGTCGTATCGAACGAATCCAACCCCAGGCCGCCATAGGTCTCGTTCATCGTAGGTCCTGAGATTGTCGCATTGCTAGTTGCAACCATACGTATATCTTTATCAGAATCACGTTATCCATTCTTCATATCTTTGATTTCTGAGTTGAGCCATCATGGCCTATCGTACGAAATATACTCGCGATGCGATTTAGCACGTCCGTCTCACGATAACATTATGGTACTGCACGTACGCAAAAGTCTAATCTTAGGTAACAAAATACCCATCGACGGAAAAGATACCAACTCTGGTGGAATCGTTGTTCTCAAGGCTTGGACCTCATACACAAGATAATGCCTTAACTAGTCCACGCAATTTATTAATTCGGATCGCGTAAAGGACTGTAAACGTCTTGATCTTCACATGTGTTGCCTTTTCGTGGGTAACTACGATGAACTACAAACACTTAGGTTCTTACTAAGTCAAGTTATCCATTGGTATTGGCCATTCCGACCTTACCCCAACTGCAACTGAGACTCTGCTCTGCGTCTTATCTTAATGTCTTCGATAATCCATGTACAATTCTAAACGTCCTTCTCATCAGTATGATGGTCTTCAACGGTCCTATCGGTCCTCCGATAAGTCCCCAACTAAACTCTTTAATCTTAACATCCTCAATGGCACTACCTCCGGTAGTCCACTTAACGAGCTCTATATGAGTCCTCTCGTCATTCTCTTACTTAGATATAACTCTTAATACTCTCATATCCAAGTCTATAACTTAATGCTCTGATACCATTTCTGTAACACCCCCAGATCCGGGGTCATGAATCTGGGTTGTCACGCTCCATCAATCATACAATACCTGCATCACTTACCATATTCTAATAATACAACTCCAAAGACCCCAATCACTTATGCACACACAAGTTATAGCCTTGGAAATGAGCAACAATAAGTAACACTTGTTATTACAAATCAAATGTACCTTCTAGGATCTCATATATTCTTTACAACCTGTACTTGAAATTAAACTAATAGACCTCACAATTCTATACAAGGTTCCATAAGGAAAACCTACTTGAAACCAATTCTCCCTAATTCCATCTGCAACTGTTCTTCTAACTCCGGTTGTATCCATCTTGCTGAACTAACTCAAGGGTGATCTCTCCATTCCCTTGCTCTCGTAATATGGGGTGAATCAGCAATGTTTTCTTCATGCTGAAAGTTTTAATAAATCAAGAATGAGCTAATAGCGCTCAGCAAGAAATCTATCCCAGTTTAAATCTTTAAACCTTTAAGGTAGATAGTCCATATAGGACCCATGTTTTAAAACTACTAGGGTTTGACCCAAAATAGTGTACAGTTCAAGATACTGTATAACTTATAATCATACTTGAATACTCTCGTAAATCATTTAGAAATCTTTGGTATCATATAATGAACCAAGTCTCAAAACATATCTTTTTAAAATAGATATTAACCATTGGGATCAAGGCTTAAAGCCTATTCTTTGATTCAAAATACCATGTAGTTCAATATACTATATATCTTAAATACCTTCTCAACATATATGTATGCATATCCATTTAGATATCTCATACTGTTCAAAGCACTGTAAAATATCAGTAATGAACACCTTTTTCTTGACTCTGTTGTGTTGTGATATAAAGGAAAGCAAGAGTGAGCATATACAGCTCAGTAATAACAACATAGTTTAAAATCATGTATTTAAACAGTACCAAACATGTAGTTTGAAAACTCCTGATGCTATACTGTTAACCATTTGAATGATTGTATATATATATATGCATACATATATATATAATTATATATGTAAAATCCATTCATCAAACCACTGAAACGATTCAAGATGCTGGTATGAGAATATTTCTGCTCAACCACTGTCACACTATCGGTAACTAAGCACCTAGGCTTTCGTCACAGCGTGCAGTACAATTCCAATTGGAGGATGGGACTACTTCCGGAGCCTTTAATAACACCCTACCATACACGATGATCAGTCGCTTCAGTACGTTAGTATGATCAGTAACCTTTTCTACATGTAGATGGACGAACACCATAAATGGATGTCACCCTAGCCGCATACGGGCTAATACCCAATGGACTGCCACCACAACCTCTTACATGGTCAAAATAGCTGGACTGCCACCACAGCCTCTTACGCAATATCTCCTAGTCCCAGATGAACAATCAAAGAAAACTGGAGCCGAAATTTAATCCAGGTCTCCCAAGCGATTGATACTTGTCAACACTGTTCATTATTTCTGATCACCTTACTCCCTTTGTTTGGGGAAGTAAGTCACAATGGAAGTTGACTTGAGTCAACCAGAGTAATCACCGAGAAGGATTCGCTTCTCAAAACTTTGACTTGGGAGTAGTCGGAGTTTTCTGAGATGCCTTGATTTGAAATTCTTTAGGATTGGGCAGTGATCCCAAAATATAAACTCTTTCGAGGAATTTGAAAGAGTAAAATCATTGGTCGCTCCTTAAATTGGATTCCCAATTTTTGATGAGTTAGGAAATATTTAACCTTATTTAAAAGACTTAATAAATTCAAAAATAATATTTGGGAACCCCTACTATTTTTAAATGAATTTTTCTGGAGGCCAGAAAATATTTTAAATAATTAATAAAGACCTTAAATAAATTTTAAATAGGGTTTTATGATTTTTAAATCATTTTAGAATATTAAATAAATATTTGAATAATATTTATTAATTAATAAACAATTAAGGATATTTAATAAATATTGAAATAATATTTATTAAATAATAAACAATTACTTAAACCCTTTTTAAATGAATATTCAAAATAATATTCACTTAATTAAATAAATATTCAAATAATATCTCGAACATTATTTAAATATTTATTAAACTTAAAAATATCCAAATTATATTTATTGGAATATTTTAATTATATATAAAAGAAATAATCTGTCTCCGGCAATTCTCCGGGTTTTTATGACAGCGTTCGTAAAATATCTCCGACTCCCGAATTACGTTTAAAATACGATTATACACTCTTCCCGAGAGTCCTTATACATATACACTTATATAAGGTGTCACAGAATTCCACATCGTAAAACATCGTAAGCATCAGGTATTATGATTAAAACAGTTCGTGTAATTCAACAGTAATTATATCATAACCACAACAGTTTAAAACTCATGCAAAATACTTAAGCTTTGGGTTTCGAAAACTTGCACAATACTCGGAACAAAGAGTATATATAATATTTGAATAACCAAGTATTATGCCTTTGAAAATATTCATACTCTGAACAATAGAGTAAATGTTAGTAACTTGTATGCACCTATCATATGCATATACTATAACTTCAACATTTTTAAAATACAACCACATCTATATACGATGTGAGGTTTGAAAGCATGCATGATATCCTATCATATGCATAATCAATATAGGTAATTGAACATAGCATGGAATGAGAAAACTTGCCTCGGGTGGTCGATGTAGTCGGGACTCGGGACGTGGAATGGTGATCTATAAATTAATCATTAACGTCCGGTTAGTCCTTTATACGATCCAATTAAACCACAACATTTACGCACAACAATGAATTCTATAACGACCTTTTAAACGACTCATTCTTGGTTCGTTATAAGCCCATAATGTTCCTTAATCATTTCGCACAAAACTTGGTTCGTAATGGTTTACACTTATCAATTTACTTAAACGAATTCAAAGTTATAACCAAACATTCACTTAAGGAGATTTTCACTTAATTCTTTTTGGGTTATCTTCCTTACTGTCCAGGCTTGCTTCCCGTAAGTTTTCATAATTTTTCAAATCAGTTAAGAGGTCCAAATACAATTTACAATCTAGGGTGTTGCCCCTGTTTTTGTTTCTTGAATCACTTTCACCAAAATGGCCATAAATTTTAAACCATAAATCCTCTCAATATGAACTTTATATGTATGGAAACTACAAAACAAGATCTACACAGGTATGGTCAGTGGTTTTACAGAACACAATTATTTCTGGTCCGAATGGGTGTTGCAAGACAGTCCCTTGTCCAAGTTGTCTTACAAACTTCATACATGATACAACTTCCATTTTTAACCCACATACTCCACCAATCAACCATAAAATCACCAAGACTCTCCCTTTTAACTTATATTGGGTCTTAAAGATCACAACAACATCATCCATTTCAAGTCACAACCATATTTCATCAAGATTTCATCATCCAAGTACCAAACTTCCAAGAACAACACTTATATCAACATAACTTCAAACTAATCTTAATACTTAGTATAGATCAAGGGTAAAGAGAGTTTTATACCTTCCTTGGAGCTTTAACAACTATAGTCCTTAAGTACAAGCCTTAAAAATGCCTTAAAGAAGCTTAATCCACCTTAAACTTTCAAAGAAATCAAGAACACAAGTTAGTATTCCCGGATTTACTATTGCTGCCTCAACTTTGACCCAATATTTGAACATGTTACACTACTTGGATTGCTATGAAATTTTGAACGTACCTTGGGTATGGATTGAGGAAGCTCTGGTCTAAATTTGGCGATTTTAGAATGAGTATATATTTAGTTATGAATTTTTCATCCATGGCTGTTCTTGTTTGGCAGAATGCAGAGAAATGAGATGGGGGAGAGAAAATGGGTGTTCCACTTTTTGTGTTTTGCTTTTGTGTGTATTATTGTGATGTATTAGTGTGTATATATCAGATGTTATCCAAGTCCATGCCTCTAGTTAGTAGCTAGCTAGGTTTTAAGTCATAAAGCATGCTTACTTTACCTTAAAATATGGAAGCATGCTTCTTGGATACTACTCTTTCTAGTTAGTTTGTAGTACTTCTAGTTTGATTTTCTAAGTGTCTAGTTTGCATGGCTCTTGCATGTATTATTACTTGGCTTACTTATCATCCAATGCTTGTCACTTAATCTTTTATGCAAGTTCGATAATTTTTCCATAAACGCGTTTCGTCGCGTAGAGATTTCTATCGTCATCCTCAAGAACTTGATCTTGATAATCCCTTTAAATTCCATAATTTCCTTGTCGTGGGATTTAATTCAACCTAGGTCTTCCATTATCCTCAATTTCTCACGTTTTTATAAATGTTAAGTAGAAGTCAAAATCTTCGCATTCTGACGGCTTTTGCATTCTCTTAATTCCTTGTACCATAATACTACATTCTCAAATATATAAATATTCCATCATCCATATATCGTGATCTCAAAAATTTTCCATAATTCCCATAAATCACTATTCATGAATTTTTTGTTTTAAAAATATTACCAAAAATCAGGGTTCTTACACAGTAGGAGTAAAAGGTACTGTCAAGAATAACTCAACAACAACTTCAGAACATACTGTCAACACAGATGCCTACAAGTCTAAGAATAGGAATGGCAAGTTATGGATCAATAAAGGAAATGACTATGCTTATGTTAAAAATGCTCCTAGGAAACTATGCAATAATTGTGGCTCCTCTCACCATCTAACATATGTTTGTAAGAAACCAACAGAGAATAAAATCAATGTGACTAAGGTCAATGGTAACTCTTACATAGAACCCCCATTATGCACAAAACTATGGTTGTCTGTAACAACATTGATTGCATGCCTTGTAAGATCACTGCCATGAGTACATGTTTTAATCTACCTATTCTGTCTGCTGAAAAATGCTTTTACATGCAAACTGTTAAGACTTCTGGGCCTACTGATGTCAGTAAAAAGGCAACATTCGCTAAGAAGAAGACAATGTCTAATTCTAAAACTGAGTGGGTGATGAAAGAAGTCAAACAGGAGATTTCTGATGTTGATGTTAATGTTAAAGATGATGAAAACTCATGTGTTACTGAATCTGCAGGACCCAACAAGATTTGGGTACCAAATGCAACTTAAATACAATTTGTTTTGCAGGGCAAGAATAAGAAACAGGTTATGTGGATCATTGACAGTGGATGCTCAAGACACATGACATGTGATAAATGTGACGCCCCCAAAATCCCGGGGTCAGTGGATTTGGTCATCACCTGAAATTTCAAATAAAATCACCTACCGAAAATATAAAACCAAAACAAATATAACATCTGCGACCCTAACTCTACCAAGAATCTTTTAAGCTATAGTGCTAGAAACAAGAATCCAAAATCTCATAAACTTTAACTTACTTATACAACAATACTCTTTACATAAAATCTATAACACTGGTATAACTTCGATGTGAAGTATACCAGGCAAAACTAAATTTATACAATATACTATTTACTAGAATTCAACTATATACAATACCCTTACACTAGATCCAAATGCTCTGCATCAACTCATCTTCCCAACGTCATCTTGACTCATCTCGCTCCATAGATATGCAATTAAATACTGGCAATCTACCCTTTTCACTGGAGGGTTAAAAGGTAAAACAAGCAAGAGTGAGCAAAAGAAGCTCAACAAGTATATAGTACTGCACAAGATAAAATAATGATGCAATGATAGCAATATGTATAAAAGTGAACTCAGTTGGCCAAGAAAATGGCAAAATATGAAAAGAAATAACTTAACTGGCAACAATGAACAATAATGATAATCAATAACAACTGTAAGTTAGAATTGGATTTTTACTGACGCAATGAGTTATAGTGGATGATCAGTCACACTAAAACTTCGGACCATACCCACGGTATGTCCAAATACTGAACTGGATCCAAGGCCACTTTGGCCTACATAATACTGATACTCTGACTGGCGTCTGCAGTCCTTAAAACATTTCATTTTAATTAAAAACTTCCAATTCAAACTTAATACTGGGAGTTAGGTGTCAGAACAATCGACTACCTCGATAATTCAAACTATTACTTTCAATTGTCTGCTTACTTTATCAACTGGATTAGGCTAAAACAAATACATAAGAATTAGATTCCCAATCACACGGAAATCAATGGTAAAATCTGACAATACAAGGTGCTGCAAGGTATAAGTTATGAAATGAAATAGGGTTTGTCAAATAAAGAACAAGGGGTTGTCTCAACCTCAGGATAATAAAAGAATCTGGTTATGAAACAATAATTAAATTAAGAATCGAAAACAGAAATCTTGATACTATACTCTGAACAAGAGAGTACGAGTTAGTAAACTTGCCTTAGGTCCTTCGCTATTACGTAAAGCCGAAGTACTATGATTCTCATCTTTTCTATCTTACGTCATCATAATTTCCATTCTGGTAACTCTTGGTTCCGTCACATACGCGGTTGTTACGAGTCTGCACTATCGAGATCGTGCCCGCCCAACTATTCACTAGTTAAATATAACATATACTTTAGCCTTCGTACTATAACTGCTACATAATATAAATGTTTATACACTTAAGCGCATGCATATTCTACAGAAAATTGGGCATGACCCATTCGTAAAGTGGACATTGCCCTGTTTTCAAAATACCAAAAGTACTAATCCAATCATCCACACATAATTCACAATTTATTTAATACTCACATAATCTGCCTCGACTTGCAGTAAACATATAATAAATAGTTCTGCATAGACTTGCAGTTACTTATAAGAAAATAATTTTGCTTCAACTTGCAGAAAACATATAAGAACATAATCATGTCTTGACTTGCAATAGCTCTATTTAGAAATAAGCAATCACGTTCACATTTATCACATAGCACGTCCATCATCTAATTCACATAATTTCATATACTTCAGATAACACATAGCACATGCTTGGACTGACAACTCCTATAATTATACAAATTACTAGCTGCACATCGAACACATAATCACATTTCATTCACGTACGCATTTAAACTAGCTTATCATATCATATACATTTACCAAATAATATTCATTTAATAGTTCTACCGGAAATTCGGCAACACTTCCTTTATTTATATACTAATCCACCTGTTTTAAAACTAATATCAATAATCAAGATCCAACTTACAAACTAACCTCATCCATATGATTTAACTTAATCAATCTAAACTCACAATTATAAAATAACATACTCAACTTGATGTATCATCTAAACAGATAGCACTTATTAGTTCATATACCACTATTCAATACCAAACTCATTATCAGAAATTAAACATTTACTCCTGGGACAATCATTAAAACCAATAAATAGTTCGACTCCAGGTACCAACCTTTCATAACATTCATAAACTCGTTTAAACATATACCATATCCAAAATCATCATAATACATTCACGACTCCACAACAAAATACACAAGTCACATAACACGTCATAAGTTGAAACTCTTTTTGGAAAATATTTGGTCTTCCTTTTATAAAGAAATTTGAATATAAAAATCTATGAATTGAAAAACAATTATTATACTTTAAATCTGATTATCACTCGATTAATTAAAATCAATCAAGTCAAACAGGTAATGAATAAATAAATACTAAAATAATAAAATAGTTTGAAAATAATAATCAAATTCGATTTATAAATAATCAAAATTAAATAATAACCAATTAATAAAATTCACCAATTAACTCTTAACTTAATTGGTCAATTAAATCAATTTCGTTATTATCTAAAATTGATTAAAAATAATCAAGTTCAATTACTCTTTAAACTCTAAGGGTTTTAAAATGATTAATAAAATAAATACTTAGATTTTACGAAATTTCGGCATGACCCGTTCGTAAACAGGACTAGCCAGAAATTTTGCATGTACTACTATGCTGCGTCCCCAATCATAGGACGGATCACATAGTACAACACAACAACAACCTATATACTTTAATAGTAATTAAACAACATACATATCTCAACCATCACTACAACAGATCCCCAAACTGGGAATCAAACCAGAATACTAAACCAATAGCACAACTAGTTTACAACTCATACTAAACTTTGAATACATCACTTTTACGATATACAACTAACAATCTAAATTTGCTCGAAACCAACTAAAATTTATAGATACTTATAATTTTGCACCACATTACTAATTAATACACTCCGATAACCTGCACAACCAATAAAATCAATTAACCTCAAATAATAATAACAAATCGAATCTTCAACTAATTAATACCAAGACACAATTATAAATATCACACTTGAACTAAACAATTTTAACTGATATTCAGCATATACTAATGAAAGAAAACGAATATATATATACTATCCACATACAAAACGGATTTAAAATCCATTTACTACAAAACAATTTATTAGCTACTTATTATCAAAAACAATTTTACAAAATCAACGCGTAATTATAACTCAATTTAATTAACAATACGAAGTGATAAATAACATATATGACTTGAAACAAAATTATGCACACCATTACTATTTTAACTTTGCACCCCTAAACAATTTACACTACTCTTATAGAACGAATCTATATTTCTAATTACCACCAAAAACGAATTTAAATCACACATAACTAATAAAACGACTTTATAAACATCGCAAATTTATCAACCAAACGAATTTATACATAATTTCTAAAACGAAGTAAGCATTTAAATCTATACACACCAACATAATTATTCAAACTATTTATAAAAATAAGTTCAAAATTTTGTCTAAAACATCTAATAGCAATTAAATAAGAGAATAAAACGAATTTATTAACTCGGCTTTTCACGAGTTCGAACGTTGCAATACTCACATACTAATTCTGTAAACACAGCCCTCCATCTCATCATTTGTCGAAAATAACTTGATTCACAACCAAAAAACGAACTCAACATTTCCATAAAACCGGACATCATTTTTTTTATAAGGAAAAGAATGAATTGCAAAAAGAAATAATGTAGGGTGTGAATTATACCCACAGTCAGAACTGTCCATTGCAGGATACAAAGAACTGGGGGAGTCGTCTTCCTCTTCCTGGCCGGAAAAGAACGCCAGAATTGAACCGAGAACCGGCGGCGGAGCTTGACAGCAACGCGGTGGCGGAGCTTCGACATAAAAGGCGCGCGCGGAGGAGGAAATGGCTGCGCGTGAAGAGAAAGGAGGTTGCCGGAACAGAAACTAAGAAACGAAGAAGAAGATACACGAGCTTCAGTCGGGAAGAAAAGAAAAAGGAGGCGGCTGTGAACAAAAATTGGGGGGGGGGGGGGTTATTTCTTTCTACTTTTGGAAAGTAATATACGTATATATAATTGGAGTTAATTGCACTTTGCATCTCCCAACTTTACTCCAATTTCAATTATGTATATGTAGTTTCATAAATTGCAATTTGCATCCCCAAACTTTAAAATATAAGTTGAATCACAACCCCTTATACGTTTTCTATCAAAAATAATAATGTTTTTAACGAATATATTGACAAATGCGATATAAAATGATTCAGTGACGATATAAATTCTAGATTCTAAGCATTTAACTAATTTTAAATCATAATTTAATATTATTTTATGACCATTAATCAATTATAATTTATTTATAAAAAATTGAACTAATATGTTTTCATTAAATAATATGATATATGATACGTATAAAATCATTAAAATATATTTATACCATCTTAAAATATATATTATATAATCGTTGCATAATTTGATATCGCATTTGTCAATATATTCGTTAAATAAATATTATTTTTGATAGAAAACGTATAAAGGGGTTGTGATTCGATCCATGATTTAAAGTTTGAGATGCAAAAAATAATATTAAATTATGATTTAAAATTTTTAAAAGTGTAAAATTAGTTACATGTTTAAAATCTAACATTTATATCATCGGTGCAATAATTTATATTTCATTTGTCAATATATTCGTTAAAAATAATATTATTTTTGATAAAAACGTATAAGGGGTTGTGATTCGACTTATATTTTAAAGTTTGGGGATGCAAAGTGCAATTTATGAAACTACATATACATAATTGAAATTGGGGTAAAGTTGAGGGATGCAAAGTGCAATTAACTCATATAATTGTATTGGTTTAGAATTAAGCTAGTGGATAAGGGTTGACTTAACACTCTAATAATCCTCTAACTGAAATTAACGAACCAATGCGTATCGAAAATTTAAACTCTTAAAACGAATAAATTCTAAAATAACTAATTCTAACCAAATAAATAATTTATATACTAAAATTATTCTAAAAACATTTAAATGCACAAAATTCATAATTAAATGAATTTTGAACTAATTTACTTAGAACAAATATGTCGGACTCAAATTTACTAATAATTGTCAAAAATAAATTTTTAACACATAATACCACCTCACATATCCACATAATATTATTTAAACATTTAATCACACAATGCGGCAAATTTTTAATTTACTCAAAATAAATAAATATTACTATTTTTATTACTCAAATAAATAGGACATTCGCACCTAATTTCCCAGATAAAATAACCAGCTTTCACAAACATTTATAAATAAAATATATACATAATACAATTCCTCCTTTTGAGAAAATCAATAAATCATTCAAATAATAATAATAATAATAAACCCTGAAAATTAGGGTTACTACAATAAAGTCCTCCTATCATATTTTGTTGAAAAAGCTGGCCCAATCATAACTTTTGGAGACAACAGCAAATGTTACACTGTGGGATATGGCTGTCTGGAAATTGGAAATGTTGTCATCAATGATATTGCTCTTTTTGATGGATTACAACACAATCTACTCAGTGTCAGCCAATTCAGTGACAAAGGATTTAAGGTTGATTTTGATATGATGGTTTGCAACATCTATCACAAGAAAGATAGAAGCCTTTCTCTTCAAGGAGTGAGGAAAGGAAGCTTGTTTGTTGCTGATCTAAGTTCAACAAAGAAGGACAAAATCTACTGTTTCTACAGTAAAGCTACTGTTGGTGACAACATGCTTTGGCATAGGAAGCTCTCTCATCTCAACTTCAAAACTATGAATATGCTAATGAAGAAGGAGCTTGTAAGAGGACTACCTCAACAGGAATTCTGTCAAGAAGGACTATGTGAGGATTGTCAAATGGGAAAATTGAGAAGAGTTATGCACAGGACAAAGCAAGCAAACACCAACACTAAATCACTCAAGCTGATTCACATGGATCTTTTTGGCCCAGTAAATGTTCCATTCTTAGCCAAAAAGAGATATGCACTAGTCATGGTGGATGACTACTCTAGGTACACTTGGGTAAAGTTTCTAGAGTCAAAAGATGAAGCTTCTCAAGAAATCATTGATCACATAAGAGTTCTTGACAGAACTCCAAATGCCAAAGTTCAAATCTTAAGAAGTGACAATGGTACTGAGTTCAGAAATGCATCACTTGGAAATTTCTGCAAAGATGAAGGCATTGTACAACCATTCTCTACTGCAAGAACACCACAACAGAATGGAGTTGTGGAAAGGAAGAACATGACCCTCATTGAAGCTGCTATAACTATGTTGCATGATGCAAAATTACCAACATATTTCTGGGCAGAGGCAATCAACACATCTTGTTACACACAGAACATGACCTTAATCAACAAGACTCATGGAAGCACTCCTTACTAGTTGTTGACTGAGAAGAAACCCACTGTCAAATACTTTCATGTATTTGGAAGTAAGTGCTTCATGATGAAGGACAACCATGAAAAGAAAGGAAAGTTTGATACTAAAGCTTATGAAGGCATTTTCATGGGATATGGGATAGAAAGGACAGCTTACAGAGTCTATGTCATAGAACACAAGATCATTGAAGAAAGTGTGAATGTCACATTTGATGAAACCAAGTTTCCAGGGCTGCATGAAGATGGCCAAATGCAGACCTTTAGTTTTGAAAATCAAGGATACTTGGAAGAAGAAGAAATTATTGATGAAGAGCCCAGTTATACTCAAACTGTTGATCTTGAGAAAGATGTTGTCAATACTAATGATGTTAATCAAACTCCTGCACAATCACAGACCATTTCAACTAATCTTCAAAATGATGGTGACTCTGGAGATAATGAAGAGCATGGTGGAGACAACTGCACCGGTGAAGATTCAATTCCTCAAATTGGAGCTGATCTATCAGATCAAAACAGAAGCTTGCCCAGAACCACAAAATGGAACAAGGATCACACTAATGATCTAATCATTGGTAATCCTTCCTCTGGGTAAGAACAATGAATAATGTCTCTGCT
Organism: Heracleum sosnowskyi; assembly: GCA_030848705.1. Taxonomy (NCBI): domain Eukaryota; kingdom Viridiplantae; phylum Streptophyta; class Magnoliopsida; order Apiales; family Apiaceae; genus Heracleum; species Heracleum sosnowskyi. Next base: position 72,806,621 of record CM061240.1, read on the forward strand.
GACAGCATGTTCTCATGTTTTCTGTCTCAAATAGAACCAAAAACAACTGATGAAGCATTGTTGGATTCTGATTGGGTGATTGTCATGCAAGAAGAACTCGACTAGTTTGAAAGAAACAATGTATGGAAGCTAGTTCCAAGACCAAAAAGAAAATCAGTCATTGAGACATATTCAGAAACAAACTGGATGAAGGTGGAATTATGACAAGAAACAAAGCAAGGCTAGTAGCTAAAGGTTACTATCAACAGGAAGGAATAGATTATGATGAGACATTTGCACCTGTTGCCAGACTTGAAGCCATAAGGATCTTTCTAGCTTTTGTTGCACACTGTAACTTCAAAGTGTTTCAGATGGATGTCAAAAGTGCCTTTCTTAATGGAGAGTTAGAGGAAGAGGTGTATGTTGAACAACCACCTGGATTTGAAGATGCTGAATTGTATAACTTTGTATACAAACTGTTCAAAGCACTATATGGATTGAAGCAAGCTCCCAGAGCTTGGTATGATACATTCTCTACCTTTCTATTGGAAAATCAATTTACAAGAGGTGTAGTAGACAAAATTATATTCTACAAGCATCATGGCAAAGACATCATTCTGGTTCAAATCTATGTTGATGACATTATTTTTGGATCTACAAATGAAAAACTGTGTGAAAAGTTTTCATCTCTAATGGGGAACAAATATGAGATGAGCATGATGGGAGAACTATCATTCTTCCTTGGACTACAAATTCTTCAACAAGATGATGGAATCTTCATTTTCCAAGCCAAATATATCAAAGAACTACTCAAAAAGTTCAACTTAGAAGATTCATCACCTGCCAAGACTCCCATCTCCACATCAACCAATCTGGATCTTGATCCCAAAGGAAAGAAAGTGGACTCTAGTGCTTACAGAGGCATGGCAGGATCTCTCCTCTACTTAACTGCTAGCAAACCAGACATAATGTTTGCTACTTGTCTCTGTGCAAGATTTCAAGATGATCCAAAGGAGTCACACTTGATTGCTATCAAGAGGATTTTTAGATATCTAAAAGTCACTCATAATCTAGGCCTTTGGTATCCTAAAAATACTGGATTTGATCTAGTTGGGTATTCTGATTTAGACTATGTTGGATGTAAAATTGACAGAAAAAGTACAACAGGTAGCTGTCAATTTCTTGGTGTGTTGCCCAGTAATAAACAATTGTAGAAGGGGGGTTGAATACAATTGTATAAGATTCTCGACTTTAAACACAAATATGAATAATAACAGCTTTATTAATTCTGATATAAAACTGTTACAAACTCTCTCAAGAAATTATGATGTTCTTGAGAGCTTCTAGGTTACAAAAATACTCGTGTGTGTGATCGATATAAATCGAAACCTAAACTGTGTTTATATACTACACAGTTTCTCTATCAATTACATGATAAGTCCTAATCAATTACAAAGATTGAAACCTATCCTAAATTGATAGCTACGTTCCTACAGACCAGGAACCGACAAAATAAACATCCTTATTTAACTAGACTCCAAATATAACTCGAAGTAGAAATCCTGATCAGCTTCCAGTCCTGATGATCAATCCTGATCCCAGTCCTGATATGAAATCCTGATATCAATCCTGATCCTGACGATCATGCAATCCTGATGGCTATGCAATACTTATGACATCAGCAATCCTGATCAGTTGAGTCTAGATCCTGACAATCATTGAATCCTGATCTAACAATCTCCCCCAATCTCATACTTTGTAAAATAAAGTATAGATTTCCTAGATTCAATTATGTCAAAAATATATATACAAAATGTACAAGTATTTACAGTAACAAACTTATCTCCTCAGATTTTCTGGTAGAACATATTCATCTTCAAGAAGCTTGACAGCAGATTTTCTTCTTTGTCTTCAAGAATTTGAATAAGTCTTTCTTTTAACTCTTTAAGTTCTTCATCCTCTTCATTAATCTGATAGATAGCTGCTCTCAAATTCTGAATTGAGCTTCTCTGTAGACTATGATCTTCAACCAGTAGGTAAGCAATTTCCTTCCCATCAGGATTAAGAATAAGTTGCTTCATGCCAAAGGATATTTCTTTAACAGCATTACCCCTTTGCATTTCCACATCTTGTCCTCTTATATTTATGTACATGGGAGTATAATCACCATTATAATTCTTTCCTTCATCAAATCTTCTCCTTATAGTTGACAGAATCATGTCACTCCATTCCTTGCACACTTTATTCTTCCATCTCAACAAATAATGAACATATTTCAGTTCCTTTGTAGTTTTCATCAATAGCTCTTGAATGGACAGAATCTTCACAGTGCCATCTTTCATGAAGTACAGAAGCTTTTCTTTCTTTTCATAACCATCATGACAATCTATAACTATATCAACAGATAATAAATTGTTCAGGTTTTCAGAAGTTATATTACCTCCAATATCAGTCAAAGAGTGAGGGTCAACATATGGCATTTTCAGAAACTCAGCATCTCTGTGACCTATTCCTCCTCTTGAATTGGTTCGCATTTGTCTTAGATTGGATAACATCTGTAACCAGAGTGCTCTAGATCTTTGAGAATCAGCAATATTAGCAGCACTGGGAACATTTGTTATAATCCCGCCAGAATGATAAGTGAGAGGTCTATCACACCTAAGTGTGTCAATGTGTTTCCACTTCTTATCTTTCTCTTTCTCATAAGAATAACTCTTCTCTAGTTGAGGTTGTTGTCTTTTGACATTTCTCCACAACCCTTTATTTGAAGTTTTGAGTCTTTGCTTATAGAGCTGAAAATCTCTATTTGTTGACCTTGTTATTCTTCTTCTTCTGTCTTCTGTCTTCTTCATCTACTTCCTTATTGTGAGAATCAACCACTGTAGAAAGACTTAATAAATCAACCTCTTGCAGAATTTCAGAATCATCAAGATCTTGAATATTGTCAGGAACAATATCAGGATTAGACTCTTCAATTTGATTTGTATTGCTGAGAGTTGATTGTCTTGGTCTTCTTCTCAATTCTGGTTCTTCTTCATCAATTCCATCATCACCAAAAGTAGACCTGTCAGGAACTACTAGAGTTTGAGTAGGTTCAGGAATTTCTTCAATCCTTAATCCTCTAGACCTTGTTTGTCTAGGCATAATTGGAGTTGATGAGGTTCTTCTACCTCTTCTTGCACTTCTTCTACCTCTGCCTCCTCTACCTCTAGCAGGAGCAGGATTCTTGAAACTCTCCATCATTTCTCTTTGAGAATTTAAGAACTCTTCATGAGAGAGATCAGGATATTCTTCAGTAGAAGTAGAAAGTGCCTTTCTAGCAAATAATTGTTGTACCCTCTTATCAGTATGATAAAGAGTCACAACATCACCTTTCTTTGTTTTGAACTTCTGGAATAAATTTGATGCTTCTTCATGATTATCAATGATTACATCTTCATCACCCTCAGGAATTGTAGAAATAATTTGTCCTTGACTAGGCGTCAGGATTTGATCATCCATCAGGATTTGATCACCTGTCAGGATTTGCTCTTCCGTCAGGATTTGAGATTGCACCAATGTCCTCACTGTCTTTACTCCAGAATCAGAAACATGAGTTGACTGCGTTGTTTGACTTTGAGAAGTTTGAATAGTCTTCATAATAGCAGCATCAGAGGTTTCTCCTTGTAGTACTTTGTCACCACCATCATTTCCAGTATTATCATCTTTTTTCCTTAATACTAGATCAGGTGTACATTTTGTAGAACTTACCTTCTCCCCCTTTTTGACATCAGGATTTGATAATATATTCAAAATTAAGGCAAGAGAGGTTTGTATATCAGTTACCTTAGAATCAAGAGAATCAATTCTGCTATTAATGGAGGTTTGTTCAGTAATGACTGACTTGACTTGGGATTCCACTATTCTTAGTTGAAGAGCAGTAGGCACCTTTGTGAAGTTTTGAGAAATGTCAGTCCTTATTAATTCTGTAGCAGCCTTGATAGAATCAATTTCATGTTGGAGGCCTTTGGATAATAGAGTAGTTGCCTTCAAATGATTCTTCAAATCTTGATTCTCAATCAATTTCACTGCATCATAGGCATGATCCAAAGCAGAAGGAAAGCTAACGGATTCAGAAGATCTGTACCATGAATTGTTCCATCCATATTGTCTAAGTGCCTCAGCAGGAGAAATTTCAGAAGGAACAGAAAAATCTTGTCTGAGATCTTTTCCAGTAGTAGCCTTGCCATCCATGAATGTGCTTGATGAACCAAAGTTGGTTCCAAGACTATCTTTGATTGTTGTAGCAAGCTGATCCTTCTCTTCATTATTATCATCACTGTCATCACTATCATCAGCATCAGAATCATCAGGAACATTAGGATCAGGAATAACAATACCTTTTAATTTATCCTGTGATTATGTTATAGTATCTGTCATTGGTCTGGAGCTAAGTGGTTGTATCAGGATTGGCTCAACATCAGGAGCACCACTAGCGTCAGGAGCAACACCGTCCGGATTTGATAAGCTTGCATCAGGATTTGATATTGATGGTTCTTGTGTAGCATGAGGTTCAGAAGCTGCTTTAACACTTTGAGTTAAAGGTTCTTGTGTACTTCCCTCAGTGACAGTGTCCTCGACCAATCTTTCATTTTTACCAGAAATCCCTTGAGCATTGTCAGGAAATTTCTCAGAAGCTGTAGCTTTGCCTGCATCTTCAGAAGTAAAAGATGGTTCTTGTGTGGCTGGAATGTTGATGTCTTCATTCTCCCTTTGAGAAAATGGTTCTTGTGGGACCATTCCAATAGCTATGCCTTCACCCAAACTTTGATTGAGTGGTTCTTGTGGGGCAGGATCATCAATAGTTGCTGAATCACATTGAGATTCAGGTTCTTGTGGGCTTGATCCTTTCAGCTTCTTTTGTCTCTGAAAGACTAACTCCTCTGCCTTTCTCTTTTTGTCCATTGGATGTGAGAATCCAAGTTTAGAAGCAGTCTCACCAACCTTCTCCCATGAAATGTCAACAAGTCTGGTAGTTGGAGAGGCCTTTGCTGGAGAGTCTGAAATAGAGACAATTTGACTTTTTGCAGCATCAGGAATACCAACGTCAGGATTTGCTAGAGCATCAGGATTTGATTGCTCATCAGGATTTGAAGTATCCTGACCATCAGTACCCTGCTTCTTTTCCAAAGGAATATGATACCTGCTCTTTGATAATTTCTTTTTCCTCTGTGACTTAGCAGATGGAGCCACAGCTACAATAGCAGTATCAGCAACTTCCTTGATTATCTTGATCTTTGAGGATATAGGTAAATCATCCTCAGAATCAGTCTCATCCTTGAGAACTAATTTTCTCTTCACAGAAACAGCCTCAAGCACCTTATCAGCCTTCTTTTGAACCAGGACCCCTTGTACACCCCCTTGTACCTTCTTTTTAATGTGTGGTGTAGAGGAGAAATCCTTTGATCCTGATTGTCTTCCAGACACATCAGATCTAGCTGATTTCTTAGGTTTTACAACTAAAGTCTTTTGGGAGACAATAGAGGTGGCTGTTGACTGTTTGGACTGTTTGGGAGGCATGCTTGGGTCAGGAACAAGGTGTGATTGGCCTTGCCCCATAGCATTAGAAATTAAACCATAACAAGTAGGCATTTTCTCATGCAAGAAAAGCCTGACCTCATCAGGAATAAAGGCATTGCCTATAAAACCATTTGCCTTATCATAATTGACTAAGGACTTCAAGTTGTTCTCTATAATTCTACAAATAGGTAGAACCACATCATCCTCAAAAGTAACACCAGGACATAAGTGATTGAATATTAATTGTAAAAATCTAATAAAACAGACATAGCCTAATTTATCAGCCTTTCTATCACTTAAAGCTTTCAACACAAAATTACCATAATCAAAAACTTTAGAGTAGATAAGAGAGTACCCAATTTTGAGTGATCCTGATGGCAGAGCATCAAAATTAGATGTCTTATTCAGGAAGCATCTACTGAGTGTGTCAAAGAAATAATTCCACTCCCTTTTGAGCTTCGTCCTGAAGAGATTACCATATCTCTTAACTTCCCCATTGTAACCTAATTTTGTAACAAACTCAAAAAGAGTCGAGTCTGAAACATTATCAGGAACAGCATCACCAAGAACATGTAAATGCAGGGCTTCCTCCACAATTGCAGGAGTCACACAGTGATTAACTCCATTCCATTCAAAGTTCATCAGGATTGAGCCAGAATCGTCTTTTTCAAAAGAAACTGTATTCCATACCTGCATAACTGACTTGAAAGAAACACTCACAGGTTCTGTTAGAGCATACTTCAATGGACTTGAAGTAAGAAAATCCTGGATTATATGGAACTCAGTAGGCAATTCCTGATGGTCTAGAATAGCTACAAAATTATTAGTGGCAAAAGTAACACCACTAATCACAGTCTTTTTGTTCATGAATGATGAAGACGCCATTAAAACAATATAGAAAGCTTGAGAATTGAGATTTAGAAAATAGGGTTCTTGAGTACAGAGAGAAAGAAGATGAAAAACTGATGAAGAGAGAGTAATCAGGAATTTAGAAAATCAAATGTATTTTGTTAAAACAAAATATTACTCTCAATGACAGGTGGAATATGATTTGTGCAAAAATGATTAGTGGACAAATTACGTGTGTAATTAAACATAACTGCACCGCTTTTTATGTGTATCTATATGTATATATCTATCAGTGTGACACACGCGCGCATACAGTTGTCCAATAAAAAACTCAAACGTTTCTCATCAGTAACTGACGAAAAATTAGGCACAAAACTAGCAATGAAATACTGACCTGTTCATCAGGATTGACCAGTTGACTTCCTGTCAGGATTGAGTCCTATCAGGATTTGATCAGAATTACATACCTTTCTGAATGACCATCAGGATTTGACAGTGATCAGGAATTCCTCTCTGTAGCTTTCCTCAGAATTTCTCAAAATTCATCATTCCAAGTTCATTCACCAATTTATTGAAAGTAGCTTCAGGCAGTGGCTTGGTGAATATATCAGCTAGTTGTTGATCAGTAGGAACAAAGTGAAGTTCAATTGTTCCTTCCAGAACCTGTTCTCTTATTAAGTGATATCTAATACTGATGTGTTTAGTAAGAGAATGTTGAACTGGATTTCCTGTCATTGCAATATCACTTTGGTTATCACAATAAATAGGATTTTTGAGTATGACAGACCATAATCTAACAACTGATTTCTCATCCACATTATCTGAGCACAACAACTTCCTGCAGCAATGTACTCAACTTCTGCAGTTGAGGTAGAGATAGACTTTTGCTTTTTACTAAACCATGAAACCAGTCTAACCACCCAAAAACTGACAACTTCCTGAAGTACTTTTCCTGTCTATTTTGCATCCTGCAAAATCAGCATTTGAATAACCACACAAACCAAAATCTGATTCCCTTGCATACCAAAGACCAAGTGAAGGAGTGCCTTTGAGATATCTGAAAATTCTTTTAACTGCAATCAGATGAGGTTCCCTAGGTTTTGCTTGAAATCTTGCACACAGACAGGTTGCAAACATGATATCTGGTCTACTTGCAGTGAGATACAACAAAAAGCCAATCATTCCTCTGTAGTGAGTTACATCTACCTCAGCACCTTGATCAGGATCAAGTTTGGTAGCTGTAGCTATGTGAGTACTTGCAATAGCACAATCTTGCATGTTAAACCTTTTCAATAAATTCCTTGTATATTTTGACTGATTGATAAAAATACCATCTTCAGTCTGTTTAACTTGAAGACCAAGAAAGTACCTCATTTCTCCCATCATGCTCATTTGGTATCTTGACTGTATAAGCTTTGCAAGACAATTTGTACATAATTAATCCTAGACAACATGCACTACAACTGCAACATAGAGTATTAAATAACACATCTTTTGTCAATTCTCATGCATATCTTCTTATCTCAATACTGCAGACTGTTAATGGTTTTGTTGCTATATTAAGCATAATTGGAAGAGATTTATACCAAAATCACAGAGGCTTCTGTTTTTCGGTAACCAATATTCATGGAGATAGCTACTTTACTATACCATGCATCCGTTGATCTTTGCAGGAAATTTTCTATCAACCAAGTGCATCACAAACTCAAAAGTTGACCACTGCAATGAAAACTCATGCAATTCAAGGAGTCATTTACGCATTCCAGTGAAAGGGTTGAATTGAAACAGCCGGTACTGATCCTTCCACTGTCCAACCTAAGATGGAGAAATTACAAAGGTCTGTAAAATAAAGTGATGAAAATATTGATCATTGTGCACAAATTAGGTCTCTTTGTTTTTACAGATCATTATTTTTACCATTCCACTGGCATGTTTTCATGTGTGTATCGGGTGCCTTTTTTGAACTTTCTAAGCCTCCAATGATTGCACTGTCATTCATGTTTATTGTGACGCCCTCCAAACCCGGGGTACAGATTTGAGGAGTCATCCGACCAACGGAACACTATTTAACACATGCATAATATATATAAAGACACAATTACCCCTTGACCAAGACCACATCCAGATTATGGCAATGAACACAAGCTACTACAATCTTTTATTATTACAATACCAGTTTTATCAGAGTTATTACATCACAACTAAAGTTCAAATCTAGACATTAATCTAGAAAAGCAAACCAACAACTACCCTGCCAATAACAATGACTCGAGGGGCTCTCCTGGCTGCTGGTGAACTATCGGTCACGCTATGCCAACTCATACTCTCGCTTCACTGGAATAGGGTTAGAAAACAACAAGCAAGAGTGAGCCAAAATTGCTCAGCAAACATCAACGAATCATTTATATCACAGTTGTAAGGATATGAATTTATGATATCAGAATCAACAATATTTAGCTAACACATGCTTTGTATCAATAATGATTGAAGTAAAGAATTAGAATTTGGCTTATACATTTTATTCAAATCAAAGGTTGTGCTGCTGGCCAGCCACGCATCAACCCCGGACTAGCTCATGTCATAGTCCTCTACTGGATCCCAGGCCAATCTGGGCCTTAAGTTATTCCGACCATAAATATGGCCCGACCAATTACTGGTCCATTTTTAAAAACACATGCCAAATCTATAATAGGGTATAAACAATAACATGCTCAATAAGATAAACTGAATGTATAGTAATTGCAAAAGAGCTTCAACTGTTCAGTATCAACGAAGATCGAGAAAGAATCATGGAGTAATTTCAATGGTACAGTGTACTCATTCAATAAGGAAATCAATATTGGTAATCGTTAATCAATGACCGTAATCGGTAGTCAAGATGGAAGTCAAATAATCAATGGTTGTCAATGATAATCAAAGGATGATAAATAACAACAATAGGTGGTAAACAATAATCAAGTGAATTGGAAATAAGGGTTTCCGATGCAGATCAAATCAAAGAATCAAGAATCTCTAAGGAAATGGAATCAGTTGTCCAAATGCGGTTAAAAGATTGATAATTTGAATTGTTCTGGGGATAACGGTATTCAAGTAATCAAGACAATAATAAATTTTATCACAAGTAAGGGCACATATACTTGCCTGGTCTAAGCTGCTGTCGGATCGACTCTGCTCACTCTACTTTCCCCTTTCCCTTGCTCCGGGAACTCGATTCTATAATTAAACAACTCATCACAATAAGTCTAACTATTCTCGTTCTACTCTCGACACTTATTCAACCAATAATCACATTTAAACAAGTAACCGGTTACGTATCGGACGTCCGGTATAGTTTACGATATTTAAAACTCAGATATTTGCCCTAGTACGGGCATATACAGACTATAAAACACAACACACAATTAATATGAACCATATAGCACTTATAAACATTTTTAAAACATCATACGGAACTTATTTGAATTTTAATAAGTCATTACTAATTTTTAAATCAAAAATCGGATTTTTAAATCCAATATAAACATTTAAATGAAAATAAATCAATTAATAAAATTAATTGACACTCTTTAAATACTCAAGCTATTTTTAAATAATTAAATAGGCTTGAAAATAATTAAACTGAATTTTTAATTAATTAAATCTAATTAATAATTAATTTTTAAGAATTAATTGATTAAAAGAATTAACCAATTAATTAATAAATTAATTATTAATTAAAAATAATTAAAATAATTAAGTTTAATCAATTTTCGGATTTAAAATAATAAATATAATTTATCAGAATTTTTCTGATATTAAAATATATTTTTAAAATAAAAATATGAATTTTTTAAAGTTTTTAAACTATTTTCGAATTAAATTTAAAAATAAAATTCAAAAACAGTTTTCTGAAAATGAATTAGGGTTTTGAAGATTGAAACCGGGTCGAAAAATCGGGTAAACGGGTCGGGAAGAACAATTCCGGGTCGCCAAGAACAACCCACCGGATTCTGGGTTTTCCAGAATCTGGCCGGTCTCCGGCCGCCGGAATTCTTCGATTCCGTCCAAACACAAATCAAACCAGAGGGCTTTTGTTCGCCTTTTCAAGCCAAACAAAACCCACACATCAAAACATCTGTCCCTAGCCGGAATCGTGCCCAGAATCCGTTCAAAGAATTCTCCGGCAACGACCTCGGCCGGAAACCCGATCTACCTATTCCGTACATGAAACTCAAAGATTAATATACCAAAATGAAGCTTATAACTCATACAATAAAAGCCCTTTATCAAAAACAATGTCAGATCAATATCAAGAACGTACGAATCGAAAGAAGAAATCGGGTCAAAACCCGAAATCAAAACCCGACTAAATTGAACATAAACATGAAATTAAAGCATGGATTCTTGCTAATTAGAACCCTAGGAACATGTTAGAAGAAACCAATTGAACGGAGAATCAACAGAATGAAAATCCCCAAATCGAATCAAGAACCCTAGTTATAATTCGAAACTTGTAAAATCAATATAAAATCGAATACTTACCAGATGATGATGAGGTTGGAAGATTCTGAAACTAGATTTTTGGAGCTTTGATTTGAGTATAAGAACTTCAAATTTGGACTTCAATAACACTTAGAAAGAATTGATTGAAGATCAAGAACACAAAAATAATTTTTGGGAATTTCGGATTTTTTTGAGTAATTGCTGAAGATTTGCTATGAGTTATGAAGTCTGATTTGTCTTTTTATATTTCTGGAAAAATAATACCCCAAATAACATTTTTGGATCGATATTGATTCGTTAGATCGTTTAAAAACCCTAATTAGGTCAAAAACACGTTTTACGAAAAATAAGGGGTTAAAAAGGTTGATGATTATCCAAATTGATATATATCATTATATAACTAATGCTCAAGAATACTAGGGCTATAACAACTTCAATATTGATATAGAACGATAAATCCGTCCCCTTAAGCAATTAGGGTTCGGAACGATTTTTCCTTTTTCGAATCAAAAATTGAAATTGATTTGCAGAATCAAATAGGTAGGGTTAAATAGAATCCCATAACCCTTTCGATAACGATTCGAATACGAAAGACGAAGAATTAAAAATGAATGTACGAAATTTCAACGGGGCCTTGAATTATCAAAACGGCTCAAATTTGAAGAAAATTCCAAATGACGAAATTTTTGAAAGGGGCTTCTGACTCACCATTTAGCACATAATCACACACTAAATATCATATAATAATATTCCAATATTCCAAAATAAATATTTTAGATTAAATATATCATTTAATCAAATAATAAAATTCACGGATATTACATTTATCACTGTCGTACCAAACTCCTTCGTGATATGCTTGGGGTTTCCTCCGTCTGTCAACTTGATAGCCTCCATGGATAGGAGGACATTGGTGTTAAAAAGAGCAGGTAGAAATGACCTATTTTTTCTATTTGAGAGGATCTGAATGTCTCTCTTTCATTGCCTTTCATTTATGTTGGTTGCAGGATCAACAATATAAACATTTACTTAAACCTTCAATGTATTCTAAATATAATATAAAATGAGTTTCTTGAATATTACCTTCATTCGCATTTACAGAGGGTTGTAGACTTCCATGAATTTGTTCAGTCTAGCTAGCAGCTTGCAAGAGCGGTGGTAACAGATATGTTTTAAGATTACACTTGCAGCAAAAGGATTTTGCAATGAAATGCATAACATAATGACCAAAAATTTGATCTTTACTGATGATGTCGAGCCTTTTAACAGGATTTGATGATGTCAGGCCTTTAAACAAGATTTGTCGCCTTCGCCCCAGTTTAGTTTTACCATCTTGGGGTTTCTCAGAGAAGACATATTTTAGTGTCGTGAATGGTGATGAATTATGGAATAAAATATGAGGTACTATTAGCATTCTGATATCTATTGATTACTAACAACTATTTTCCCAAAATTGATCATTTATGTTATTCATCAAGTTGGAAATGATTCGGACTTGCTGTCAGTAATGCCATGGAAGTTGGTACGTCTTCTATTTGCTAAAGTTCATGTATATCTGCAAAGGGATCAAAGAGGTACTCCAATCACTGATAGAAATTATATTCCTAATTGAAATAGAGATGCAAGTACATATTTTTCTTATGTTGTTATGCATATACGTTACAAGATGAACTGATGTTGTTGATCCTTTTAATACAATTTGTCGTCTTCACTGTTGAGTTCCACCATCTTGACCATTTTAACATTGTGGAGCATATAGTAAAGTTATCGGCATGCCTTGGAAAATTCCAGATGTTTTGTAACTTTTGGTTGTTATTTTATGTCGAACTTCTTACCTAGGACAGACTCATCAAACTTGGTCTCAAAGTAGATCCTTTGTGTGTGTGAAAGCAGCCTCGAGCCTTCATCTCATGTTTTCTATGATTTGCCAGTACACCTCCATAATTCCATTACATTTTCTGGTAGTCCAGCTCCTTTATCAAAATACTGAAAATCTGGAATGAATGTACTCTTTTAGGAGGCAACTTTTTGACTTGATATTGTAATATCCCAAAATTTTGTAATAATTGAAACCCTGATGAATAGTAAATTTGCTGATGGAAAAATTTTCAGACCACACTATGTGGATGGTATGGAATGAATGTTTCGAAGCTATATTATTGATGTATAAGAAGAATAAAAGAATGTAAACGTACTCAGAATCAGGAGATTCCTATTCAAATTTTTAATCACTATTCATCGGACAATCGAGGATGTATTGATTTGATCGTTTTGAGGAAGTATGTAGAATGAGAAATCCATGATCATATCTTAAACTAAGGTGAGAAATCCAAGACCGTATATTAAACCAAGGTAATGGAAAGATCAAGGAAGTATCCCCTAGCATTGGTACAGAAAAACGTTTTTAAAATCACTTGAGACTATCGCGAAACAAAAGCGTAACAAATTATGGATTAAACCCTAACCAAGGGAGAAGTATCATATAAGATCATCAAGTGCAACATATAAGAGGATTGAGGATACAAATGATGACATAAGCATGATGCAGAAGAGTGACATAGGGATGACATGTTGATGACAAAGTGATGACAAGGTGATGAATCACCACCTTGTCACCACTTTCACCACAACCACAAGATTAAAAGGCCATGTGTCTTTGATGACAAAACAAGCTTATGACCACACAAATTAAAAAGAGAAGTATTAAGTGTAATTATACAAAACAAAAAGAAAAGAAAGCAAAGCAAGGAAGATGCATCAAAAACTTCTTCAAACTTTCGGCTATTCTTGTTCATCAAGAGCTTAGAAAATTTTCTACCACTTCCACTCAACCATAATTCAAGTTCTTGGGCTCTAAATCACCCTCATCCATAAACTAAGGTAAATCCTTGATCTTAGCTTCATCCATGATTGTTAGCTTGCTCAAAAATGGTGTCAAAGTTGATGATGAATAGTAGAAATGAATAGTAGAAATGAATAGTAATTCTTGATTTCTTGTTTTGATATTGAAGTTCTAAGCTTGTAAAGGATAATCAAGGATCAAAGAAGGTCATACTACCCATTGCTAGGCTATACTAAGTACCAAGGAAGGTATAAACCCTCTCACACTTTTACTTATACTTTGATATTAGTAAGTAAATGGATGATTGTTAGTAATGGTATGATATAGAGATGATTTACATGTTAAGCATGATGTTTAATGGATGGATTGATGGTTGAACTAGTGATTAGTGTTATGAGTATGTTTAGACAGAAATAAGATGGTATAAATGAAATCCTTGGGTTGTGATTGCTTGGTTATGAATTGATGAGTTGATTAGAGTGATTTAAACACGGGAATCACGTTTAAGCGTTGTTACCATGTCGAATTTCATTTATGAAGTTTGGACAGAGATCACGAATACCTTGAGGGCATAACCATGAGGCTTTCTGACCATGATCATGTATACTCTGTTTCATAGTTTGTTTTAGCGAAAGAATCGTATCGTTTCGATTTACGGTTTAAGAGAAACGTCCGTTTTAGTGAAAGCGGTTTCAGATAACTAAGTAGTTCATTGCATGAACTTTGAGATAGGGATCAAGCCCTTTAAAAATGGAATTGGGTTGAGATATTAAACTAGATACTATAATAGATTGTTAGGAAGGAAACCTAGAAGGTTTCGTGTTAAAAAGATAAGTTTGTGATTTTATAAAAATGCGAGAACAAAGGTTGCGCGAGTGAAATACCCTTAAGGGGATGGTTAAAAACAAGGAGTTAGTAAAGGAAAAGTACTTGGGTTTTGTGAATATATTTCCACCGAAACTTTTGACTTAGGAGTTACGGAATGTCATGAGGTTATAGATGACCAAGTGCGAGACATTTGATTTTCATTAATAGAACTTTAGTGCTTAAGTAATAGCACATTAATTGGTTCTAGGGGACTGACTGTGAATTATGTATCTTGTTATAGATCGACGAGCACACTCTCAAGCCCCCACTACCACACCACCAAGACACCAAGTTAAGTTTTCAAACCCTACATCATACAAATGATGCTGTTATGATTAATGTTGTGATTGTGATATATACTGCTTTAATGCTGTAAAGGATTTACGAACTGATTTATATATTGACTTAAATCTTTCGTAACTTGTATGGTTTATATACTATGATTATATTAGATATAAACCAAGAATTTATAAAGGCTCTAAGCGTAGATTACTTGTATGATGATTTTAAAAGATTAGACCGGGAGTTAAAGTACTATTTTGTCCTAATTATACTGTCAGAAACTGGAGGGTCCAAGGACAACTATGTTTTAAATACGTTGATTAAATTTACAATATATATGTATTATTGGAAATTTAAGGTTAAATATTAAATAATATTATTAAAAATATTATTTGAATATTTATTTAATTAAGTGAATATTATTTTGGATATTCACTTAAGTGGAATTTTATTGAATAATAATTAAATATTTATTATTTGAATATTTATTAAATATTCCAAATATGATTTAAAAATCATAGAACCTTATTTAAATATTACGTAAGGTTCCATTAGTTGTTGAAAATATTTTCTACTCTCAAAAAGATTTATTTGAGTATAGTAGGGGTTTCCAACTACTTTAATTATTGGTCTCAATTGATGACTATGGTTTTGAAATTATTGGGAATCCATTCCAGGAAGTGAACATATGATTTCACTTGCCTCTTTCATTGAAAGTGAGTATATTTTGGGTTCTGAATTATCAGAACTAAAGATGTTTTACAAAAACTCCCAGGTCATGACTTCCAAAATACTTGGTAAACGTTGTTGTTTCGTTGACTGATGTCAACCCACATTGTGACTTACTCCTTTCAAATATTCTGGAGTAACAAAATCTGAACTGTTGCAAAGTTTTGACAAGTATTCTGTACTTGGGGGAATCAGGATTAAATTCCGATTCCCGTTTCATTGATTTTTCATCTGGGACTGGAAAGGCTTACACGACAATGAAACAGGTGTCGGGGTAGTGACCATAATTATCAAGGCTTACCCGGTGATGAAACAGGCGCCGAGGTAGTGACCTTGTGTGTAAAGGCTTACACGGTAATGAAACAGGTGCCGATGTAGTGACCTTATAGCACAATGGGCCCGAATGCGGCCAGGGTGATAACCGAATAGGAAGTCGTCCTTCTACTAGTAGAGGTACTGTATGGCATGTTTTGACGAAAAGAATAATGAATATATCATTCTGTATATGAATGAAGTTTTAAAGGTTTTCCTTTATGATATAAGCTTACATATATGCTTATGCTGCTTTATATTATTGTTGGGCTTAGTGCTCACTCTTGCTTTCTTATATATATATATATATATATATATATATATATATATATATATATATATATATATCACAACACAAAATCTAGAGTAGATGACCATGATTCGTCATACCGCTCGGAAGCGCGTATGGGCCGCGCAGACCGCCCATAGAATGGCAGTTGCAGCACCTCAGGTAGAAGTACTGAGTTGGTTTGGAGTGTAACTCTTGTTGCTCCGGTTTATTATAAGTATCACTTATTTATATTAATGAACAAGAACAAACTTTTGAGCTGCCTTTCTGGTTTCACATAGAGATCATACTGGCAGTAGGTTGCAAGCATTTTACTTTTGGGTTGTAATAACTTTAAATTTATGGATCATATGACTACTGTTTTTGAAAATTCGTTTCTGAGACATAACTGGCATGAGCTTATTGATGGTGGGGTCACCATGTGTGTTGATTTATTATATTATGATTCAAGTATCAAGTGTTTGTACGGAATAAAGGAACGTGACAACCTAGATCTCCGACCCCGGATCTGGGGGTGTTACAGATATCTACTAAGTGCTTTCAAAATCTAAGATTGTTATCTACATTGGTGGTTGTATATGCTCTTTGGAGGGAAAGAAAGTCGAGAACACATAATTCAAATCAACCCAGTTGCTGTCAGAGAGTATGGACGGAGTTAACTTTGATGTAGCCAGGGAGTCTGCATCATGTTGTCGCTTGGTAGTAAGTTGTATAAGGGTTGATTACTCAAGCTGTTTCTAATTTTTTTTCCCGGAGTTGTATAAATGAAGTGGCTTTATGTAACACAAAGAGAAAAACTTACTCTTAGGAAAATATTAGTATCTCTTATTTGTGAATCAATTATTGTCCTTTATGAATCGATGTGGTCTCTTATTTTACATTTGTGTACATTCAAATTCAAATTATAATATATATTTTACATGAGATTCAGGAGGTCAAAGCAAATTTTAAGATCTTCATATAATATAATATGAAACAAAGAAAATTTTACATTTTTCATTATATAGACGAGTCGAGGCGTTCGTGAGGCGACGATGAATAAAATTCAACAATCACAATCTACTCAATTAAATTTATTTATAATAACTTATTATATATTGATTATATTGATTTTTTATTAAAAAAAATTAACGATATTTCATAATCACATATTTTTATGTATTGAGGGTATTTAGAAGAGGATATTAAATTTTAGATCTATTTTGTAAATAAATTCTCTAATTCGGTATCATTAGCGTTATGACTCTTTGAAAAGAGTAAATCATATTATGTAATAGAATTATTTTGTTCTTTTTCGATAAATTACACATTTTATCAATTAAATATTGTATTAGTTTATTATTCTCAAAAAAGTTATAAATTTATAAATCGTAATATGAAGAAAAGTAAATTTTACATTTTTCATTAATATAGACGAGTCGAGGCGTTGTTGTGAGGCGACGCCGAGTAAAATTTAGCAATCACATTCTATTCAATTAAATTTATTTATAATAACTTATGTCAATTATATTAAATATATTAGTTAATTTTTTATTAAAAAAATTTAACAATATTTCATAATCTTATATTATTATGAATTAAGAGTATTTATAAAATGATATTAAAATTTTAGATAAGTTTTGTAAATAAATTCTCTAATTCAATATCACTAACATTACTCTTAGAAAAGAATAAATCATACTCCCTTCGTCCCTCTCATTTCTTTAAAGTTTTTTTACACTGCTTGACACGCATTTTAAGGCTCCTATAAGGTATAGCTCTACAACTTATTTTTAAAATTTCTTTTTCTAAATAAAAATTTAAACATTATATTTTTATTCAGAAGAAGAAAAAATTTAAAATAATTTATCGAAGTATATATTAAAGGAGCCTTAAAATGCGTGTCGAGCCCCCATCTCCCAATGTAAAGAATTGAGGGGGACGGATGGAGTATTATGTAGTAGAATTATTTTGTTCTTTTTCGATAAATTACATATTTTTACCAATTAAATATTGTATTAGTTTATTATTCTCAAAAAAGTTCTAAAATTGATAAATCGTAATATGAAGAAAAGCAAATTTTACATTTTTCATTAATATAGACGTGCCGAGGCGTCGCCGTGAGGTGAAGCTGAGTACAATTCAACGATCACATTCTATTCAATTAAATTTATTTATAATAACATATATTAATTATTAATTTTTTAATGTTAATATAAGTAATTAATTCACCAATCACATTTTATTCAATTAAATTTATTTATAATAACTAATATTATAGCCTTCCAGTTATCTTTATGTGGATGATGCATGAATTGAGAAAGCTAATAACAACAAAATATAGGTCAGGTTTGGTAAAAGATAGAACTGGATCTACCGAACAATATTCATGTCATCCGTCATATGTAAAGGAGGCTAATGTTTAGTGTTCGTTAATTGTGTAAATGAGATCATGCCAATAGTGTTGCGTGTTTATTATTTGTGTAGAAGAAATCATTGGATGGGTGAATCCATTACTTACATTCATATTTGAAATCCATCCAAAAGGCTAATATGTTCGAGAATTAGTCTATAAAATTTCAAAGCTAAATGGACGAAAAAGAATTGCAGTGTGCGAAGCTCGGGCAAAATGACTAGTATTTATATAATCACCACTAATAAAATAATTGGATAAAATTCAAATATAGAAAAATTAAATATACAAGCATCACTAATATTCCAAATTGACATTAAATCATAAAATAAAAATAATTTTCAAAGATTAATGAAATAAATTAAAGAAATATTTTTATCTCAATAAATATAACCAAAATATGAACTTGCACATAAATCACATTATACCAAGATTGTCAGTGCTAAATAAAATAATAAATTAAATTAAAATATTAAGAATAAAATCTCAATTATTATTACTAGCAATAAATGTAAAATAATTTTACACAACTCTACTAACAAAATAAATTTAAGACTACTCTAATTACACAAAGAGCCTATTTAACAATTATCACGCATACATAAAAATAAAGTAGCTGATAAAAATAAAATTTAATCACATTCACATATTGAAAATAATTTACAAGTCAAAAAATTGTAAGGCGTTACACATACACACCTTGACATTTCCAAAACAGAACAACCCTCTCTTCTCAATATTGTTGTAGTACTATCCTTAAAGTTGTTATGAAAAATAAACCAGATGCGGAAGAATCTTTGGTTTTTATGCAATCTCGTGTATGTTCTTCTAGTATCCACCTTCCTCCACAATTTGTTGATATGACTCATTTTATTGGTTACTGTAATGGTCTTGTTTGTCTCGGCGATTATGATAATGAGAGTATTTGCCTTTAGAATCCTTCGACTAGGCGCTTTAAAATGCTTCATATCCCTAATAAAACATATTATTGTACTGCGGCTGAATTAGGGTTTGGTTATGATCCCGTTTCTAATGACTATAAGTTTGTTATGATTTTATTTTGAGAGGTACTTATGTGTTAGAAGTGAAATTGTATTCAGTAAATGTTGATTGTTAAAAAGAGATTGAGTTTCCTAAAGCGGTACGAAATGTTTGGTCGAGTTCAATATCTTTTCATGCTATTAATGGGGGGTTGTATTTGGTTGGTCCTCATGCGTTAGTGTTGCTTGATTTGCATACTGAGGTGTTTGAAGTGTATCTTTATCCTGATTGCATAAAAGATAAACAAAACTTAGCTTTTTTGGAGTTTGAAGGTTGTGTTGCTATTATTTTTAAGACAGTCTTGGGCGATGGATCCAATTATAGTTTGTGGACGTTTGGTGATGTTTCTTGCAAGGTGTGTTGGACTAGAAAGTTCAATATTGAGCCTGGCTTGGAGATAGATCAGGTAGATCTTTATTTGGGTGGGGGACAGTTTGTTGCACTAAATAAATATGTCCATGAATTCTTCTTGTATGACCTTGTTAAGAAAGAGACTAGGAGGTTGCATTTTTCAGGTGAGAGAGTTGATGAAAGAATGATCTTGTCGCTTGTCAAGTAGATAGAGACTCTTGTTTCCCTCCAAGGGTTTGAACAAGTAGAGTAAAATGGTCTCCAATCAAAGTTTGAATGAAGAAACAACGCACCATGCTGCTTAGGTCTTAATGAATCAAGAGCTTTGTTAAGGTCGAAGTAATTAAGAACTGAAGTTAGCTATCTTAGCTTTTTTTTCAAGTTATAGTTATTGAATGTACGTACATAGTTATGACTAGTGAGTTCGTTTAGAAGTTGCATGCTCTAAGTTTAAGAGAAGTTAACATGCTATATTACTTTATTTCACTATTCTTCTTGTTCTCCGGTCTACTCTTGCATGTTTTATAAATTCTTCTTGATGTGCTCTCACCAACTTTTATTCATTTGGTTCAACATCCTTGGCAACTTTCAACTAATTTACCTTAGATTGGTTATAGTTTGTACTTGCCAATCCAATTTATGAGCTGCCTGCAGTAATTATGACGTAGATAAATATAATATTTTATGTTGTGAAATTACAATGGTTTCAAATTGTGTCGAACTATAATTTAAGACCCTTGATTTACGTAAACACGCCTCGCCAATTTAAAGAAAAATAGTGTCCTTACTCCTTGGTACAGAGGGCTGACTTTGCAGGAAAAAAGGATTAGACTTTCCTCTATATCCATTGTTTTAATGAGCAAGTGTATTGTCTCTCCACTGGCCGCAACATTTTGTTCTTGGTAAATCTAGTATTTAATCTTTTAATGATCATTTTTGATTTACTGCTAAAACAAGAATTACCCTTGTATGGACTATGAGTTAGCTAGGATCCATTACTAAATTTATTTCCACATTTTGGCCTACGAAAACTCATGAGTCAGGATTGATAGACCCTGTGGGTACTGCTAATGACAACATCTTAATGAATTATCTAAGAAATAAGGTATACTTTGATTGTTAAAAAATAGGAAGAGGTGTCAGGTCATTTTGGGGAAGGGGAGTGTTGTCCCGCCCCCGATCCTCAAACCCGTCCGTAATCCTTGTACCCGTTCCGATTTTTGAATGGGAATTATTTTGTTCCTCGATCCCCGCCCTGAACGGGAAAGGCGAATCCCGCGGAGAATCGAGAATTTTTTTTTAAATAATAAAAATTGATATACTCTATAATGCATTTTCTAGTCAATTTAATTGATAAATCATAATGTGTAATATATATTTTGAATCAAATATTATATTTTAAACAATTATTTAAATTAATAATTATTTAAAATAAAAGATAAAGATGGAATATAAATTATTATAAGTACTGTGAAAATTTTGAATAGAAAAAATGGATTAAAATAATTAAAATATAAAAAGAAATGTATATTATATTTGTTTATACATTAAATTAGTCAATATTCATAGAAAATATATTAACTTTCAAAAAATATGTATATCGGGGAACGAGGAATGGGGAACATGATGGGGATACCCTAATCCCCCGAACCTGCACCGATCCCCGAATTGTTTTCTAAATTTCTCCTGTTCCCTGCGCCGAATGTGAAAAATTTCCCGAATCCCCGACCCGAACGGGCGGGAATCGGATCGGTGCAGGTAAGGCTTGCATCCATTATTAGCCCGTGCTACACACCCGGTACTGCAAAATATTATTTAATAAATTTTATTTATATCTATACTTTATTATTAAAGACGAAACATTGAAAGTTTTAGTCGGTCGGTCGGTACTTGGGCTGGGTAACAGACCTATTTATACCCAAAACAATTTCAACTAAAATACATTACCTACTATATATCTAAATTTCTCTCGTTCCCTGGGCCGAATGTGAAAAATTTCCCGAATCCCCGACCCGAACGGGCGGGAATCTAATCGGTGCAGGTAAGGCTTGCATCCATTATTAGCCCGTGCTACGCACACGGTACTGCAAAATATTATTTAATAAAATTTATTTATATCTATAATAATTAAAGACGAAACATTGAAAGTTTTAGTCGGTCGGTCGGTACTTGGGCCGGGTAACGGACCTATTTATACCAAAAACAATTTCAACTAAAATACATTACCTACTATATATCTAAATTTCTCTCGTTCCCTACGCCGAATGTGAAAATTTTCCCGAATCCCCGACCCGAACGGGCGGGAATCGGATCGGTGCAGGTAAGGCTTGCATCCATTATTAGCTCGTGCTACGCACATGGTACTGCAAAATATTATTTAATAAAATTTATTTATATCTATACTATATTATTAAAGACGAAACATTGAAAGTTTTAGTCGGTCGGTCGGTACTTGGGCCGGGTAACGGACCTATTGATACCCAAATTTTTTTCAACTAAAATACATTACCTACTATATATATTTAATTAGCGTAAAAACCTGTGCGAGGCAAGGGCTTGTAAATATACTAAAATAATTTATCGCACGAATTTGTATATATTTTGAAATAATTTTTTGATTAAAAATACGATAAATAAATAATATTTACGTTTTATCTTATATTTTTATGGTATTTTTGTAATATTACCTACCGTTTTCATTAATCAAATACTTCTAAAATTGATTAGATTTCATAAAATTTGATTGATATGTATATATATAAGTCACATGATTATTTTTTTCAATGTAAAGTGCAATTAGACAACATTAATGACATGTGCATCTATATAATATCAAAATATCTATTTTTTTGTTTTTGATCTTATGGTGATTTAAGTATATGTTTTAACTCAATCATTACATTGATAGAAATATAGGAGGAGATTCTTTTTAAATATTTTTTCGTATATGTAACTTATATTTCATATACCACTCTTTCATATATTGTGTTGGATATGAGTTTCACTTGAAGATAATATAGAGGGGGGTGAATATATTATCAGCGTTTTCTTTGATTATCTTCGCTTTTTAATCTTCTTCTTTGTAGTTTAAACTTGTTAGTTGTATACTGAATAATGCGGAATGGAAACAACACACAAGTTTACTTTTAATCTAATATTGTATTAGATCGAAAGGTGCTATGAGTCTGACTTGAATTCAGACTTGAATTCTCAACTGCGTTTTTCTCAGAGAGATACAGATTTCAGAGTAATTGAAGAGCTTGAAAAACTTAAAACTTAAGCTATGAGTCTGTATACTTATATCATGTACACATTTCACGAATACAAAAGTAGTACTAGAAAAAATGCTTGCCAAACCCTGTCTATACTATTTTGGTGAAACTGTGGCGACATGTGACTTTGCTTTGTTTTGCATACTTCCAGATCCATATATTTAGTTGTTTCCATTGACTGTCTCTCTAAGCTTCCTTGTAGGCTTTCCATGTACATACTGCAACTGATAAAGACAATTGCATATGCCTTGATTTGATTTGATTCCTTGTTCCCAAAACTTTTGTCTGATGTTGATTGGAGATTCTACTAAGTCCTTCATTCGATATCTCAGAGATGCATGGTTCGATATCTTGACTTCTCGAATCAGTACAAGTGCACTTCTCGAATCTTCACACATAGCACTTCTAGAATGGATGACTTCTTGAATCATTACATTTTGACACTTCTCGAATCATCACTTACACAAACTTTATTCTTCAATATTGTAAAATATTTATTCTTTATCCTGTCTTCAAATGTCTTGAGGCATGATCTTGTGATCTTCTTCCAAGTCATAATTAGAACTTATTACATGGTTACATATATTGAGTTTACAGAGATGTAGAACCTATAGGAACAAAGGGATCCCCTAGTAAAAGGTTCAAGTAAGTGACACAAAGTGACACAATACTATAGGCTTGTTATTTATGTTTTACAGGAATGCATCTATGACTAACATTTTGACTGTTTATGGTTGTTGTTTATGGTTTCTCACATTGTATACAACACTAAAAGAATGTTTTGCTTCCAATCCGTTGCTATAACATGAATGAATTTATGTGTATTTTGCTATTGTTCCCTGATGAGTTCCGATTCTTGAAATATAAGCGCAAGATACTTGGTTACATTTCTAGGGTACCAACACAATATATCTAGTGAGAAAGTTCTTATACTAACATTAGGAGGGGAAGCATTATTGGTATCCATCATCTTTGAATGTCCTGTGAGCAAGTTCTGGGGACTAAGCAAATGAAGGGTTTCGAGCACATAAACGCAACGGAAAACGTAAAAATAAATCAAAATTCGAAACCCATCCGCAGGATCCATGCGAAAACAAAAGATTTAATTCGGAGATTAAGAACAAATACCTTAAGAAGCTTTAACAGTTCATTAATGGAAGATTAATGGATATCCAAAGCTTGTTCAATCACCATGTATCCCGCTCTCGCGATCTACACTCTATGTTATCCACACGAACGCTTTTCTTGAAGGATTGATGTGTACTAGCACCCGAAAACTGCTTCTTTCTCTCTCTCTTTTCTTGCTCTCATAAGCGGCTAGGGTTTTAATGTAAAAACATTTTTCATCATTAAAATCAACCCTCTTTTAGAGTTTATATAGAGAGGAAAATAGTTTTCTAATTATAATCCAATTATAATAAAATACTAATCCGAAATTCCAATTTATTATTTAATTAAGTCGCACTTAATTAATTAATAATTAATTTCAGAACTAGTTTAAGTAATTCCATTTTCTATTTAAATAATTAATCAAGTCATACTTAATTAATATTATAAATAGAATAAATTACTTATTTAAATTTAAATTCATAATTTAAATTATTTCTCCTTCAAGCGTTCTTTGTGTGTGACCCTGTAGGTTATTATTACGTTGGTAACAATTTTAATAACTAATTAAAATTGTAAACAATGAGCGGCATCTAGTAATACATCATTTCCACCCAAGTAATAATAATTAAATCGGTGATTCGATTAAGCCTTTCGTGAATAATGTTCCAGGTAATATAATCCCTTTAACCTTATTATTATAGATTAAACTCGAGGCATGTAATGTGTCATCCTCTTCATAATTTAATCTTAGTTTTCTTGATCGATGAGTAGACTAATAAATCAAATCAACATTTGAGCACGGACGTGCATTTCTTAGTCTCACTCAAACAAGAAGCCAATAATATCGCTCCTAAAATTAGGAGGGTTAAATCCCATCTAGATCATTCATATTTCTCATACGATTCATAATATACCCAATGTCCACTTTTATCATCACCCAGTCAAAGGTAACTTTTAATGTAATCAAAGTATATTAATTCTCGTATAAAAATATAATGATTTCAGGTCTAAGGATCATTACACCATTATCACAGTGAGAATTACTTATGACACTTTTAACATGTGTAATCTCACGGCGGGTCAATCCAGTGCCATATACTCTTACATGCACCTATGTTTTGACTTTAGTATCACCATACCTATGACCAATGAGATGTGGTCATCAGTCAACAAACATACTAGTCTATGTGCATTATTATTGTCCTTAAATAATAACACTCGACTAGGGATATTTAGGAATAAAGATACTATTCATATAATCTCATTTTTAAGTCACATACTTAAAGATATCGAATACGTATCATAATACCAAGGACATTTATTATGCTAACATTTATAACGCAGTAAATAAAGACATAATAAACTAATAATAATAATCAATAAAACATAATTTATAATAATAAAATGTTTTCTTTAAAACATAAAAGTATTGTCTCTAGAGCACTAATACTAACAATCTCCCACTGGCACTAGAGCCAATATCCCATGTATCCAATACATTTGGAACTAGTGTGACTTACATGCTTCTGCTGCGACAAAGCCTTAGTCAGTGGTTCTGCAATATTATCAATAGTATGCACTTTACATATAAGTATATCTCCTTGATCATTAATCTCATTAATAAGGTGATATCGCCTTAGTAAATTCCCAAAACATCATCTTTGGCTACTTCGCTAGTATCAATATACTAAGCCTCGATTGTAGAATCATTTACGGTTCTTGCTATGAACTATTCTAGCTTACAACACATCTATTTAGACAAAACACAAATCCAGACTAAGACACAAAAACCGTCATGTCTGTCTAGAAACTAACATCCGTGTAACATTTTACATCCAGCTTCCCATCTCCTCCATATACCAAGAATGAGTCTTTAGTCCTCTTCAGGCACTTAAGAATATTCTTGATTCCAATCAAGTGACCATCACTTGGATTAGACTGGTACCTGCTCGTCATGCATAAAGCATATGAGACATCATGACGAGTACATATCATCACATACATTATGAAACCAATTTCCGAAGCATATAGAACTATACTAAAGTGGTCCATATCATCCAATGATTTTAGACCATTTATTTTGAGATCACTATCTCATAGACATGGGAACATTTCCCTTTTAGCCTCTTTGCATCCCTAATTGGTGAAATACATTGTCAATGTATGTACTCTGACTTAAGCCGAATAATCTTCGTGATCTATCTCTATAGATCCTGATCCCTAAGATATAGGACACATCTCCTAAGTCTTTCATCAAGAAACTATTTCTTTACCAAGTCTTAACAGTCTGTTGAGAAAGTATGTCATTCCTTATTTATAATATATCATCTACATATGATACTAGGAATGCCACATGGCTCCCACTAACCTTCTTGTAAACACACGGTTCATCTTTATTTTGAATAGAGCCAAACTATTTGACTGTTTCATCAAAAACGTATATTCCATCTCCTCGAGGCTTACTTTAATCCATAAATGGATCGACTTATCTTATAAACTATTCTAGCAAAACTTGGATCTATAAAACCTTCAGGTAGTGTCATGTACACAACCTTTTCAACACTCCCATTCCAGAAAGTAGTCTTGACATCCATTTGCCAGATTTCGTAGTCATAGTAAGCAAGCAAAATCCCGATGGACTTGACCATTGCCACTGGTGAGAAAGTTTCATCATAGTCAATACCATGAATTTACTTGAAACCTTTTGCCACCAGTCGTGCCTTATAGGTCTGTACATTACTATCCATGTCAGTTTTCTTCTTGAAAACGCACTTGCACCTTATAGGTTTTACCCCTATAGGTGGATCAACCAAAGTCCATACTTGGTTTTTCATACATGGAATCCATCTTAGATTTCATGGCCTCCTGCCAACTTTTAGCTCTTGGAATTTTCATAGCGTCTTGGTGGGTAAGAGGCTCATTATCATTATTCACAAGCATTACATCACCATCCTGAGTCAAGAGAAATTCATAATATCTCTCGGACTCATGGTGAATCCTACCAGACCTACGAACAACCTGTGTTTCTTGAGCAGTATTGTCATTAACATTTTCTTGCACATTCTTCTCTTGTTCCAACTTCGGTTCAATGTTATATCGTGGTTCTCGATCCTCATCGAGATCTATTTTCCTCCCAGTATTTCTTTTAGAAAGAAATTCTCTCTCAAGAAATACAGCAGTCCGAGCAACAAACACTTTGTTCTCTGGAGGATTAAAGAAGTAAGACCCCTTTTGTTTTAATTTGGTATCCCACCAAATTACATTTATCTGATTTTGGTCCTAGCTTGTCATAGGTTAAACGTTTCACAAACGCTTTGCATCCCCTAATTTTCATAAATGACATGCTATAACTTTTCTCAGTCCACATCTTATATGGTGTCTCCTGAACCATTTTAGTAGGAACATGGTTTAGTGTATATGCACTTGTCTCTAGGGTATAACCCCAGAAACTTATTGGAAGATCCTCTTGACTCATCATCCATCGCACTATGTCCAACAAAGTGTGATTTTAGTTCTTAGAAACCCCTTTCTTTGAACCTTTTCTACTTCAGCTTAATATTCTTTGAACTTTTCAAAAAATTCGAATTTGTTCTTCAAAAGATATCCATATTCGTATCTACTGAAATAATCAGTAACCGCTATAAAGTAGTAAAACCTACCTTCTGCCATCATACATATATCATCACATACATCACCATGTATAAGTCATAATCGTTCGATGACCCTTTCACCATTTTCAGTAAAAAGGGGCTTTTGTCCTTTTGCCAAATAAACCAAGATTCACATTCTTCGTATGATTCATAATCAAACTTATCCAATCATCCATCATTATGTAAATTGGAAATGCGTTTCTTATAATATGGCCTTAATTACAGTGCCGAAGGTAATGTTTGATTTGAGTCATTTTAGAACATACAAATTGTTAACTAATTGTGCAACATCATTAACCTTTTCATTGAAATGTAATAAACAACAATTGTTATATATCCAATTAAAATGAAAAAACCTTTCTTGTCCATACAAGAAACCAATATAATGTTTCTACTCTTAGAGGCACATAGTTACAATTATCAAGTTCTAAACTTAGCCTTATAGGCAAAATTAAGTAACGAGTTATTTCAACTAGAGCAACAACTTTTGCTCCAATTCTAACCCGAAACCTGAAGCTTGACCCTCACCGGTCTTCTTCTTAGATCTTCCAAATAAGCATGACAGTTTAACTTCCATTCTTTCGGTTTTCCACAGAAGCGACAATCGTCTTCTTTAATTAGCAACACCTCATTTAGGCGACAAAACCTCTTTGGGATTGGACTTTAATATGGCTATAGAATTAGATCAAATCTTCTTCTTTCCATTCCATTTTCTTTTCCCATTCACATTCCTACATTCACCATCATTATGGGAGTAGTCCATGCATTTATCATGTTGCTTACAGCAGTTCTCAACGTGCTTCACAACATAGTGGGTGCTATGTCTATCTTATTTATTTCGTTGTTCACTAACTAATTGAGAATAGTTATTGTTCAAAGATTTGTATGATCAAATCATTCTGAGTCTCTAGACCAATCTTGAAACCCAAAAAAATAATAATCAAGGTACTCGTTATACCCTATCATCTTTAGAACATCTGGTCCAACCGAATCTCACATTCCTTACTTGTAGGTGTATGGTGCCTTGCTATTGTCAAATCCCTTTTGACGAGCCTTTTCCTCAAACATCTTTTAAGGTGCTCAAATATCTCATAAGCATCCATATGCTCATATTGTTTCTTAAGCTCAGTACTCATAGTTGCAAGCATGAGACATGAAACATCATCAGTCGAATTATCAATTTGCTTCCAATAAGCATTATGTTCGGCACATGTTACATTCTCAGCTAAAAGGTAAGGGAAGAATTTGACTAACATTGTGGTGCCTGGGGACGATCCTCAAGCTCCTATATCAGTCGAGGAAATTTGTTCCTGTCAGCTTGTCCTTCTCAAGGACTGATCATATAGAGAAATTGTTTGTGTTATTTGTCATTTGATAGCTACAATATTAAAGTGCATAAAATTAATCTAGGTTGCAAATTTATTAATTATTATGTTTAAGTGATTATGGTATATCATTATATACCTCCCACTATTTTTATCAAATAAATAGCCCTAACTATTAATTCAGAAAGTATTTCTCTTAAATCTTTCTAGTGAGCCAAGATCCATATTTCGTCATGCTTAAGGTCAGCTTTGGCTTTACTCCCAAAACATGATTTATTTAGGTAGACAACTCTTGTCAATTATATCATATATAACTCTTGGAAAGTTTGGTAGAACAACATTTGTTCACATTTATCTAATAAATCATACCAAGCTCCATGCCTCTAATTTCACAATCCTATTGTGGTAACTTAGTTAAGTCTAACCCAATGGTCTAACAGTAAAGTATCACATTTACTTCATCGCGTCTTACCACGATAGATAGGAGTGCTTCGCTTTGGCGAACCCACTCTTTCCCGATCTAGGTCTTGACGAGTGTTGCCCATTGGAAGGCATCTAATCGACTTAATATTTTAACTTTAGGGATTTTATTATTAAAACGACCATGATCCCATCATCAAGAGATTCCCAATTTTTCTTTGAAATAAGTACTTTAATTCAAAATTCATCAATGGTTTGATTTCCAGTCCAACGGAGGAGTCACACTGGTCTCACTTAAAACCCGCCTTCCTTACAAGTGCTGCTTGTATTTTTGTCAAAATCGCCCCATATCAAAAAATTGAAAATTCATACTTATTTTCGTGTTTCATAAACACAGGAATCTCATGTTCGTTTTGTTCAATTTAAAATCTTGAATCATTACAGATTTTATCTTGTTTAGCAAACATGGCATGGGTGATGTATCTAATACATACATGTTTAATCTAATTAAAGCATGCATCATTATCTACGCATACATATCATCATCACATGCATCATATATGTAAAGTGCGTAAAGTAAACGTGTTTGGTTATGGCCCAACCTAAGTGATCTTTCCAAACTAATGGAAAAATCAAGGTCAATCTATGGTGGTATCAAAATACAATACAATGTTACAAGTCTTCAAGCTTTAACTTGCCTCCTTGCTTGCTTCCTTGTAATGCTTCCTTGGTTCTCCATCTTGGATGTCTTCATATATATTACATAAATAAAACAACCTATCCTACTGAACTTACAAGTAGAACTCGAGTTACATTCGAGATTTAAACATTACAAGGAATAACGACATGCAAGTCGTATTTAGAAACCAAACCATTAAAACAAAACCACTATCTATGGGTCTTTAGGCCATAACCATACACCATGCTCATATAACAATTAAGAACATCTCATATTGCATTAACATATCATACCATATCATATTTCTCATGATCCAATCATAGAAATCAAATAAAGTGTAAATCAGAAAATCAAAATCAGAATTCTGAAAACATTAAATCGCTGTTTACAGACAGTAAACGACGTCAAACGCCTTACAGACGAACGAGTGATTTTTCAGTTTTGTTCAGACGCCCGTTTCCCTTTCCGAAAAGGTATTTTCGGCGAAATTCTGACACATTATGCAAATTTCACTAAATCTGCGCATCGTATTCAGAAATCGTATCGAATACGATTCTCATAATTCGATTTAATATGTATTGATGTGTAAAAATAATGTAAACTGCAAGCGCACAGTGTTCAGTTGTAGCAATCACAGATCGATCCACAGAGACTATGAATTTTCGAAACCCTAACAATTAACTCAGGCGAACTAGACAAATAAGATTTGAGTTGAGATTTGTTTAACCTAATTAACAATTAAAATCAAATATGGAAAACCTAGGAATCTGAATCCATTAATCAATCACAATTATTATCAACTCGCCCTAAAATCAATTCTCTTTCTTCACAAATAAGATATATCAATTAACGAGACAAGCATATACTATGAAACTTGTTATCTAACAATAACCTATCAAAACTTCATTGAGCAAGCATAGGCTATGAAAAATAAATCCGGTAACAATAATATATCAAAATCACTTTGTCAATTGAACAATTAAGCACCAAGAAAAATCATGAGAATCAATTAATAGAAACGAGAAGATATCAAGAATAATTAAATTAACTTCATCTTCATCCTAGGGCAAGAGATTTAGCTACACATAATTATAAAATTAACGAAACAATTAATGTGACACATATTAAACTAATTAAATAACACATAAACTAGGTGGCCAAATTAAGATACGAAAGTTAATGTTCGTAAAAACATCAACACATGCATGATATAACAGAAGGTAAAATCTATCTTATTGTGTACTTCTTGTCACCGAGAAGCACAAAACAAGTCACCAGAATAATGAATAAAAATGCTGCACGAAGTTGACACCGGAAACCAAACGAAAATAATTTGTTGAAAATAATACTATAACTAATAAACTGTTTGAATAGAAAAACGAATAAAAATCTAAAACTACTCCTAATTATTAATATAGTCTAAAATTCTAGGTGTCCCAAATACAAGAGGGGAGATCTATATATATAGGAAAAATAATGGGCTTGGGCTCTTTGATTGCAAATCGGATTCTGGAAATATTTCCTCAATTCCTTTTTCTTCTCCGATAAGTTTTCCAATTTTTCTCCAATTTCCTTTTGACTTCAAGTATTTCCATCTCCTTGCCTTTTTCACCTTTTTCTGCTTGAAATATGATTTTATTTATTTTCCTACAAAACAAAAGAAAACAATTTATTAAATAATAAAATTACGAAAACAAACATAAAATAGGTATTAAAAATGTATTAAATTATGGACCTATCAAATGCCTCCATACCTATCTTTTGCTCGTCCTCGAGAAAAACTAACATAATATAAACTACTAACTAATAGATAATACCACTTCCGTAGGTGATCACGGTTGCATTTGGCATATGCAACAAGCCCTTTAAACCCCTAGGCAGCCCTAGTGGACGAGTAAGGTCTCGTGAGGGCCTATAGTGAATGTACCCACAAAATCCATCTAGATCATGTAAAAGATCGCATGGCAATGCAACGCCACACATACAAGTCCTCTCATGCTTCATCAACTTAAGAATCAAAAATGACTTTGCAATGTCTTGTCGTGGAAGATGCAAGGATTCACATAGTCTACTCAAAGAAATATGCATAAGTGCTCAAAAATCCATGTCAAGTGTAAGAATAAGTTGGTAACCATGCTAAGCCCACAAGAGTACAACTTTCAGTCAAAACTTGGAATCTCAAATGTAGAAACAAGCAATAACTCATCTTTCACTCACAAAAGAATATTCACTCAAGAACAAGGGTAAGTGTATCACTCTCTTCCAACAAAATCATAAGCATGCTTGACATTTGGTATCAATCTAACTTTAACACAATATACATCAATGATGATAATCAAAAGGTCTTTATTTGGGTTGTAATGGGGCTAGGGACAAGGTATGTCAAGTAAGGCCAAAGAAGGTGAAGTGTCAAAAGCTAGTAGGCACCGTAATTAATCATATACATCACCAAACATCCTCCCCATAACTGAATTTTCTGATTTTCTTTCAACAAAAGGCTTGATTAGTCGAATGAAGAAGGATCACACAAACATAAGTATGCTCTCATATAATATTTTTTTCGTTTTGCTCTTTTTTCACATTTTTTTTTTTCATATATCTTTTTTTTTTGTTTTTTTTTTTTTTGTTTTTTTTTTTTAGCTGAGAGCTAAGAGATAGATATAAGCAACCACAATCCTCCTTCAAAAATTTATTGAACAACGACTATCAAGTAAGCAGTCAAACCAAATATTTCCTCAAAAGTAATGAACAAAAGTAAACCCATCTTACACACCTTATTACTCCCTCAAGTTCCTACTAGCCATTGACAATTTGGGATCAAGCATAAGTAAGGCTACACAAGAAAAAGGTTCAGGCAAGTAACGTGGTATGTCACCGAAAAAATAGGATTAAGCTCAAGACGGTAACTAATTGATCATATATAAATGGTGTGGTAATTTGGAAAATATAGGTTATTCCTAAATGCCTTTATCATCTTATCATCAAATAATGTCATGCATTCAAGAAAGGTCTCAAACAAACGCTAGCAATGCAAACAACATGTGGACACTCAAGCAAACGAATATAAAATGCAAAAGATATGCATATAGGCTCAAAATCTCACATGGTGGTAAAACATAATCAATCCCAAGCAAAAATCTCTTTAATGCACCAACTTGTACTCAAAGCATGGAAACCAAATCATTTTGCACATATTCATGTCCTTCTAATTACTTGCAACATTCAGTAAGTCTACTAGTTTCAACTTGCTAGTGTATGTGTGAAGTACAAGAACTTAGCAAATCACTTCTCAATCAAAAGTATCAGAAACACAAGATTACTATAGCATGTAAGGGTGCATAAAGACACAAGCAATCATTTCACAAGGCTAGAATTCTACAATTTACAACACTAAAATTCTTTTTGGGATTTTTTCATTTTTCAATTTTTTTGGATTTTTGTTTTTTTTGTTTTAATAATACTACTAAACCCCTCCCCCATACCTAAATCATGCATTGTCCTCAATGTATGCAAATGAGAGAAAAATGACAAAGTAAAAGGACGAGAATACCTGATAAGGGCATGACGGAGATACAGAAGAATACCTAACACACATACACAATAAACACACACACATTCCCCCATACCTACACTTGACTATGGGAGACATATACAAAACCACTTACTAACCAATACCAGCTCGAGGAAAAACTACCTTCGTAACAAAATCATTAAACATGTGAAACTTACCCACAAAGACAACATTATCCACTAGAGAAAGATGATCTTGAACCAAAATAAAACTCATACCACTAACATCATTCATAGACCAATTAGACGCTTCTTTATGTTGTTTAAGCAGATTAATTACTTGAAATTTTTGGTTATGAACTATGTCACTAGAGATAACAACATGATGAGTTTCATTATCAACTATCAGAGACTGATCAAGAGTAGAAAAAGATGGATTAAAATCAAGTGGGGGTGGCTCACCAACAGAAGTCTTAACAACTGACTTAGGATTAAAAGAACTATCATCAAGTTGGGTTTCATGCATAGAACAAATAGCATTCAATTCATTTAACATCTCCTCAGAAGAAAAATTCTTATACAACTCATGAAGTTCTTTATTACTCTCATACTCTAACAAAATATCGT
Source organism: Heracleum sosnowskyi (assembly GCA_030848705.1). Taxonomy (NCBI): domain Eukaryota; kingdom Viridiplantae; phylum Streptophyta; class Magnoliopsida; order Apiales; family Apiaceae; genus Heracleum; species Heracleum sosnowskyi. The sequence goes on from CM061240.1 coordinate 72,841,188, forward strand.
TCTCAAGAAAAGACTCAATTGCAATATCCTCAAGATGTGACCATGAAACAACTTCATCAATCAAATTAACTCCTACAGGTTGTTCAAAAAGCTCATTAGGTTGATTACCTACATTAAAGACATTAAGATCTATTGTCATATTTCCAAAAGTGAGTTTCATCGAACCATTCCTACAGTTAATCAAAGCATTAGACGTGGCAAGAAAAGGTCTTCCTAGAATGATGGGAATTTGATTTTTGAGATTTTGGACAGGCTCGGTTTCTAGAACAATGAAATCGACAGGAAAGACAAAATCACCAACCTTAATCAACACATCTTCCACCATACCCTTAGGAATTTTGACAGAACGGTCAGCTAACTGAAGAGTGATAGTAGTTTCTTTAAGTTCACCTAAACCCAGGTCTTGATAGACAGATAATGGAAGAAGATTCACACTAGCTCCTAGATCGAGTAAAGCTTTATCAATGAAAGTATTACCAATGACACAAGAAATGGTAGGACAACCAGGATCCTTATACTTCAAAGGGATTTGATTTGACAAGATAGAACTAACATTAGATGTTAGGAAAGCTTTCTTAGGAACATGAGTGGTTCTTTTATGAGTACACAAATCTTTTAGACACTTAGCATAAGAGGGAACTTGTTGAATTGCATCTAAAAGAGGAATGTTAATCTTGACTTGCTTGAAGACTTCCAAAATCTTATCTAATTGAGCAGATTGTTTGTTTGAAGTAAGTCTGTGAGGAAACGGAGCTTTTGGCTTAAAGACTTTTTCAATAGACACATCAGATTGGGGTTTTGAAGGTGGTTCATCGGAGGGTGATGACTCATTAGATTCAACTTCTTCAGGACTCTGGGGATTGGAAGATTGTTTAAGACTAGGATTCAAGAGTAACGGATTTGGTTCAGTTGTAAGCTTATCTTCTTCTTGAGTATTGACACCAGCATGATTATTGAATTGATTACCAGACCTTAGAGAGATAACAGAATTCACATTTTCATGAGACTTTTGATTTGGATGAAATTTAGGATTAATCTCGGGTTGACTAGGAAATCGATTTTTCTCTCTCTCACTGATGGTGTTTGCCAACTGACTAACTTGGACCTCTAGTTTAGATATGGCTTGAGCGTTGGAATTTATCAATTGCCTATCTTGGGTCATAGTGTTCATGAAATTTTGTTGAGATTTGATTAATGCCTCCATACTCTTTTCTAAAGAAGTAAATCTTTTGTCAGATTCGGCAAAACCAGGAGGATTCAAGGGGACTGAATTTTGATATTGACCGAGATTTTGTGGAGGATATGAGTTAGGATTTTGAGTTGGGTATGGACCAGGATTGGGTTTTTGAAAAGCAGGTTGAGAATTTTGGTTATACTGATTGTATTGACCTTGGTTCCATGAGAAATTTGGATGATTTTTCCAACCAGGATTGTATGTGGATGAATATGGATCATTCCTAACTCTAGATTGAAACATGACATTGGCTTGTTCAATTTCAGGACAATTTTCTATCAAATGAGTAGGAGAATTACAGTTTGCACACAGAAACACTTGTGAGGACACCTTGTTGGTTTCTAAGGCTTCTAGACGTCTAGTGAGTGTAGCTAACTTAGCTTCGGTTGCAATAGAATTACCAACTATGTGCACGCCCTTAGATTTTTCAGTTTCCTGACTGGGTTCCCTAGTTGACTCCCACAACATTGTTCTTTCAGCTAACTCTTCAAAAAATTGCCAAGCTTCTTCATCAGTTTTATCCATAAACTTACCATTACACATAGACTCTAACAAGGCAGTGGTTTGGCTATCTAAGGCTTCATAGAGAATTTTACAAAGTCTCCATTTTTCTATACCATGTTGAGGACACTTAGACAACAACTTTTGAAATCTATCAAAATATTTCCAAAAAGGCTCATTTCGATTTTGTTGAAATTGGTTGATTTCATTCCTAAGCCTGTTAGCCTTATGGTTGGGAAAATATTTTTTAAGAAATATAGCAACAAATCCCTCCCATGTGGAAATAGAATTAACGGGTAGACTATACAACCACTGTTTAGCATCTTCTTTTAAAGCAAAGTTAATGAGTCTAAGCCTAATGGAATCCTCACTTAGTTGTTGAAGTTTTTGTAAGGCACACACTTCCTCAAATTCTCGAATGAAAAGATATGGATCCTCTCCCTCTACCCCAGCAAACCTAGGTAACATGCTAATGTTATGATGTTTGATTTCAAAATTGTTTGCGGTTACTGCTGGTAGCACTATGCATGAGGGTTGAGCGGTACGAGCGGGGTAACAACGTTCTTTAAGAGAGACAGCCATGACGGTTGTTGGAATTTCTACTTCTTTTGACTCAATTTTAGTGGGTGAAGAGAAATCGAGTTGTCTTGCTATTCCAGGTAATGAAAGGTCGGATTGTCTCACTAATCTAGATGTATTATCTCGAACCCAAGTACTTTGCATACAAGAGAAACAATCAACTAAGCACGTAGCAGACAAGAGCTATAAGTAAACACCCAAGAATACGCAAAATCAAAAGAAAAATCTATCTTATCCTAAAAAAAATCTAGACCTTGCTCCTAACAATAAGATACTACTAAAAGTAACAGCTCAAAAAGCATTCGTCGTGACTGGCCAGGCAGGAGGAAGCATTGCCAAGAGGCTAACCACCATTCTAGGCACCAGTCTAAAGGCCAGGTAAGCTTTCGCTAGTCCTAGACACCACCGAAAAATACTTAGTGATTTGTTCCTCCTAGATTCTCTTCCTAGTTGAGCGCGATATCCTAGGGGCTAACGTCTAATTAATTTTATTAAGGAAAAAGGAATGCAAGATGAACGAATTAGTGATTTGTGGGCCAAGGAAAGAGTGATAAAATCCCTCACCTTATCTTGAAATTGGGTGGCGCCCTTAAGATTGATTTAATGATGCAACACACAAAGAACGAGAAATAAACACTTATGGATGCAATACACTATGTGTTCTATTCTAAATTGTACGTACCTCTTTCCTCCAGCAATCACCACAATTGTATAATATGGAAAGCGATAAAGACAATAAAGAAATCTAGATGATGTGCTCCTATGTGAGAGAATGAATGATGCAACAAATTGGTTTTTAACAAATAACTAACTAATATTTTTGGATTTTTCAAAATTTTAATTTTTTTGTGTTTTTCAATAATGATGGAAAGAAAATAGAGAGAGGTGATACGGAATACCGAAAAGCGCTTCCAAAAATTTCACAAGAGACGACGAGGCCTTCTAGCAATCTTCTTGTCCAAGCTTTCCTCCGCTTCAATGTACCCTAAAAGACAAACAATGCAGAACAAGAAACTAATCCGAAGAATTAAATATCAAGGAGTGAAAATTACCAATAATCCCCGGCAGCGGCGCCAAAAACTTGATGTGTAAAAATAATGTAAACTGCAAGCGCACAGTGTTCAGTTGTAGCAATCACAGATCGATCCACAGAGACTATGAATTTTCGAAACCCTAACAATTAACTCAGGCGAACTAGACAAATAAGATTTGAGTTGAGATTTGTTTAACCTAATTAACAATTAAAATCAAATATGGAAAACCTAGGAATCTGAATCCATTAATCAATCACAATTATTATCAACTCGCCCTAAAATCAATTCTCTTTCTTCACAAATAAGATATATCAATTAACGAGACAAGCATATACTATGAAACTTGTTATCTAACAATAACCTATCAAAACTTCATTGAGCAAGCATAGGCTATGAAAAATAAATCCGGTAACAATAATATATCAAAATCACTTTGTCAATTGAACAATTAAGCACCAAGAAAAATCATGAGAATCAATTAATAGAAACGAGAAGATATCAAGAATAATTAAATTAACTTCATCTTCATCCTAGGGCAAGAGATTTAGCTACACATAATTATAAAATTAACGAAACAATTAATGTGACACATATTAAACTAATTAAATAACACATAAACTAGGTGGCCAAATTAAGATACGAAAGTTAATGTTCGTAAAAACATCAACACATGCATGATATAACAGAAGGTAAAATCTATCTTATTGTGTACTTCTTGTCACCGAGAAGCACAAAACAAGTCACCAGAATAATGAATAAAAATGCTGCACGAAGTTGACACCGGAAACCAAACGAAAATAATTTGTTGAAAATAATACTATAACTAATAAACTGTTTGAATAGAAAAACGAATAAAAATCTAAAACTACTCCTAATTATTAATATAGTCTAAAATTCTAGGTGTCCCAAATACAAGAGGGGAGATCTATATATATAGGAAAAATAATGGGCTTGGGCTCTTTGATTGCAAATCGGATTCTGGAAATATTTCCTCAATTCCTTTTTCTTCTCCGATAAGTTTTCCAATTTTTCTCCAATTTCCTTTTGACTTCAAGTATTTCCATCTCCTTGCCTTTTTCACCTTTTTCTGCTTGAAATATGATTTTATTTATTTTCCTACAAAACAAAAGAAAACAATTTATTAAATAATAAAATTACGAAAACAAACATAAAATAGGTATTAAAAATGTATTAAATTATGGACCTATCATGTATCATATACATACAACAATATACACAATCATCTCATGATTATCAAATCCTCATGAATATCATATATTCAAAAACATATACATACATATATATATATATCAACACAAAAACATGGTAGATCGCAAATATGCATATATATCGAAAACTGTTAAACACGCAACCGAATTAAAACGTTTCGCAAGTAGCTCTGATGCCATTGAAGCGTTTCGAGCACATAAACGCAACGGAAAACGTAAAAATAAATCAAAATTCGAAACCCATCCTCAGGATCCATGCGAAAACAAAAGATTTAATTCGGAGATTAAGAACAAATACCTTAAGAAGTTTTAACAGTTCATTAATGGAAGATTAATGGATATCCAAAGCTTGTTCAATCACCATGTATCCCGCTCTCGCGATCTACACTCTACGTTATCCACACAAACGCTTTTCTTGAAGGATTGATGTGTACTAGCACCCGAAAACTGCTTTTTTTTCTCTCTCTCTCTTTTCTTGCTCTCATAAGCGGCTAGGGTTTTAATTTAAAAATGTTTTTCATCATTAAAATCAGCCCTCTTTTAGAGTTTATATAGAGAGGAAAATAGTTTTCTAATTATAATCCAATTATAATAAAATACTAATCCGAAATTCCAATTTATTATTTAATTAAGTCGCACTTAATTAATTAATAATTAATTTCAGAACTAGTTTAAGTAATTCCATTTTCTATTTAAATAATTAATCAAGTCATACTTAATTAATATTATAAATAGAATAAATTACTTATTTAAATTTAAATTCATAATTTAAATTATTTCTCCTTCAAGCGTTCTTTGTGTGTGACCCTGTAGGTTATTATTACGTTGGTAACAATTTTAATAACTAATTAAAATTGTAAACAATGAGCGGCATCTAGTAATACATCATTGCCACCCAAGTAATAATAATTAAATTGGTGATTCGATTAAGCCTTTCGTGAATAATGTTCCAGATAATATAATCCCTTTAAACTTAATATTATAGATTAAACTCGAGGCATGTAATGTGTCATCCTCTTCATAATTTAATCTTAGTTTTCTTGATCGATGAGTAGACTAATAAATCAAATCAACATTTGAGCATGGCCGTGCATTTCTTAGTCTCACTCAAACAAGAGGCCAATAATATCGCTCCTAAAATTAGGAGGGTTAAATCCCATCTAGATCATTCATATTTCTCATACAATTCATAATATACCCAATGTCCACTTTTATCATCACCCGGTCAAAGGTAACTTTTAATGTAATCAAAGTATATTAATTCTTGTATAAAAAAAATAATGATTTCAGGTCTAAGGATCATTACACCATTATCACAGTGAGAATTACTTATGACACTTTTAACATGTGTAATCTCACGGCGGGTCAATCCAGTGCCATATACTCTTACATGCACCTATGTTTTGACTTTAGTATCACCATACCTATGACGAATGAGATGTGGTCATCAGTCAACAAACATACTAGTCTCTGTGCATTATTATTGTCCTTAAATAATAACACTCGACTAGGGATATTTAGGAATAAAGATACTATTCATATAATCTCATTTTTAAGTCACATACTTAAAGATATCGAATACGTATCATAATTCCAAGGACATTTATTATGCTAACATTTATAACGCAGTAAATAAATACATAATAAACTAATAATAATAATCAATAAAACATAATTTATAATAATAAAATATTTTCTTTAAAACATAAAAGTATTGTCTCTAGAGCACTAATACTAACAGCAAAGATACGATACTTACCATAGTCTCCACGCGTCCTCATGAATCCCGTAAAGACTAGTAAATTACTAAGATTGATATAATTAACCCAAGAGACCCAAAATCTTTTGCAATATTATCAACAAATATGTTGCACCCAAGCCACTTGTAAAGCATCACTCTTCATCAAACTAATATTAACGTACCATTGCTTCATGTGCAGATTAAATTTATGAAAAACATGTGTCATGTAAAGCAGATCATAAATAATAACGTAAGATCGTTTGACAACATAGTTCAAAACAATCTAATAAAAAGAAAATAAGATGTTATGGTAGAACACCTGTATATAGTGATAAAAAGTCTAGATTCCACATAGTATTTAAACCGGAGTGATAATTCTTTCCGGAAGTCCCAAGGATTTAACTCTAGATTCCACTGTTGTCATAATCTTATGTATGAAAGTTGAGAGCTTGTAAATTTAAGACCATAAGAAAAACTATGAAACATCGGCATTAATATAAGAGATAACATAAACAATAAATAATATGAGATCTGCAATTAAAAAACTATAAAAATATAAACAAATAATTAAAAACACCACAACAAAGAAAAGGCTTAGAGAATACATACTGAAAATATTAAAAACGCAAGCCCTTAAAAGAATAGAGTGGACAAATTACATGAATAATTCTATGATGATAATAACTTTATATAGGATGAGAGATGTAAGTTTTAGAATTTGATTGAGTTTTTAATTTTTGAAAGACTTGTCTTTAATAATTACTATTTTTTAAAAATTAGAAACTAAAAAGGTTTCCTTTCTAAAAAATAGGGACTAAAGAAGGAAATTTAATTTTATTAAATTTAATTAAGGAGATCTAGAAAAATAGATAAATAGCTTTCAGATGATTTGAGAACCCCTGGGGTTTCCATTTATATATATAAAGATAAAAGAAGATAAAAGATTTTTCGAGTCTTTAATAATAATAATTCAAAAATTTGAGAGAATTAGAAAAATAAACCGAAGCAATTTGAGAGCCGACCGCACTCGTCAACTCCTTTACATCAGTACTAGTCGACTAAGTCGCGCTTCACAGCGGTCTTATAATAAATTTTTGGGAAATTATTAATAGTACCCCTCTCGTATTGACTTCTATGAATGGTACAATTTCGTAGTTTTGACTTACAAACGGTACCACTGTGTAATTATCTATCCATTAAAAATAGCATTCTGTCAACCCAAACATTAACTAAACTTTAAATTATTAAAAAAATACATGCATACTAAATAAAACTTGGAAAATTATTAATAGTACCCCTCTGGTATTGACTTTTATGAATGGTACCACTTCGTACTTTTGACTTATAAATGGTACTTGATAGGTCCATAATTTAATACATTTTTAATACCTATTGTTAGGAATATGTTGTTCTTGATGATAAGCATAAAACACTTAGTAGAATTTGTGTAAAGTCAATTTTGTAGCTGTCAACGAAATAGCATGCTTAGCAGTGTTTCGTTGACAGGAAGCTCATCAACGAAATGAGTGTTGTAGCAATTGCATTGTACAATACTTCACAGTATGATAGGCATTCTATTATATGTTGTAGATAGGTTTTCTAAGTCATGTTGACTATGTACTAGATAGGCAAAATAGGTTGGTTAATTGTAAATATGTTATGCCTTGTAATTCTGCCTAAGTGAAGACATGTCAACGGTATGAAGATTACTCTGTCAACGGTATGGAGTTTACCCATCAACGAAACGAGGGAAACACCATCAACGGAATGAAGAATGAAGCTATCAACGAAACACATCTCCTTGCTATCAACGAATCAATGTTGCTTTTTGAACAGTTGACAAAGTGATAGTGACAGTTTACTGAACAGATCTAAAAGGAGATATGGAAGTGTACTTTGCATTGGAAACCATCAAAGTGGTTACTGGAAATAAGGAAACATTCCAATTTCCAATAAGGCTCTTGGGAATGATTATAATGAGCATGAAGACAAAAGCAAAGATCTCCAAGGACCATTGGACAAAAGGAATGAAAAGCAAGCTACTGATGGTTACTTCTATTATTCTTTAGTTTAACCAAATGTAGAATTGTAAACTTGGGGTTTTATAACCAAGTGTAGCAGTCACTTTAGAAATAGAGAAGAAAAACAAATAGATTGTATTAGCTATTTTTGAGAGCATTTCTTCTCTACAACATTGTAACTGAGCAGCTGTGAACATTTGTATCACAGATTATTTCCGCAATAAAAACACTTCAGTTGGATCATCAAACAATCCAACTGAATTATTTATATCTTGTGTTTTTATTTATTCAGTTCAGTTTAATTTCATAAAGTGTTTAGTTTCAAGAAAATATCAAGAATTGTATTCAACCCCCCCCCCCCCCCCTTCTACAATTCTGTTAGGTCATTTGGGAATAACAATTGGTATCAGAGCAAGCTTCTAACATACAAGAAGTTTAAAGATCAAGACCAAAAACAGAAACCATGGTGAAGAAGGATGCAGGTGTGAAGATACCAGTTCTTGATAAAGACAATTACTTTCACTGGAAAGTAAAGATGCATTTACATCTCATGTCTATGGATGAGAGGTATGTAGACTGCATTGAGAAAGGTCCACACGTTCCCATGAAGCTTGACTCTAGAGTTGGACTGCCAGATGATGCACCTGATGTAGAGATTCCAAAAACTGTCTCAGAATGGACTGTTGAAGATATTGCAGAAGTTCATAAAGACAAAAGGACCATGAACATTCTGTTTAATGGTTTGGAGCAAGAGATGTTTGACAATGTTATCAACTGTACAACCTCTAAGGAAGTATGGGATACTGTTAGAACACTCTGTGAAGGAACTGAGCAAGTCAGGGAAAATAAAATGCAACTTCTTATACAACAATATGAGCATTTTCATTTTAAAGCTGGTGAAACCCTAAATGACACGTTCAGTAGGTTTCAAAAGCTTTTGAATGGATTAAAGTTGTATGGGAGGATCTATCAAACCAAGGATTCAAACCTTAAATTTCTTAGAGCTCTTCCAAAAGAATGGAAGCCTATGACTGTTTCTCTCAGAAACACTCAAGAGTACAAAGACTACACTCTTGAAAGGCTTTATGGAACCTTGAAGACTTATGAGCTGGAAATGGAGCAAGATGAAGAAATTGAAAAGGTACAGAAGAAGGGTGGATCTATTGCATTGATTGCATCAGTGAACCAACTTGAAGATGACAATAAAGAAGCTGCAAAGGCCACAACTAGTCGATCTAGTTGTAGGAGTGATGTTAGCAAGGGTAAAGACAAGATGACAGAAGAAGAAGAATCAGAACCAGCTAACTTGGAGGACTTAGATGAGATTGATGAACACATTGCTTTTCTGTCTAGAAAATTCTCTAAGTTCAAGTTCAAAAGAAACTCAGAAGCAAGGCCACCAAGAAGAGACTTTCAACCTAGCAAAACAAACTGGATTGAAAAGTCTAAGTCAAAATGTTTCAATTGTGGAATGCTTGGTCACTTTGCTGGAGACTGCAGAAAGCCCAAGGTTGAGAAGGGCAACAGGAAATTTGAGCCTGTTGATTATAAAAAGAAATACTTTGAACTTCTCAAACAAAAAGAAAAGGCTTTCATGTCTCAGGAGTATGATTGGGCTGGTAATGGTGAAGATTCTGATGATGATGTTGAGTATGTCAACTTGGCTCTTATGGCTGACAATCATGAGCAGGAAGCAAGTTCCTCAAGCAACCAGGTAACAATTACTAATCTTTCTGAGCTTTCTAAAGAGGAATGCGACAATGCAGTAAATGAAATGTCTACTGTATTATATAATTTGCGTGTTACTCTTAAATCACTTACTAAAGAGAATTCAAGAATAAAAGAGACCAATCTGCTCTTAAGTGATAGGAATGCAATGTTAGAAGCACAGCTCATTGAATTTGAGAAAATGAGATGTGTTAGTAGGGATGCTAAGAAGGAACTTGAGAACGTGTTACAAAGGGAAGAAATTCTTAGAACACAACTTGAGATAGAACAAAGTGTGATTGCAAAATGGAAGGATGCCAGGAATGTTGCTACCAACATAATTAATGTTCAAGGCGTGGAATCCTTCTGTGAGCAATCATGGGAAAGTAACAAAGAGAAGCTAGGGTATGTTGGTGAAACCTTAGAATCAGGAACAGAGTCAACAAACAACAATGATCATTTGTTGAAGGTTGATATGTCAACGGAATGCAATGTTTCGTTGACACATGAACCATCAACCGATCAGGCTGTTTCGTTGACAGACAAAAGAAAAGATAAACTCACTAGACTTAATGACAAGTATGGTCCTGTCACCAAGAACTTTGTTCAAGGTGAGTCTAGTATTTTAAAGAAAATTGAGAAGCCTGTTGAGAGAGCTAATGTAGGTCACTTGTCTAACAAGAAATTGAAAGACAAGGTAGAGAAAGTTCATAATGAGGCTAAGGGAAATAAAAAGAATAACAGGAATGGCAAAGTAGGAATTAACAAACACAACAATTACACACCTGATAAATATGCTCCTAGAAAGACATGTGTTAATTGTGGAAGTGTTAGTCATTTGTCTACTAACTGCAAATCTGTTAAGAAAACTCCTAATGTGAGAATGCCCAAGCCTGCAATGAACAGTTCCATGCCTACAATGCCTGTTATGTCTAACATGTTTGCTCCATATGCACAATTTCAGAATCCATATGCTAGCATGCCATTTGTGTCTAATCCTTACATGAATATGTTTAACATGCCACAAATGCCATGGAACATGAATAACATGATTGTTCCTCCAACTATGCATGCTATGAATGAAAATATGAGCAACCCTCAGAAATCAACACCAAGGGTAAAGATTGATTTGAATCAATCTGAGCCCAAAGTGAAAAATGGTACAAAAGGGAATGCAAAGGCTAACAAGACAGGACCCAAGGAAACTTGGGTACCAAAATCGACTTGATTTGGTTTTATTGTGTGCAGGGAGACAAAAGGAATCTTTGGTACTTGGATAGTGGTTGTTCAAGACACATGACTGGTGATTCTACCCTGCTCACAGAGTTTCAGGAAAGAGCTGGCCCTTGTATTGCTTTTGGAGATGACAGCAAAGGCTACACAAAGGGATATGGCTTGATTTCAAAAGAGAATGTCATCATAGATGAGGTTGCATTGGTGGATGGTCTTAAGCACAACTTGCTTAGTATCAGCCAACTTTGTGACAAAGGATTTTTAGTTATTTTTTCTAGAGAAGCCTGTGTTGTTTCTAAAGGAGGAAACAACAATGTGGTAATGACTGGATTCAGAAGGGGGAATGTGTACATTGCTGACTTTAGTAGCACAAGTTCAGACACCATCACTTGTCTTTTCAGCAAGGCAAGCAAGGATGAAAGTTGGTTATGGCACAAGAAGTTATCCCATCTGAATTTCAAAGTTATGAATGATTTGGTGAGGAAAGATCTTGCTAGAGGAATTCCACAGGTGGAGTTCTCCAAGGATGGTTTGTGTGATGCCTGTCAAAAGGGAAAACAGAAGAAGGCATCATTCAAAAGCAAGACAGAGTCATCAATTGTCCAGCAGCTTGAATTGCTTCATATGGACCTATTTGGCCCTGTAAATGTTATGTCCATCTCAAAGAAGAAATACTGTCTTGTGATTGTTGATGATTTTTCTAGATTTACATGGACTTTCTTTTTGCACTCTAAAGATGAGGCAAGTGAAATCATTATCAATCACATCAAGATGGTAAGCAATCATCCTGATTTCAAAGTAAGAAGGATTAGGAGTGACAATGGGACAGAATTCAAGAATTCAAGCATGAAGGTGTTCTGTGAAGAAAATGGTATTTTGCATGAGTTTTCAGCAGCAAGAACACCACAGCAAAATGGTGTAGTTGAAAGGAAAAACAGAACACTTATTGAAGCTGCAAGGACAATGCTAGATGAATCAAAGTTACCTACATATTTTTGGGCTGAGGCAGTTAACACAGCTTGCTTTACTCAAAATATTTCTTTGATTAATCAGGCCAAAGGAATGACCCCTTATCAGTTACTCAAAAGAAAGAAGCCACTATTGGATTTTCTTCATGTCTTTGGATGCAAGTGCTTTGTTCTGAGAAATCAAGCTGAGCATTTGGGGAAATTTGAAGCAAAGGCAGATGAAGCAATATTTGTGGGATATGCAGCAGGGAAAGCTTACAGGGTCTATAATCTCAGAATCAACATTGTTATGGAATCTGTACATGTTGTTTTTGATGATCTCAAAATCCAAGGTCTCTGTGATGAAGGTTTCCATGAAAGTCTTTCTTTTGAAAATAAGGAAGGAGATCAAGTGAATCATGATAAGGCTACTGAGAAACAGCCTAAAGTTGTTGTATCTAGCACAGATGAAAGCAGCAGTGAAGATGAAATTGCTGCATTAAGGTTAAAAAGGATAGCAGCTAGCAGACCAAATGGTCATTTCGTTGACAGTCATGATGGTGGATTCGTTGACAGTCAGAATGAGCGTTTCGTTGACAGCCAAAACGGTCATACCGTTGATAGTCATAGGAATACTTCTAGAAGTGATCACTTAGGGACAACAAACTCAGGGGGAGTTTCTCAAGGACAAATATCCAATCAAGGCAATCATGATCATGAAGCTACGTCTTCAAGAGCAAATCTACCTCCCTCAAGGAAATGGACTAAAGATCATCCCTTTGAACTTATTATAGGTGATGTCTCTTCAAAAGTCCAAACTAGAAGAGCAACTCAAGAAGAATGTCTATATAGTAGCTTTCTGTCTCAAGATGAGCCAAAGAAAGTTGAGGATACACTTCTAGATCCAGATTGGGTTTTAGCCATGCAAGAAGAGCTAAACCAATTTGAGAGAAACAATGTTTGGAAGCTGGTGCCCAGGCCTAATGACAGGAGTGTTATAGGCACAAAGTGGGTGTTCAGAAACAAGATGGATGAAAATGGCATAGTCACAAGGAACAAAGCTAGATTGGTTGCAAAAGGCTATTCACAGGAAGAAGGAATTGATTTTGATGAAACCTTTGCTCCTGTTGCAAGACTAGAAGCAATAAGGATTTTCCTAGCCTATGCAGCCCATGCAAATTTCAAGGTCTATCAAATGGATGTGAAGAGTGCTTTTCTGAATGGGGAATTGGAAGAGGAGGTGTATGTAAGTCAACCTCCTGGTTTTGAAGATGATGATTTTCCAGACTATGTGTACTTCCTTCTCAAAGCACTCTATGGTTTGAAACAAGCACCTAGAGCCTGGTATGACACTCTCTCACAGTTCCTCCTTGAGAATCATTTCACTAGAGGTACTGTAGATAAAACTCTTTTTCACAGGGTTGTAAATGGCTCTACTTTACTTGTTCAAATTTATGTAGATGATATAATCTTTGGGTCTACAGATGTGAAACTTTGTCAAAAGTTTGCCAAGCTTATGCAAAGTAAGTATGAAATGAGCATGATGGGAGAATTAACTTACTTTCTTGGTCTTCAAGTAAAGCAAGTTAATGAAGGCATTTTCATTAGTCAAACAAAATACATTCATGATTTATTAAAGAAGTTTAACCTAATGGAATGCTCTCCTGCCAAAACTCCCATGCCTACTGCCACCAAACTTGAATTGAATACTAAGGAAAAATCTGTGGACATTTCAAGTTACAGAGGCATGGTAGGCTCACTTTTATATTTAACAGCTAGTAGACCTGATATTATGTTTGCTACATGTCTATGTGCTAGATTTCAGGCTGATCCTAGAGAATCCCATTTAGTTGCTATTAAAAGAATTTTCAGATATCTCAAAGGAACACCAAACCTTGGCATTTGGTATCCTAGAGAATCTGGTTTTGAACTAATTGGTTATTCAGATGCAGATTTTGCAGGATGTAAAATTGACAGGAAAAGTACAACTGGAACCTGTCAATTCCTAGGAAACAAGCTTGTGTCATGGTTCAGCAAGAAACAAAACTCAGTTTCTACCTCCACAGCTGAGGCTGAGTATATTGCAGCTGGAAGTTGTTGTGCACAGATTTTATGGATGAAAAACCAACTACTTGATTATGGATTAAGAGTTGAGAAAATTCCTATTTTCTGTGACAACACTAGTGCCATTGCCATTACTGAGAATCCAGTGCAGCATTCAAGGACCAAGCACATTGACATCAAGTACCATTTCATTAGAGAACATGTTATGAATGGTACTGTGGAGTTACATTTTGTTCCAAGTGAACAACAACTTGCAGACATCTTTACCAAGCCACTTGATGAATCAACATTCTCAAGATTAGTAAGTGAGCTAGGTATGCTAAATTTCTCTTAATTATTTTTGAGATATTTGCAAGTTAAAATGCAGCCAGAAATTTTCTATGTTTTTCTGTGAATGAATTTTCTCAGGAAAAGGTAAAATTTTGTCTAAGTCAAAATTACTATGCCAACGGAATGCACCATTTCGTTGACAGTCTTAGCACTTTTCTGGGTGTTTCGTTGATAGTTCTTTTGTATCAACGAAACGCAGTTTTATCAACGAAATAGACGGGACCTTAAACGCCCAATTCTGATTCGTTGATATAAAGCGCTTTTAATCTGAACCGTTAAAAAATTGACACGTCTTTTACCACGATCTATGCATACACCCCTGTAAGTATAAATCATGGTAATACTTTAAGAGTAACGGTTATATTTTTAAGCCAATCCAGTAATTTACATTTATTATTGGATTCATTTTCTGAGAATTTTTGGGGGAGTATTTAAGAAATTTTATTTTCATTATTTCTTTTTACCTGTTCTCAAAAATTCCAAAGGCTTTTTCTCTCTTCTTCTCTCTAACAAGCAATTCAGTTCGAAGCTTTCCTTTAATCAACAATGGCACCTATAGTCAAGCTTATGTCTGCTGGAGGGTTCATCTATGAGAAGAACAACTCCATCCCTTTTGTTGTCAAGGAAAACCCGAACAGACTGTTCTTCAAAATGATGGATTTCATGAAGAATTGCAAGTTGAGCTATGCAATGTTTCACTCTACACCACTCTACAATGAGATAATCGAGGAAATTTGGACCTCATGTGAGTATAGTGGAACACACTGCACACTAAAATTCACTCTTCAAGGTAATGAGTACATAGTTAATTCTGATGTTTTGCAAGCATGTTTACATATTCCTGATAATAACTGTGATGCTTTGCCTACTAACACTGAAATAACTACCATGTTAAATTCTATAAACTACTCTTTACCTACTGATAATCTGGGTAGAATAATTAGGAGAGGTTTGGTTAGGGAATACAGTTATTTAGCTGATGCATTCATTAAGGTCTTTTCTGGAAAGATTAGTAATTTTGATGCATTAACTAACTCTATGTTAATTCTCCTAACCATGCTTCTAAATGATAGATATCACAACTTTAGCACCCAACTTATGTATGAAATTGGTGCTAAGTTGGGTGACAAAGCAAATAGGAAGAAAAATATCTATTATGCTAGGTTTCTGATGATGTTGGCTAACCATGTTAGTCCAGCACCATTAGTTATCTCTAACCCTAATGCCAGGTTCGAGTGCTTTGTGCAAGAAAAGAGAGTATTGACAGACATACTGAGGCTGAACCACAATGGTGATGTTCCAGTGGTGTATCTGCCAATCATTGAGGTAACTACTACTATCCCTGTTAGTGTAGCTAACACCTCTACTGTTTTACCTTCCAATGTTGCTATGGAGTCTGTAGCTGTGACCCAACAGGCTCCTACCCTAGCAACAAAACCAAAAACAAAGAAATCCTCCAAGCCAACCTCAGGTGCTTCTCAAAAGGCACCTGTTGTAAAAACGACCACACAACCTAAGGGGAGTGAGTCTGGAGTTGTGAGAGGTGAGGGAAGGGGTGAACATCAAAGAAACCCCAAGGATAAGGAAGGACAGGTTAGTGTGTACCAGCCAAGCCCCATTGTGTCTTCCCAACAAGGCACAATGAGTAACATGGATTTAAACACAAGTCTAATTGCATCCTCCCAAAAGGATGTGATTATTGAAACAAGCTCTCCTCCTAGAGTACAGTCCAAAAGGGTAAGGGACACTTCAAGCCCAAAGTCTACATTTTCCCAATACCAAAGGAGAGTGAAGCAAAAGTCCAAGGGTACACAGGGTGCACACACACTGGAAGCAACACTTCCAGTTTCTCAAATTCAGTTTGATGTAACCCCTATCATTTCTCTGGGGTTACAGTCCTCTTCTCTAAACATCAATCTTGAATTATCTCCATCAAATTCACCAACTCAATCTTTGGATGTGGACATGATCCATACATCTATTCCTGATTCTCCAACTCTAATCTTGGAGAAGCCCCACTCTGAAGCTGGTGGCCATCACTTGCTAAGTGATTTGTTGGGCCATCAACCAATTTTTCCTGAAATTGCAAGGGGATCTGTGGACCAATCTCTAAAATCAATCACCACAGACTCTACTGTAATTTCTCATTCTCAAAGTGCTTTCTTGACTTCATCAACGAAACAGTCTATTTCGTTGACAAGTGTTTCTCCATCAACGGTATCCATACCGTTGACAGTTCAAACTACCATTCCGTTGATAGTTCACTCTGCACCTTTAATTGAAAATCAAGTTGTTCCCACAACTAGTGCAGATGATCTAGTGGTAGTTGAGACACTTCTAGGACTGAGAGGGAGTGAAACTGAGAGGCTGGCTTGCAGCCAGGCAAAAGGAGAGAATGTGAGTGAGAGGCTGGCTATTTCTTCCAGCCAGGCAAAAGGAGAGATTGAGAGTTCCACCTTAGAAGGTGAAGGTGAGGGTGTGAGAGGTGTGAGCCATGGGGAGCCCATGATGCAAGAACAGAGTGGAGAGAGAGAAGGGACTACAGGAGAAATAAGGATGGAAGCAGCCATTGCTAATGAGTTAATGGAGGTCAGTGAGGGAGAAAGGGAACTTACTTTCCAAGAGGTTTATCAGCAAACTCTGGATAGTATTTCCCTGGATCCTGAGACCTTTACTCATCCTGTGTCAGCCTATCAAATTTTGGCTCAACAGGGCAATGTGGAGGCAGAGAGGTCACTACAACTAATTCACACAACTGCATCAATGCAAAGAGCAAAGGATGCCTTGACCAATCTACCTCCAGGAGCTGAAGCAAGTGGAGACTTTGATTTTTCTGATAATGAGGATAGCTTTGGTGACACTCTACAGGTGGCCACTACTGCACAGACTGGGACTTCTGTGGTGCCTCCTACACCAAACTGGCTTTCTCAAGATATGCATGGTAGAAGCAATTTGGATGCTGCTATCACAAGGCAGTACAAAGAAGCATATCTAGCTCATGAGTCTGCAGGAGCAAGGGACAAGAAATTCTACAAAGCCATAATGGATTCTCTGGAAATTCAAAGGCTACAAATGTTGCAGACAAGGATTGAGGCTACAGAGATCAAGGATTCAATCAGCAACCTTAGGGCTGCTAATGATAGGAGGCTAGATGAAAAGCTTCCTCTTCTCACTGTGTCCAGGATGAACAGGTTTTTCTCTAAAGAACCTGAAGTGGATTCCTCCTTGAAGACTCTCTCTTCTAGAGTGGACAAGGTGGAAGCCACTCTATCACAGATGCAAAAGGAACAGGAGAAACAAACTCAACTATTGGCCCAGCTAGTGGCAGCTCAAGGACTCCCAGCCATCTCTTTTGATGATAACAAAAAGGGGGAGAAATCTAAGGAGCTAGACATTCAGATTACCAAGGTTATGGTCCCAGCCATTTCCCTACCAAAGGAGCCATTAGCAATGGGGGAGCTTGGCAAGCAGCAAAAGGATGGTATTGACCTTATACAAGAAGCTTCTATGAGGATGAGACTTGCAGAACAAATCAAAGAACATTGGTCCAACATAGAAGCAAAGTTCAAGAAGATTACTGAAGATAAGGACTCAAATCCATCAACGGAACAGCCATCAACGAATGCCATGGCACTAGCATCAACGGAATGGGAGCCACAGACAAATTCTTTCCATCACCAAGAGCCCCTTCTACATGGAGTCACTCAAGGACCAAGGAAGGAAAAAGGACAAACTTCATGCATTAGGGATGTGGAACAAGCTACAATTCAAAGAAGCCTATCTCCCAAGTCTCCTGCTAAACCAAAGGGCAAAAACATAGCAAGGACTTTCTATCCTGCACCTTATCCAGATGAGCACAAGCTTCTTGGTCTACTCATCACAAAAAGCAAGGAAAGTAATGATTATGAGATAAGGAAGCAAAGGGCAATTGTCTACAGGAATGGACAACAAATCTGTGTTTGGGCTGGTCATCCAAACTTTGCTGAAGCCAAGGCTGAGGAATCAGAAAGAGCAGCTATGCAAGCTCTTGCAGTAGCTCAAGCTCTAGATGAAGAAGAAAGGAAGCAAGAGGAAAGCACTAGAGAGGAAAGGAGTTCAAAGAAGAGCACAAGGCAACCCAAAGAGAGAGCTAGGAGAAACATAGACTTTGAGAGTGCTGATTCTCAGAGTACTGCATCAGACTCTTCTATACCTATTGCACCTCCAACAATTGCTAATCCAGTTTTTGAGGGAAAGTTGGCCTGTGATCCTGCACATCCTGTCAATTTTCATGATCAACCAATCATGCCAAAAGAGGAACCAATTGATTTTGATGAGGCATACTTTCCAAAGTTCTTGTTAGAAAAGGACCAACCAATGAAGACAAAGAAGAGGCCTGTCAAAGCAAAGCCTGTTTTTGTGAGAAAGCCACAATCTCAAAAACCCCCTGCAAACCCAGAGGACTGCATGTACATTGCTGACATCAGGGAAGAATCCAGTCTACATCTTGACTTAGACAACCTGGTGGAAGTAAGGGGAATTGCAGCTTCTCAAAAGTTGCCTGAAAGACTAGTGTTCACATTCAAGGGTGGTAGAGAACAAGTGTGGCCTCTCTACAGAATTTTAGGAGAAGACTATCAAACACTACTCTCAGTGTTTAGATGCTTGAAAAAGGACTTTGGTTTCACCAAAACAGCCAAGTCTGAGGTGGTCTCCAAAATCTGTCAGTTAAAGGCTAGCTGGAACAAGCCTGAGGCTCTTCCAAGGATACTTAGAGTTCCCTCAACAGGAAAGAAAATCCATCTTCAACCTTATTGGATGATGGAGTTTAAGGACAAGGACAATTGCAGAAGATTCTTCAGAATGGAAGACCAGCTGGAGAAGGCATCTAATCAAACTCTAAAGCTGATGCAATCCAAGCTTGGTGATCAAGATGAAGAGGAGAAAATCTTCTACAGAAGACTACAGGTCCAGATTGAGGAAAACAACTCCAAGAGAGGGAAGAAGACTATGCCACAAAGAAGTCACAGATGAAACATTTGCTCAGACTAGAGGAGCACTTGTGGGCATTAGTCTTGTAAGTCTTATATTTTGTCTATAAAGTTTTGAAGCTTAATACATTTTCTACTTTTGTAATTTATGATGTATCTGAGTGTTTTTGTTATCATCAAGTCTCTTGATTTATGGCTGTTATTCTATCAGTCATAAATTGGGGGAGATTGTTAGGAATATGTTGTTCTTGATGATAAGCATAAAACACTTAGTAGAATTTGTGTAAAGTCAATTTTGTAGCTGTCAACGAAATAGCATGCTTAGCAGTGTTTCGTTGACAGGAAGCTCATCAACGAAATGAGTGTTGTAGCAATTGCATTGTACAATACTTCACAGTATGATAGGCATTCTATTATATGTTGTAGATAGGTTTTCTAAGTCATGTTGACTATGTACTAGATAGGCAAAATAGGTTGGTTAATTGTAAATATGTTATGCCTTGTAATTCTGCCTAAGTGAAGACATGTCAACGGTATGAAGATTACTCTGTCAACGGTATGGAGTTTACCCATCAACGAAACGAGGGAAACACCATCAACGGAATGAAGAATGAAGCTATCAACGAAACACATCTCCTTGCTATCAACGAATCAATGTTGCTTTTTGAACAGTTGACAAAGTGATAGTGACAGTTTACTGAACAGATCTAAAAGGAGATATGGAAGTGTACTTTGCATTGGAAACCATCAAAGTGGTTACTGGAAATAAGGAAACATTCCAATTTCCAATAAGGCTCTTGGGAATGATTATAATGAGCATGAAGACAAAAGCAAAGATCTCCAAGGACCATTGGACAAAAGGAATGAAAAGCAAGCTACTGATGGTTACTTCTATTATTCTTTAGTTTAACCAAATGTAGAATTGTAAACTTGGGGTTTTATAACCAAGTGTAGCAGTCACTTTAGAAATAGAGAAGAAAAACAAATAGATTGTATTAGCTATTTTTGAGAGCATTTCTTCTCTACAACATTGTAACTGAGCAGCTGTGAACATTTGTATCACAGATTATTTCCGCAATAAAAACACTTCAGTTGGATCATCAAACAATCCAACTGAATTATTTATATCTTGTGTTTTTATTTATTCAGTTCAGTTTAATTTCATAAAGTGTTTAGTTTCAAGAAAATATCAAGAATTGTATTCAACCCCCCCCCCCCCCCCTTCTACAATTCTGTTAGGTCATTTGGGAATAACACCTATTTTATGTCCGTTTTCGTAATTTTATTATTTAATAAATTGATTTCTTTTGTTTTGTAGAAAAATAAATAAAATCAGATTTCAAGCAGAAAAAGGTGAAAAAAAGTAAGGAGGTGGAAATACTTGAAGTCAAAAGGAAATTGGAGAAAAATTGGAAAACTTGTCGGAGAAGAAAAAGGAATTGAGGAAATATTTTTATAATCCGATTTGTAATCAAAGAGCCCAAACCCATTATTTTTCCCTATATATATGGATCTTCTCTATTGTATTTGAGATACCTAGAATTTAATTGTTATTTGCTTCTTTGTTTAATATTTTAGCTGGTAAATTTATTCGGCAACACTCTGCTTTTACTCTGTTTTTCAGTTAATAAAATACTAATTGTTTGATTTTATATTTACCTTGTCAACTGTTTACGTGCCTAAATCTTTAATTCATTATCATTGTTTATACAAACCAGTTTTCATCTGATTACGTCCATGCGTTAAAAGTTCCTGACAACCTTTTTACATGTTCTTGCATTAATTGTTTTTAAACCATTAATTAGTCCTAAGTTTAATGTTTATTATTAGCTTGTTTATTTATTGTTCAGTTAATTTTATAAATATGTGTAGCTAATTCTCTTGTCCTAGGATGAAGATGAAGTTAATTTAATTATTATTGATATATTCTCGTTCCTATTAATTGGTTCTCATAATTTTTCTTGGTGCTTAATTGTTTAATTGATACAGTGATTTTGATATATTATTGTTACAAGATTTATTTTTCATAACCTATGTTTGCTCCTTGAAGTTTTGATAGGTTCTAGTTGATATTAATTGTGATTGATTAATGGATTTGGATTCCTAGGTTTTTTTATTTTATTTTAATTGTTAATTAGTTTAAACAAATCTCATCTCAAATCTTATTGTCTCCTGAGTTAATTGTTAGGGTTTTCGAAAATTCATAGTCTCTGTGGATCGATATGTGATTGCTACAACTAAAAACTGTGCGCTTGCAGTTTACATTATTTTTACACATCACTAATAGTAGGTGATTTGTAAATGGTCAATTCACCTATTAAAATCAAGTCCAAGTCTAAAACAGTGCCCGCAAGGTCCACAATGTCTTCGTAATCAATAACAATATCTAACAAATTACAACCTCCTTAATATCCAATCATTTGCACAATGGTACCGTTTGTAAGTCAAAAGTACGAAGTGGTAACATTCATAAAAGCCAATATGAGAGGGGCACTATTAATAATTTCCCAAGTTTTATTTAGTATGCATGTCTTTTTTTTTAATGATTTAACGTTTAGTTAACGTTTGGGTTGACATAATGCTATTTTTAATGGATAGATAAATACACAATGGTACCGTTTGTAAGTCAAAAATACGAAGTGGTACCATTCATAAAAGCCAATACGAGAGGGGTACTATTAATAATTTCCCTAAATTTTTTAATTCTAAATATAAATAAGCAATGAATTTTTTTAATAATAATATCTATAATATCTTATGATTTTGTGAACACAGTCACAAATTAAATTTACATAAACAATAAAAAAATTCATATATAGATACTATTTTATAATAGACGAAACATTAAAAGTTTGGTTGGTCGTTTGGTACTTAGTGATTTTACTTAATTACCTTTACTTATTTTTAGAAAGAAATTATTAAAAAATAACATTGTTTATAACCAATTACCTTTTCAGCTAAAATACATTACCTTTTCCTATTTTTTCTAACAAAATCCTCTATTTTTCTAAAAAAAATCACGAGCAATTACCTTTTTCAACTAAAACATGTTACTTTTTCTATTTTTTCTTACTGAAACCCCCGTTTTTCCAAAAATATTACAGGCAAACCCGTACTGATTTATTTTAAAACATATTTTAATACTTTTAATTATGAGCAATTACCTTTTTCAACCAAAACATGTTATTTTTTCTTACTAAAACCCCTCCTTTTCCAAAATTATCACGGGCAAACCGTTACTTATTTAAAACTTTTAATTATTTAAAAAAGTTCTATATTGTCTTATAATAGACGAAACATTAAAAGTTTGGTTGGTTGGTACTTTGTTACTTTACTTAATTACCCTTACTTATTTAAAAAAAATTATTATTAAATAATAACATTATTTATAACCAATTACCTTTTCAGTTAAGATACATTATCTTTTCTATTTTTTCTAAAAAATCCTCTCTTTTTCTAAAAAAAATCACGGACAATTACCTTTTTCAACTAAAACATGTCACTTTTCTATTTTTCATTACTAAAACCCATGATTTCCCAAAAATATCAAGGGCAAACCCGTACTTATTTATTTTAAACATATTTTAATACTTTTAATTACGGGCAATTACCTTCTTCAACCAAAACATGTTACTTTTTCTATTTTTCCTTACTAAAACTCCTCCTTTTCCAAAAATATCACAGGCAAACCGTTACTTATTTATTTTAAAACTTATTTGAATACTTTTAATTATTTGAAATAGTTTAACAGGCTTACTAATTTTTTGAACAAATGAAATTAATAAAAATAACAATTATTAAAAATTATCCAGGAATCGCACGGGTTTTAAGTTAGTATATAATTATTAAAAATACTATTATATAATAGACGAAACATTAAAAGTTTGGTCGGTTGTTGGTCGGTATGGTACGTTGTGATTTTACTTAATTGTCTTTTCTTAAATTCGTGTTTTTACTTAATTAACCTTACTTATTTATAGAAATATATTATTAAATAATAATATTACATATTTATAACCAATTACCTTTTTCACCTGAAATACATTATTTTTTTTATTTTTTCTAACAAATTCCCCTACTTTTTCAAATATATCACGGACAATTACTTTTTTTATCTAAAACATGTTAGTTTTTCTATTTTTCCTTACTAAAACCCCCCATTTTCCAAAAATATCACGAACAAACCTTTAGTTATTTATTTTTAAACCTAATATTATAATTATTTTTTAAAAAGTTTACCTATTTTAACATGCCTACTTATTTTTCTTAACAAATGCAATTACTAAAAATATTAAAATATAAATAATCAAATACCTAATTATAACCAATTACCTTTTCAGCTAAAACACATTATAGATTTTTTATAACAAAGTCCCTCATTTTCTAAATGGGTTAAATGGCATTTAGGTCACTGTACTGACTGCTAATTTTCAATTGGGTCATCCAACTCAAAAAGGTTTCAATTAGGTCACAAATCAGATAAAAGTTTTCAATTAGGTCACTGGACGTTAACGTCGCATTGACAATTAACGGAGTTCTGTCTAAGAGTGCCAGCTCGGTGCCATATATGTATAAAAAACAACCATCTAGTCCTAGCACTGGTCTACATTCATTTTTCCAAGCATTCTTGCATGCATCATAACATACATATATTCTTTTAAATCTGCTAACATCTCCTTCTTGCGACACTATTAGACATATATGGCACCGAGCTGGAACTATTAGACAGAACTCCGTTAATTGTCAATACGACGTTAACGTCCAATGACCTGATTGAAAACTTTTATGTGATTTATGACCTAATTGAAACCTTTTTGAGTTGGATGACCCAATTGAAAATTAGCAGTCAGTACAGTGACCTAAATGCCATTTAACCATTTTCTAAATATATCACGGAAAATTGTTTTTTTCAATTTACTTTTTCTATTTTTCTCACTAAAATCCATTCTTTTTCTAAAAATATAACGGACAAACCCTTTACTTATTTATTTCAAAACGTATTTAAATAATTTAAATTATTAAATTTTAAAACCTCATTTTCCAAAAATATCAGGGGCATTTACCTTTTTAAACTAAATATATGTTACATTTTTTATTTTTGCATACTAAAACCCCTCTTTTTCCAAAAATATAACGAGCAAACCCTTACTTATTTATTTTAAAATTTGTTTTAATGTTTTTAATTAATTAGAAGTGTTTAGCTATTTTAACATGCCTACTTATTTTTTAACAAATACATTAAAAAAATAATAATAAAATAACAATTAACAATCCGTGCATCGCACGGGTTTTAAGCTAGTGTATATATATATATATATATATATATATATATATATATATATATATATATATATATAGGTCATTGCTCCATGAAGAACACTCTTATATAAAGAACACCATGGAATCTTACATAAATTTCATGTTGATTCTAATTTTCTTACCAAAAAAGGTTTATTACGAATAAAAATAGAATATAACAAAAAATTAGAATCAAATAAAACATGATTACATGTAATTTCATTGTGATAAATATATATATACAAGATTCTGTACTGGATTCTATACTGAATTATATGTAATGTTTAATGTTTAAATTTAGATGAGATTCTACGTTAAATTCGATATGTTAGGCATAATTATTGTTTAATTTTATGATTCTAATTTTAAAAAATCAATTTTTATGAAAAATAAAGTGTTTATGATGGTGTTCTTTATTGTTCTTTATATAAAAGGTGTTCTTCCTAGAGTGCAACTATATATATATACTAGTTTAAAACCCGTGCGATGCACGGATTGTTAATTGTTATTATTTTTTTTTAATATTTTATTAATTGTAATTGTGCAAAAAATAAGTAGTCATGTTAAAATAGATAAACACTTTTAATTAATTAAAAACATTAAAACATATTTTAAAATAAATAAGTATGAGTTTGTCCGTTATATTTTTGGAAATGAGGAGTTTTAGTAAGAAAAAATAAAAAATGTAACATATATTTAGTTTTAAAAGGTAAATGCCCGTGATATTTTTGAAAAATGAGGTTTTAAAATTTAATAATTAAAAGTATTTAAATACGTTTTAAAATAAATAAGTAAAGAGTTTTCTGTGATATTTTTGAAAAAAGAATAAATTTTAGTGAGAAAAATAGAAAAAGTAAAATGTAAAAGGCAACCCGTGATATATTTAGAAAAGGAAGGACTTTGTTAGAAAAAATATATAATGTGTTTTAGCTGAAAAAATAATTGGTTATAAATAGGTATTTGATTATTTATATTTTAATATTTTCAGTAATTGCATTTGTTAAGAAAAATAAGTAGACATGCTAAAATAGGTAAACTTTTAAAAAATAATTATAATATTAAAATATGTTTAAAAATAAATAACTAAATGTTTGTCCGTAATATTTTTGAAAATGAGGGGTTTTAGTAAGGCAAAATAGAAAAACTAACATGTTTTAGTTAAAAAAAGGTAACTGTCTATGATATATTTGAAAAAGTAGGGAAATTTGTTAGAAAAAAATAATGTATTTTAGGTGAAAAAGGTAAAAAAATTTTTTGCCAGAAAAGCGTGTGACTTTATTCATTCAAATCTTCCAACAATACATGATGAAAATCAGAGTGGACATCCCCCACTCTCCAAATACGATCAGCTATTGAACTACTGTACCTCGCTAAGTAGTGAGCTACTTTGTTCGCGGATCGTTTAACAAATCTTAAACAAATGTTTTTATGTTGTAAACTGGTAGTCAAGCCACGACACTCTTGAATCACCCTTCCTAGATAAGAAAGGCCAGGGAAAGAGCTCCTTATGGCCTGTACCAGCTGCAAGCAATCGGACTCAACAACTATGTCCTTGTTGGTGTTTTTCATTGCCCAGCTCAATGCTTCTTTAATTCCAAAGGCTTCTGCTAATTCAGGAGTAACACACCCTTGTCTACAAACTGATCTTGCTTCAACCAAACCGCCTTCATGATCTCGGACTACAATAGCATGGCTGAACCTACCCGTGTCTACAAAAATGGCTGCGTCTGCATTGATCTTGATACTGTTGACTGATGGTTTGTGCCAGTGTCCATCTCCATCATGTTGAGTCATGAAACCCATGAATGGATCGAAGGTTCTGTCTTGGACACTTCTCCACTGATCAAGAATAGAAGCTATAGATTTTACCACCTCTGTTGTTGTCAGGCTGCGTTGATTCCATACTAGTTCGTTACGCTGTTTCCACAACATCCAGCATGCGACAGCTGTGATGAGGGATTGTTCCTTGTCCTGTTGCTGAAGTACTAAGTGGAACCACTGTAGAAAGGAATTATACTCGCCAGTGATTAAATGGCCTTGGATCTAAGACCAGCAATTTAAAGCAAATGTACAATCTACCAGAGTGTGCAAAGCTGTTTCAGGACTTGTATTGCACGTCGGGCATAATGCGCTAACCGGAACTCTCTTTGACCGAAGCTGGTCCTTCGTTGGTAGAGTGTTTGTAGCTGCTCGCCACAAGAAGATTTTGATCTTCGAAGGGATTTTCAAATTCCACAGTTTTCGCCAAAATCCTGAGTTAGGATTTAGATCATGACTGTGTTTGAGCTCTTGTATGAGAACGTACGCACTCTTAACTGAATAATCGCCCAGCTTTTCTTTCCTCCAGTACCATGTATCTTCAGTTTCATTGTTGAGAGGAATAGTCATGATAAGTTGTGCGTCTCTACTGTCAAACACGTCTCTAATAAGGTCTATATCCCAGTTGTTTTCTGAGTCCTTGAGGGAACAGACTCTTTGACCTTGCAGAGCTGGGTGACGAGTGTGAATATTAGGATCATGCTCACTGGGAAGCCATGGGTCCTCTAAAATGTTGATTGACTCCCCACTGCCAACTTTGCATCCCACCCCCTGCCTTAACAGATTTTGAGATTCTAGAATGCTACGCCAAATGTAGCTTGGATTACTTCCGATTTTTGCATTTAGAAAAGAGCCATTTGGGTAATATCTCGCTTTGAAGACTTTACTAACCAGTTTTTCAGGATGGTGTAGCAGTCTCCACCCTTGCTTACCCAGGAGTGCGATGTTAAAATCGCGGAGATTTCGTAATCCCATACCACCTGAGACTTTAGTTTTGCTGAGATTCGACCAACTCAACCAGTGGATGCATTTCTCTTTCTTTGAGTTTGTTTGCCACCAAAAACGACACATTTTTCTTTCTAAGTCTTGGCATAGTGATGAAGGCAGTAAGAACACTCCCATTGTGTAGTTTGGAAGCGATTGTGCCACTGTTTTTAAAAGAAATTCTTTGCCTCCTTTTGACAAAATCTTTTTGTCCCAGCCTTGCGTATGATTCTGCATTCTCTCCTTTAAAAAACCAAACAATGCAGACTTATTTCTCCCAATTATATTAGGAAGACCCAGATAGGAGATGTGCTCAGTGGCCTGGTGAAAATGCAGATGCTGACATAGCTCTGTCTTCAGCCATTCCGGTGTATTTTTGCTAAAGAATACCTATGATTTCCTCTCATTTACTTGTTGTCCCGAAGCACTTTCAAATAGGTTCAGTAGATGTAGAATATAATCTGCACTCTCCAAAGTTGCTTTGCAGAATAGATACGAATCATCGACAAAGAACATGTGTGAAATGGGAGGAGCTGAGCGAGCTACTTTAATGCCTTTGATGAGTTTTCGTCTTTCATAATCATTGATCAATGCTGAAAGACCTTCCATATAGATGAGAAACAAATATGATGATAGGGGGTCTCCTTGCCTGAGACCCCGTTCTGGCATAATAGAACCAAAGCATCTCCCTGCATGTGCTATTCGGTATTGTACAGATGACATACATGTCATAAAGAGTTGAGTTACCTTGTGACTAAATCCCAGCTTCAGAAGTATTGCCTCGAGGAAACTCCATTCGACTCGGTCATAGGCTTTGGACATGTCCAGTTTCAGGGCCATCCAACAGTCTTTACCCTGTTGTTTTCTTTTCATATAATGCATAACCTCAAAGGCCACCATTATATTGTCGGTGATCAGTCTACCAGGGATAAATGCACTATGTTTGTCTGAAATGATTGAGTCGATCACTGACTTCAATCTGTTTGCGAGAACTTTAGAGATGATCTTATAAGTCACATTGCAAAAAGAGATGGGGCGAATGTCTGTCATGTACTCTAGGTTCTGTTTCTTCGGAATGAGTGCAATATTGGTATGCCTTAATTGATCAAGAAGTTCACCTGTGGCAAAAAAATGTTTGACAATACCAATAATATCTGATTTAACTATGTTCCAGCATTTTTGAAAAAAGCCAGGGGTCATACCATCTGGTCCCGGAGATTTATCCGGGTGCATATGGAAATATATTATTAAATAATAATATTACTTATTTGTTATAAATAAGTAATATTATTATTTAATAATATATTTCTATAAATAAGTAAGTTTAATTAAGTAAAAACTAATTAAGGGCAATTAAGTAAAATCACAATGTACCATACCGACCAACCAAACTTTTAATGTTTCGTCTATTATATAATAGTATTGATATATACTAACTTATATCCCATGTGACGCAAAGTTTTTTTTAATATTTTATTATTTTTTATTTAATTTTTTATAATTATATATTATTTTATGAAATTTTAATATATATTTATATGTGTATATAATAAATTGGATTTATATATCTAATAATATAAATAATTTAATTTAATAAATTGTTGACGTAATCTTTAGTAGTATTTTAGATATTAAAATATAAAATAATTTTAATTAATAGATCTAACGGTCTGTATTTATTTGTTCTTAGAAAATCTAAATGTGACTAAAGTGCAAATAACAAAATATGTGCTCTGTAATGTAATGTATTGAGTTTCTTCTAACATATGCTATTACTTTTATTTTTTTATTAATTATCTTACTTAAATTGTATGTTATAAAAAATTATATTAAACCCAGATTTTATAAGTTTAATATAATAATATTGTCATTATATCTATATTTTGCCCGTGTTATTTTTAATTCGAATATGAGTTGTTTTACTTAAAAAATATAAAACAGACAATGTCCTTAAAAAGACAGTTAATTACTTATTAATAATTATATAAAATTATATTACATTTATATATATGTTGCCCATGCCACTTTTAGAAAATTAGTTGTTTAAATTAGAAAATATAAAATTATATTACCTCTTTATATATATATGTTGCTCGTGTTACTTTTAGAAAATTAGTTGTTTAAGCTAGAAAAAAATTAAAAAGGTTATGTGTTTAGCTGAAAAGGGTAAGTGGTTATTTATTAATAATTATATATAACAATATTACCATTATATATTTATTTTGCATGTATTATGTTTAGAAGATGAGTTGTTTTAGTTAGAAAACTAGGTTACTAAGCCGCGCTTAGCAGCGGCATTAGAATATATTTGTTAAAAAAAAAGAATATTAGAATAAAATTTGTAAAATAAATATCTACAAAATTATATAAATTATCAAATAAAATATATTCTGTAAAATTTGCATTTGGGTAGATAATATTATAAATTATTTATATATTCCTTTTGTTTATATAGTTTGATTTTTTATTTTCTTGGACCAATACCATTTCCATATATATATATATGGGGCGGTCTCAGTGAGGAACTCATTAGATGGGTAACTAGTAACTACGTTAAGTCACTTGAAGTCACGTTAACTTTCTTATTTTTCTTTTACATTTAATTTTATTCTGTATATAGTTTTATGTTATGTATATTTAATGTCCTGTATTTTGTAATTTATTATTGTATCGTGATTTCTATGCAAATTAATAATTTTTTTATAGATGAATTATTTACTATATGTACTGTATATTTACTATATGAATTACTGTATATTTACTTTTTATAGATGAATTATTTACTATATGTACTGTATATTTTTTTAATGTTCATTAAATTTTATTTATATTTACTATATACAATTTTATATTTACTATATGAAATTTTTTGTTGTATTGTATGTGTTCAGTAATTTTATATTGTATATAAAATTAGAAAAAAACCATAAATATTAATACATAACTCAAAAAAATACAGAATTCTTAAAATACAAAACATAAAAAAGTATACAAGACATTAATATTTGATATGAATAAAATTATAAGAATTTTTAGTAACTACATATAAAATAATAATTAGACATAAAAAATTATAATGTACACTTAGAGGTAGAAAACACATAGTAAAAAATTATAAAATAATTAGTAAAATTGCATAACATAAAATAGGGAAAACAATAGTGTTAATGTTTACACAATTAAAAGAAATATTAAAATGTAAAGGAACGAGCAAAATTAGTAAACCTAGTGTATATAACGGAAACTGGACGATAACTCCACGTTTGTTGATACAGCATTTGTAGCATCTTAATATCCTCTAATCCAACGGCTGAAAGTAAAAGTTACGCAGTTATCCAAATAATAGAGTTCCTTACTGAACCTTCCTATATATATATAAATTATATTGATAAAAATCGATATAAACATATAATATTACTTATATTTATATAGTATTATTGGAAAAGATAATATTAGAACATGATAGTTTGAATTTTAACTTATATAATAGTATTACTTAATATTTTAAGTAATATAATATAATATAATTTCAATAATATTTTAACTAATATAAGAATTAAATCAATAATATCAATGAAACAAATATTTGTATAATATATAATGATATTCGTTCAATCGAGATAAGATAGATTTATATATGTGCAATTTCTAAAACTATATATTATAAAAACATTAATAAAGATAATTACTTTTAAATTTTTTAATCTGGGTAGATGTGACAATTATTATATAGGGTCCACCATCCTCCTTGTATAAATTTGTATCAACCTTCTCGGCCAACTTTTCCCACAAAGTTATGGTACTGGTGATGAAGTTGTTTAAGAAAAAAATTAAAACAAATTAAATAAGTAAAACAAATAAATTGGGGTAACCAAAGAAGTAATATAAAATTACAAGAACAATAAAAAACAATTAACAATTATATTAAAATTAATATAATGCAGAATTTACTAATTTGTGATAATTTTGAGATCTCTTTTTTTTCCAACTGCCTTTGACAACTTCAATGCCACCCAAGTAGGTCAAGCAGCCCACGACATCTAAATCAACATAGAAAAGATAATATTAGAACATGATAGTTTGAATTTTAACTTATATAATAGTATTATGTTAGATATAATTGCTGATGTTTGTTTATCAGTGTTTAAAGTACCAGGAAACTATCAGAGTTTAGCTGGAGTACTTATCAGAGTTTAGCTAGAAGCTAGTCAGAGTTTGATAAAGTCTGACGGGGTAAGAGTTTGCTTAGCTGTCGGTGCAAAGAGATATCGAGATGGCTAAGGAAACGGAATAGAAGACAGAAGCAATCCTAAATTGATATAAATTGTATAGCTGATTTATAGGAATATCAATTAGAGATTGATTATGTAACTGTGTACTATATAAACACAGATAGGTTAACCCTAAAAGGGATGCGAATACTGAATACATTATTCTTGTAACCTAGCAGCTCTCTGTGATATTTTACATCACTGAGAGAAGAGTTATTTAATATAATTCAGTTTATTGTTCATAAACAGAGTTCTTGATTGTTATTCTCATACATATATTGATTATATATTGTGTATTCGGCCTAACAATTGGTATCAGAGCCAAGGCTGTTTAATATATACAGTTTATTGATCTAAACACAAGTATAATCATGACTGAAAACTCTCAGGCAGGTTCTAATGGAGGTTCTAATGCTCAAAAGGTTCAATCTGCTTCTGTAAGTCGATATGAGTCAATCAGGGTTCCAATGCTCAAACCAGTGGAATATCCAATATGGAAGGTTAAGATGACCATGTTTCTAGAAGCCACAGATCCAGAATACCTTGATAGAATCTATGATGGTCCTCATATGCCAACTAAACTGTCTCATGTAGTTGCTGGTCAAGAACAAAAGACTGTTCCGAAGGAAAAGAAAGATATGACTCCTGAGGACATCTCATCAATTGCGAAGGATGTAAAAGTTAGACATCTTCTTCATAGTGCCTTAGATAATGTCATGTCTAACAGAGTTATTGGTTGCAAGACTGCCGAAGAAATCTGGGATGCTTTAAAAGTCAGGTGTCAAGGAATAAGTGCTATAAAGAAGAACATGAAGACTATTTTAACACAGGAGTATGAACACTTTGACTCTAGATCTGATGAAACTCTGACAGATACATATGACAGATTCTGTAAATTGTTAAATGATTTGTCTCTTGTTGATAAAGAATATGATCTTGAAGAGTCAAATCTCAAGTTTCTACTATCTCTACCTAAAAAATGGGATTTAAAGGCAACAACAATAAGAGATAATTATGATCTTGCAGAAACAGATCTTGATGAAATTTATGGGTTGCTTAAAACTCATGAACTTGAGATAGAACAAAGAAACAAAAGATCTGGAAAGAAGACAAAATCTGTAACTCTCAAAGTTGAAGAAAAACTCATGAAGAAAGAAACATCAAAGAAGAAAGCTAAGGGAAAAGCTTTGGTCATAAACTCTTGTTAGGAATATGTTGTTCTTGATGATAAACATAAAACACTTAGTAGAATTTGTGTAAAGTCACTTTGTAGCTGTCAACGAAATGGCATGCTTTGCAGCATTCCGTTGACAGGAAGCTCATCAACGAAATGAGTGTTGTAGCAATTGCATTGTACAATACTTCTCAAATGATAGGCATTCTGTTATATGTATTAGATAGGTTTTCTAATTCATGTTGACTAAGTACTAGATAGGCAAAATAGGTTGGTTAATTGTAAATATATTATGCCTTGTAATTTTGCCTAAGTGAAGACATGTCAACGGTATGAAGATTACTCTGTCAACGGTATGGAGTTTACTCATCAACGAAACGAGGGAAACACCATCAACGGAATGAAGAATAAAGCTATCAACGAAACACATCTCCCTGCTATCAACGAATCATTATTGCTTTTCTGAATAGTTGACAAAGTGATAGTGACAGTTTACTGAACAGATCTAAAGGTGATGTGGAAGTGTACTTTGCATTGGAAACCATTAAAATGGACATGGGGAATAAGGAAACATCCCAGTTTCCAATTGGGTCTTGGGAGTGATCATAATAAGCATGAAGACAAAAGCAAGGATCTCCAAGGACCACTGGACAAAGGGATGAAAAGCAAACTATTGGCGGTTACTCATTGTACTTTTAGTGTAGCCAAAAATAGGGTTGTAAACTTGGGGATATATAACCAAGTGTAGCAGTTACTTTAATTAATAAGAGAAGAAAAACAAATAGTTTGTATTAGCTATCCTTGAGAGCATTCTTCTCTACAACCTTGTAACTGAGCAGCTGTGTACTTTTGTATCACAGATTATTTTCGCAATAAAAATCACTTCAGTTGGATCATCAAACAATCCAACTGAAATTATTTATGTGCTTGTGATTTTTACTTTAAGTTCAGTTTTTATTTGTAAGTTGTTTTAAGTTTAAGAAATATCAAGAATTGTTTTCAACCCTCCCCTTCTACAATTCTGTTAGGTCATTTGGGATTAACAATTGGTATCAGAGCAAGCTTCTAAAATACAAGAAGTTTAAAGATCAAGACCAAAAACAGAAACCATGGTGAAGAAGGATGCAGGTGTGAAGATACCAGTTCTTGATAAGGACAATTACTTTCACTGGAAAGTAAAGATGCATTTACATCTCATGTCTATGGATGAGAGGTATGTAGACTGCATTGAGAAAGGTCCACACGTTCCCATGAAGCTTGATTCTAGAGTTGGACTGCCAGATGATGCTCCTGATGTAGAGATTCCAAAACCTGTCTCAGAATGGACTGTTGAAGATGTTGCAGAAGTCCATAAAGACAAAAGAACCATGAACATTCTGTTTAATGGTTTGGAGCAAGAGATGTTTGACAATGTCGTAAACTGTACAACCTCCAAAGAAGTATGGGACACTGTTAGAACTCTCTGTGAAGGAACTGAGCAAGTCAGGGAAAATAAAATGCAACTCCTTATACAACAATATGAGCATTTTCATTTTAAAGCTGGTGAAACCCTAAATGACACGTTTAGTAGGTTTCAGAAGCTTTTGAATGGATTAAAGCTGTATGGGAGGATCTATCAAACCAAGGATTCAAACCTTAAATTTCTTAGAGCTCTTCCAAAAGAATGGAAGCCTATGACTGTTTCTCTCAGAAACACTCAAGAGTACAAAGACTACACTCTTGAAAGGCTTTATGGAACCTTGAAGACATATGAGTTGGAAATGGAGCAAGATGAAGAAATTGAAAAGGTACAGAAGAAGGGTGGATCTATTGCATTGATTGCATCTGTGAACCAACTGGAAGATGACACTGAAGAAACTGCAAAGGCAACAACTAGTCGAGCTAGTTGTAGAAGTGATGTTAGCAAGGGTAAAGGCAAGATGACAGAAGAAGAAGAACCAGAACCAGCCAACTTGGATGACTTAGATGAGATTGATGAACACATTGCTTTTCTGTCAAGAAAATTCTCTAAGTTCAAGTTCAAGAGAAACTCAGAAGCAAGGCCACCAAGGAGAGACTTTCAACCTAACAAAAGTAACTGGATTGAAAAGTCTAAATCTAAATGTTTCAATTGTGGAATGCTTGGTCACTTTGCTGGAGACTGCAGAAAGCCCAAGATTGAGAAGGGCAACAGGAAATTTGAGCCTGTTGATTATAAAAAGAAATACTTTGAACTTCTCAAGCAAAAAGAAAAGGCTTTCATGTCTCAGGAGTATGATTGGGCTGGTAATGGTGAAGATTCTAATGATGATGTTGAATATGTCAACCTGGCTCTTATGGCTAACAATCATGAGCAGGAAACAAGCTCCTCAAGCAACCAGGTAACAATTACTAATCTTTCTGAGCTTTCTAAAGAGGAATGCGATAGTGCAGTAAATGAAATGTCTAATGTATTATATAATTTACGCGTTACTCTTAAATCACTTACCAAGGAGAATTCAAGAATAAAAGAGACTAATTTGCTCTTAAGTGATAGGAATGCAATGTTAGAAGCACAGCTCATTGAATTTGAGAAAATGAGATGTGTTAGTAGGGATGCTAAGAAGGAACTTGAGAACGTGTTACAAAGGGAAGAAATTCTTAAGACACAACTTGAAATAGAACAAAGTGTGATTGCTAAATGGAAAGATGCCAGGAATGTTGCTACCAACATCATTAATGTTCAAGGTATGGAATCTTTCTGTGAACAATCATGGAAAAAGAACAAAGAGAAACTAGGGTATGTTTGTGAAACCTTAGAATCAGAAACAGAGTCAACAAACAACAATGATCATTTGTTGAAGGTTGATATGTCAACGGAATGCAATGTTTCGTTGACAGATGAACCATCAACCGATCAGGGTGTTTCGTTGACAGAGAAAAGAAAAGATGAACTCACTAGACTTAATAACAAGTATGGTCCTGTCACCAAGAACTTTGTTCAAGGTGAGTCTAGTAAATCAAAGAAAGTTGAGAAGCCTGTTGAGAGAGCTAATGTAGGTCACTTGTCCAACAAGCAATTGAAAGATAAGTTAGAGAATGTTCAAGTTGAGGCTAAGGGAAATAAAAAGAATAACAGGAATGGCAAAGTAGGAATTAACAAACACAACAATTACACACCTGATAAATATGCTCCTAGAAAGACATGTGTTAATTGTGGAAGTGTTAGTCATTTATCTACTAACTGCAAATCTGTTAAGAAGACTGTTAAAGTGAAAATTCCCAAGCCTCCAATGAATAGTTCTATGCCTACAATGCCTGTTATGCCTAACATGTTTGCTCCATATGCACAATTTCAAAATCCATATGCCAGCATGCCATTTGTGTCTAATCCATACATGAATATGTTTAATGTGCCACAAATGCCATGGAATATGAATAACATGCTTATTCCTCCAACTATGCATGCTGTGAATGAAAATGTGAGCAACCCTCAGAAATCAACACCAAGGGTAAAGATTGATTTAAATCAATCTGAGCCCAAGGTGAAAAATAATGTGAAAGGGAAAGCAAAGGCTAACAAAACAGGACCCAAGGAAACTTGGGTACCAAAATCAACTTGATTTGATTTTATTGTGTGCAGGGAGACAAAAGGAATCTTTGGTACTTGGATAGTGGTTGTTCAAGACACATGACTGGTGATTCTACCCTGCTCACAGAGTTTCAGGAAAAAGCTGGCCCTTGTATTGCTTTTGGAGATGACAGCAAAGGCTACACTAAGGGATATGGCTTGATTTCAAAAGAGAATGTCATCATAGATGAGGTTGCATTGGTGGATGGTCTTAAGCACAATTTGCTTAGCATCAGTCAACTTTGTGACAAAGGATTTTTAGTTACTTTTTCTAGAGAAGCCTGTGTTGTTTCTAAAGGAGGAAACAACAATGTGGTAATGACTGGATTCAGAAGAGGGAATGTGTACATTGCTGACTTTAGTAGCACAAGTCCAGAAACCATCACTTGTCTTTTCAGCAAGGCAAGCAAGGATGAAAGTTGGCTATGGCACAAGAAATTATCTCATCTGAATTTTAAAGTTATGAATGACTTGGTGAGGAAAGATCTTGCTAGAGGAATTCCACAGGTGGAGTTTTCCAAGGATGGTTTGTGTGATGCATGTCAAAAAGGGAAACAAAAGAAGGCATCATTCAAAAGCAAGACAGAATCATCAATTGTCCATCATCTTGAGTTGTTTCATATGGATTTGTTTGGCCCTGTAAATGTCATGTCTATTTCAAAGAAGAAATATTGTCTTGTGATTGTTGATGATTTTTCTAGATTTACATGGACTTTCTTTTTGCTCTCCAAAGATGAGGCAAGTGAAATCATTATCAATCACATCAAGATGGTAAACAATCATCCTGACTTGAAAGTAAGAAGGATTAGGAGTGACAATGGGACAGAATTCAAGAATTCAAGCATGAAGGTGTTCTGTGAAGAAAATGGTATTTTGCATGAGTTTTCAGCAGCAAGGACACCACAGCAAAATGGTGTAGTTGAAAGGAAAAACAGAACACTTATTGAAGCTGCAAGGACAATGCTAGATGAATCAAAGTTACCAACTTATTTTTGGGCTGAGGCAGTTAATACAGCTTGCTTCACTCAGAATATTTCTTTGATTAATCAGGCCAAAGGAATGACCCCTTATCAGCTACTCAAAAGAAAGAAGCCACTATTGGATTTTCTTCATGTCTTTGGATGCAAGTGCTTTGTTCTGAGAAATCAAGCTGAGCATTTGGGGAAATTTGAAGCAAAGGCAGATGAAGCAATATTTGTGGGATATGCAGCAGGGAAAGCCTACAGAGTCTATAATCTCAGAACCAACATTGTTATGGAATCTGTACATGTTGTTTTTGATGATCTCAAAATTCAAGGTCTCTGTGATGAAGGTTTCCATGAAAGTCTTTCTTTTGAAAATGAGGAAGGAGATCAAGTGAATCATGTTAAGGCTACTGAGAAACAGCCTAAAGTTGTTGTATCTAGCACAGATGAAAGCAGCAGTGAAGATGAAATTGCTGCATTAAGATTGAAAAGAATAGCTGCTAGCAGACCAAATGGTCATTTCGTTGACCGCCAAAATGGTAATACCGTTGACAGTCATAGAAATGCTTCTAAAAGTGATCATTTAGGGACAACAAGCTCAGGGGGAGTTTCTCAAGAACAAATATCCAATCAAGGCAATCATGATCATGAAGCTACCTCTTCAAGAGCAAATCTACCTCCCTCAAGGAAATGGACTAAAGATCATCCCTTTGAACTTATTATAGGTGATGTTTCTTCAAAAGTCCAAACTAGAAGAACAACTCAAGAAGAATGTCTATATAGCAGCTTTCTGTCTCAAGATGAGCCAAAGAAAGTTGAGGATGCACTTCTAGATCCAGATTGGGTTTTGGCTATGCAAGAAGAGCTAAACCAATTTGAAAGGAACAATGTTTGGAAGCTGGTGCCCAAGCCTAAGGACAGGAGTGTCATAGGCACAAAATGGGTGTTCAGAAACAAGATGGATGAAAATGGCATAGTCACAAGGAACAAAGCAAGACTGGTTGCAAAAGGCTATTCACAGGAAGAAGGAATTGATTTTGATGAAACATTTGCTCCTGTTGCAAGACTAGAAGCAATAAGGATTTTCCTAGCCTATGCAGCCCATGCCAATTTCAAAGTCTATCAAATGGATGTGAAGAGTGCTTTTCTGAATGGGGAATTGGAAGAGGAGGTGTATGTAAGTCAACCTCCTGGTTTTGAAGATGATGATTTTCCAGAATATGTATACTTCCTCCTCAAAGCACTCTATGGTTTGAAACAAGCACCTAGAGCCTGGTATGACACACTTTCACGGTTCCTCCTTGAGAATCACTTCACTAGAGGTACTGTAGATAAAACTCTTTTCCACAGGGTTGTGAATGGCTCTACTATACTTGTTCAAATTTATGTAGATGACATAATCTTTGGGTCTACAGATGTGAAACTTTGTCAAAAGTTTGCCAAGCTTATGCAAAGTAAATATGAAATGAGCATGATGGGAGAATTAACTTACTTTCTTGGGCTTCAAGTGAAGCAAGTTAATGAAGGCATTTTCATTAGTCAAACAAAATATATTCATGATTTATTAAAGAAGTTTAATTTAATGGAATGCTCTCCTGCCAAAACTCCCATGCCTACTGCCACCAAACTTGAATTGAATACTAAGGAAAAATCTGTGGACATTTCAGGTTACAGAGGCATGGTAGGCTCACTTTTATATTTAACAGCTAGTAGACCTGATATTATGTTTGCTACATGTCTATGTGCTAGATTTCAGGCTGATCCTAGGGAATCCCATTTAGTTGCTATTAAAAGAATTTTCAGATATCTCAAAGGAACACCAAACCTTGGCATTTGGTATCCTAGAGAATCTGGCTTTGAACTAATTGGTTATTCAGATGCAGATTTTGCAGGACGTAAAATTGACAGGAAAAGCACAACAGGCACCTGTCAATTCTTAGGAAACAAGCTTGTCTCATGGTTCAGCAAGAAACAAAACTCAGTTTCTACCTCCACAGCTGAGGCTGAGTATATTGCAGCTGGAAGTTGTTGTGCACAGATTTTATGGATGAAAAATCAACTACTTGATTATGGATTAAGAGTTGAGAAAATTCCTATTTTCTGTGACAACACTAGTGCCATTGCCATTACTGAGAATCCAGTGCAGCATTCAAGGACCAAGCACATTGACATCAAGTACCATTTCATTAGAGAACATGTTATGAATGGTACTGTGGAGTTACATTTTGTTCCAAGTGAACAACAACTTGCAGACATCTTTACCAAGCCACTTGATGAATCCACATTCTCAAGATTAGTAAGTGAGCTAGGTATGCTAAATTTCTCTTAATTATTTTGAGATTTTTGCAAGTTAGAATGCAGCCAGAAACTTGCTATGTTTTTCTGTGAATTAATTTTCTCTGGAAAAAGTGAAATTTTGTCTAAGTCAAAATTACTATGTCAACGAAACGAACCATTTCGTTGACAGTCTTAGCATTTTTCTGGGTGTTTCGTTGATAGCTCTTTTATATCAACGAAACACAGCTTTATCAACGAAATAAGACGGGACTTTAACCGCCCAATCCTGATTCGTTGATTTAGCGCTTTTAATCTGAACTGTTGATATTTGACACGTCCGTTACCACGATCTGTGCATACACCCCTGTAAGTATAAATCATGGTAATTCTTTAAAAGTAACGGTTATATTTTTAAGCCAATCCAGTAATTTACATTTATTATTGGACTCTTTTTCTGAGAATTTTTGGTGGAGTATTTAAGAAATTCTATTTTCTTTATTTTCTTTTTACCTGTTCTCAAAAATTCCAAAGGCTTTTCTTTCTTCTTCTCTCTAACAAGCAATTTAGCTCGAAGCTTTTCTTCACACAACAATGGCACCCATAGTCAAGCTTATGTCTACTGGAGGATTCATTTACAAAAAGAACAACTCAATCCCATTTGTTGTCAAGGAGGGTCCAAACAGTATCTTTTTCAAGATGATGGACTTCATGAAGAACTGCAAATTGAGCTATGCAATGTTTCACTCAACTCCTCTCTATAATGAGATAATCGAGGAGATTTGGACCTCGTGTGAGTATAGTGGAACAAACTGCACACTGTAATTCACCATACAAGGTAAAGAGTACATAGTTAATTCTGATGTATTGTAAGCATGTTTACATATTCCTGAAAATAACTGTGATGCTTTGCCTACAATCACTGAAATGGTTAACTTGCTAAATTCAATAAACTACTCTTTGCCTACTGATAATCTGGGTAAAATAATTAGGAGAGGTTTGGTTAGGGAATACAGTTATCTAGCTGATGCATTCATCAAGGTCTTTTCTGGTAAAATTAGTAATTTTGATGCATTAACTAATTCCATGTTGATTCTATTTACCATGCTCCTAACTGATAGATATTACAACTTTAGCACCCAACTTATGTATGAAATTGGTGCTAAGTTGGGTGATAAGGCTAATAGGAAAAAGAATATCTATTATGCTAGGTTTCTGATGATGTTGGCTAATCATGTTAGTCCAACACCATTAGTTATTTCTAACCCTGTTTCCAAGTTTGAGTGTTTTGTACAAGAAAAGAGAGTACTGACAGACATACTGAGGCTGAACCACAATGGTGAGGTTCCAGTGGTGTATCTGCCAGTAATTGAGGTAACTACTGCTATCCCTTCTAGTATAATTGTTACTTCAACTATATCACCCAGTACTGTTGCTGTGGAGTCTGTAGTTGTGATCCAACAGGCTCCTGCCCCAGCAACAAGACCAAAATCAAAGAAATCCTCCAAGCCAACCTCAGGTGCTTCCCAAAAGGCACCTGTTGTAAAATCCACTACACAACCTAAGGGGAGTGTTGTAGGTGTTGTGAGAGGTGAGGGAAGGGGTGAACATAAAAGAAACCCTAAGGATAAGGAAGGACAGATGAGTGAAATCCAGCCAAGCCCCATTGTGTCTTCCCAACAAGGCACAATGAGTAATATGGATTTAAACACAAGTCTAATTGCATCCTCCCAAAAGGATGTAATTATTGAAACAAGCTCTCCTCCAAGAGCACACTCCAAGAGGGTAAGGGACACTTCAAGCCCACAGTCTACTTTTTCCCAATACCAAAGGAGGGTGAAACAAAAGTCCAAGGGTTCACAGGGTGCACACACTCTGGAAGCTACACTTCCAGTTTCACAAATTCAGTTTGATGTAACCCCTATCATTACTCTGGGGTTACAGTCCCATTCTCTAAACATCAACCTTGAACTATCTCCATCAAATTCACCAACTTTATCTCTAGATGTGGACATGATCCATACATCTATTCCTGATTCTCCAACTCTGATCTTGGAGAAGCCCCATTCTGAAGCTGGTGGCCATCACTTGTTAAGTGATTTGTTGGGCCATCAACCAATTTTTTCTGAAGTTGCAAGAGGATCTGTGGACAAATCTCTAAAATCAATCACCACAGATTCTACTGTAATTTCACTTTCTCAAAGTGCTTTATTGACTTCATCAACGAAACAGCTTCTTTCGTTGACAAGTGTTTCTCCATCAACGGTATCCATACCGTTGACAGTTCAAACTACCATTCCGTTGATAGGTCAATCTACACCCCTTATTGAAAACCCAGTTGTTTCCACAACTAGTGTAGATGACCTGGTGGTAGTTGAGACACTTTTAGGTTTGAGAGGGAGTGAAACTGAGAGGCTGGCTTGCAGCCAGGCAAAAGGAGAGTCTGAGAGTGAGAGGCTGGCTATTTCTTCCAGCCAGGCAAAAGGAGAGATTGAGAGTACCACCTTAGTAGGTGAAGGTGAGGGTGTGAGAGGTGTGAGCCATGGGGAGCCCATGATGCAAGAAAAGAGTGGAGAGAGAGAAGGGACTACAGGAGCAATAAGGATGGAAGCAGCCATTGCAAGTGAGTTAATGGGGGTCAGTGAGGGAGAAAGGGAACTTACCTTCCAAGAGCATTATCAACAAACTCTGGATAGTATTTCCCTGGATCCTGAGACCTTTACTCATCCTGTGTCAGCCTATCAAGTTATGGCTCAACAGGACAATGTGGAGGCAGAAAGGTCACTCAACTTAATTCATACTACTGCATCAATGCAAAGAGCAAAGGATGCCTTGACCAATCTACCTCCAGGAGCTGCAGCAAGTGGAGAATTTGAGTTTTCTGATGATGAAGACAGCTTTGGTGACAATCTACAGGTGGCCACTACTACACAGACTGGGACTTCTGTGGTGCCTCCTACACCAAACTGGCTTTCTCAAGATATGCATGGTAGATCCAACTTGGAT
Organism: Heracleum sosnowskyi; assembly: GCA_030848705.1. Classification (NCBI taxonomy): domain Eukaryota; kingdom Viridiplantae; phylum Streptophyta; class Magnoliopsida; order Apiales; family Apiaceae; genus Heracleum; species Heracleum sosnowskyi. The sequence continues at coordinate 72,884,157 of CM061240.1, forward strand.
GCTGCTATTACAAGGCAATACAATGAGGCATATCTAGCTCATAAGTCAGCAACTGCAAGGGACAAGAAATTCTATAAGGCCATAATGGATTCTCTGGAAATTCAAAGGCTACAAATGTTGCAGACAAGGATTGAAGCTACAGAAATAAAGGATTCAATTAGCAACCTTAGGGATGCTACTGACAGGAGGCTAGATGAAAAGCTTCCTCTTCACACTGTCTCCAAGATGTCAAGGTTTTTCACCAAGGAACCTGAAGTGTCCTCATCTTTGAAAACTCTCTCCTCTAGAGTGGACAAAGTTGAGGCTACACTTTCTCACATGCAGAAGGAACAGGAGAAGCAAACTCAGCTACTTACCCAGCTTCTGGCAGCTCAAGGACTCCCTCTCATCTCACTTGATGATAACAAAAAGGGGGAGAAAACTAAGGAAACTAAGGAGCTAGAGATACAAATCACAAAGGTTTTGGTCCCAGCCATCTCCTTACCAGAAGAGCCATTTCCAATGGGGGAGTTTGGAAAGAAGCAAAAGGATGGTATTGATCTAATTAAGGAAGCTTCTATGAGGATGAAACTTGCAGAACAGATCAAAGATCACTGGTCCAACATAGAAGCAAGGTTCAAGAAAATTACTGATTCTTCAAAGACAGATCAGCCATCAACAAATGCAATGGTGACAGTACAAATGGAGCCACAGTTCAAGAGCTCTTATGCTATAGAGCCCCTTCAACATGGAATCCTTCAAGATTCAAGAAATGAGAAAGGCCAATCTTCATGCTTTAGGAATGTGGATGCAAGAGGGATTTCTCCAGTGTCACCTATCAAACCCAAAGGCAAGAACACTGAAAGGACATTTTATCCTCCACCAAAGCCAGATGAGTTCAAAGTCCTAGGGAAGCTGATCACTAAGTGCAAGGAAAGCAATCATCCAAGCATAAGGAATCAAAGGGCCATCATCTACAGGGACATCAAGGAAATCTGCATCTGGGTTGGTCACCCAAATTTTGCTAAGGTCAAAGCTGAAGAATCTGAAAGGGCAGCAATGCAAGCATTGGCAGTTGCTCAAGCACTTGAAGATGAAGAAACTCTACAGGAAGATAAAGCCAAGGATGGAGCTAAGGAAGCAAGGAAAAGTATAAGGCAACCAAAGGCTAGAGCTAAGAGGAATCTGGACTTTGATAAAGAGGACTCTCAGGACATTGCTCAAGCCTCTTCCACAACAAGTGCACATCAAATTCCTACTGGTCTACCTATTGAAGGAAAGTTGGCATGTGATCCTGCACACCCTGTCAACTTTCATGATCAACCAATCATGCCAAAGGAGGAGCCTATTGAATTTGATGAAGCCTATTTTCCAAAATTCCTATTTGAAAAGGATCAGCCAACAAAATCAAAGAAAAGGGCTGTCAAGGCAAAGCCAATATTTGTGAGAAAGCCACAACCTCAGAAACCCCCTTCAAATCCAGAGGACTGCATGTACATTGCTGACATCAGGGAAGAATCTAGCTTACATCTTGATTTAGACAACCTGGTGGAAGTAAGGGGCATTGCAGCTTCTCAAAAGATGCCTGAAAGATTAGTTTTCACATTCAAGGGTGGTAGAGAACAAACATGGCCTCTCTACAGAATTTTAGGAGAAGACTACCAAACACTACTCACAGTGTTTAGATGCTTGAAGAAAGACTTTGGCTTCACCAAAACAGCCAAGTCTGAGGTGGTCTCCAAAATATGTCAAATAAAGGCTAGCTGGAACAAGCCTGAGGCTCTTCCCAGGATGCTTAGAGTGCCCTCAACAGGAAAGAAGATCCATCTTCAACCCTACTGGATGATGGAATTTAAGGACAAGGACAACTGCAGAAGGTTCTTCAGAATGGAAGACCAGCTGGATAAGGCATCTAATCAAACTCTAAAGCTTATGCAATCCAAGCTTGGTGATCAAGATGAGGAAGAGAAGATCTTCTACAGAAGGCTACAGGTTCAGATTGAGGAAAACAACTCTAAGAGAGGGAAGAAGACTATGCCACAAAGAAGACAAAGATGAATCATTTGCTCAGTCTAGAGGAGCACTTCTTGGCATTAGTCTTGTAAGTCTTGTATTTTATTCAAAATATTATGAAGCTTAATGCATTTTCTACTTTTTTAATTTAGAATGTATATAAGTGTTTTTGTTATCATCAAGTCTCTTGATTTATGGTTGTTATTCTATCAGTCATAAATTGGGGGAGATTGTTAGGAATATGTTGTTCTTGATGATAAACATAAAACACTTAGTAGAATTTGTGTAAAGTCACTTTGTAGCTGTCAACGAAATGGCATGCTTTGCAGCATTCCGTTGACAGGAAGCTCATCAACGAAATGAGTGTTGTAGCAATTGCATTGTACAATACTTCTCAAATGATAGGCATTCTGTTATATGTATTAGATAGGTTTTCTAAGTCATGTTGACTAAGTACTAGATAGGCAAAATAGGTTGGTAAATTGTAAATATATTATGCCTTGTAATTTTGCCTAAGTGAAGACATGTCAACGGTATGAAGATTACTCTGTCAACGGTATGGAGTTTACTCATCAACGAAACGAGGGAAACACCATCAACGGAATGAAGAATAAAGCTATCAACGAAACACATCTCCCTGCTATCAACGAATCATTATTGCTTTTCTGAATAGTTGACAAAGTGATAGTGACAGTTTACTGAACAGATCTAAAGGTGATGTGGAAGTGTACTTTGCATTGGAAACCATTAAAATGGACATGGGGAATAAGGAAACATCCCAGTTTCCAATTGGGTCTTGGGAGTGATCATAATAAGCATGAAGACAAAAGCAAGGATCTCCAAGGACCACTGGACAAAGGGATGAAAAGCAAACTATTGGCGGTTACTCATTGTACTTTTAGTGTAGCCAAAAATAGGGTTGTAAACTTGGGGATATATAACCAAGTGTAGCAGTTACTTTAATTAATAAGAGAAGAAAAACAAATAGTTTGTATTAGCTATCCTTGAGAGCATTCTTCTCTACAACCTTGTAACTGAGCAGCTGTGTACTTTTGTATCACAGATTATTTCCGCAATAAAAATCACTTCAGTTGGATCATCAAACAATCCAACTGAAATTATTTATGTGCTTGTGATTTTTACTTTAAGTTCAGTTTTTATTTGTAAGTTGTTTTAAGTTTAAGAAATATCAAGAATTGTATTCAACCCCCCCCCCCCCCCCTTCTACAATTCTGTTAGGTCATTTGGGATTAACAACTCTAAAAGTGAGTCATCAAACTCTGATGGTGATTCAAACTCTGATGCTTCTTCTGAATCTGAGGATGATGAAGAACAAATGATGCAAATGGTTGTTTTGATGGTGAAAACCTTCAAGAAGATGGGTTTCAAGAACTTCAAGAAGGGAAAAAGATTCTCGAGGAAAGATTCAAACTCTGAAAGAAAGAGTTTCAGAAAGTCTGAAGGAAGGGATACCAAGTATGGAAATAAAGACAAGTCTGAGATCCAGTGCTACAAGTGTAAAGAGATGGGTCATTATGCTCCAGAGTGAAAGAAAGGAAAATCTGAGAAAGCACTCATCACTAAAGGAAAAGACTGGGCAGACACTTCAGATTCTGATGAAGATGTCAGCTATGCTCTTATGGCAACTGTTGAAGATAAATCTGAGACATCTGAGAATAAGGTACCTCTAACAACTTATGCTTATGATATTGATAATATATCTGAATTGAGAATTTATCTTAAAAGCATACATGTTAGTTATAGAGATCAGACTTTAGAAAATGAGAGAATTAAAAAATAAATTTCTTGAAGAAGAGCTTGTTAACATGCAACAAGTTCAAAAGGAAAGAGATGATGCTGTTTATGTTGAGCAAGAGTTGTTAAAGAGATTTAGACAACTAGAATCTGATTTGGAAAAAGAGAGGAAGGTAATTAAAACCTGGACTAATTCTGGAAAAGACACACATCAAGTTTTTCAAACAGATACAGTTGGGTTAGGTTACTGTGAGGAAGATGAACTTAGGTTTAAAGATAAAGTTAAAGTTAAACCACAACTTACACCTGTGAAATTTGTTTCTGAATCTAGTAAGCAAATCCCTGTACTTGAAAAAGAAGCTGTTAAAGAATCAGTAAAAACTTGTGTTAAACAGGTGAATGTTGGTTTAATGACAGAGAAACAATTAAAGTACAAGCTCAAAAAGGTAAAGTCTGTTGAAAAACAGAAAGTGTCCAGGAAGAATAGGAATGGAAAAGTAGGTATTAATAAAAAAATGATTATCTGCCTAATTCTGATGCTCCTAGAAAGACATGTCATAGTTGTGGTAGTATGTTAAATATAATTGCTGACGTTTGCTCATCAGTGTTTAAGTACCAGGTACATATCAGAGTTTATCAGAAGCCAGTCAGAGTTTATTAAAGTCTGACTAGGTAAAGAGTTTATTAACTGTCGGTGCTATAATGAAGATTCTAGAAGCAATATATCTTGAAGATGGAAAGAAGCAAGATATATTGAGACAGTTAAGGAAACGGAACAGAAGACAGAAGCAATCCTAATTTGATATAATCTGTATAGCTGATTTATAGGAGTATCAATTAGAGATTGATTATGTAACTGTGTAATATATAAACACAGATAGGTTAACCCTAAAAGGGATGCGAACATAGAATTATTATTCTTGTAACCTAGCAGCTCTCTGTGATTCATTAACATCACTGAGAGAAGAGTTATTTATATAATTCAGTTTTTGATTCATAAACAGTGTTCTTAATTATTATTATCATACTTATCTTGATTATATATTGTGTATTTGGCCTAACAATTGGTATCAGAGCCAAGGCTGTTTAATATATACAGTTTATCGATCCAAACACAAGTATAATCATGGCTGACAACTCTCAGGAAGGTTCTAATGCAGGTTCTAATGCTCAGAAGGTTCAACCTACTTCTATGAGTCGATATGAGACTATAAGGGTTCCAATTCTCAGACCAGTTGAATATCCAATATGGAAAGTGAAGATGACCATGTTTCTGGAAGCCACAGATCCAGAATACCTTGATAGAATCAATGATGGTCCTCATATGCCAACTAAATTGTCTCCTGTTGTTACTGGACAAGAACAAAAGACTGTTCCAAAAGAGAAGAAAGATTTGACTCCTGAAGACATCTCATCAATTGCAAAGGATGCAAAGGTTAGACATCTACTACACAGTGCCTTAGATAATGTCATGTCTAACAGAGTGATTGGCTGCAAAACTGCCAAAGAAATTTGGGATGCTTTGGAAGTCAGGTGTCAAGGAACAAGTGCTATAAAGAAGAATAGGAAGACTATTCTTACACAGGAGTATGAACACTTTGACTCTAGATCTGATGAAAGTTTGACAGATACATATGACAGATTTTGTAAATTGTTGAATGATTTGTCCCTGGTTGATAAAGAATATGAACTTGAAGAGTCAAATCTCAAGTTTCTTCTATCCCTACCTGAAAGATGGGATTTAAAGGCAACAACAATCAGAGACAATTATGATCTTGCGGATACAGATCTTGATGAAATCTATGGGTTGCTTAAAACTCATGAACTTGAAATAGAACAGAGAAACAAAAGATCTGGAAAGAAGACAAAATCTGTTGCTCTTAAAGTTGAAGAAAAGCATGTCAAGAAGGAATCATCAAGAAAGAAAACCAAAGGAAATGCTTTAGTCATTAAATCTGACAGCGAGTCATCAAACTCTGATGATGGCTCAAACACTGATGATGAAGCTTCTGATTCTGAGGATGATGAAGAAGAGATGATGAAAATGGCTGCCTTGATGGTGAAGACCTTCAAGAAGATGGGATTCAAGAACTTCAAGAAAGGAAAGAGATTCTCAAGGAAAGATTCAAATTCTGATAAAAGAAATTTCAGAAAGTCTGAGGGAAAGTATACCAAGTCTGGAAAGAAAGACAAGTCTGAGATCCAGTGCTACAAGTGTAAAGAGATGGGTCATTATGCTCCAGAGTGCAAGAAAGGAAAAACTGAAAAAGCACTCATCTCAAAAGGCAAAGACTGGGCAGACACTTCAGACTCAGATGAGGGAGTCAATTATGCTCTCATGGCAATTGGTAGAGATGAAGCTGACTCATCTGAAAACAAGGTACCCCTAACAACTTATGCTTATGATATTGATGATATATCTGAATTAAGAATTTATCTTAAAAGCATACATGTTAGTTATAGGGATCAGACTTTAGAGAATGAGAGAATAAAATCTGAGAATCTAGGTCTCAAAGAAAGAAATAAATTTCTTGAAGAGAAGCTTGTTAACATGCAACAAGTTCAAAAGGAGAGAGATGATGTTGTTTATGTTGAACAGGAATTGCTTAAAAGATATAGGCAAATAGAGTCTGAGTTGGAAAAAGAGAGGAAAGTGATTAAAACCTGGACTAATTCTGGAAAAGACACACATCAGGTTTTTCAAACAGATACTGTAGGTTTGGGTTACTGTGAGAAAGATGAACTTAGGTTTAAAGATAAAGTTAAAGTAAAACCACAACTTAAACCTGTGAAATTTGTTCATGAATCCAGTAAGCTAAAGTCTGTAGTTGTAAAAGAAGCTGTTATGGAGCCAGTTGAAGCTTGTGTTGAACAAGTGGATATTGAATCTACAACAGAGAAGCCTATTGAGCAAGAAGCTATTAGAAAACCAGTAAAAGTCTGTGAAAAACAGGTTGATGTTGGTTTAATGACAGGAAAACAGTTCAATCTTAAGCTCAAAGAGGTAAAATCTGCTATGAAACCAAAAGGGTCCAAGCAGAATAGGAATGGAAAAGTAGGCATAAATAAAAGGAATAATCATCTGCCTACTTCAGTAGCTCCAAGAAAAATATGTTATAACTGTGGTAGTGCTAACCATCTTGCCAGTTTTTGCAAGAAGAACAAAGATATTAATTCTTTACCCTCCAAGTCTGGGGTAAAGAATGATTATGTTAGGGTTAGGCCACAGACTTTATGCACACACTGTGGGAGCACTTGGCATTCCATTTATACTTGCAAGAGTTATCATGCTATTTATCATAACTATTATGAGCTAAAACCCAACTTGAAATGGGTTAGAGCAAACTCTGCAAGTGTAAAGTCTGACAATGTTAGTTTAAACTCTGTTGATAGTGATTCCGCTGCAAAAGCTAACACTGTTAAGAAAGCCAAAGGATCCAAGCAAGTCTGGGTCCTTAAAACTAACACTTAGTGTTTGTTTGTGATTGCAGGGTATAAAAGAGAGCACACTTATCTTGGACAGTGGATGCTCAGGACATATGACAGGAAATAAAGCCCTGCTATCAGACTTTGAGGAGAAAGCTGGCCCAAAAGTTTCCTATGGAGATGGCAACATAGGACGTACTCTGGGATATGGCAATATCAATCTTGGAAGTGTCATCATCAAAAATGTAGCTCTAGTCTCAGGACTCAAGCATGATCTGCTTTCTGTGAGTCAAATCTGTGACAGAGGATACCATGTAGATTTTCATTCTGAACATTGTGAAGTGATCAGCAAATCTACAGGAAAAGTTGTTCTAGTTGGACACAGACACAATAACATCTATGAAGCAAGTTTGGTAACAAACTCTGAAGGAAAAACTGTGTGTCTATCTGCAAGAATGTCAAATGAAGAGAGTTGGAAATGGCATAAAAAGCTATCTCATCTAAACTTGAACAACATCAATGAACTTATTCGAAAAGATCTTGTAAGAGGACTTCCAAAGTCAATGCTAAGCTTAGATGGTCTGTGTGATTCTTGTCAAAAGGCCAAGCAAAGGAAGTCATCTTTCAAGACAAAATCTGAATCTTCAGTTATGGATCCTTATCATCTTCTACATGTTGATCTTTTTGGTCCAGTAAATATAATGTCATTGGGCAGAAAGAAGTATGCCTTAGTCATTGTTGATGAGTACACAAGGTACACATGGGTGTATTTCTTAGCAAAGAAAGATGAAACTGCCTCAATTCTAATGGAACATGTAAAGCTACTGGAAAAAGGATCAGATTTTAAAGTGAAAATTATAAGAAGTGATAATGGAACTGAATTCAGAAATTCAGTAATGGAAGCTTTCTGCAAGGAAAGAGGAGTGAAGCAAGAATTTTCTGCACCTGGAACTCCACAGCAAAATGGTGTAGTTGAAAGAAAGAACAGAACTCTAATCGAAGCTGCCAGAACAATGCTTGATGAAGCAAAGTTGCCAACTTATTTCTGGGCAGAAGCTGTTCAAACTGCTTGTTTTACTCAGAATGCTACACTGATCAACAAGCATGGAAAAACACCATATGAGATGGTGAAGAATAAGAAGCCAAATTTGAAGTATTTTCATATATTTGGATGCAAGTGTTTTGTATTGAAAACTCATCCTGAACAGTTGACCAAGTTTGACTTAAAAGCTGATGAAGGAATTTTTGTTGGATACCCATTGTCAACAAAGGCATTCAGAGTCTACAATCTGAGAACTAAAGTGATCATGGAATCTATACATGTGTCATTTGATGACAAGAAAATAACTGGAATAGAAGATGAAGAATATCATGATCAACTTCACTTTGAAAATGAAGATCTAAACTCTGATGATGTAAACTCTGATGAAGCAAATCCAACAAACTCTGTCGAAGCATACTCTGATCCTCTACTGGTAAACACTGAAGAATTATTTCAGACAGAACAAAATAGAGAACCAGTCGAGGGGGAGCGTGAAGAAACTTCAGAAAATTCTCAAAATGAAGACTCAAATTCTGAAAGAGAGTCAAATGAAGAATCAAACAGAAACTCTGAGTCAAACTCTGAAAGTTCAAATACTGAACAGTCCAATTCAGGGGGAGCCTCAGAGAATGCATATGGTCAAGAAAATCAGGAAAGCATGGATCAAGGGGGAGGATCTAATAATGTTAATAGAAGCCAATTACCAACAACAAGAAGGTGGACACAGGCTCATACACCTGACTTGATAATTGGAGATCCAGAAGCTAGTGTAAGAACTAAAAGTGCTACAAATAATGAATGTCTGTTTCATGCATTCTTATCTCAAACAGAACCCAAGAAAGTGGAAGAAGCTCTTCAAGATGTTAACTGGATTACAGCAATGCAAGAGGAGTTAAATGAATTTGAGAGGAATGAAGTATGGACACTTGTACCAAGACCAAAGAACAGATCTATTGTTGGTACAAAGTGGGTTTTCAGAAACAAAACAGATAGTGATGGAGTGATTACAAGGAATAAGGCAAGACTTGTGGCCAAAGGCTATTCTCAACAGGAAGGAATTGACTATGATGAAACCTTTGCTCCAGTTGCAAGATTGGAGGCAATAAGGATTTTTCTGGCTTATGCTGCACACAAAAAGTTTAAAGTCTTTCAGATGGATGTGAAAAGTGCGTTTCTCAATGGGAAACTTGAAGAAGAAGTGTTTGTTGAACAACCACCAGGGTTTGTAGATCTCAAACATCCAGATTATGTCTACAGGCTTGATAAGGCATTATATGGACTAAAGCAAGCACCTAGAGCATGGTATGAAACTCTGGCTCAATTTCTTTTAGAAAGTGGGTTCACTAGAGGTACAATTGACAAGACCTTGTTCTATTTCAATACTGGTGATGATTTGCTGTTAGTGCAAATCTATGTGGATGACATAATTTTTGGATCTACAAATGACAAACTCTGTAAGAAAGTCAAGATATCAAATGAGCATGATGGGAGAGCTTAGTTACTTTCTAGGCTTACAGGTCAAGCAAACAGATGATGGTATTTTTATCAATCAAGCAAAATATACCAGAAATCTTCTCAAGAAATTTGGCATGCTTGATAGTTCATCTGCTACAACTCCCATGGCTACTGCAACAAAGCTAGACAAAGACACAGGAGCCTCAGTAGATATGACAAACTATAGAGGAATGATAGGGTCTCTTCTTTATCTCACAGCAAGTAGACCAGATATCATGTATGCAACATGTCTTTGTGCAAGATTTCAAGCAGACCCCAGAGAGCCACATCTAACAGTTGTGAAGAAGATTTTCAAATATCTCAAAGGAACCATAACTCTTGGGTTGTGGTACCCTAGAGAATCAGAGTTTAATTTAATTGGTTACTCTGATGCAGATTTTGCAGGCTGTAAGATAAACAGAAAAAGCACAAGTGGAAGTTGTCAATTTTTAGGTGACAGATTAGTTTCTTGGTATAGTAAGAAACAGAAATCAATTTCCACATCCACAGCAGAAGCAGAGTATATAGCTGCTGGTAGCTGTTGTGCACAGATTTTATGGATGAAGAATCAGTTGCTGGACTATGGATTAAGGTACTCTAAAATACCTATTTACTGTGATAATCAAAGTGCTATTGCTATGACAGGTAATCCAGTACAGCACTCCATGACCAAGCACATCAGCATAAGGTATCATTTTATCAGAGAACATGTAGAAGAAGGAGATATTGAGCTTCATTTTGTATCTACAGACCAACAGCTCGCAGATATCTTCACCAAACCTTTGAGTGAAGCTACCTTTACAAGGCTGGTAAATGAACTTGGAATGATCTCTGGTTTTGACTAGAGATGCTGGTTAGATTCAAACTCTATACATGATTTTATGCTCATGATTCTTTGCATGTGTTAACTGTTATTTGCACCAGCATGATAAACTCTGATAAGTAAACTCTGTTAGTCATACTCTGTCAGTCATACTCTGTCGGTTAAAGTCTGATGTTAAACTCTGATTATGATTTTTGTCTGAAACACATGGACCGATGAAGAAAAATGTAAGAAGCATGATTTTCAGTAAGTAATCATGAATCCTTCTAAGTATTATAAATTCTGATTACAAAATGTACAGAAATTTTACACAGCATGATACTGTCTGTATATTTATAGCATCTCTTAGTTTATTGATTCTATATACTGAGTTTGTATTAGCTGTTTGCATTTTCTCTCATAAATTAATTGTATTAAACTGATGAAAAGTCTAAACTCTGATTATTAATTACAAATAATTCACCCTCGAATCAAAAGATGCCAAAAAGAGCACAAATTCCTTTGAGATCATGTTGTGCCTAGGAAGATCCAAGAACTTATTGTATGAAATAAGGGCTAAAATCTTTGATTTTTGGTGACTAGTGTCAACCACTGATTACTGGAAAAAAAAAACAAATAAATAAAAAAAAAACTATATATATATATAAAGGGGGTGAAAAATAAAAGATATATCCAAATGAAAGGATATCAGTATACAGAGTTTAGATATAAAAATCAGATTTTATGTTATACATGAGAGTTTAGGCAACCAGTTTTTACTACTTTAGTTCGTGGATTTTATGCACTTTGAGATGGTCTAAATATTCATATTCAGTAAACTCTGCTAATTCACACACAAATACTCACATCTGTACAGTGTGTGAAAAGAGTTTGTTTCTAAAGGAGGAGGATTGGTAAACACTGATGAATTATGTACTCTACGCCGAGGTAATTTAATTTTAATCTCTGGTGATTAAAATAAATTTTGTTGGTTTCAGACATATTATAATTTTGAGAAAAAGACATTTGTTTTGAAAATTTAAAAAGAGTATGATTGGACAGTTGATCAAGAATGTTTTAAACAGAGGCAAGAGGTTAATTTCCTAGAAAAGTGTACAGGCGGTAATTATTGTTGTTTTTACTGCGCATGCGCATTGGAAACTGTCAATTACTTGCTGTCAGTCATTACATGTGTGCCACGTGTCCCACTCACATAATTAAAGGAGTAAGACAGTTGTGTATTAATGATTAAAAACTGTTCAGTTTTTAATTTTGAATTTCATATTTATACAATACACACACATACGTCTAAACCTTTCACATCTTACTTCAATTTACACACACACATATTCACAAACACTTCCCTGCTCACAAACTCTTACGAAGCTTTTGCATCAATTTCTTTGATTTCTTTCAAATCTTTCTAATGGCAGCCTCTATGTTTAACTCTGTTGGATTAGATTTTGTCCCAAATAACTATGTAGCACCTCTTAGCAATGAGAACGTACCGGAGGCGTTTCATTTACTGCAGAATTTCCTTGCTCAATCGGAAATTGGGCGTGCTTTGGTGGAGCCTGGAAAGCTTTATGGATCTCAGATCAAAGCTTTCTGGGAGACTGGTGTCTATGATGACGGTGGTGATTCTGGAACTCCGTCGATTGTGTTTGAGTTTCAAGAGACAGAGTATGTCATTACTCCAGGAACTGTTCGTGAAGCAATGAGCTTTGCAGAGTCTGACGCGTACACCATTGCTGTTGGTGATACTGATCTTCAACGAATGATGCAAGCCATTGGATACACTGGGTCTTTAGCAAAGATTGGTCAATTGAAGCGTCCATTCTTAAGAAAGGAGTGGAGTTTTTTCTTCGATTGCATTACCAGAACTTTCGGAAAGAAGTGCACCAACTGGGATGCAATACCGACTGATAGTCTGCAAATCAGGTACTCTTTACTTTATGGTACTCAATTTGATTTTGCAAGATTAGTTTTGACTAATTTGGGTGAGAAAATGACTGAAAACAGGAGGGTAGTTTACTTTGCTCATTTTTGTCAGATTTTATTCTTTGTTTGTGTTACTGGGGTAGATCTAAATGATAATGATATTATTCCTTGTTTTAAACTGCACAAAAGAGTATTCTCTGATCTTATTAACAAGGATGTCAAGAAAGGTAATGTAGGTGATTTCTTGTTACCTGAGTTGATTCAACAGTTTTTGATCAATTCTACACAAACACAATCTGAATCACAGCCCGAACCTCTAATTACTGTTCTTCCAACTCAACCAAAATCTAGTGGTAGGACTAAACATATGGGTTCTAAGCCAGCTAGGATTTCTAAAACATTTGCTGATGTTGGGGTGTCAACCTCTGTTGGACCTTCAAGGAAGAAAAGAAGGGCAAATAGGCCATCTTTTGATGTTGCAGATAAGACTTCACATCAGAAAAGAAGAAAGTTAGTGGCTGACTATCTTTTTGAAGAGCTGGATGTTTCTGAACCTGACATTGTTGAAACTATTGATGCTACAAATGTTGAAGCTCCTGAAGTTCTTGTTCAGGAGGATGCTGAAAATGTTGAAGCAGCCTCTGTGCCTGACTTGGCAAATGCTGATATAGAGGCTGATTTTGCTCAAGAAGTTTTCTTTGATGATTTTGATGTCAATGTTGAAGCACATCCTGTTGTCAGTGTTTGTGACACTGAGGATGTGGCAGCTGATCAGGCCACTCGAGTACTTGAAGAGTCAATGGCAACTCATACAGAGATTCTCTCTGTCACCAATCAGATTCCTGAATTGGGTGAAGAGGTTAATCAGGCAGCAAAATCTGTCTCTTCTGAGCAGATTGTTGACAATGCTGAGAAACAAATTGTAGTAGAAGAAGTTGTTCCAGCAGTAGAAGAAGATGCTGAGAACAATGAAGCTGCAGCAGAGAATGTTGAAATTACAACAGAGAATGTTGAAATTACTGCAGAGAATGTTGAAGAAGCTGCAGAAAATGTTATTGTAAACTCTGATCTTCATGAGGGAGCACAAGATGATGCTGAAGAAGATGTTCCTGATTCTTCTAATGTTGATTCTTCTGCAAACTCTGTTGACAATTCTCAAAGAATTTCTGCTCAACGCGCTACAGATGCTCATTTCCAGGATATGTATTTCTCAAATTGGTCAAGCAGAGAAACTATCTTTTCTGATGAAAGAGCTGCTGATTTTGTGACCAAGTCTTCAAAGGAGATTCAAAATCTTGAACTTTTAACTCATCTCAAAGCTACAATAGTCCAAGTCAAATCATTAAATAATCGTTTTGATGGTACTGACAAGGTTATTGATGGTCTAAGGAATGACATAGCTGCAAGGGAACTTACACTGCAAAAGGATAAATCTCTATATATCTCTTTGTGTAAAGAACAGAAGGCTTTTAACTCCAGATTGTCAAAAGTTGAAGAGAATCAAGCTGCAATGTCAAATAAGCTGGATGCAATTGCTAATTCCTTGGAACTGCTCACATCAGTATTGATTTCTGATGATGTCAAAAAGGGGGAGAGAGTATCTAAAGACAAATGCAAGAGCTCTCAAACTCTGACTCGGAAGGATGATACCACTGATGGTGGTGCAAAAGATAAAGAACAAAGGAAAAAGAATGTTCAAGAGCAAGGGAGGAGGTCAAACTCTGATGCTCAGGCTAATGCTGGAAAAGGAATAAACACTGGAGGGCAGTCTTCTTCAAGAGTAAGAAGTTTACTTCTTTCTTCTCAATCTCCAATTACTGATGAAGAAGTTGCAACTCAGTTGTTTCTAGCTGAGCATGGTCAAGATGCTACTGTTGAAGATATTCAAAGAGAAGAACAAATGCTAGCAGAAGAACATAAGAAGAAAGTTGTTTCTGGAACTTATAAGAAGAAATCAGTAAAGGCTTCTAGAAAGAAAGAAACTGGAATTTCTATTAAAGAAAATACTCAACAGAGTATACAATACACCAGGAGGCCTGTAATTGCAAATACTGATAAAGGAAAGGGTATACTGGAAGAAGAAGGACAGTTACCTAAGAAGAATTATTCAACCTCTGACGTTGCTCAAGTTGAATCAAATATAAGTAAATCAACCTCTAACGTTGCTCATGTTGATGTTTCTACTAAAGTTATGACAACCTCTGACAAAGCTCAAGTTGTACAAACTCAGCTAGCTCCACAGCTCAAAGGTTTCTTAAGACCTACACTTTCTGAAACTCTGACACTTCAACCTGTGGACTTTTCTCAAACCAGGACTGTACTTGGAAAAGAATCTTTTGATAAGTCTGGTTTAGGTTCACATAGGGAGAAGAGAATAAACAACAGATCTTTAGATCAAACTTCACTGGCAGAAGCTGGTATTGGGGTATCTCAAGAGAGCCTTGATAAACTGGAATTTGTTCAGATGGTCTATCACAGGGGTTTGAAGAAAGAGGTTCTGTTATACTTCATGTCTGATGGAAGAGTATACAGAGTAGGAGAAGCTGATATTCAATTGAAGCTATGGGAAGAGCTTGAGTATGTTTTATACCTTCTCAAAATCAAAAACAAAAGTACTCATGATGCCGCTCTTGTCATAAAAGACAGAATGATGAAATCTAAAGTGCTTCTTGGAGGTGGTGTTTCTAGTGCATACATTCCTAAGTACAGAGATGCTTATGGAAAGATTGTTGAGATGAAAAGAAATAGTGCCAAGTTCAAGACAGCACTGGGTATCAAAGTCTTGGAATTCAATTTGGAGTCAGACAAATCATATTATATAAGACTCGGAAATGAAATGAGGAAAAACAGTATTTATTCTCTGAGGGCTGCCATATATCAAACTGGTGAAGGAGATCCAGAGTATAAAGAACTGAAGGAGATTATGATTGCTGAACTGGAAAGAGCTGAGAGAAGATTACTTACGGACTATCTCAGGACAGTGCCTGATATTCAAGAAATCAAATAAAGTCTGACTGTAAGTTTTTAAGTTTTCTGTTCTAAGTTAAAGTTAAACTCTGTTATATTTTAAACACTGCATTTGTTATATGTTTTGACATCATCAATTATCTTTTTAACTTGTACATTTTAGTATGAACAAGTTGGGAGAGATTGTTAAATATAATTGCTGACGTTTGCTCATCAGTGTTTAAGTACCAGGTACATATCAGAGTTTATCAAAAGCCAGTCAGAGTTTATTAAAGTCTGACTAGGTAAAGAGTTTATTAACTGTCGGTGCTATAATGAAGATTCTAGAAGCAATATATCTTGAAGATGGAAAGAAGCAAGATATATTGAGACAGTTAAGGAAACGGAACAGAAGACAGAAGCAATCCTAATTTGATATAATCTGTATAGCTGATTTATAGGAGTATCAATTAGAGATTGATTATGTAACTGTGTAATATATAAACACAGATAGGTTAACCCTAAAAGGGATGCGAACATAGAATTATTATTCTTGTAACCTAGCAGCTCTCTGTGATTCATTAACATCACTGAGAGAAGAGTTATTTATATAATTTAGTTTTTGATTCATAAACAGTGTTCTTAATTATTATTATCATACTTATCTTGATTATATATTGTGTATTTGGCCTAACATAGTACTAACCATCTTGCAAGTTTTTGCACGAAAAACAAAGATATTAATTCTTTGCCCTCTAAGTCTGGAGTGAAGAATGATTTTGTTAGGGTTAGACCACAGACTTTATGCACTCACTGTGGGAGTACTTGGCATTCAATTTATACTTGCAAGAATTACCATGCCATTTATCACAACTATTATGAGTTAAAACCCAACTTGAAATGGATTAGAGCAAACTCTGCAAGTGTAAAGTCTGACAAAGTTAGCTTAAACTCTGTTGAAATTTTTTCCGCTGCAAAAGCTAACTATGTTAAGAAAGCCAAAGGATCCAAGCAAGTCTGGATCCTTAAATCTAACTCTTTGTAATTGTTTGTGATTGCAGGGCATAAGGGAAAGCACCCTAGTCTTGGACAGTGGATGTTCAGGACACATGACTGGAAATAAAGCCCTGCTATCAGACTATGAGGAGAAGGCTGGCCCAAAAGTCTCCTATGGAGATGGCAACATAGGACGTACTATGGGATATGGCAATATCAATCTTGGAAGTGTCATCATCACAAATGTAGCTCTAGTCCCAGGACTCAAGCATGACTTGCTATCTGTGAGTCAAATCTGTGACAGAGGTTACCATGTAGATTTTCAACATGAATACTGTGAGGTTATCAGCAAATCTACAGGTAAAGTTGTTCTAGTTGGACACAGACGGAATAATATCTATGAAGCAAGTTTGGTAACAAACTCTGAAGGAAAAGCTGTGTGTCTGTCTGCAAAAATGTCAAATGAAGAGAGTTGGAAATGGCATAAGAAGCTCTCTCACCTAAACTTGAACAACATCAATGAGCTAATTCGAAAAGATCTTGTAAGGGGACTTCCAAAGTCAATACTCAGCTTAAATGGTCTGTGTGATTCTTGTCAAAAGGCCAAGCAAAGGAAGTCATCTTTCAAGAGTAAGTCTGAATCTTCAGTTGTGGATCCTTATCATCTTCTACATGTTGATCTATTTGGTCCAGTCAATATAATGTCTCTTGGCAGAAATAAATATGCTCTAGTCATTGTTGATGAGTACACTAGGTACACTTGGGTGTATTTCTTAGCAAAGAAGGATGAAACTGCCTTAACTCTCATGGGTCATGTAAAGCTACTGGACAAAGGATCACAGGATAAAGTGAAAATTATCATGAGTGATAATGGAACTGAATTCAGAAATGGAATAATGGAAGAATTTTGCAAAGAAAGAGGAGTGAAGCAAGAATTTTCTTCACCAGGGACTCCACGGCAAAATGGTGTAGTTGAAAGAAAGAACAGAATCTTAATCGAAGCTGCGAGAACAATGCTTGATGAAGCAAAATTGCCAACTTATTTCTGGGCAGAAGCTGTTCAAACTGCTTGTTTTACTCAAAATGCAACACTGATCAACAGGCATGGGAAAACACCATATGAGATGGTGAAGAATAAGAAGCCAAATTTGAAATATTTTCATATTTTTGGATGCAAATGCTTTGTGTTGAAAACTCATCCTGAACAGTTGACCAAGTTTGACTTAAAAGCTGATGAAGGAATTTTTGTTGGATACCCGTTGTCAACTAAAGCATTCAGAGTCTACAATCTGAGAACTAAAGTGATCATGGAATCAATACATGTGTCATTTGATGACAAGAAAATAACTGGAATAGAAGATGAAGAATATCATGATCAACTTCGCTTTGAAAATGTAGATCTAAACTCTGATGACGTAAACTCTGATGAAGCATACTCTGAACCTCTACTGATAAACACTGAGGAAGTTTCTCTGACAGAACAAAATAGAGAACCAGTTGAGGGGGAGCGTGAAGATACTTCAGAAACTTCTCAAAATGATGACTCAAATTCTGAAAATGAGTCAGCTAAAGAATCAAATAGAAACTCTGGGTCAAATTCTGAAAGTTCAAATACTGAACAGTCCAATTCAGGGGGAGCCTCAGAGAATGCAAATGGTCAAGAAGAAAATCAGGAGAGCATGGATCAAGGGGGAGGATCTAACAATAATAATGGAAGCCAATTACCTACAGCAAGAAGGTGGACACAAGCTCACACACCTGACTTGATAATTGGAGATCCAGAAGCTAGTGTGAGAACTAGAAGTGCTACAACTAATGAATGTCTGTTTCATGCATTCTTGTCTCAAACTGAGCCCAAGAAAGTGGAAGAAGCTCTTCAAGATGCTAACTGGATAACAGCTATGCAGGAAGAGTTAAATGAATTTGAAAGGAATGAAGTATGGACCCTTGTACCAAGACCCAAAAACAGATCTATTGTTGGTATAAAGTGGGTGTTAGGAATATGTTGTTCTTGATGATAAATATAAAACACTTAGTAGAATTTGTGTAATGTCATTTTGTAGCTGTCAACGAAATGGCATGCTTTGCAGCATTCCGTTGACAGGAAGCTCATCAACGAAATGAGTGTTGTAGCAATTGCATTGTACAATACTTCTCAAATGATAGGCATTCTGTTATATGTATTAGATAGGTTTTCTAAGTCATGTTGACTAAGTACTAGATAGGCAAAATAGGTTGGTTAATTGTAAATATATTATGCCTTGTAATTTTGCCTAAGTGAAGACATGTCAACGGTATGAAGATTACTCTGTCAACGGTATGGAGTTTACTCATCAACGAAACGAGGGAAACACCATCAACGGAATGAAGAATAAAGCTATCAACGAAACACATCTCCCTGCTATCAACGAATCATTATTGCTTTTCTGAATAGTTGACAAAGTGATAGTGACAGTTTACTGAACAGATCTAAAGGTGATGTGGAAGTGTACTTTGCATTGGAAACCATTAAAATGGACATGGGGAATAAGGAAACATCCCAGTTTCCAATTGGGTCTTGGGAGTGATCATAATAAGCATGAAGACAAAAGCAAGGATCTCCAAGGACCACTGGACAAAGGGATGAAAAGCAAACTATTGGCGGTTACTCATTGTACTTTTAGTGTAGCCAAAAATAGGGTTGTAAACTTGGGGATATATAACCAAGTGTAGCAGTTACTTTAACTGTAGAGAAGAAAAACAAATAGTTTGTATTAGCTATCCTTGAGAGCATTCTTCTCTACAACCTTGTAACTGAGCAGCTGTGTACTTTTGTATCACAGATTATTTCCGCAATAAAAATCACTTCAGTTGGATCATCAAACAATCCAACTGAAATTATTTATGTGCTTGTGGTTTTTACTTTAAGTTCAGTTTTTATTTGTAAGTTGTTTTAAGTTTAAGAAATATCAAGAATTGTATTCAACCCCCCCCCCCCCCCCCCCTCTACAATTCTGTTAGGTCATTTGGGATTAACAATTGGTATCAAAGCAAGCTTCTAACAAACAAGAAGTTTAAAGATCAAGACCAAAACAGTAACCATGGTGAAGAAGGATGCAGGTGTGAAGATACCAGTTCTTGATAAGGACAATTACTTTCACTGGAAAGTAAAGATGCATTTACATCTCATGTCTATGGATGAGAGGTATGTAGACTGCATTGAGAAAGGTCCACACGTTCCCATGAAGCTTGATTCTAGAGTTGGACTGCCAGATGATGCTCCTGATGTAGAGATTCCAAAACCTGTCTCAGAATGGACTGTTGAAGATGTTGCAGAAGTCCATAAAGACAAAAGAACCATGAACATTCTGTTTAATGGTTTGGAGCAAGAGATGTTTGACAATGTCATAAACTGTACAACCTCCAAAGAAGTATGGGACACTGTTAGAACTCTCTGTGAAGGAACTGAGCAAGTTAGGGAAAACAAAATGCAGCTCCTTATACAACAATATGAGCATTTTCATTTTAAAGCTGGTGAAACCCTAAATGACACGTTTAGTAGGTTTCAGAAGCTTTTGAATGGATTAAAGCTGTATGGGAGGATCTATCAAACCAAGGATTCAAACCTTAAATTTCTTAGAGCTCTTCCAAAAGAATGGAAGCCTATGACTATTTCTCTCAGAAACACTCAAGAGTACAAAGACTACACTCTTGAAAGGCTTTATGGAACCTTGAAGACATATGAGTTGGAAATGGAGCAAGATGAAGAAATTGAAAAGGTACAGAAGAAGGGTGGATCTATTGCATTGATTGCATCTGTGAACCAACTGGAAGATGACACTGAAGAAGCTGCAAAGGCCACAACTAGTCGAGCTAGTTGTAGAAGTGATGTTAGCAAGGGTAAAGGCAAGATGACAGAAGAAGAAGAACCAGAACCAGCCAACTTGGATGACTTAGATGAGATTGATGAACACATTGCTTTTCTGTCAAGAAAATTCTCTAAGTTCAAGTTCAAGAGAAACTCAGAAGCAAGGCCACCAAGGAGAGACTTTCAACCTAACAAAAGTAACTGGATTGAAAAGTCTAAATCTAAATGTTTCAATTGTGGAATGCTTGGTCACTTTGCTGGAGACTGCAGAAAGCCCAAGATTGAGAAGGGCAACAGGAAATTTGAGCCTGTTGATTATAAAAAGAAATACTTTGAACTTCTCAAGCAAAAAGAAAAGGCTTTCATGTCTCAGGAGTATGATTGGGCTGGTAATGGTGAAGATTCTGATGATGATGTTGAATATGTCAACTTGGCTCTTATGGCTAACAATCATGAGCAGGAAGCAAGCTCCTCAAGCAACCAGGGAGACAAAAGGAATCTTTGGTACTTGGATAGTGGTTGTTCAAGACACATGACTGGTGATTCTACCCTGCTCACAGAGTTTCAGGAAAGAGCTGGCCCTTGTATTGCTTTTGGAGATGACAGCAAAGGCTACACTAAGGGATATGGCTTGATTTCAAAAGAGAATGTCATCATAGATGAAGTTGCATTGGTGGATGGTCTTAAGCACAATTTGCTTAGTATCAGCCAACTTTGTGACAAAGGATTTTTAGTTACTTTTTCTAAAGAAGCATGTGTTGTTTCTAAAGGAGGAAACAACAATGTGGTAATGACTGGATTCAGAAGAGGGAATGTGTACATTGCTGACTTTAGTAGCACAAGTCCAGAAACCATCACTTGTCTTTTCAGCAAGGCAAGCAAGGATGAAAGTTGGCTATGGCACAAGAAATTATCTCATCTGAATTTTAAAGTTATGAATGACTTGGTGAGGAAAGATCTTGCTAGAGGAATTCCACAGGTGGAGTTTTCCAAGGATGGTTTGTGTGATGCCTGTCAAAAAGGGAAACAAAAGAAGGCATCATTCAAAAGCAAGACAGAGTCATCAATTGTCCATCAGCTTGAGTTGCTTCATATGGATTTGTTTGGCCCTGTAAATGTCATGTCTATTTCAAAGAAGAAATATTGTCTTGTGATTGTTGATGATTTTTCTAGATTTACATGGACTTTCTTTTTGCTCTCCAAAGATGAGGCAAGTGAAATCATTATCAATCACATCAAGATGGTAAACAATCATCCTGACTTGAAAGTAAGAAGGATTAGGAGTGACAATGGGACAGAATTCAAGAATTCAAGCATGAAGGTGTTCTGTGAAGAAAATGGTATTTTGCATGAGTTTTCAGCAGCAAGGACACCACAGCAAAATGGTGTAGTTGAAAGGAAAAACAGAACACTTATTGAAGCTGCAAGGACAATGCTAGATGAATCAAAGTTACCAACTTATTTTTGGGCTGAGGCAGTTAATACAGCTTGCTTCACTCAGAATATTTCTTTGATTAATCAGACCAAAGGAATGACCCCTTATCAGCTACTCAAAAGAAAGAAGCCACTATTGGATTTTCTTCATGTCTTTGGATGCAAGTGCTTTGTTCTGAGAAATCAAGCTGAGCATTTGGGGAAATTTGAAGCAAAGGCAGATGAAGCAATATTTGTGGAATATGCAGCAGGGAAAGCCTACAGAGTCTATAATCTCAGAACCAACATTGTTATGGAATCTGTACATGTTGTTTTTGATGATCTCAAAATTCAAGGTCTCTGTGATGAAGGTTTCCATGAAAGTCTTTCTTTTGAAAATGAGGAAGGAGTTCAAGTGAATCATGTTAAGGCTACTGAGAAACAGCCTAAAGTTGTTGTATCTAGCACAGATGAAAGCAGCAGTGAAGATGAAATTGCTGCATTAAGATTGAAAAGAATAGCTGCTAGCAGACCAAATGGTCATTTCGTTGACAGTCATGATGGTGGATTCGTTGACAGTCAAAATGAGCGTTTCGTTGACAGCCAAAATGGTAATACCGTTGACAGTCATAGAAATGCTTCTAGAAGTGATCATTTAGGGACAACAAACTCAGGGGGAGTTTCTCAAGGACAAATATCCAATCAAGGCAATCATGATCATGAAGCTACCTCTTCAAGAGCAAATCTACCTCCCTCAAGGAAATGGACTAAAGATCATCCCTTTGAACTTATTATAGGTGATGTTTCTTCAAAAGTCCAAACTAGAAGAGCAACTCAAGAAGAATGTCTATATAGCAGCTTTCTGTCCCAAGATGAGCCAAAGAAAGTTGAGGATGCACTTCTAGATCCAGATTGGGTTTTGGCTATGCAAGAAGAGCTAAACCAATTTGAAAGGAACAATGTTTAGAAGCTGGTGCCCAAGCCTAAGGACAGGAGTGTCATAGGCACAAAATGGGTGTTCAGAAACAAGATGGATGAAAATGGCATAGTCACAAGGAACAAAGCTAGATTGGTTGCAAAAGGCTATTCACAGGAAGAAGGAATTGATTTTGATGAAACCTTTGCTCCTGTTGCAAGACTAGAAGCAATAAGGATTTTTCTAGCCTATGCAGCCCATGCCAATTTCAAAGTCTATCAAATGGATGTGAAGAGTGCTTTTCTGAATGGGGAATTGGAAGAGGAAGTGTATGTAAGTCAACCTCCTGGTTTTGAAGATGATGACTTTCCAGAATATGTATATTTCCTCCTCAAAGCACTCTATGGTTTGAAACAAGCACCTAGAGCCTGGTATGACACACTTTTACAGTTCCTCCTTGAGAATCACTTCACTAGAGGTACTGTAGATAAAACTCTTTTTCACATGGTTGTGAATGGCTCTACTATACTTGTTCAAATTTATGTAGATGACATAATCTTTGGGTCTACATATGTGAAACTTTGTCAAAAGTTTGCCAAGCTTATGCAAAGTAAATATGAAATGAGCATGATGGGAGAATTAACTTACTTTCTTGGGCTTCAAGTGAAGCAAGTTAATGAAGGCATTTTCATTAGTCAAACAAAATATATTCATGATTTATTAAAGAAGTTTAATTTAATGGAATGCTCTCCTGCCAAAACTCCCATGCCTACTGCCACCAAACTTGAATTGAATACTAAGGAAAAATCTGTGGACATTTCAAGTTACAGAGGCATGGTAGGCTCACTTTTATATTTAACAGCTAGTAGACCTGATATTATGTTTGCTACATGTCTATGTGCTAGATTTCAGGCTGATCCTAGGGAATCCCATTTATTTGCTATTAAAAAAATTTCAGATATCTCAAAGGAACACCAAACCTTGGCATTTGGTATCCTAGAGAATCTGGCTTTGAACTAATTGGTTATTCAGATGCAGATTTTGCAGGATGTAAAATTGACAGGAAAAGCACAACAGGCACCTGTCAATTCTTAGGAAACAAGCTTGTCTCATGGTTCAGCAAGAAACAAAACTCAGTTTCTACCTCCACAGCTGAGGCTGAGTATATTGCAGCTGGAAGTTGTTGTGCACAGATTTTATGGATGAAAAATCAACTACTTGATTATGGAATAAGAGTTGAGAAAATTCCTATTTT
The DNA here is from genome assembly GCA_030848705.1 of Heracleum sosnowskyi. Classification (NCBI taxonomy): domain Eukaryota; kingdom Viridiplantae; phylum Streptophyta; class Magnoliopsida; order Apiales; family Apiaceae; genus Heracleum; species Heracleum sosnowskyi. The sequence continues at coordinate 72,907,982 of CM061240.1, forward strand.
CTGTGACAACACTAGTGCCATTGCCATTACTGAAAATCCAGTGCAGCATTCAAGGACCAAGCACATTGACATCAAGTACCATTTCATTAGAGAACATGTTATGAATGGTATTGTGGAGTTACATTTTGTTCCAAGTGAACAACAACTTGCAGACATCTTTACCAAGCCACTTGATGAATCCACATTCTCAAGATTAGTAAGTGAGCTAGGTATGCTAAATTTCTCTTAATTATTTTGAGACTTTTGCAAGTTAAAATGCAGCCAGAAACTTGCTATGTTTTTCTGTGAATTAATTTTCTCAGGAAAAAGTGAAATTTTGTCTAAGTCAAAATTACTATGTCAACGAAACGAACCATTTCGTTGACAGTCTTAGCATTTTTCTGGGTGTTTCGTTGATAGCTCTTTTATATCAACGAAACGCAGCTTTATCAACGAAATAAGACGGGACTTTAACCGCCCAATCCTGATTCGTTGATTTAGCGCTTTTAATCTGAACCGTTGAAATTTGACACGTCCGTTACCACGATCTATGCATACACCCCTGTAAGTATAAATCATGGTAATTCTTTAAAAGTAACGGTTATATTTTTAAGCCAATCCAGTAATTTACATTTATTATTGGACTCTTTTTTTTCTGAGAATTTTTGGGGGAGTATTTAAGAAATTCAATTTTCTTTATTTTCTTTTTACCTGTTCTCAAAAATTCCAAAGGCTTTTCTCTCTTCTTCTCTCTAACAAGTAATTTAGCTCGAAGCTTTTCTTCACACAACAATGGCACCCATAGTCAAGCTTATGTCTGCTGGAGGGTTCATTTACGAAAAGAACAACTCAATCCCATTTGTTGTCAAGGAGGGTCCAAACAGTATCTTTTTCAAGATGATGGACTTCATGAAGAACTGCAAATTGAGCTATGCAATGTTTCACTCAACTCCTCTCTATAATGAGATAATCGAGGAGATTTGGACCTCGTGTGAGTATAGTGGAACAAACTGCACACTGCAATTCACCATACAAGGTAATGAGTACATAGTTAATTCTGATGTATTGCAAGCATGTTTAGATATTCCTGAAAATAACTGTGATGCTTTGCCTACAATCACTGAAATGGTTAACTTGCTAAATTCAATAAACTACTCTTTGCCTACTGATAATCTGGGTAGAATAATTAGGAGAGGTTTGGTTAGGGAATATAGTTATTTAGCTGATGCATTTATCAAGGTCTTTTCTGGTAAGATTAGTAATTTTGATGCATTAACTAATTCCATGTTGATTCTTTTTACCATGCTCCTAACTGATAGATATTACAACTTTAGCACCCAACTTATGTATGAAATTGGTGCTAAGTTGGGTGATAAGGCTAATAGGAAAAAGAATATCTATTATGCTAGGTTTCTGATGATGTTGGCTAATCATGTTAGTCCAACACCATTAGTTATTTCTAACCCTGTTTCCAAGTTTGAGTGTTTTGTGCAAGAAAAGAGAGTACTGACAGACATACTGAGGCTGAACCACAATGGTGAGGTTCCAGTGGTGTATCTACCAGTAATTGAGGTAACTACTGCTATCCCTTCTAGTATAATTGTTACTTCAACTATATCACCCAGTACTGTTGCTGTGGAGTCTGTAGTTGTGACCCAACAGGCTCCTGCCCCAGCAACAAGACCAAAATCAAAGAAATCCTCCAAGCCAACCTCAGGTGCTTCCCAAAAGGCACCTGTTGTAAAATCCACTACACAACCTAAGGGGAGTGTTGTAGGTGATGTGAGAGGTGAGGGAAGGGGTGAACATAAAAGAAACCCTAAGGATAAGGAAGGACAGATGAGTGAAATCCAGCCAAGCCCCATTGTGTCTTCCCAACAAGGCACAATGAGTAATATGGATTTAAACACAAGTCTAATTGCATCCTCCCAAAAGGATGTAATTATTGAAACAAGCTCTTCTTCAAGAGCACACTCCAAGAGGGTAAGGGACACTTCAAGCCCACAGTCTACTTTTTCCCAATACCAAAGGAGGGTGAAATAAAAGTCCAAGGGTTCACAGGGTGCACACACTCTGGAAGCTACACTTCCAGTTTCACAAATTCAGTTTGATGTAACCCCTATCATTACTCTGGGGTTACAGTCCCATTCTCTAAACATTAATCTTGATTTATCTCCATCTAATTCACCAACTCAATCTTTAGATATGGACATGATCAATACATCTTTTCCTGATTCTCCAACTCTAATCTTGGAGAAGCCCCACTCTGAAGCTGGTGGCCATCACTTGTTAAGTGATTTGTTGGGCCATCAACCAATCTTTTATGAAGTTGCAAGAGGATCTGTGGACCAATCTCTAAAATCAATCACCACATATTCTACTGTAATTTCACTTTCTCAAAGTGCTTTATTGACTTCATCAACGAAACAGCTTCTTTCGTTGACAAGTGTTTCTCCATCAACGGTATCCATACCGTTGACAGTTCAAACTACCATTCCGTTGATAGGTCAATCTACACCCCTTACTGAAAATCCAGTTGTTTCCACAACTAGTGTAGATGACCTGGTGGTAGTTGAGACACTTTTAGGTTTGAGAGGGAGTGAAACTGAGAGGCTGGCTTGCAGCCAGGCAAAAGGAGAGTCTGAGAGTGAGAGGCTGGCTATTTCTTCCAGCCAGGCAAAAGGAGAGATTGAGAGTACCACCTTAGTAGGTGAAGGTGAGGGTGTGAGAGGTGTGAGCCATGGGGAGCCCATGATGCAAGAAAAGAGTGGAGAGAGAGAAGGGACTACAGGAGCCACAAGGATGGAAGCAGCCATTGCTAGTGAGTTAATGAGGGTCAGTGAGGGAGAAAAGGAACTTACCTTCCAAGAGCATTATCAACAAACTCTGGATAGTATTTCCCTGGATCCTGAGACCTTTACTCATCCTGTGCCAGCCTATCAAGTTATGGCTCAACAGGGCAATGTGGAGGCAGAAAGGTCACTCAACTTAATTCATACTACTGCATCAATGCAAAGAGCAAAGGATGCCTTGACCAATCTACCTCCAGGAGCTGCAGCAAGTGGAGAATTTGAGTTTTCTGATGATGAAGACAGCTTTGGTGACAATCTACAGGTGGCCACTACTACACAGACTGGGACTTCTGTGGTGCCTCCTACACCAAACTGGCTTTCTCAAGATATGCATGGTAGATCCAACTTGGATGCTGCTATTACAAGGCAATACAATGAGGCATATCTAGCTCATGAGTCAGCAACTGCAAGGGACAAGAAATTCTATAAGGCCATAATGGATTCTCTGGAAATTCAAAGGCTATAAATGTTGCAGACAAGGATTGAAGCTACAGAAATAAAGGATTCAATTAGCAACCTTAGGGATGCTACTGACAGGAGGCTAAATGAAAAGCTTCCTCTTCACACTGTCTCCAAGATGTCAAGGTTTTTCACCAAGGAACCTGAAGTGTCCTCATCTTTAAAAACTCTCTCCTCTATAGTGGACAAAGTTGAGGCTACACTCTCTCAAATGCAGAAGGAACAGGAGAAGCAAACTCAGCTACTTACCCAGCTTCTGGCAGCCCAAGGATTCCCTATCATCTCACTTGATGATAACAAAAAGGGGGAGAAAACTAAGGAAACTAAGGAGCTAGAAATACAAATCACAAAGGTTTTGGTCCCAGCCATCTCCTTACCAGAAGAGCCATTAGCAATGGGGGAGTTTGGAAAGAAGCAAAAGGATGGTATTGATCTAATTAAGGAAGCTTCTATGAGGATGAAACTTGCAGAACAGATCAAAGATCACTGGTCCAACATAGAAGCAAGGTTCAAGAAAATTACTGAATCTTCAAAGACAGATCAGCCATCAACAAATGCAATGGTGACAGTACAAATGGAGCCACAGTTCAAGAGCTCTTATGCTATAGAGCCCCTTCAGCATGGAATCCTTCCAGATTCAAGAAATGAGAAAGGCCAATCTTCATGCTTTAGGAATGTGGATGCAAGAGGGATTTCTCCAATGTCACCTATCAAACCCAAAGGCAAGAACACTGAAAGGATATTTTATCCTCCACCAAAGCCAGATGAGTTCAAAGTCCTAGGGAAGCTGATCACTAAGTGCAAGGAAAGCAATCATCCAAGCATAAGGAATCAAAGGGCCATCTTCTACAGGGACGGCAAGGAAATCTGCATTTGGGTTGGTCACCCAAATTTTGCTAAGGCCAAAGCTGAAGAATCTGAAAGGGCAGCAATGCAAGCATTGGCAGTTGCTCAAGCACTTGAAGATGAAGAAACTCTACAGGAAGATAAAGCCAAGGATGGAGCTAAGGAAGCAAGGAAAAGTATAAGGCAACCAAAGGCTAGAGCTAAGAGGAATCTGGACTTTGATAAAGAGGACTCTCAGGACACTGCTCAAGCCTCTTCCACAACAAGTGCACATCAAATTCCTACTGGTCTACCTATTGAAGGAAAGTTGGCCTGTGATCCTGCACACCCTGTCAACTTTCATGATCAACCAATCATGCCAAAGGAGGAGCCTATTGAATTTAATGAAGCCTATTTTCCAAAATTCCTATTTGAAAAGGATCAGCCAACAAAATCAAAGAAAAGGGCTGTCAAGGCAAAGCCAATATTTGTGAGAAAGCCACAACCTCAGAAACCCCCTTCAAATCCAGAGGACTGCATGTACATTGCTGACATCAGGGAAGAATCTAGCTTACATCTTGATTTAGACAACCTGGTGGAAGTAAGGGGCATTGCAGCTTCTCAAAAGATGCCTGAAAGATTAGTTTTCACATTCAAGGGTGGTAGAGAACAAACATGGCCTCTCTACAGAATTTTAGGAGAAGACTACCAAACACTACTCACAGTGTTTAGATGCTTGAAGAAAGACTTTGGCTTCACCAAAACAGCCAAGTCTGAGGTGGTCTCCAAAATATGTCAAATAAAGGCTAGCTGGAACAAGCCTGAGGCTCTTCCCAGGATGCTTAGAGTGCCCTCAACAGGAAAGAAGATCCATCTTCAACCTTACTGGATGATGGAATTTAAGGACAAGGACAACTGCAGAAGGTTCTTCAGAATGGAAGACCAGCTGGATAAGGCATCTAATCAAACTCTAAAGCTTATGCAATCCAAGCTTGGTGATCAAGATGAGGAAGAGAAGATCTTTTACAGAAGGCTACAGGTCCAGATTGAGGAAAACAACTCTAAGAGAGGGAAGAAGACTATGCCACAAAGAAGACAAAGATGAATCATTTACTCAGTCTAGAGGAGCACTTCTTGGCATTAGTCTTGTAAGTCTTGTATTTTATTCAAAATATTATGAAGCTTAATGCATTTTCTACTTTTGTAATTTAGAATGTATATGAGTGTTTTTGTTATCATCAAGTCTCTTGATTTATGGCTGTTATTCTATCAGTCATAAATTGGGGGAGATTGTTAGGAATATGTTGTTCTTGATGATAAACATAAAACACTTAGTAGAATTTGTGTAAAGTCATTTTGTAGCTGTCAACGAAATGGCATGCTTTGCAGCATTCCGTTGACAGGAAGCTCATCAACGAAATGAGTGTTGTAGCAATTGCATTGTACAATACTTCTCAAATGATAGGCATTCTGTTATATGTATTAGATAGGTTTTCTAAGTCATGTTGACTAAGTACTAGATAGGAAAAATAGGTTGGTTAATTGTAAATATATTATGCCTTGTAATTTTGCCTAAGTGAAGACATGTCAACGGTATGAAGATTACTCTGTCAACGGTATGGAGTTTACTCATCAACGAAACGAGGGAAACACCATCAACGGAATGAAGAATAAAGCTATCAACGAAACACATCTCCCTGCTATCAACGAATCATTATTGCTTTTCTGAATAGTTGACAAAGTGATAGTGACAGTTTACTGAACATATATAAAGGTGATGTGGAAGTGTACTTTGCATTGGAAACCATTAAAATGGACATGGGGAATAAGGAAACATCCCAGTTTCCAATTGGGTCTTGGGAGTGATCATAATAAGCATGAAGACAAAAGCAAGGATCTCCAAGGACCACTGGATAAAGGGATGAAAAGCAAAATATTGGCGGTTACTCATTGTACTTTTAGTGTAGCCAAAAATAGGGTTGTAAACTTGGGGATATATAACCAAGTGTAGCAGTTACTTTAACTGTAGAGAAGAAAAACAAATAGTTTATATTAGCTATCCTTGAGAGCATTCTTCTCTACAACCTTGTAACTGAGCAGCTGTGTACTTTTGTATCACAGATTATTTCCGCAATAAAAATCACTTCAGTTGGATCATCAAACAATCCAACTGAAATTATTTATGTGCTTGTGGTTTTTACTTTAAGTTCAGTTTTTATTTGTAAGTTGTTTTAAGTTTAAGAAATATCAAGAATTGTATTCAACCCCCCCCCCCCCCCCTTCTACAATTCTGTTAGGTCATTTGGGATTAACAGTGGGTTTTCAGAAACAAAACAGACAGTGATGGAGTGATTACAAGGAATAAGGCTAGACTTGTGGCTAAAGGCTATTCACAGCAGGAAGGAATTGACTATGATGAAACCTTTGCTCCAGTTGCTAGATTGGAGGCAATAAGGATTTTTCTGGCCTATGCTGCTCACAAGAAGTTTAAAGTCTTTCAGATGGATGTGAAAAGTGCTTTTCTAAATGGGAAACTTGAAGAAGAAGTGTTTGTTGAACAACCACCAGGGTTTGTGGACTCTAAGCATCCAGATTATGTCTACAGGCTTGACAAAGCACTTTATGGACTAAAGCAAGCACCTAGAGCATGGTATGAAACTCTGGCTCAATTTCTTTTAGAAAGTGGGTTCACTAGAGGTACAATTGACAAAACCTTGTTCTATTTCAATACTGGTAATGATCTGCTGTTAGTTCAAATCTATGTGGATGACATAATTTTTGCGTCTACTAATGACAAACTCTGTAAGAAGTTTGCAAAGCTTATGCAGTCAAGATACCGAATGAGCATGATGGGAGAGCTTAGTTATTTTCTAGGCTTGCAAGTAAAGCAAATAGATGATGGGATTTTTATCAATCAAGCAAAATATACCAGAAATCTTCTTAAGAAATTTGGTATGCTTGATAGTTCATCTGCCACAACTCCCATGGCTACTGCAACAAAACTAGACAAAGACACAGGAGCCTCAATAGATATGACAAACTACAGAGGAATGATAGGGTCTCTTCTTTATCTCACTGCAAGTAGACCAGATATCATGTATGCAACATGTCTTTGTGCAATATTTCAAGCAGACCCCAGAGAGCCTCATCTAACAGCTGTGAAGAGAATTTTCAAATATCTCAAAGGAACCATAACTCTTGGTTTGTGGTATCCTAGAGAATCAGAGTTTAAGTTAATTGGTTACTCTGATGCAGATTTTGCAGGCTGTAAGATAGATAGAAAAAGCACAAGTGGAAGCTGTCAATTTCTAGGTGACAGATTAGTTTCTTGGTACAGCAAGAAACAGAAATCAATTTCCACATCCACAGCAGAAGTAGAGTATATTGCTGCTGGTAGTTGTTGTGCATAGATTCTGTGGATGAAGAATCAGTTGCTGGATTATTGATTAAGTTACTCTAAAATACCTATTTTCTGTGATAATCAAAGTACTATTGCTATGACAGGTAATCCAATATAGCACTCCATGACCAAGCACATCAGCATAAGGTATCATTTTGTGTCTACAGACCAACAGCTTCATTTTGTGTCTACAGACCAACAGCTTGTAGATATCTTCACCAAGCCTTTGAGTGAAGTTACCTTTACAAGACTGGTAAATGAACTTGGAATGGTCTCTGGTTTTGACTAGAGATATTGGTTAGACTCAAAATTTCTCCTTATGTGATTTGTTGCTCATGATTCTTTGCATATGTTAACTGTCATTCATACCAGTTTGTCAAAATTCTGAAGTTATACTCTGTCATAATGTTAAACTCTGTCAGTCATACTCTGTCAGTCATACTCTGTCAGTTATACTCTGATGCTAAACTCTGATGTTAAACTCTGATTGTGATTTTGTGTGAAACATATGGACCGATGAAGAAAATTGTATGAAGCATGATTCTCAATAAGTAATCATGAATCCTTCTGAGTGATATATGATCTGATCTCAAATGTGTGCAGAAACTTTACACAGCATGATACTGTCTCTATATTTATAGCATCTCTTAGTTTATTGATCCTATACACTGAGTCTGTATTAGCTGTTTGCACTTTCTCTCATAAATTAATAGTGTTAACTGATGAAAGTCTAAACTCTGATAATTAGTTGCTCATATTTCACCCTCATATCAAAAGATGCAAAAATATGCACAAATTCCTTTGAGATCAAGTTGTGCCTAGGAAGACCCATGAACTTATTGTATGAAATAAGGGCTAAAATTTTTGATTTTTGGTGACTAGTGCCAACCACTGATTACTGGAAAAATAAAAAAAATAAAAATAAAATAAAATCGAACGGGGTGAAAATAATAAATTTATAAGTACAGAGTTTAGATGATATCAGATTTTGTTCTATACATGAGAGTTTGGGAAACCAGTTTTTACTGATTTAATTTGTGGATTTTATGCACTTTGAGATGCTCTCAATATTTATATTCAGTAAACTCTGCTATACACACACAAATATTCACAACTGTGCATTTTGAGAAAAGAGATTATTAATAAAGGAGGAGAATTGATAAAAACTGATGAACTGTGTACTCTACGCCGAGGTAATTTAATTTTAATCTCTGATGATTAAAATAAATTTCTTTGTTTCAGACATTTCTTAATTATTGAGGAACATTATTTTTTTTAAAATAGAGAGTATGATTGATACTGTTTGTTGAGATTGATACTGTTTGTTGAGTTGTTTTTTGAAAATGATGAAAGGTGTCTAGATAGTAGCAGTAATTAGTGCCCTTTACTGCGCATGCGTGTTGGAAACAACCACGATTTACTGCTATCAGTTAATACATGTATGCCAACTGTCCCACTCACACACTTCACGAGTAAGCCTGCTGTGTATCTTAATGATTATTAATGATTAAACTCTTCAGTTTTAATTTTTATTTAATCATTATACACATAACGTTTCAAAATTTTACAGCCTTACTCAATTCACAGGACATTCTCACACAAGCATATTCACAAACACTTTTCTGCTTAAATCTCTCAAACACTTTCTTGAAGCATAAACTCTGATTTCTTTGAAATATTCTAATGGCAAACAGACCTGTTTCTGATGATAATGTGGTTTCTGATGAACATGAATCTACTAATGTTAAAAAGAGGAAGCTAGTAGCTGAGTATCTGTTTGGTGAATTGGTTCATGATTCTACAAATGTTGAAGCTCCTGAGGTTGTGATTGAAGATTATTCTGCTAATGCTGATGAAGCTACTGTGCCTGAAGAAGCCAGAGCAGATGCTGGTGATAATGATGCAGTTAATGATGATTTTCTTGAATCCATCTTGGAAATGGATATTGAAGAGAATGAGATTGAAGCACATCCCTCTGCAACTCTAGAAGAGTTTGTCAGTTTAAATGAAACAGAGGATGTGGCAGCTGATCAACCTACACTCATAATTGATGAGTCACTAGCTACTAATACAGAGATTCTCTCTGTCAATCATCAGGTACTTGAAAAAGGTGATGAGGTTGATCAGACAGCAAGGGCAGTAACTGCAGAGAATATTGCTGAAGAAGCTGCAGCAAATATTGATGAAGAAACTGCAGATAATTATCTTGAAGAAACTGCAGAGATTGTTGTTGAAACTATTGCTGTTAATGCTGAGGATGAAGTAGATGCTCAAGACAATATAAACTCTGAGAAACTCGCAAATACTGATGTTCCAGAAACATTTGCTGAGAATATTCCTGCTTCTGCAAATGCTGAATCTTCTGCAAAGTCTGATGATCATGCTGATTCATCTTCTCAAAGACTTTCTGCTCAACAAAATCAAAAGGACATTCAGCATGCCACAGAACTTCATTTTCAGAATATGTATTTTTCCAAGTGGTCAGACAAGGATTGCATATTTACTGATCAAAGGGCTGCTGATTTTGTCACAAAATCTGCTGAGTCGATTGCAAATCCTGAGCTTCTTACACATCTCAAGGCAACTATTGTTCAAGTTAAATCTCTACACAATCGTTTTGATGAAACTCAGAAAGAAGTTACTGGTTTGAGGAATGATGTGACTGCAAGGGAGATCACTTTAAAGCATGAGAAAATTTCCTTATCAAGAGAACAAGATGCCATGAAGACCAGATTAAGTAAGATTGAAGAGAATCAAACTGTGATGTCTGCAAAGATTGATTCAATTGCTACTTCTTTGGAATTGATGACATCAGTGCTGATTCCTGATGATGTCAAAAAGGGGGAGAGAGTTTCTAAGGACAAATGCAAGAGAACTCAAATTCTGAGACAGAGGGATGATGCAACTGATGGTGGAAGCAAGGAAGCTGAGAAAAGGTCACAAATTATTCAAGAGCAAGGGAGACTTAGGTCAAACTCTGCTAGAAATCTGACAAACTCTGGAAGAGCAAACACTGAGTGTTAAAATCCTTTACATCTGACAAGGATTGCATTTGTAGATTTCCAGAGTGTTAAACCTACACTGAGTGTTAGATGGGTAACTAGTAACTACGTTAAGTCACTTGAAGTCACGTTAACTTTCTTATTTTTCTTTTACATTTAATTTTATTCTGTATATAGTTTTATGTTATGTAGATTTAATGTCCTGTATTTTGTAATTTATTATTGTATCGTGATTTCTATGCAAATTAATAATTTATAAATCACTTTTTATAGATGAATTATTTACTATATGTACTGTATATTTTTTTAATGTTCATTAAATTTTATTTATATTTACTATATACAATTTTATATTTACTATATGAAATTTTTTGTTGTACCCTAATATTGTTATATTGTATGTGTTCAGTAATTTTATATTGTATATAAAATTAGAAAAAAACCATAAATATTAATACATAACTCAAAAAAATACAGAATTCTTAAAATACAAAACATAAAAAAGTATACAAGACATTAATATTTGATATGAATAAAATTATAAGAATTTTTAGTAACTACATATAAAATAATAATTAGACATAAAAAATTATAATGTACACTCAGAGATAGAAAACACATAGTAAAAAATTATAAAATAATTAGTAAAATTGCATAACATAAAATAGGGAAAACAATAGTGTTAATGTTTACACAATTAAAAGAAATATTAAAATGTAAAGGAACGAGCAAAATTAGTAAACCTAGTGTATATAACGGAAACTGGACGATAACTCCACGTTTGTTGATACAGCATTTGTAGCATCTTAATATCCTCTAATCCAACGGCTGAAAGTAAAAGTTACGCAGTTACCCAAATAATAGAGTTCCTTACTGAACCTTCCTATATATATATAAATTATATTGATAAAAATCGATATAAACATATAATATTACTTATATTTATATAGTATTATTGGAAAAGATAATATTAGAACATGATAGTTTGAATTTTAACTTATATAATAGTATTACTTAATATTTTAAGTAATATAATATAATATAATTTCAATAATATTTTAACTAATATAAGAATTAAATCAATAATATCAATGAAACAAATATTTGTATAATATATAATGATATTCGTTCAATCGAGATAAGATAGATTTATATATGTGCAATTTCTAAAACTATATATTATAAAAACATTAATAAAGATAATTACTTTTAAATTTTTTAATCTGGGTAGATGTGACAATTATTATATAGGGTCCACCATCCTCCTTGTATAAATTTGTATCAACCTTCTCGGCCAACTTTTCCCACAAAGTTATGGTACTGGTGATGAAGTTGTTTAAGAAAAAAATTAAAACAAATTAAATAAGTAAAACAAATAAATTGGGGTAACCAAAGAAGTAATATAAAATTACAAGAACAATAAAAAACAATTAACAATTATATTAAAATTAATATAATGCAGAATTAACTAATTTGTGATAATTTTGAGATCTCTTTTTTTCCAACCGCCTTTGACAACTTCAATGCCACCCAAGTAGGTCAAGCAGCCCACGACATCTAAATCAACATAGAAAAGATAATATTAGAACATGATAGTTTGAATTTTAACTTATATAATAGTATTATGTTAGATATAATTGCTGATGTTTGTTTATCAGTGTTTAAAGTACCAGGAAACTATCATAGTTTAGCTGGAGTACTTATCAGAGTTTAGCTAGAAGCCAGTCAGAGTTTGATAAAGTCTGACGGGGTAAGAGTTTGCTTAGCTGTCGGTGCAAAGACAATGAAGATTCTAGAAGCGATATTCTTTGAAGATGGAAAGAAGCAAAGAGATGTCGAGATGGCTAAGGAAACGGAATAGAAGACAGAAGCAATCCTAAATTGATATAAATTGTATAGCTGATTTATAGGAATATCAATTAGAGATTGATTATGTAACTGTGTACTATATAAACACAGATAGGTTAACCCTAAAAGGGATGCGAATACTAAATACATTATTCTTGTAACCTAGCAGCTCTCTGTGATATTTTACATCACTGAGAGAAGAGTTATTTAATATAATTCAGTTTATTGTTCATAAACAGAGTTCTTGATTGTTATTCTCATACATATATTGATTATATATTGTGTATTCGGCCTAACATATTACTACATCAAAAACCTGAGAGTATGTTGGTGTCATTAATACGTGCATCAATCATATCCGGACATATGAACTCAAATCCATGCAGTGATATGTTGACGATGCCTTCTTCCAATCTTTTAGGCAACGTTATGCGTATGAAGAGCAATTTAGACCCATGTGATAGTGGTATATATTTCCCTGTACTTGAAACAACTTTCAGATTTTTGATGTTGTACACGGAGCCTTCCTCTAAAAGATTTTTGAACCGAGAGACCAGAATCTTCGGGATCGTAGCATGGATCAAATTTTCCTTTCATATAACATATCTTAGAAAAGTTAATAACATTATACAATTTGACAAACTAATAAGTTATAAGTATATTGATTGATTTAGTAACCTTTTCATCGACCAAAATCATGTCAAGACTGATCAGTTCTTCATCACATTCTACACACTCGTACTCTTATCATCCAGGTATAGAAGAATACAACATGGTGTAGCCATAGTTGTCTTGATGGTAAATATGGTTGTAAAAATTTGAAGCTATGTAAAAAAGTTTCGGTGTAGATTTTTTGTTATGAATGACCTTTAATTTATAGGTGTTTGTGAGGTGAATAACATGGAAATCCATTCTGTTTAAAAGTAAAGAAGTATTATAAAAGAAAAGTTCTATCAAGTTTGAAAATAATAAAAGAAAGTTATATCAAGATTGAAAAAAGTTTGAAAATAATAAAAGAAAGTTCTATCAAGTTTGAAAATAATAAAAGAAAGTTCTATCAAGATTGAAAATAATAAAAGAAAGTTTTATCAAAATTGAAAATAATAAAAGATAAAATTGCAATTATTAACATAAGATCCTAAAAATTGGAAAATAATAAGGGAGTTGTAGTTTTCTAAATCAAAGAAAGTTCTTTCAAGTTTGAAAATAATAAAAGAAAGTTCTATCAAGATTGAAAATAATAAAAGACAAAATTGCAATTATTAACATAAGAGCTTACAAATTCGAAAATAATAAGGAAGCTGTAAGAGCCTACAAATTCGAAAATAATAAGGAAGCTGTAATTTTCTAAATCAAAGAAAGTTCTATCAAGTTTGAAAATAATATATTTCCTACAAAATCGAAAATAATAAAGGAAATTGTAATTATTAATATTAAAAATTGTGAAAAATTGAGAAAATTAGAAAAATAGAACGGAGCGATTTGAGAGCCGCCACCTCACCGCCCACGTCTTCTCCTTTATAGTTTTTATCAAGATTGAAAATAATAAAAGATAAAATTGCAATTATTAACATAAGATCCTAAAAATTCGAAAATAATAAGGAAGTTGTAATTTTCTAAATCAAAGAAAGTTCTTTCAAGTTTGAAAATAATAAAAGAAAGTTCTATCAAGATTGAAAATAATAAAAGGGAAAATTGCAATTATTAACATAATAGCTTACAAATTCGAAAATAAAAAGGAAGCTGTAAGAGCCTACAAATTCGAATTCGAAAATAATAAAGAAGCTGTAATTTTCTAAATCAAAGAAAGTTCTATCAAGTTTGAAAATAATAAAAGAAAGTTATATCAAGTTTGAAAATAATATATTTCCTACAAAATCGAAAATAATAAAGGAAATTGTAATTATTAATATTAAAAATTGTGAAAATTGAGAAAATTAGAAAAATAGAACGGAGCGATTTGAGAGACGCCACCTCACCGTCCCCGTCTTCTCCTTTATATAAGTATATTGATGTAGAACAGATAATGTGTTTTTGCTGAAAAAGGTAATCAGTTATAAATATGTAATAACATTAACATTTTATATATATGTTACATATTTTATTTTTAGAAGATGAGTTGTTTTGGTTAGAAAAATATATAAAATAGGTAATATGTTTTAGCTGAAAAAATATAAAATTATATTATCTTTTATATATATATGTTGCTCGTGTTACTTTTAGAAAATTAGTTGTTTAAGTTAGAAAAAAATAAAAAAGGTTATGTGTTTAGCTGAAAAGGGTAAGTGGTTATTTATTAATAATTATATATAACAATATTACCATTACATATTTATTTTTCATGTGTTATGTTTAGAAGATGAGTTGTTTTAGTTAAAAAATGTAGAACATATAATGTGTTTTTGCTGAAAAAAGGTAATCATTTATAAATATGTAATAATATCACCATTTTATATATATGTTACCTATTTTATTTTTAGAAGATGCGTTGTTTTGGTTAGAAAAATATATATAATAGGTAATGTGTTTTACCTGAAAAAAATATAAAATTATATTATCTTTTTTATATATGTTTCTCGTGTTACTTTTAGAAAATTAATTGTTTAAGTTAGAAAAAAAATAAAAAAGGTTATGTGTTTAGCTCAAAAGGGTAAGTGGTTAATTATTAATAATTATATACTAGCTTAAAACTCGTGCGAGGCACGAATTGTTAATTATTATATTATTATTATTTTTTTAATTGTATTTGTTAAAAAAATAAGTAGGCATGTTAAAATAGCTAAATACTTTTAATTAATTAAAAACATTAAAAAAAAATTAAAATAAATAAGTAAGGGTTTGCTCGTTATATTTTTGGAAAAGGGAGGTTTTAGTATGGAAAAATAAAAAATGTAACATATATTTAGTTTAAAAAAGTAAATGTCCCTGATATTTTTGGAAAATGACGTTTTAAAATTTAATAATTTAAATTATTTAAGTACGTTTTAAAATAAATAATTAAAGGGTTTGTCCGTGATATTTTTAGAAAAAGAATGGATTTTAATGAGAAAAATAGAAAAAGACAATTTCCCGTGATATATTTAGAAAATGAGGGACTTTGTTAGAAAAAATCTATAATGTGTTATAGCTAAAAAGGTAATTGGTTATAAATAGGTATTTGATTATTTATATTTTAATATTTTTAGTAATTTCATTTGTTAAGAAAAATAAGTAGACATGTTAAAATAGGTAAAACTTATAAAAAAAATTATAATATTAGGTTTAAAAATAAATAACTAAAGGTTTATCTGTGATATTTTTAGAAAATGAGCGGTTTTAGTAAGGAAAATTAGAAAAACTAACATGTTTTAGTTAAAAAGGATAATTGTCTGTGATATATTTGAAAAAGTAGAGGAGTTTGTTAGAAAAAATATAAAAAATAATGTATTTTAGGTGAAAAAGGTAATTGGTTATAAATAGGTAATATTATTATTTAATAATATATTTCTATAAATAAGTAAGGTTAATTAAGTAAAAACACGAATTTAAGAAAGGGCAATTAAGTAAAATCACAACGTACCATACCGACTGACCAAACTTTTAATGTTTCGTCTATTATATAATAGTATTGATAACAATATTACCATTACATATTTATTTTCCATGTGTTATGTTTAGAATATGAGTTGTTTAAGTTAGAAAATGTAGAACAGATAATGTGTTTTTGCTGAAAAAAGGTAATCAGTTATAAATATGTAATAATATTACCATTTTATATATATGTTACCTATTTTAGTTTTAGAAGATGAGTTGTTTTGGTTAGAAAAATATATAAAATAGGTAATGTGTTTTAGTTGAAAAAAATAATTGGTTATAAATAAATTGATTATAGATAGGCCCGACCCAAATTATAGATAGGCCCGACCCAAATACCGACTGATCGACTGACCAAAACTTTTAATGTTTCATCTTTAATAATATAGTATATATATATTGTGAGTTTTGTGGGCTGTAAAATTGTTTAAATCTTATGTTAAAAACTCAAAACACAACATAAGTATTGTATTAAGCGTATGAAACGTAATAAATAAAGTCTAAAAACTAATGACATAAAATAATTAAAAAATTATGAAGTAACATAATTATAAATATTAATAAAAAACCATACATTGCATGGGTTATAAGCTACTAATATTAAAAGTCATAAGCAACCAACATACTCCAAATTGCCTAGGAAGGGGAGATGACTGGGGGAATTTGTGTGTTGAAAAGTACGGTCATGGGAAATTAATACAACAATTTTGTGAAAGCAATGACTATTATATGTGCAAGTATTTCTGTAAATAATGTTATTTGTCAAATCTCGATCGAATAAATTATATCTTATATATAATAACAGTAAGAGAATCTTATTCAAACCTTTGGTAGTCTGGTCCATGTATGATTATTGTACAACCAAATTAATAAAGATCATTAGATCATAAATGATATATGAGAATAGTTAGATCTAATATTAAAAACTGTACGGAATTAATAGTATGATTATATTTAAAAACTAAAAAGTGTATTTGATTAATAGTAATATTATATTTAAAAACTAAAAAGTGTATTTTGATAATCTAAAACAAATATAATTGGGTTTTCTATATTAGATAGGATTCTCTCTATAAAAATTGGTAACTCTTTTTTCTCTTCAATTTATGAATAGTTCCAGTTTGATAATAATTGTGAAACCAAATTTTGAGATATCGATTCATATCAATTACATTATTAAAAAATTCTCAATATAATGCTCATGTATAACATATCTAAAAATCGTATCAATTACATTATCTAAAAATTCTAGATATAATGCTCATGTATACCAGGACTAACAATAATACACATGCACCATATGTTATAAGAGAGACGTAAGAGAAATCATATACATGAATTTATGTTGCAAATTTTACTGTAGAAATTACAAGTAAAACGACTTAGTTAATTAATATTAACATAACACTTTTTTTAAGGGACATACAATTTGATTCATCCAAATTATTATATTATTTTACATATAACAAATATTAAAGGATAATATTAAATATTATTAAAAATTGAGAGTTTCATATTTTATTAACGATAATTTTAAATATAATACTTATAGAGAAAAAGGATCATGAGGTTAATCTTACCATACTTTTCCTAAGATCACAATACATGTAAACAAATAAATCTAATCATCTATTGTTAAATATTTACCTAACATATATTTTGATTTATTTATAACTTAGAAAAGTGAGTAATTAGATAGTTTGTAAAGCATAATGTAACATAAGATGTAACAGAGATAACTACAACTCAGCAAAGGACAAGACAAACAATAATATTAAAAGAAGCACATGAATCCAGAAGTAAAGAAGAAAAGGTAAACTCAAAAAATCAAAATATGCTATGTATTCTTGAAGTCCGTAAACATGTCACGGAAAGAAGTTCATTAAAATGTTCAAGCCTCTGTGACAAATAAAGGAACAAGACTTTCAAGACTACAGAAGTATGTGAATGATTAAGAGTTAGTACCATAGGGTTCCAGTGATTTAATTAAAGCAACTAGAACGACAAAGGACTTATCAGCAGCATTGAATTGAAGACATAGAAGAATTGATCGAGTGTTAGTCATCCGTGAATCAGACCAGTTGCACTAGTTGTCAGCACCTAAATGATCAAGATGTTTATCGTCTCGGAAGAAGTTGATTTAAGTCTAAATCTGAAATATCCTGAGAATGAAAAGATTATTACAAGGTATGTTTAGGTTTAAATGGAGATACAATATACTTGCTGAAAAGGAAGGATTTTCATGGATCAAGTACATGAGAAAACATTCGATGGTTTTCTTTTAGGAAAAACCTTCGAAAGTGATCAAGGGGATCTAAATGAAAAACAATCGAAGTGCTTCAAAAAGCAACTAGTTTTCATTCGATAGATTTTATTAAAATCCATCGAAGGAAAGAAACTTAGTTCCTTCGATGGTTTTTTAAATAAGGATCAGGTGAACTTTGTTATTCTTTTGTCAGGTTGATGAAGACTTGAATGGCTAGGATAATTCCTAAGGTGTTCAATAGTTTTCTAAGTCTACAATTACAGAATGAAGAATGCTTCTTCAGTTAAGAGGCTTTACTCAGAACATTTACGAGGAGAGAAGATTGAGCCAGAGAATCATAGAGAAATTAATATTGCTCGGAATTCTATCATTGTATTGATTTTGTGTAACCTTGAACTCATGGAAGCTAATCTACAGATTAGAATTGTAGCACCCCTCGCAGTTTATATTTATAAAACGATATATTCCCCGACTCTTGTTTTGATTTGGTGCATTTGATTTCGTATTAGAACCTAAAGAATTATCCGCGAATGAAATTAAATAATTTGTGAGTATCGTATTCAACCCCCCCCCCCCCTTCTACGATACTTTGGACCTAACAATTGGTATCAGAGCTATTTGATTGACGTACAAATCAGATCCAGTGAATGAGACCAAAATCAAACAAGGCTTGAAAATTTGAAGAAATTATTTAACTTTCAAAAAATTTCATTTGATTGGAATTTCTTGAATTTTAAACAGTTTGAAATTTTCAGAAACCATGAGTGCTCCAAAGACAACTGCTGGTATTAAAGTTCCCCCCTTCACTAGAGATGATTTCGGTTTGTGGAAGATGAAGATGTTGTTATTTATCAAGGAATCTAATCCGTTGTATGTTGGCATATTAGAGAACGTACCGTTTGTACCAATGAAACCAGTTAGTGAATCTACAGCTCCTGATGGTACCAGAATTCCTTAAGGCTCAACCCCAAAGGATTTATCTGAGTACACAGATACAAACAAAGAACTGATTCGATTAGATACAAGTTTGATGCTGATATTGACAGACTCCGCAGACAAGGAAATGAGCTATCAGTTAATGAACTGTGTGAGTGGGAAACAAATTTGGGATACCATAAATTTGATAATGGAAGGAACTAAAGACGTGCAGGAAAACAGATTGGACATCCTGACTTCTCAATATGAATCATTTAGGTCACTTCTTGGAGAAAGTATAACTCAGGTATTTGAGAAGTATACTAAGCTGTTAAATGAGTTAACCATGAAAGGGAAGACCTATCCTCTAAGAGAGACAAACAGGAAGTTCATGATGACATTGCCCCATCATGTAGAACACAAGTCCTCATCCATAAGGGAAAGAATTGACTTTACTAAGATGCCATTGGAGATGATTTATGGCAAGATTAAAACTTATGATATGGAGCAAGAACAACGAGTGATAATCTACGGACCAGGGACGGTGGACAACAAGAATTCTGCACTCTCAAGATCAGCAGCACTTGTAGTGGATAAACCAACAACTTCTGATATTCAGGTTCAAACCCCTAGAGCTGGAAATGAGGTGATTATAGAAGCTGAAATGGATTCTGTGAATCTGGGTGTTGATGAAAGTGATTACTACACCCTAGAAGAGCTTGAGCAAATGGAAGACAAAACCATGGCGTACTTAGCTGTAAAGTTTAGCCACATTCGTTTCAAGAGAAACCCTAAGTACAAGTTCAAGGGCTCAACCAACAGATTTCAGAAGAGCAAGTATTCACCAGGAACTGGCTTTAAGGGAGGCTACAAGACTGGCATGATTGATAGAAGCAAATCAAGATGCTACAACTGCAATGAGTTAGGGCATTTTGCTACTGAATGCAGGAAGCCTCGTCAAGCAAGAGACATGAAAGATGTCTATAAGAAGAAAGATTCTTATGAGGATTTGAAGAAAGAGAATGCAAAGCTGAAACAGCAACTGGAAACCTTATCTGGAAAGCAGAATGGAAAAGCTTATATTGTAGAGGGTAAAAGTTGGGATGATACTGATTCGGATGAAGAGGAAGAGTATGTAAATCTTTCCCTAATGGCTGACTCTTCAGAGGAATCACCACAATCATCTCAGGTACCTATCTTAACAACAATTGACATGTCTAATTCTGAGTACAAGAAAACTGTGCAAGATCTTAGTGTAGAATTGTTTAACGTACACACAAGCATGCTAGCATCA
Source organism: Heracleum sosnowskyi (assembly GCA_030848705.1). NCBI lineage: Eukaryota > Viridiplantae > Streptophyta > Magnoliopsida > Apiales > Apiaceae > Heracleum > Heracleum sosnowskyi. The sequence goes on from CM061240.1 coordinate 72,928,395, forward strand.
GAAATTGAAAATGCTAAGTTAGTTCTTAAGATTAAAAATCTAGAATCTAAGAATGAAGAACTAATGCTTGTAGCTGTCACATTAGAAGATCTTAAACAGAAAAATGAGTACTTAGAGAACAAGGTCAAGTGTAATGATGAGATAGAGACAATCCTCAGGAAGCAGATTTCAGATCTAGATTTGAAACTGAATGCATATAAAAACTCCGCCCTAATTTCTAAGGAAATAATTGATACTCAGACCTTAGGGAATAAAACTGCTATAGGATTTGACTACAGCAAGAAAACTGGAAAGAAGATTGTGGAATTTCATGTGACATCTTCAGCTGTTAAGAAGAATACTCCACATGTTCTTAAGAATGTAGATTTTCCAGTTTTTGTTAAGACGTTTCCAGCACTTTTCAATGAGGATGATCTAATCATAAGACAAGAATTGCTTAAGGAAGATATGTTGAAGGAAGTAGAGATAAAAACTAAGTTGCGTAGGAAGTCAGTAAAAACTGAATTACCTAAAACTGATATAGGCAATAAGGTTAGCAAGGCTAAAAAGAACAGGAATGGGAAAGCGAGTGTTAATCAGAATATTGTTTCAACTACTCCCATTGAATCTAGGAAGTTGTGCACTAATTGTAATTCTGCTGGACACCTTACACATGCATGTAAAAAGGTTAAAGTAGAAACTGTTGTTACTTCTGAAATGCATAACATGTCTGACATGCATGATCTTCATGAACCATGTGGAAAGAAAGAGTGTTTACTTTGTGCATACAATATCATGCATGCTTATTTTAAGTTGATGAATGCATCTAGTAGCACTAGTACTGTAAATGATAAATCCACAGACAGCATGAAAGTCAAACAAGTTAAGACTGACTTGAATGTTACTCCTGTTAAAGTATCTAAACCTTCAGGACCCAAACAAGTTTGGGTACCAAAGTCCGCTTAATCAATCTGTGATTGCAGGGTAAGGTTAAAAGCTCAAAGGTCGTGTGGATTCTGGATAGTGGCTGTTCTAGACACATGACAGGTGAAGAGTCCCTGCTTACAGAGGTGGTTAAGAAGACCGGCCCGATTGTAACCTTTGGAGATGACAACAAAGGATTCACTACGGGATATGGTAATCTGAGAATTGGGAATGTCATCATTGAAAACATCTCTCTTGTTGAAGGATTGAAGCACGATCTTCTAAGTATCAGTCAATTCTGTGATAAAGGATACAATGTGGATTTCAGAAAGGACAAGTTCTTGATCACAAACAGGAAGGATGCGAAGCTTGCTCTACTGGGAGTGAGAAAAGGAAATTTGTTCATAGCTGACTTAAGTTCTACCAGTGAAGGAGAAGTTACATGTTTCTACAGTAAGGCATCTTCAGAACAAAGTTGGCTATGGCATAAGAAGCTCTCACACTTGAACTTCAAAACTATGAACTCTTTGGTAAAGAGAGAGTTGGTGAGAGGGTTGCCCCTGATGGAATTTTATCAGGAGGGACTATGTGAAGCATGTGAAAAAGGGAAGTCTAAGAAGGCATCACACAGAAGTAGAGAAATGACAAGCATTGTTGAACCTCTATAGCTGATTCATATGGATTTATTTGGTCCAGTCAATGTTATGTCACTTTCAAGAAAAAGATATGCATTAGCGATGGTGGATGACTACTCAAAGTACACGTGGGTGTTATTCTTACATTCAAAGGATGAAGCAACACAACTAATCATTGATCACATCAAAAATATAGAAGTGGAAGCTAAGCTACCTGTGCGGACAATCAGATCAGACAATGGAACTGAATTCAAGAATGCAGTTCTTAATGATTTCTGCTTAGAGAAAGGAATATCTAGACAGTATTCAACACCAAGAACTCCTCAACAAAATGGAGTAGTGGAAAGGAAGAACATAACCTTGGTTGAAACAGCAAGGACAATGTTAAATGAATCAAAACTTCCCACTTATTTTTGGGCTGGAGTAGTGAATACAGCTTGCTACACTCAGAATCGAACCCTGATTAACAAAGATCATGAAAAGACTCCGTATGAGTTAATGGCCAACAAGAAACCAACACTGAAGTACTTTCATGTGTTTCGTGCAAAGTGCTTTGTACTAAAAGATGGAGAACATCTAGGCAAGTTTGATGCCAAAGCAGATGAAGGCATTTTTCTGGGCTATTCTCTGCAATCTAACTCTTACAGGGTGTATGTGATTGAAGATAAGAAGATGTTGGAAAGCCTTAATGTAACATTTGATGACACCAAAAGACCATGCCTGCAAACAAAAGAGAACTCTGAATCCTTGGTATTTGAAAATCTATCAGGAGATCTCTCTGACATTGAAGAAGAACCTGAAGTTGTTACAGTTATTAATAATAATGATAATGATAATGATTCTGGACCAAGTGGTGACAGTGGTGGAAATACTCAAACTACTACTGGATCCACTAGTCAATCAACAGGGTCAACAGATCATACTGGCAACAACTTAGGGGGAGCAGGAGAAGGATCAACTAGTCACACTCCACAACATTTTGAACAAGGAGAATCATCAAGATCGCATCTGCCAAGACAAGGGGTATGGAATAGAGATCATCCCTTTCACTTGATCATTGGTGATCCAGACACAGGAGTGAGAACTAGAAGGACATCATAAAATGAATGTCACTATTCTGGGTTTCTTTCAGAAACAGAACCTAAGAAAGTTGAAGATGCCCTAGATGATCCAGATTGGGTGATTGCAATGCAAGATGAACTCAATCAGTTTGAAAGGCAGAAAGTTTGGAAGCTGGTACCCAGGCCAAAAGGAAAATCTGTTATAGGAACAAGATGGGTATTCAGAAATAAGTTGGATGAAGATGGCATTGTAACGAGAAAAAAAGCCAGACTGGTTGCTAAAGTTTACTCTCAAGAAGAGGGTATAGATTATGATGAAACCTATGCACCAGTAGCAAGACTTGAGGCCATCAGAATGTTTCTGGCATTCGCAGCACATTCCAATTACAAAGTATATCAAATGGATGTGAAGAGTGATTTTCTGAATGGGGAGTTAGAAGAAGAAGTGTATGTGGAACAACCTCCAGGGTTTGAGGATTCAAAACTGGCAGACTTTGTGTACTTTCTATTCAAAGCTCTCTATGGACTCAAACAAGCTCCAAGGACATGGTATGACACTCTCTCTGAATTTTTACTTGAAAATAACTTTACCAGAGGTGTCGTAGACAAAACTCTCTTTTACAAACAGCACAAAAATGATTTGATATTGGTGCAAGTATATGTTGATGACATAATATTTGGTTCTACTAATGATGATCTATGCAAGAGATTTGCTAAGTTAATGCAGAGTCAATATGAAATGAGCATGATGGGTGAATTGTCATTCTTTCTTGGACTGCAAGTGTATCAAAGGATAGATGGAATATTCATTTGCCAGTCCAAGTACATTAAAGATCTTCTGAAGAAGTATCAAATGGAAGACTCATCTACAACAAAGACTCCAATGCCAACTCCCACTAAGCTTGATAAGGATGAAACTGGTAAGAAGGTTGACATCACAGGCTACAGAGGTATTATAGGCTCCTTACTATATATCACTGCAAGTAGACCAGATATAATGTTTACAACATGCTTGTGTGCTAGGTTTCAGTCTGATCCTAAAGAATCTCATCTAATAGCTGTTAATCGAATATTTAGATATCTTAAGGGAACCCCAAATCTTGGAATTTGGTACCCTAAAGATACATGATTTGATCTTATTGGATATACAGACTCAGATTTTGCAGGTTGTAAGATTGATCGGAAGAGTACTTCAGGAAGCTGTCAGTTTCTTGGAAGAAGGTTAGTTTCTTGGTACATCAAGAAGCAGCACTCATTGTCCACATTAACAGCTGAAGCTGAATACATAGCTGTTGGTAGCTGTTTTGCTCAAATCTTGTGGATGAGGAACCAACTCCGTGACTATGGACTTTTGTTGACGAAGATTCCAATATTTTGCGACAACACAAGTGCCATAGCAATCTCCAACAACCCAGTGCAACACTCGAGGAGGAAGCACATCGACATCAGGTATCATTTTATCCGAAAGCATGTCATGAATGGAACTGTGGAGTTACATGTTGTACCCACAGAGGAACAAATTGCAGACATCTTTACTAAACCACTTGATGAATCCACTTTTTCTAAGCTGGTTGGTGAACTTGGGATGTTAAATCTTTCTAATTGATTTTGATTAGAAGTCAGTAACTACAAGATAGTCCTTGTAAATACATGAGTTTAAGAATTTCTATATCCTTAGGACTCGTGAATTTATTTTCAGGAGCAATTCTCGTAGGTTAGGATTATTGTACTAATTTTATTTCATATTTATGGATGATATATCTTTTGGCATTTAACTAGTTAATGATTCTAAAATTATTTAGGTGCTAATATTTTTTCTAAATATTTAAGCATCTATTTAATTCTTATTAATTACTTTGTTTTAAACATTGTAGATTAATGCAGCATAATTTATTAGTTTTTAATTGGTTGATATCATTTGATGATATTTATTCGATTTTATTCTAAGAAAATTGTGAATTTTCTGTTGACTTTGATTTTGGTAAATTTGTTAATTTTTATCCGATTTTAAGTTGACAGAAAATAAAAGAAAGTTTGTTTTATAAAAACACGAACAGGTTTTAAGAAAATTAAACTGGGAGCAAAAAATATCGAATTAGGAAATTCTATACTTTTTCTAAGTACTAGAAAAAATATGTCGAAAGAAATTTTCGATAGGTTTTGGAAAGGAAATGAAAATATATATATATATATATATATATATATATCGAAGGTATTTCTCGATAGATTTTGAAATTGAAGTGAAAAGTATCGAAGGGATTTATAATTTTTCCAATGTTAAAATCCTCGATAGTTTTCAAAAAAATAGGCTCGATAGTTTTGATTAAAAACAGAAAAAGCTTTCGATAGTTTTTAAGAAAGTCGGTTTAAATTCTAGATTTTAAACACTTCGATAGTTTTTCAAAAAAACTATCGAAGTGATTTTGACCTTTTTGCCCCTCTGAGAAAACCATCGACAGTACATTTCAAAAACTATCGAACATGAAAGGACGAAAATACCCCTGAGTTTCAAAAAGTAAAAACTCTGCCTTAGAAGTTTTTTTTCTTATTCTCAGATCTAAGCTTTAGTTTTACATACTTACAGATAGATACACGACAAGAACTCAAACCTCGACAGTTTCTTTAATTTTTAACCATGATAATCGATTATTTACCACAATAAATTCATTTAAAAGTGAAACTACTGTGTGTTTGTGATTAGATTGAAGTTTTGATCTCGGTTTTACAAGAAAACCATCGAAACTGACCTTGAATCTTATAATACTGTTAACTATTTGCTTTAAGAAATTAGTTGGTGGTTCAATTGATTTCTTTTTGTTCTTAAAAGTGAAATTTTCGAAAGTTAACTTTTTAGGGTTCTTGAGTAAAGTGGTTTGAGTTTGTGAATTTAGAAAATGGGTTTTTTTTAAAGTTGATTAATTAGAAATAATTAATTAAATTAGTTTTGGTTTAATTTAAATTTTCTGGAAATTTGGAAATATAATGGCCGGAGAATTTATTGTAACTAAGACTAATCATGTCTCGTTTCAGAATGTGCAATCCATTACGAACTTACATTTTCGTGCATGGGCACAATTCTTGAATACACGTTCTCTGGTGGCTTATACATTAAGTACTCCTGCGGTCCTTTGTATTGATCAATTGACTGCATTGTACACGACAGCCACTGACACATCTGAGAATAACATAAGTTCTTTCAGTTTTGTTGTGCCAGGGGGCAGAACAATAAGGGTGACGGAACATGATCTTCATAGGATTTTACAATTTCCAACAGAAAACCTTGTTCCTGATCCCAATACTGAAGAAATACATGCTTTCTTCACTCTCATTAGAAGTCAACAACCTAACTTCTTTGTGGGAGAGTTCCTAAAGCATTACCTGACAAAGCCATAGAATTTCTTCTTTCACACCTTAATCCATGTTTTTACTGCCAAGCTTACAAATCTACATGGCATTCCTCTGTTTCTTCAGAAACTAGGGTTTGTTATTGCTCACAATAGGCATATAAACATTGGAAGGCTTGTGATTGATCAAATAATTCTGTGCATGGGACCACTGGATGAAAGAACAGGCATAGATGATGTGCTTTGTTTCTATCCTAGGTTCCTATAGCTAATTCTGAATGATGTGTTAACAGCTGAAGAACGGGAGATTTTTGAAGGTGAGGAGACCATGGAGTGCATGAAGATGAAGAGAAATGCTATAACAGCTCTGATCAAGAAGAATCATCTTCCAGGGGTGCCTATTGTTCTAACTGAATATCTAAGAACGGTACCCCAACCACTTCTACCCCCAGGGGAATAGGTAAACGAAGGTAATATTCCTGAACCTGTTGTGGCTCCACAACCTCAACCAATGGATGTTGATCCAGAGCCCTCGGTGGCCATTCCTGACCAAGAGATTGCAAACCCACAATCTCTAACCACGGTCATAGAGCCTTTGGACGAGCCAAATGAAAACATAAATGAACCTCCTTCCGCTACTATACCTAACATACATACATCCGTAAGTGTAGAGGGAGATATTGCCTTAGCAGCACCACATAAGGAGATACGCCCTTCAACAACAGCTCTGCCTTCCTCTAAAAAGAGAAGACTAGAAAACGAGGCAACTGTTGAAACTTCATTTCAAACATCCAAAGAGGCCTTCACAGATTTTTCTGATGCTGATTGGGCTACACTAACCAAAGCTATATCTGAACCAATAGCTCAATCTAGCCAGGAAGAATTGACGGAAGCAACTGGTGTTCCGACCATATTACGGTCAGGTTCACTGGTTGAAGGTTCTAAATTGAACCAAGAGTCTTCATAGACGTCGAGAGAAGGTTTTGACCTAAATGCACAATTACAAGGGTCATTATCTAGCTCCCCAGATGGAACATATCTGGATCCTGCGGGTAAAGGGTCTGACGTAGGTGCAGATCGGCAACTCGGTGACAATGAATCAATTTTAATTGAGGAGTTAACTGAGGAAAAGTCTTCACAGACTTTAGAGGGAGTTTCAGGATCTCTGCTATTAATAGAGCCTGATTCTAGCCTCCTAGAGATTCAAACTCTAGATCCTTCAAAGGATACATCATCTACGGATGATCAACAACTTGGTATATCCCAGGACGGGGACTTGCGAAGCCCCATTGCACCACCGGTGACCTCCTTAAGGGTGGCTACGGTGATTTCTGATGCAGGTACATCGAGCAATAAGGGAATGAGTGAAACAAAAACATTATCACCTGGCCTGAGTGGGAAAGGAAAAATGAGTGAAACACCAACAGAAACGTTGAGTGAACACCCAGAGCCAAATGTGAGGAGTGACACCTAAACCCTTACAAACATTGATGATTTGCTACAACCTATAGACAAAGAACTACATGTACAATCCACTCTCAAGGAGATGATAGTTCATGATCGTCAAGGAAATCCTCTATTCAAAGTCCCACTGAGACCTTTCTTTGACCAAGGGATCTCCTCCGGTCTAGTTGATGCTTCTTTAACTACTATTCAACAGAAGATTGACTTGGCTGCAGCTGATTCCAGAAGAACCTACAGGGTCTCAGGCAATGCATCTGGCACTATAACAGGTACTAAACATGCAGTGGACTCCCTGAAGAAGGAAACCATGGAGGAACTGGTCGACTTGATAGCAGACGTCAAGGAACTTAGAGATGGTTTTATGAATCAAGTGCATGCCCTACAACAAGGACAAGAAGCTTTAAATGAAGGCGTTCTGGTTATCCGGGATTGTCAAGCAAGGGTCAAGGATGCAATGAATACAGTACTGTCAAGAGTGGAGTCTCGTCTCAACAAAAGATTGGATAAAATCGAGTAGACTACCAACTCAAGACTGAGTGATATTGACCAGAAGCTAGCTTCTATGCAAGAGATGAACAAGGACATTGCTCTATTCATGGAGAACCAGAGTGACGGAGTAGAGTCGATCTGGAATATGTTGAGAAACCAACAACCTGGTCCTTCATTAACCTTTCAAGCTGAGGATTACTTCGTGGAGGATTCCTCAACTAAGGGGGAGAAAGAAGGATGGGGGAAATGGGAAACTAATGAAAAAATCATAACCACTATTCCAGTGAGACAATACTGGATTGAAGACATAGTAGAAGAAGATGTTGAAGAGGGATTTGAATTCATGCACGAGCAACAACCACTGGAAGAGCATGAACCATATTATCCTGAGCCAATTGAACATCATATCTTGGATAATGATATGGAAGAAGCAAATCCTCTTACAACAGAACAAGAAGCTGCCTTAGAGAGATTGAAAGTTGAGAAAACAGAAAGAGATGCCAGGCAAGCTGAGAAGGAAACTCACCAAGCAGTTCTGAGGAGTGAAAAGCTAAAGCGATTCCAGATGTATAATGAAGCAAGGAAGAAGAAGATGATTGATTTGGCATAGAAACAAGGAAAATATTGGGAGGTAGCTTACAACACTTTCTGCGGAGTTGAAGACGGTTTAGAAGTCAACGACAATGCTGAGGTGGAAGTTATCATTCAAGATATAAGGAGTGCAAATCAGGAAGATCATACTTACTTCACTGCATTGAGAAATTCTCTTATGTTTCTGAAAGCTGGGGTTAAAGCAAATGGTGCCTGGAGCATACTGATCAATTTTATTGACAAAGGTACATTTGTGATTTCCACTAAGTTTTTTGAACAGAGAACATATACAGAACTGCATGTGTTGCTCATCAAGATCCAGAGAACCACAAAGCTAAATGAACTGCTCCGTGAGCATGTTAAGGAAATATTGATGAAGGTCAGTCCAGAGATTACTGAAGACCCTCCTATGGTTAGATTCATCACGAATGACTTGTTCATAATCTGCTATTTGACGGAGGACAAACTGAGAGATTATCCAAATAATTATCTAATATCAGTTGAGAAGTATCTTAGATCCACTGGATTCATATCAACGGAGAAGGACAAAGCATCAAAGACTCTAAGAAGATATCTGATGGAGAATGTTCCCTACTATAGGAAGAGAATGGAGAAAGGATTGGAAGTGCTTACCAGACTGCCAAACATGCCAAAGCTAAACAAGAAAGATGTTAACATTGCATGGTTGTGGGCTGGAGTGGGACAAGAGGTTGAGTACATTGGAAGACACATCAAAGGAGCAATCCTTAAACCTGGAACCACTGCACTATCCTTCTGTAATTGATTATCAAGCAGCTAACTCCAATCCAGTGATTGAAGAAGGTGAGATTGAGATGGACTGAAGAATTGAAGCAAAGAACAAAAGAACTATCTGCTCAGACTAGGGGAGCAACTTCATTGTAAAAAGTTTTAATGTTTTTTGAATTTTGAAATCTGGAAATGTATATATTTAATCCAGAATGCATTTAATATTATCAAGTTGTCTTACTTTAATTAGTTTCATGTTTCCTTGGTTAGTTGAGTTATCCTCGAGGTATTTGCTTGTCGAACTCTAACAATCAAATATGGGGAGATTGTAAAGCATAATGTAACATAAGATGTAACAGAGATAACTACAACACAACAAAGGACAAGACAAACAGTAATATTAAAAGAAGCACAGTAATCCAAAAGTAAAGAAGAAAAGGTAAACTCAAAAAATCAAAATATGCTATGTATTCTTGAAGTCCGTAAACAGGTCACGGAAAGAAGTTCATTAAAATGTTCAAGCCTCCGTGACAAATAAAGGAACAAGACTTTCAAGACTACATAAGTATGTGAATGATTAAGAGTTAGTACCATAGGGTTCCAGTGATTTAATTGAAACAACCAGAACGACAAAGGACTTATCAGCAGCATTGAATTGAAGACATAGAAGAATTGATCGAGTGTTAGTCATCTGTGAATCAGACCAGTTGCACTAGTTGTCAGCACCTAAATGATCAAGATGTTTATCGTCTCGGAAGAAGTTGATTTAAGTCTAAATCTAAAACATCCTGAGAATGAAAAGATTATTACAAGGTATGTTTAGGTTTAAATGGAGATACAATATACTTGCTAAAAAGGAAGGATTTTCAAGGATCAAGTACAGAAGAAAACATTCGATGGTTTTCTTTTAGGAAAAACCATCGAAAGTGATCAAGGGGGTCTAAATGAAAAACAATAGAAGTGCTTCAAAAAGCAACTAGTTTTCATTCGATAGATTTTATTAAAATCCATCGAAGGAAAGAAACTTAGTTCCTTCGATGGTTTTTTAAATAAGGAGCATGTGAACTTTGTTATTCTTTTGTCAAGTTGATGAAGACTTGAACGGCTAGGATCATTCCTAAGGTGTTCGATAGTTTTCTAAGTCTACAATTACAGAATGAAGAATGTGTCTTCTTCAGTTAAGAGGTTTTACTCAGAACATTTATGAGGAGAGAAGATTGAGCCAGAGAATCATAGAGAAATTAATATTGCTCAGAATTCTATCATTGTATTGATTTTGTGTAACCTTGAACTTATTGAAGCTAATCTACGGATTAGAATTGTAGCACCCCTCGCGGTTTATATTTATAAAACGATATATTCCCCGACTCTTGTTTTGATTTGGTGCATTTAATTTCGTATTATAACATAAAGAATTATCCGCGAACGAAATTGAATAATTTGTGAGTATCGTATTCAACCCCCCCCCCCCCCTTCTACGATACTTTGGACCTAACAATTGGTATTAGAGCTATTTGATTGACGTACAAATCAGATCCGGTGAATGAGACCAAAATCAAACAAGGCTTGAAAATTTGAAGCAAATTATTTAACTTTCAAAAAATTTCATTTGATTGGAATTTCTTGAATTTTAAACAGTTTGAAATTTTCAGAAACCATGAGGGACATCTTAAAAAGGAAAGTGTTGACAATCTGTTGGGACAGAGGGAGTATATTTTATGCATAATTTAGGTAGTCACGGTACAATAACATAAAAAAATAAGAATAGTTCAATTTTAAAATAAATAAATGATAATAGTAGGTGTTCGAACTCCATCAACGACTTATCAAATATAAAAATGATTTTTTTTATCTCTAAATATATTAAAAAATAAAGTCCAGAGTTTTGGTTGTTAAGGGACGATAATACTCCAAAAAAGTAAGTATCATTGGATCTTAAAATAAATAGATTAAAACTGTTTAATAACAAAGAAAATGAAAGATATTATATTGGCATTCGAAACACCAAGAAAAATATGAAAGCACATGAAAATAGAAATCTAAGCTAGACAACTAAAGCTAGCACCAAACAAAACAATGAGACTCGAGTATAGTTACTGAATAAGGTATTGTTGCTCGCTACGAAAATTTGCATATATGTAACATCCTAAAAAAGTGCAATTAAAATTTGCATATTATATTTTGCTAAATTTAGATGGCAATACGTATGTGGTTTCTGGGTCTTCACAAAAAAAGTGGTCTCCATAGAATTTATATATATATATATATATATATATATATATATATATATATATATATATATACTAGCTTAAAACCCGTGCGATGCACGGATTGTTAATTGTTATTTTTTTTAATATTTTATTAATTGTAATTGTGCAAAAAATAAGTAGGCATGTTAAAATAGCTAAACACTTTTAATTAATTAAAATAATTAAAATAGATTTTAAAATAAATAAGTATGGGTTTGCCCGTTATATTTTTGGAAAATGAGGGGTTTTAGTAAGAAAAAATAAAAAATGTAACATATATTTAGTTTAAAAAGGTAAATGCCCGTGATATTTTTGGAAAATGAGATTTTAAAATTTAACAATTAAAAGTATTTAAATAAATTTTAAAATAAATAAGTAAAGGGTTTCCTGTGATATTTTTGGAAAAAGAATGGATTTTAGTGAGAAAAATAGAAAAAAGTAAATTATAAAAGGCAATTTCCCGTGATATATTTAGAAAAGGAGGGACTTTGTTAGAAAAAATATATAATGTGTTTTAGCTGAAAAGGTAATTGGTTATAAATAGGTATTTGATTATTTATATTTTAATATTTTTAGTAATTGCATTTGTTAAGAAAAATAAGTAGACATGTTAAAATAGGTAAACTTTTAAAAAATAATTATAATATTAAAATAGGTTTAAAAATAAATAACTAAAGGTTTTTCCGTGATATTTTTGGGAAATGAGGGGTTTTAGTAAAGAAAAATAGAAAAACTAACATGGTTTAGTTAAAAAAGGTAATTGCATGTGATATATTTTAAAAAATAGGTAAATTTGTTAGAAAAAATAATGTATTTTAGGTGAAAAGGTAATTGGTTATAAATAGGTAATATTATTATTATTTAATAATATATTTCTATAAATAAGTAAGGTTAATTAAGTAAAAACACGATGTACAGTTAATTAAGGACAATTAAGTAAAATCACAACGTACCATACCGACCAACCAAACTTTTAATGTTTCGTCTATTATATAATAGTATTGATGTTATATAATATATATATATATATATATATATATATATATATATATATATATATATATATATATATATATGTGTGTGTGTGTGTGTGTGTGTATGTGTGTGTATGTGTTATATAATATAATATATATATATATATAAGGAGAACTAGAGAGAGCTAGACAGAAATGAGGAGATCGTCATCTTATTCATGTCACAAGACAATGTGCATACAAGTCTTTATATAGGCTTCCTATACATAGGTTACAAGAGAAGTGAAAAGCCAAGAGTTGTACTCATGGGTGAAAAAGAACTTTGGATCAATGTGTTTCGTCCTATCTCCTTTAATATAACCTTCTCAAGTCTGAGTGATACATGCTTCATTGTCTTCGGACAGAATAGTAGGACTTCCCTTATTGACTGAAATATCACATGATTCTCGAACATGATTAACCAAAGACCTTAGCCACACGCATTCTCGACTTGCTTCATGAAGTGCTAATAATTCAGCATGATTCGAAGAAGTTGTTGCAAGAGACTGCTTTGTAGACCATCAAGATATTGTGATATCACCATATGTGAATATGTAACCTGTTTGTGATATTCCTTTGTGGGGATCAGACCCTGTTTGTGATCTTCCTTTGTGGGAATCAGACTGATATCCTGCATCTGCATAACCAACTAATTCCACTTGTGAGTCTTTAGAATAAAACAAACCCATATCCAATGTTCCTCGAAGATATCTAAATATCTGCTTCACACCAGTCCAATGTATTCGAGTTGAAGCAGAACTATATGTCTTGCCAATAAATTAACGGAAAATGCAATATCAGGACGTGTGCAGTTGGCAGGATACATGACTGCACCAATAGCACTAAGGTATGGTACTTCAGGACCAAGAAGATCTTCTCCCTTTTCTCTTGGGCGAAATGGATCCTTTTTCTTTTCAAGTGAGCAAACAACCATGGGTGTACTCACAGTATATGCTTTATCCATAATAAGTCTTTTAAGGATCTTCTCAATATATGATGACTGGTGAACAAAGATTCCTTTAGATAAATGTTCAACCTGGAAACCAAGGCATAGCTTCGTTTGGCCTAAATCTCTCATTTCAAATTCTCTTTTCAAATATTCAATCGTCTCATGAAGTTCATCTAGGGTCCCAATGATGTTTAAATCATCAACATAAACTGCAATGATAGTAAACCCCATGTTTGTCCTTTTAATAAAAACAAATGGACATATCACATTATTAGCATAACCATTTTTCAAAAGGTACTCACTGAGACGATTATACCACATTCGACCTGATTGTTTCAACCCATACAATGATCTTCGTAACTTAATTGAGTAAATATCTCGGGGTATTGAGCTACATGCTTCAGGCATTTTTAACCCATCGGGGATTTTCATGTATATGTCATTATCTAGTGACCTATATAAGTAAACAGTCACAACATCCATAAAATTCATGTTGAGCCCTTCCAAAATTGATAAACTGAGTAAAAATCTGAATGTTGTTGCATCCATTACCGGGGAATAAGTCTCTTCATAATAAATTCCCGGTCTTTATGAGAAGCCTTGTGCAACAAGGCGTGCCTTGTATCTCACAACTTCATTTTTCTCATTTCTTTTGCGCACAAATACCCATCTATATCCAACGGGTTTCACACCTGCAGGTGTTTGGACAAGTGGTCCAAAAACTTGACATTTTTCAAGTGATTTTAATTCTGCCTCAATAGCATCTTTCCATTTTGGCCAATCATTTATTCTTTTACTTTTATAGATCAATCTAGGTTCATGATCCTCGATTTCTTCAGGAATGTCAAGTGCAGCTGCATATGTAAATATTTCATCCATGACAATTTCTTTTCTATTCCACCTTTTTCCTGAAATGATATAATTTATCGAGATCTCTTCATTGTCATCAATTTCAGGTGTTTGATCATCTTTTGAAGACGTCTCTTCAATGATCAGTTCTATTTCCTTTGGAATGATGTCACTTGATGTACCAGCTTGTTTACCAAGTTTCCTTGATTTTCTAGGATTTTTATCTTTCGATCCAACAGGTCTACCACGCTTCTGGCGTGCTTTAGACTCATTTGCTAGCATGTTTTTATTCTCTTCATCAAGAAGTTTAATTTTACAAGGAACGTTAACAACTAGTATATGTGACTTCGTCACTATCTTGACATCAGTAAATGCATCTGACAATTTATTTGTCACTTCTTGTAGGTGGATAATCTTTTGAACTTCAAGTTCACATTGATTTGTACGAGGATCATAATGAGACAGAGATACTGCATTCCACAAAATTTCTTTTCTTTCTTTTCAAATTTTGACTTATCTCCCCCTAATGCAGGAAAAGTTGTCTCATCAAACTGACAGTCGACAAATCTTGCCTTAAATAAATCACTAGTTAAGGGCTCCAAATATTTTATAATTGAGGGAGAGTCAAACCCAATGTATACTCCTAATTTTCTTTGGGGTCCCATTTTTGTTCGTTGAGGAGGAGATATTGGAACATAAACCGCACACCCAAAAATTCTTAAGTGAGAAATATTTGGTTCTTGACCATTTACAAGATGCAATGGGGAATTTTTATGATAAGTAGTTGGTCTTAAACGAACAAGTGATGCAACATGTAATATTGCATGTCCCCAAGAAGTATTTGGTAAATTTGTTTTCATAAGTAAGGGCCTAGCAATCAATTGTAGTCTCTTAATAAAAGATTCTGCTAAACCATTTTGGGTATGCGTGTGCGGAACCGGATGTTCCACATCAATCCCAATTGCCATGCAATATCATTAAAAGACTGAGAAGTAAATTCTCCTGCATTGTCCAGTCGGATTTTATTGATTGCATGATCAGGGAATTGTGTCCGTAATCAGATTATTTGGGCAAGGAGTCTTGCGAATGCAACATTACGAGTGGACAATAAACTAACATGCGACCAACGGGTCGATGCATCTATAAGTACCATAAAATACTGAAATGGCCCACTTGATGAGGTAATAGGCCCATATATATCCCCTTGAATTCGCTCTAAAAATGATGGACATTTTGCAACTTTCATGGGTGATGTATATCTTTGAGACTCAATAGGTTTTTTTTTGATCGGGTGGAAAACATTGCATTCTCAATAAATAAATGTGTACCATTAGGTAGCACTATATTTGCTCTTCTGGAGCCTTCAATAAGATCTGATGCACCCGATATTGTATTTACATTAGCCTTAGCTAGTATGAGGTGCGAAAAATATTCTTTATTTTTCAAAATCATATGTGTCGTTACCCTATCCGCCAAACAAAAATGATTCCTCATCTTTTGCAAGACATGATGAGAGGTTGCTTGCCATATTTCTTCACAAAGATAAATACCATAAAGTTTATAAAAATAAGCAACATATAATGTTAAAAACAGTTCAAACATAAACGCTTATAGTTCAAATATAAATACATAAAAACTTAATAACTCAAAGCAAAGAAAAAAAATAACTCAAAGGGATGCCTTATTATTATTAGACTCGTCACCAAATTTGGTCACCTCCACATTGCCATCTTCAAAGAAATCAATCCAACATATCTTTATCAGTGATACTCTTGCCACATAATTTCAATTGAGATGTAATTTTAAACGTTTCATAGTTATACTCGCTCACACTTTATAATCTTGCAAACGCAAGTGAAGCCAATCATAGCTTGGGAGTATCATCAATTTTTTTTGTCATATCTTTATTTGGGATCCTTCCAAAAAGTTGATGAATCTTTAATAATCAAATATTTCATTTTCAGTCCTTCATCAAGGTGACCGGTGACCGTAGGGAATTTCATAATCTTTGCTTTATCTTATTCGAAGGTTTTATTATTTATTATAGTTTATTTAACAAATAGATATGCAAAATGACACTCAATTTACACTATATAATTTAAGCACATGGTCGTGCATCAGCACACAAGTCGAAACATTTGTAAGCACACACCAACTTCACATTAACATAACATGTTAAATATAATTATAGCTATTAATATACAATAGTGTTATTGGTCTCTGTATAAAATTGCTACAACTAGTTATTCAATGCAGATAATGTAAACTTACATTTTTAACTAATTTTAAAATATCATTTACCATAATATAAAGAAATCTAGGGTTTAGTCGTCAAGAATTGAACACCAAGCCCAGTGTAGTCACCGATATTAACACATCATAAAACTAAAATTATGCAAAAGTCATCATTTTTTTATCATGACTAATAAAAATGAAAATCAAGTAAGATTCCAAATTATAATATACATATTGGTAACATATGCAATTTAATAAAATGAAATAAATGAAAGAATTGAAACAATTTATAAACACGTTTAAATGATAACAACTAGATTTTTATATTAGCATGGAATTTTAAACATGTCAAAGCAAATATATAATAAAAATAAAAATTGGTACATGATAAGGCAGGCTCCATGAACATGTATCCGCATAAAATAATCCAATAACATACATGTAAAAACAGGCTCATGGGGTTACACAATGCTACCAGATAACAAGTATTTCTTTAATCTTCGTTAAACCTTTTTTTTTTGGACAAGAAGCTTCTTTAAACTTTGATGCATTAAAATAAGTGAAATCGAATATATGGTTGAGAATTTATATCTGTGTTTTTTTGTAATTTATCAATATATTCATTTGGATAAATAATTAACCTGTGTTTTTTAAATTTAGTTTACCCACCTACTACTGCATCAGTACTATCCTAATACACATGAACCAAAACTTTTTGGCCTCCTTACTAGTACATGCTTATGTTTGTTATATCATCACACATTGTCGATGTAAAAATGGGTAACTCATAAAATTGATCTACTCAATACTCACCTAACTGAATTTTTTACTTAGAAACCGAGGACATAATCTAAATATAAATCAAGTCTTGCTAATATTATATACACAGGATATGATTGAAAAGCTAGGTGATTACTATCGATACATTTCAAGATCATATATAGTGGCACACAAACGTTAAACATAAGTTTTTAACGAAAAAGTTACATAAATTGTACATTTCAGTCGAGATATAAACGCTTGCAAGTACACCTGTTCCTCAAACCACACCTTAAAGTTTAAACTCCTTCGACTACACAGAGATAGCTTGTGTTTTGGAAAATTTCTTATAGTCTTCCTTCTTTCTTTTACTATCGTGCTAATAACATGTTATATAATCTATCTATCTATCTATTACTTCTATTACTTCTATCTATTACTTCTATCTATTACTATATATAATAGGCCAACACAAGGGCAAAAGTTGCCAATTAAATGGCCGCGAAATTACCGTTTTACCCTTTTCTTTTGAAAAATAACAAAAATGCCACTTGTATATTATTATACAAAAAAATTTTAATAGATGTGTTACTACAGAGATTCGAACCTCCAACCTCCTTCCAAGATATCCAGGGGCTTAACCACTATGCTACATGTCTTTTTGAGTTTATTTCAAAAAACTTATTAGATAACCCCACGTCTTTTATCTCTTATATTATTTTTTTTTACTTTGATGATTGAATAAATAAAATGTTGGTTTGAATTATTTATATAAATTTGTTTTTCTTTTTTCCTTTTCAGGAAAATTACCGTTTTACCTTTTTTTTTTGAAAAATAACAAAAATGTCACTCGTATATTATCATACAATTTTTTTTTAATAGATGTGTTACTATAGAGATTTGAACCTCCAACCTCCTTCCAAGATATCCATGGGCTTAACCACTATGCTACATGCATTTTTGAGTTTATTTCAAAAAACTTATTAGATAACCCACGTCTTTCATCTCTTATATTATTTTTTTTACTTTGATGTTTGAGTAAATAAAATGTTGGTTTGAATTATTTATATAAATTTGTTTTTCTTTTTTCCTTTTAATGCCACTCGTATATTTTTATACAAATGTTTTTTAATAGACGTGTTACTACAAAGATTCGAACCTCCAACCTCCTTCCAAGATATCCATGGGCTTAACCACTATGCTACATGCCTTTTTGAGTTTATTTCAAAAAACTTATTAGATAACCCACGTCTTTTATCTCTTATATTTTTTTTTTTGCTTTGATGTTTGGATAAATAAAATGTTGGTTTGAATTATTTATATAAATTTGTTTTCTTTTTTCCTTTTCGTAATTTTATATATCTATATATTCAATCACTATATATTATTGCAGTTGTATGTTTTCAATTTAATATATATTAATTATGTTGATTATAATTCATAATTTATAGTATACTTTATTTGAATTAAATTAATTATTCATGCATAAAATATACTATTAAAATTCGATCTAATATAAGAAATATTATACACATTATATATCTCATTATTAGTTATTTCTATAATTTTTAAACTAAGAACATTAGCATTCAAATTATACAAAAAATTCGTCTACCTACTCTGTTCGTCGCATCCATTTCTTAACAATTTTCTTTTCCAGAATGTATTGTTCATTTGTTAACATTTTCTAAAGTAACATGTCATTCTTTATTAACTTATCTATTTTTTTTTCACCTTTCTAACCCCCTCCCCTTCAACCCCAGTGACGTTCGTGTCAAAAATCGGGGTGAGTTTTTAAAATATAGGATATTACATAGTATATAATTACATAATGATCAGTCAGACTGTTAGTAGACGATAAAGTTTGGGAAAATTGAAAATTACAAGTTTTAAAAATAGAATTTCAAATTGTATTCCAAAAATTATTGTACGATGTTAAAAAAAAGTATAATCTTTCATAATAATAATAGAACTTTATAGAATACATTAAATTGATTCGTAATGTCATATAATCATTTTGATAAAATGAAATTCTAAATAGGGTTTGTGGGTCCTTGACGACATCCTCTACAACATATACAATATTTCTTATATTAGGTCGAATTTCAATAGTATATTTTATGTATGAATAATTAGTTTAATTCAAATAAAGTATAATAAAGATATATAATATAAAAGTATGAATTTTAAACAACATAATTAATATATATTTAATCGAAAACATACAATTGTAATAAAATTCAGTGATTGAATATATAGGTATATAAAATTAAAAAAAGAAGCCTCCGGGCCTGTAGATGACTTGGTGAGAGCACTGGTTATTGACCAAAGCATTCAAGGTTTGATTCATGGGAGCGTGGGGAATTCTTCCTTCACTCTAGGGTCTGGCGTGATACCGGTTGGGATGTCCGAAAAATAAAATTTTTGACCAAAATTACGAAAAGATGAAAATAAAAACTGATTTATATAAATAATACAAACCAATATTTTATTTATTTAAACATCAAAGTAAAAATAATATAAGAGAAGAGAAGAAAGACGTGGATTATCTAATAAATTTTTTGAAGTAAAATTAAATAGGCATGTAGAATAGTGGTTAAACCCATGAACATCTTAGAAGCAGGTTGGAGGTTTGTTTCTTTGTACTAACAACTATTAATATATTTTTGCATAATAATATATGAGTGACATTTTTGTGACGACCATTTAATTGGAAATTTTTGCCATTGTGTTGAGGTTTAATATATAGTAATAAATTGGATTAAATTGTGTAACTGTAAAACGATATTCCAAACACATTCTTAATTCATTTACTAAGTGTGTTAATATAAAGATGAACACATGAGAGGAGTGCAGAATCAGTTCCCAAGTAAAAAAGCAAAAACAAATAGGTGACATGAATACTCCAAACTATAATAGGTGTTTATCTCCCAAGGTGTTTATCACAAACTTGGGTGATGTGAGGGTGTGCAAAGATGCGTCGGCCTTCAGCTTCTTTTTAAAATCCTCTATCTCATTCATGCATGTTCGATTATATTACAATAACATTGCATGCATATAACCTATTAATAACCTAGATTGCAAAAAAAAAAAACCAATCAATTCCCGAAAAACATATAACAACCGCTCTCTAACGCAAATTACCAATATACAAACTATCCTTTCTCTGACACACGAAACACAGGTAAACCTGTGTTAATCCCAAATGACCTAACAGAATTGTAGAAGGGGGGGTTGAATACAATTCTTGATATTTCTTAAACTTAAAAACAACTTACAAATAAAACTGAACTTAAAGTAAAAATCACAAGCACATAAATAATTTCAGTTGGATTGTTTGATGATCCAACTGAAGTGATTTTTATTGCGGAAATAATCTGTGATACAAAATGTACACAGCTGCTCAGTTACAAGAATGTAGAGAAGTATGCTCTCAAATATAGCTAATACAATCTATTTGTTTTTCTTCTCTTTTTCTTATTTTAACTGCTACACTTGGTTATATATATTCCCAAGTTTACAAAGCTATTTTTGGCTACACTAAAGTACACTAAAGGTAACCGCCAATAGTTTGCTTTTCATCCCTTTGTCCAGTGGTCCTTGAAGATCCTTGCTTTTGTCTTCATGCTTATTATGATCACTCCCAAGAGCCCAATTGGAAACTGGGATGTTTCCTTATTCCCCATGTCCATTTTAATGGTTTCCAATGCAAAGTACACTTCCACATCACCTTTAGATCTGTTCTGTAAACTGTCACTATCACTTTGTCAACTATTCAGAAAAGCAATAATGATTCGTTGATAGCAGGGAGATGTGTTTCGTTGATAGCTTTATTCTCCATTTCGTTGATGAGTAAACTTCATTTCGTTGATGAGTAAACTTCATTCCGTTGACAGAGTAATCTTCATACCGTTGATAGAGTAATCTTCATACCGTTAACATGTCTTCACTTAGGCAGAATTACATGGCATAATATATTTACAATTCACCAACCTATTTTGCCTATCTAGTACTTAGTCAACATGACTTAGAAAAACCTATCTAATACATACAACAAATTGCATATCAAACTGTGAAGTATTGTACAGTACAATTGCTACATCACTCATTTCGTTGATGAGCTTCCTATCAACGAAACACTGCAAAGCATGTCATTTCGTTGACAGTTACAAAATGACTTAATACAAAATCTACTAAGTGTTTTTATAATTATCATCAAGAACAACATATTCCTAACAATCTCCCCCAATTTATGACTGATAGAATAACAGCCATAAATCAAGAGCCTTGATGATAACAAAAACACTCAGACATATTACACATGATAAAAGTAGAAATTTCATTGAGCTTCATTGAATTTAATTGAAATGCAAAGTAGAAAATCTTACAAAACAAGTGCACAGAGTTGCTCCTCTAGACTGAGGAGATTTTTCATCTTTGCCTCTGTGTTATTGTTTTCTTCCCTTTTCTTGCATTGTTCTCCTCAATTTGAGCTTGAAGTCTTCTATAGAAAATCTTCTCTTCTTCATCTTGATTCCCCAACTTGGATTGCATTAACCTTAGAGTTTCATTGGATGCCTTCTCCAGTTGGTCTTCTATTCTGAAGAATCTTCTACAGTTGTCCTTATCTCTGAATTCCATCATCCAAAAAGGTTGGAGATGAATTATCTTTCCTGTTTGAGGGACCTTCAATACTCTGGGAAGTGCACCAGGCTTGTTCCAGCTAGCTTTGATTTGGCAAATCTTGGAGACAACCTCACACTTGGCTGTTTTGGTAAAACCAAAATCTTTCTTCAAACATTTAAACACAGATAGCAGTGTCTGATAGTCTTCTCCCAGAATTCTGTGTAGAGGCCAAACCTGTTCTCTCCCACCCTTGTAGACAAATACCAATCTCTCTGGTAGTTTGTAAGAAGCTGCTATTCCTCTCACTTCAACCAGGTCATCAAGATTGATATGAATGTCAGACTCCTCCCTGATATCAGCAATGTAGATGAAGTCTTCTGGGTTGGTAGGGGGTTTCTCAGCTTGTGGTCTCCTTACCAGAATTGGCTTAGCCTTGGTAGCCCTTTGCTTAGATTTCTTCTTTGGATCCATTTCAAAGAGGAATTTTGGAAAGTTGGCCTCATCAAACTCAATTGGCTGATCATGGAAATTTACAGGATGATTAGGATCACAGGCTAACTTTACCTCTGAAACTGGATCAGGAATTGTTGGAGGTGCAATTGGTACAGAAGAGTCTGATGCAATGCTCTGAGAGTCATCATTCTTAAAGGCTATGTTTCTCCTAGATCTTGCCTTTGGTTGCCTTGTGCTCTTCTTTGCACTCCTTTCCTCTCTTGCTTTTTCTTCTAGCTGTATTTCTTCTTCATCAAGAGACTGAGCAACAACAAGGGCTTGCATTGCTGCTCTTTCTGACTCTTCAGCTTTAGCTTCAGCAAAGTTTGGGTGACCAGCCCAAACACAGATTTCTTGTCCATTCCTGTAGACAATTGCCCTTTGCTTCCTTATCTCATAATCATTGCTTTCCTTGCTTTTTGTGATAAGTAGACCAAGAAGCTTGAGCTCATCTGGATAAGGTGCAGGATATAAAGTCCTTGCTATATTTTTGCCCTTTGGTTTAGCAGGGGACTTGGGAGATAAGCTTCTTTGGAGTGTAGCTTGTTCCACATTCCTAATGCATGAAGTTTGTCCTTTTTCCTTCCTTGGACCTTGAGTGACTCCATGTAGAAGGGGCTCTACCTGATAGAAAGAATTGGTCTATGGCTCCCATTCCGTTGACACTAGAACCATGGCATTCGTTGATGGTTGATCCGTTGATGGATTTGAGTCCTTTGTAGTTCCAGCAATTTTCTTGACCCTTGCTTCTATGTTGGACCAATGGTCTTTGATTTGTTCTGCAAGTCTCATCCTTATAGAAGCTTCATGTATTAGGTCAATACCATCCTTTTGCTTCTTTCCAAGCTCCCCCATTGCTAGTGGCTCATTTGGTAAGGAAATGGCTGGGACCATAACCTTTGTGATTTGAATGTCTAGCTCCTTAGATTTCTCCCCCTTTTTGTTATCATCAAAAGAGATGACTGGGAGTCCTTGAGCTGCCACTAGTTGGGTGAGTAGCTGAGTTTGCTTCTCCTGTTCCTTCTGCATGTGAGAAAGTGTAGCCTCAACTTTGTCCACTCTAGAGGAGAGAGTTTTCAAAGATGAGGACACTTCAGGTTCCTTGGTGAAAAACCTTGACATCTTGGAGACAGTGTGAAGAGGAAGCTTTTCATCTAGCCTCCTATCAGTAGCATCCCTAAGGTTGCTAATTGAATCCTTGATTTCTGTAGCCTCAATCCTTGTCTGCAACATTTGTAGCCTTTGAATTTCCAGAGAATCCATTATGGCCTTGTAGAATTTCTTGTCCCTTGCTTCTGCAGACTCATGAGCTAGATATGCCTCATTGTACTGCCTTGTGATAGCAGCATCCAAGTTGCATCTACCATGCATATCCTGAGAAAGCCAGTTTGGTGTAGGAGGCACCACAGAAGTCCCAGTCTATGTAGTAGTGGCCACCTGTAGATTGTCACCAAAGCTGTCCTCATCATCAAAAAAATTAAAGTCTCCACTTCCTGTAGCTGCTGGAGATAGATTGGTCAGGGCATCCTTTGCTCTTTGCATTGATGCAGTAGTATGAATTAAGTTGAGTGACCTTTCTGCCTCCACATTGCCCTGTTGAGCCATAACTTGATAGGCTGACACAGGATGAGTAAAGGTCTCAGGATCCAGGGAAATACTATCCAGAGTTTGTTGATAATGCTCTTGGAAGGTAAGTTCCCTTTCTCCCTCACTGACCCCCATTAACTCACTAGCAATGGCTGCTTCCTCCCTTATCACTCCTGTAGTCCCTTCTCTCTCTCCACTCTTTTCTTGCATCATGGGCTCCCCATGGCTCACACCTCTCACACCCTCACCTTCACCTACTAAGGTGGTACTCTCAATCTCTCCTTTTTCCTGGCTGGAAGAAATAGCCAGCCTCTCACTCTCAGTCTCTCCTTTTGCCTGGCTGCAAGCCAGCCTCTCAATTTCACTCCCTCTCAAACCTAAAAGTGTCTCAACTACCACCAGGTCATCTACACTAGTTGTGGAAACAACTTGATTTTCAATAAGGGGTGTAGAATGACCTATCAACGGAATGGTAGTTTGAACTGTCAACGGTATGGATACCGTTGATGGAGAAACACTTGTCAACGAAAGAGGCTGTTTCGTTGATGAAGTCAATAAAGCACTTTGAGAAAGTGAAATTACAGTAGAATCTGTGGTGATTGATTTTAGAGATTGGTCCACAGATCCTCTTGCAACTTCAGAAAAAGTTGGTTGATGGCCCAACAAATCACTTAATAAGTGATGACCACCAGCTTCAGAGTGGGGCTTCTCCAAGATTAGAGTTGGAGAATCAGGAATAGATGAATGGATCATGTCCACATCTAAAGATTGAGTTGGTGAATTTGATGGAGATAGTTCAAGGTTGATGTTTAGAGAATGGGACTGTAACCCCAGAGTAATGATAGGGGTTACATCAAACTGAATTTGTGAAACTGGAAGTGTTGCTTCCAGAGTGTGTGCACCCTGTGTACCCTTGGATTTTTGTTTCACTCTCCTTTGGTATTGGGAAAATGTAGACTGTGGGCTTGAAGTGTCCCTTACCCTTTTGGAGTGTGCTCTTGGAGGAGAGCTTGTTTCAATAATCACATCCTTTTGGGAGGATGCAACTAGACTTGTGTTTAAATCCATTTTACTCATTGTGCCTTGTTGGGAAGACACAATGGGGCTTGGCTGGATTTCACTCTGCTTTCCTTCCTTATTCTTAGGGTTTCCTTGATTTTCACCCCTTCCCTCACCTCTCACAACTCCTGAATCACTCCCCTTTGGCTTTGAGGATTTCTTTGATTTAGGTTTTGCTGCTTGGGCAGGAGCCTGTTGGGACACAGCTACAGACTCCATAGCAACATTGGTGGGTGAAATAATAGAAGTAGCAACTATACTAACAGGGTTAGAAGAAGTTACCTCAATGATGGGCAAATACACCATTGGGACATCACCATTGTGGTTAAGTCTCAGTATATCTGTCAGAACCCTTTTCTCTTGCACAAAACACTCAAACTTGGAAACAGGGTTAGAGATAACTAATGGTGTTGGACTAACATGATTAGCCAACATCATCAGAAACCTAGCATAATAGATATTCTTTTTCCTATTAGCCTTATCACCCAACTTAGCACCAATTTCATACATAAGTTGGGTGCTAAAGTTGTAATATCTATCAGTTAGGAGCATGGTAAATAGAATTAACATAGAATTGGCCAATGCATCAAAATTGCTAATCTTGCCAGAAAATACCTTGATAAATGCATCAGCTAAATAACTATATTCTCTAACCAATCCTCTCCTAATTATTCTACCCAGATTATCAGTAGGCAAAGAGTAGTTTATGGAGTTTAGCAAGTTAACCATTTCAGTATTTGTAGGCAAAGCATTACAGTTATTTTCAGGAATATGTAGACATGCTTGCAATACATCAGAATTAACTATGTACTCTTTACCTTGGATGGTGAATTGTAGTGTGCAGTTTGTTCCATTATACTCACATGAGGTCCAAATCTCCTCGATTATCTCATTATAGAGAGGAGTTGAGTGAAACATTGCATAGCTCAACTTGCAGTTCTTCATGAAGTCCATCATCTTGATAAAGATACTGTTTGGACTTTCCTTGACAACAAATGGAATTGAGTTGTTCTTTTCATAAATGAACCCTCCTGCTGACATAAGCTTGACTATGGGTGCCATTGTTGTGTGAAGAAAAGCTTCGAACTGAATTGCTTGTTAGAGAGAAGAAGAGAGAAAAGCCTTTGGAATTTTTGAGAACAGGTAAAAAAGAAATTAAGGAAAATAGAATTTCTTAAATACTCCCCCAAAAATTCTCAGAAAATGAGTCCAATAATAAATGTAAATTACTGGATTGGCTTAAAAAATATAACCGTTACTCTTAAAATATTACCATGATTTATACTTACAGGGGTGTATGCATAGATCGTGGTAAAAGACGTGTCAAATCTCAACGGTTCAGATTAAAAGCGCTATATCAACGAATCAGATTTGGGCGTTTAAGGTCCCGTCTATTTCGTTGATAAAGCTGCGTTTCGTTGATATAAAAGAGCTATCAACGAAACACCCAGAAAAATGCTAAGACTGTCAACGAAATGGTGCGTTTCGTTGACATAGTAATTTTGACTTAGACAAAATTTCACTTTTTCCTGAGAAAATTAATTCACAGAAAAACATAGCAAATTTCTGACTACATAGTAACTTGCAAATATCTCAAAAATAATTAAGAGAAATTTATCATACCTAGCTCACTTACTAATCTTGAGAATGTTGATTCATCAAGTGGCTTGGTAAAGATGTTTGCAATTTGTTGTTCACTTGGAACAAAATGTAACTCCACAGTACCATTCATAACATGTTCTCTAATGAAATGGTACTTGATGTCAATGTGTTTGGTCCTTGAGTGCTGCACTGGATTTTCAGTAATGGCAATGGCACTAGTGTTGTCACAGAAAATAGGAATTTTCTCAACTCTTATTCCATAATCAAGTAGTTGATTTTTCATCCATAAAATCTGTGCACAACAACTTCCAGCTGCAATATACTCAGCCTCAGCTGTGGAGGTAGAAACTGAGTTTTGTTTCTTGCTGAACCATGAGACAAGCTTGTTTCCTAAGAATTGACAGGTGCCTGTTGTGCTTTTCCTGTCAATTTTACATCCTGCAAAATCTGCATCTGAATAACCAATTAGTTCAAAGCCAGATTCTCTAGGATACCAAATGCCAAGGTTTGGTGTTCCTTTGAGATATCTGAAAATTCTTTTAATAGCAACTAAATGGGATTCCCTAGGATCAGCTTGAAATCTAGCACATAGACATGTAGCAAACATAATATCAGGTCTACTAGCTGTTAAATATAAAAGTGAGCCTACCATGCCTCTGTAACCTGAAATGTCCACAGATTTTTCCTTAGTATTCAATTCAAGTTTGGTGGCAGTAGGCATGGGAGTTTTGGCAGGAGAGCATTCCATTAAGTTAAACTTCTTTAATAAATCATGAATATATTTTGTTTGACTAATGAAAATGCCTTCATTAACTTGCTTCACTTGAAGACCAAGAAAGTAAGTTAATTCTCCCATCATGCTCATTTCATATTTACTTTGCATAAGCTTGGCAAACTTTTGACAAAGTTTCACATCTGTAGACCCAAAGATTATGTCATCTACATAAATTTGAACAATTATAGTAGAGCCATTCATAACCCTGTGAAAAAGAGTTTTATCTACAGTACCTCTAGTGAAGTGATTCTCAAGGAGGAACTGTGAAAGTGTGTCATACCAGGCTCTAGGTGCTTGTTTCAAACCATAGAGTGCTTTGAGGAGGAAGTATACATATTCTGGAAAATCATCATCTTCAAAACCAGGAGGTTGACTTACATACACCTCCTCTTCCAATTCCCCATTCAGAAAAGCACTCTTCACATCCATTTGATAGACTTTGAAATTGGCATGGGCTGCATAGGCTAGAAAAATCCTTATTGCTTCTAGTCTAGCAACAGGAGCAAAGGTTTCATCAAAATCAATTCCTTCTTCCTGTGAATAGCCTTTTGCAACCAATCTAGCTTTGTTCCTTGTGACTATGCCATTTTCATCCATCTTGTTTCTGAACACCCATTTTGTGCCTATGACACTCCTGTCCTTAGGCTTGGGCACCAGCTTCCAAACATTGTTCCTCTCAAATTGGTTTAGCTCCTCTTGCATAGCTAAAACCCAATCTGGATCTAGAAGTGCATCCTCAACTTTCTTTGGCTCATCTTGAGACAGAAAGCTGCTATATAGACATTCTTCTTGAGTTGCTTTTCTAGTTTGGACTTTTGAAGTAACATCACCTATAATAAGTTCAAAGGGATGATCTTTAGTCCATTTCCTTGAGGGAGGTAGATTTGCTCTTGAAGAGGTAGCTTCATGATCATGATTGCCTTGATTGGATATTTGTCCTTGAGAAACTCCCCCTGAGTTTGTTGTCCCTAAATGATCACTTCTAGAAGCATTTCTATGACTGTCAACGGTATGACCATTTTGGCTGTCAACGAAACGCTCATTTTGACTGTCAACGAATCCACCATCATGACTGTCAACGAAATGACCATTTGGTCTGCTAGCAGCTATTCTTTTCAACCTTAATGCAGCAATTTCATCTTCACTGCTGCTTTCATCTGTGCTAGATACAACAACTTTAGGCTGTTTCTCAATAGCCTTAACATGATTCACTTGATCTCCTTCCTCATTCTCAAAAGAAAGACTTTCATGGAAACCTTCATCACAGAGACCTTGAATTTTGAGATCATCAAAAACAACATGTACAGATTCCATAACAATGTTGGTTCTGAGATTATAGACTCTGTAAGCTTTCCCTGCTGCATATCCCACAAATATTGCTTCATCTGCCTTTGCTTCAAATTTCCCCAAATGCTCAGCTTGATTTCTCAGAACAAAGCACTTTCATCCAAAGACATGAAGAAAATCCAATAGTGGCTTCTTTCTTTTGAGTAGTTGATAAGGGGTCATACCTTTGGCCTGATTAATCAAAGAAATATTTTGAGTGAAGCAGGATGTGTTAACTGCCTCAGCCCAAAAATAAGTTGGTAACTTTGATTCATCTAGCATTGTCCTTGCAGCTTCAATAAGTGTTCTGTTTTTCCTTTCAACCACACCATTTTGCTGTGGTGTCCTTGCTGCTGAAAACTCATACAAAATACCATTTTCTTCACAGAACACCTTCATGCTTGAATTCTTGAATTTTGTCCCATTGTCACTCCTAATCCTTCTTACTTTCAAGTCAGGATGATTGTTTACCATCTTGATGTGATTGATAATGATTTCAATTGCCTCATCTTTAGAGTGCAAAAAGAAGGTCCATGTAAATCTAGAAAAATCATCAACAATCACAAGACAATATTTCTTCTTTGAAATAGACATGACATTCACAGGGCCAAATAGATCCATATAAAGCAACTCAAGCTGATGGACAATTGATGACTCTGTCTTGCTTTTGAATGATGCCTTCTTTTGTTTCCCTTTTTGACAGGCATCACACAAACCATCCTTGGAAAACTCCACTTGTGGAATTCCTCTAGCAAGATCTTTCCTCACCAAATCATTCATAACTTTGAAATTCAGATAAGACAGTTTCTTGTGCCATAGCCAACTTTCATCCTTGCTTGCCTTGCTGAAAAGACAAGTGATGGTGTCTGGACTTGTGCTACTAAAGTCAGCAATGTACACATTCCCTCTTCTGAATCCAGTCATTACCACATTGTTGTTTCCTCCTTTAGAAACAACACAGGCTTCTTTAGAAAAAGTAACTAAAAATCCTTTGTCACAAAGTTGGCTGATACTAAGCAAATTGTGCTTAAGACCATCCACCAATGCAACCTCATCTATGATGACATTCTCTTTTGAAATCAAGCCATATCCCTTAGTGTAGCCTTTGTTGTCATCTCCAAAAGCAATACAAGGGCCAGCTCTTTCCTGAAACTCTGTGAGCAGGGTAGAATCACCAGTCATGTGTCTTGAACAACCACTATCCAAGTACCAAAGATTCCTTTTGTCTCCCTGCACACAATAAAACCAAATCAAGTTGATTTTGGTACCCAAGTTTCCTTGGGTCCTGTTTTGTTAGCCTTTGCTTTTCCTTTAATATCATTTTTCACCTTGGGATCAGATTGATTTAAATCAATCTTTACCCTTGGTGTTGATTTCTGAGATTTGCTCACATTTTCATTCATAGCATGCATAGTTGGTGGAACAAACATGTTATTCACATTCCATGGCATTTGTGGCACATTAAACATATTCATGTATGGATTAGGCACAAACGACATGCTAGCATATGGATTCTGAAATTGTGCATATGGAGCAAACATGTTAGGCATAACAGGCATTGTGGGCATAGAACTGTTCATTGCAGGCTTGGGAATTTTCACATTAGTAGACTTCTTAACAGATTTGCAGTTAGTAGATAAATGACTAACACTTCCACAATTAACACATGTCTTTCTAGGAGCATATTTATCAGGTGTGTAATTGTTGTGTTTGTTAATCCCTACTTTGCCATTCCTGTTATTCTTTTTATTTCCCTTAGCCTCAACTTGAACATTCTCTAACTTATCTTTCAATTGCTTGTTGGACAAGTGACCACATTAGCTCTCTCAACAGGCTTCTCAACTTTCTTTGATTTACTAGACTCACCTTGAACAAAGTTCTTGGTGACAGGACCATACTTATTATTAAGTCTAGTGAGTTCATCTTTTCTTTTCTCTGTCAACGAAACAGCCTGATCGGTTGATGGTTCATCTGTCAACGAAACATTGCATTCCGTTGACATATCAACCTTCAACAAATGATCATTGTTGTTTGTTGACTTTGTTTCTGATTCTAAGGTTTCACCAACATACCCTAGCTTCTCTTTGTTCTTTTTCCATGATTGCTCACAGAAAGATTCCATACCTTGAACATTAATGATGTTGGTAGCAACATTCCTGGCATCTTTCCATTTTGCAATCACACTTTGTTCTATCTCAAGTTGTGTTTTAAGAATTTCTTCCCTTTGTAACACGTTCTCAAGTTCCTTCTTAGCATCCCTACTAACACATCTCATTTTCTCAAATTCAATGAGCTGTGCTTCTAACATTGCATTCCTATCACTTAAGAGCAAATTAGTCTCTTTTATTCTTGAATTCTCCTTGGTAAGTGATTTAAGAGTAACACGCAAATTATATAGTACAGTAGACATTTCATTTACTGCACTATCGCATTCCTCTTTAGAAAGCTCAGAAAGATTAGTAATTGTTACCTGGTTGCTTGAGGAGCTTGCTTCCTGCTCATGATTGTTAGCCATAAGAGCCAAGTTGACATACTCAACATCATCATCAGAATCTTCACCATTACCAGCCCAATCATACTCCTGAGACATGAAAGCCTTTTCTTTTTGCTTGAGAAGTTCAAAGTATTCACTACACCATAGATTGGCTATTGCAACTCCAACTGAAAAAATTGCTTTAAAATCGTTGTTATTTAATGACAAGTTTTCTGGAGTTTACATATATGGTAATGATTTTTAATATCGTTACAATTTGATTTCAGTTTTGCAAAAATTGAATTTTATTGCAATGAAAATAAATAAACGTTACAATAGACTCAATATTTTGGAGTAAGTTTTGGCGGGCTGAATAAAAAAGAAAGAAGCGGGCTTAGTAAAACAAGCGGGCTTTCTAAATTATTTTGCCCGGGCTTTCTTTTGACTAAAACATTTTGACTAAAACACAAACCCAACAATAATTCTTTCTTTCAGACAAGCGAGACACAGAGAGAGGGCGGCGGAGAGAGAAGGCGACGGAGAGAGAAGGCGACGAAGATTCACTGAAGCTCTAAGATTCACTCAAGCTCGAAGACTCTAAGATTCACTCAAGCTCGAAAATTCACCGAAGCTCGAACACTAAAGATTCAGCAAAGGTATTTTTTTCCCCAAATCGATTTTTAATTAGGGTTTAATTGTTAATTTGTGCTATTTTTTAAAATCGATTTATATGGTTAATTTGTGAATTAGGGTTTAATTGAGATTTTGTTTAAGTTGATTTTTAGAATTAGGGGTTTTAAATTGGGGTATATTATTCTAATCATATTCAGAAGCTATAGCTATAAGACACCTTTGCAGGACCTACATATCTTAATTCAACTCTAGGGAGTCCAAAATAACGAATTGCAGCCTTTATGGTCCTTAAACTACTGCAAACTCCAATACTTAAGCACAAGGAATGAACCTTTAAAAAAAAAAAAAAATTCCCCCTGTTTTTTACATTGTTGAGTGTACACCCATATTTTCCCTGTATTTTTACATCACTTTAAGAGAAAATGAAAATGCACTTAATCTCTTACTATAATAGCACTGTACATTAACATTTATGTGCTGTAACTTGCTCATAGTAGGTGCGGGGGATGAAGTTTGTCAAAGATGTTCGAAAACAGCTCTGTCAGATAATGCAGAAGATCGCAAAAGGTTAGTGGTGAACTTGTTTTTATGTTATGATATTTGAAGACAATGATTATATTTCTGTAAGAACAACTCGCAGTGATGCTTTTAAATTTGTGTTGAAGATTCCAAATTTAGTTGTTACAAAAATTAAGTTTAAATTTCATGAACCATTACTAATTTACAACTTACAAGTTTATAAGAATACATTTACCTTGAACAATTGGATAGAGGAGGGCTGTGATTTTTATTTTATAATTATTGTCATATAAGCCCGCTCACTTTCTCCGGTAGATGCAGGTCCTGCATCCCCAATCTCGCAGGTACATTCAGTTGTTTTCTGGTATTGTAATTGGATGCTCATTGTTTCTACAATTTGTTGTATTAAAGTGTTCGTTGTTCATCTTGTTAAGTTTAAGTTATTAACTTTTAGTGTTCCTGGGTTATTCTGTGTTGAGGGAATTGAGCTTTGAACTGGTATACATTTTTCTAATGGTTATTACCACATAATTGCGTTGCAGGTATACTTGGGGGACCAGTTCGTTAACAATCTTACATTGTCAGATGTTACCTTTCCATGTTGATCATTCTGTTGCCTCAATATCCCATAAAATTTTCATTTTTATCAAATCTAATATAGCTTAATTGAAGTGCAGGTTTTTATTGCAATTGCCATGATCCTGGGAGATGGACTTTACAACTTTGCTAAAGTTTTAGGTAAAACAACAGGATTAGTAAAGAAACTTAAAAATAAAGAGCCTAGCATGATTCTTCCACTTGCGGACAAAGCCTCCCCTGAAGCAAAAGCTACTTCTTTTGATGACCAGTGCAGAACTCAATTATTTCTCCAGGACCAAATACCATCATGGCTAGCCCTTGGCGGCTATGTATTAATTGCTTCCATATCTACAGCAGTTCTTCCTCAAATTTTTCATCAGCTCAGATGGTACTATGTATTGGTCATCTACATATTTGCGCCTGTACTAGCTTTCTGCAATGCATATGGATGTGGACTGACTGACTGGTCACTTGCTTCAACTTACGGAAAGCTTGCAATTTTCACGATTGGGGCATGGGTAGGGAAAGATCAAGGGGGAGTTCTTGCAGGTCTTGCTGCTTGTGTGCTGAAAGTTCCGATGACGAGGTTGATGCAGATGATGATGAGGACGACGAAGATGAGGAGAATGGGGAAGATCAGGTGAATTCAGACGATGATGAGGCTGCTGCAGATGGAGATGAAGCTGCCACATGATAACCTTATGTTTAAATTATATGTAATAGTTGGCTAACTGATTATCCTTTTGTCCAAGTAGGTGTATGCGACTTAGCATGTTTTGCTAAGTAATTAAGTGTATGCGCGCATACAAGACTTCATGTTTTGCTAAGTAATTAAGTGTATGCGCGCATACAAGTCTTTGTCGTTTTTCTTAGACTTAGCTTTTGGATGGTTTCTACGACGATGTCGTACGTAGTAGTAGTCATGGTGCTGCTGTAGAACAGTTGGTAATTAGTGATGTATGAAATGACATTGATTTGGTGTTGCTTGGATTTGTGGCTTTTATGCCTGGCTAGTTTAATTTTCAAATGGAACCACGCAATTTTATTTTTAAATATTGTTGCAATTGTGCCAAAAAGATGTTGCAAATACTGTAAAAACTGCTATAAAATTATTACAATAAGGGTTTAAACTGTTGCAATTTATCTAATAAATTCATTGCAATTGGACTAATATTTGTTGCCTTAAACTGACTTGTTTGCCAACCATTTGCTACTGTAAAGATTTTTAAATGTTGCTGAAGACCATAAAACGTTGCCACATGTCTGTATTGCAATGATTTTTAACGTTGCTATATGCAGCTGAAATCGTTGCTAAATGACTCTATTGCAACAGGGGCGGATGCAACGGTGAAATTTTGGACATTCGTTGCAATTAAGTCTAATGCAACAATTATAGGCCTTAAGGCAATATATTTGTGGTGTTGCAATATGCAATCTATGGTGTAGTGATTTCTTTTTATAATCAACAGGCTCAAATTTCCTGTTGCCCTTCTCAATCTTGGGCTTTCTGCAGTCTCCAGCAAAGTGACCAAGCATTCCACAATTGAAACATTTAGATTTAGACTTTTCAATCCAGTTACTTTTGTTAGGTTGAAAGTCTCTCCTTGGTGGTCTTGCTTCTGAGTTTCTCTTGAACTTGAACTTAGAGAATTTTCTTGACAGAAAAGCAATGTGTTCATCAATCTCATCTAAGTCATCCAAGTTGGCTGGTTCTGATTCTTCTTCTTCTGTCATCTTGCCTTTACCCTTGCTAACATCACTCCTACAACTAGCTCGACTAGTTGTGGCCTTTGCAGCTTCTTCATTGTCGTCTTACAGTTGGTTCACAGATGCAATCAATGCAATAGATCCACCCTTCTTTTGTACCTTTTCAATTTCTTCATCTTGCTCCATTTCCAACTCATATGTCTTCAAGGTTCCATAAAGCCTTTCAAGAGTGTAGTCTTTGTACTCTTGAGTGTTTCTGAGAGAAACAGTCATAGGCTTCCATTCTTTTGGAAGAGCTCTAAGAAATTTAAGGTTTGAATCCTTGGTTTGATAGATCCTCCCATACAACTTTAATCCATTCAAAAGCTTTTAAAACCTACTAAACGTGTCATTTAGGGTTTCACCAGCTTTAAAATGAAAATGCTCATATTGTTTTATAAGGAGCTGCATTTTGTTTTCCCTAACTTGCTCAGTACCTTCACAGAGAGTTCTAACAGTGTCCCATACTTCTTTGGAGGTTGTACAGTTTATGACATTGTCAAACATCTCTTGCTCCAAACCATTAAACAGAATGTGCATGGTTCTTTTATCTTTATGGACTTCTGCAACATCTTCAATAGTCCATTCTGAGACAAGTTTTGGAATTTCCACATCAGGAGCATCATCTGGCAGTCCAACTCTAGATGCAAACTTCATGGGAACGTGTGGACCTTTCTCAATGCAGTCTACATATCTCTCATCCATAGACATGAGATGTAAATGCATCTTTACTTTCCAGTGAAAGTAATTGTCCTTATCAAGAACTGGTATCTTTACTCCTGCATCCTTCTTCACCATGGTTACTGTTTTGGTCTTGATCTTTAAACTTCTTGTATGTTAGAAGCTTGCTCTGATACCAATAGTTAATCCCAAATGACCTAACAGAATTGTAGAGGGGGGGGGGGGTTGAATACAATTCTTGATAATTTCAGTTGGATTGTTTGATGATCCAACTGAAGTGATTTTTATTGCGGAAATAATCTGTGATACAAAATGTACACAGCTGCTCAGTTACAAGAATGTAGAGAAGTATGCTCTCAAATATAGCTAATACAATCTATTTGTTTTTCTTCTCTTTTTCTTATTTTAACTGCTACACTTAGTTATATATATTCCCAAGTTTACAAAGCTATTTTTGGCTACACTAAAGTACACTAAAGGTAACCGCCAATAGTTTGCTTTTCATCCATTTGTCCAGTGGTCCTTGGAGATCCTTGCTTTTGTCTTCATGCTTATTATGATCACTCCCAAGAGCCCAATTGGAAACTGGGATGTTTCCTTATTCCCCATGTCCATTTTAATGGTTTCCAATGCAAAGTACACTTCCACATCACCTTTAGATCTGTTCAGTAAACTGTCACTATCACTTTGTCAACTATTCAGAAAAGCAATAATGATTCGTTGATAGCAGGGGGATGTGTTTCGTTGATAGCTTTATTCTCCATTTCGTTGATGAGTAAACTTTATTTCGTTGATGAGTAAACTTCATTCCGTCCGTTGACAGAGTAATCTTCATACCGTTGATAGAGTAATCTTCATACCGTTGACATGTCTTCACTTAGGCAGAATTACATGGCATAATATATTTACAATTCACCAACCTATTTTGCCTATCTAGTACTTAGTCAAACTGTGAAGTATTGTACAGTACAATTGCTACATCACTCATTTCGTTGATGAGCTTCCTGTCAACGAAACACTGCAAAGCATGCCATTTCGTTGACAGTTACAAAATGACTTAATACAAAATCTACTAAGTGTTTTTATAATTATCATCAAGAACAACATATTCCTAACAACCTGCTTATAATCACAAGAAGAACAATAGTACATTCGTGCTTCAAATTCTACATTATTTCAATCTGGTCTCAAAATCAATAATAGTCACTATAAACAAGTCTTAGAGGCTTGGCATAGTTAAGTTTGTGATTCAAAGTAATTACACTATTCGTCAAAAAAATTATTTACTCCTCACTATGCATGAACCATACTTCTCATTTTACGCTCTCAAACTTAAGACTACACAATCCTTAATCTAATAAATCGATCACGACCAACTTTTTCACGATAAAAATTATTGACATCTCTATGCAGGCCTGTGCCTTGCACGGGCTGTTACGCTAGTATATATAAAAGGAGAACTATAGAGAGCTAGACAGAAATGAGGAGATCATCATCTTATTCATGTCACAAGACAATGTGCATACAAGTCTTTATATAGGCTTCCTATACATAGGTTACAAGAGAAGTGAAAAGCCAAGAGTTGTAGTGATTACACGATAGGTGAAAATCCAATGGAGTTAGAAACTTTAAGAGTCATACAATTTATTTCATAACAATATATATATATATATATATATATATTTAATACCTTTTTAACAATATAATCAAAATTAAGTTGATTGTAAACGCGGTTAATATTTTCTTTTATGTAACTAATATGTTCGTTATAAATTAGAGGTAAAAAGAAAATTTTAATACATAATGTTTAAAATATAGGTATTCAAAATAAAATGAAGCGAGAAAACCTAAACTTTTATATGTGACCGTAACTTACAGAAACTTGTATTTTTTTGTAATTGGTGCTACAACTAAAGAGCAAATTGGGGATTCACCGGGTTTGACCAAATCCTTAAAAAATGCTTGTCAAGTTGGTGCATATGAGCCACCTTTTGTTCATGAACCAAATTGATTTAGGCACCTATCAAAATATAATAATTTGGAAGAAGTTAATAAACAACCATGCACAAAAAAAAAAGTAAATCAATTAGTAACACAAATATTAAATATTGCAACAACACAAACACAAATATTAGTGATGAAGCAAATTCAACTTTACATACAATTGGACAAATTAATCTTCAACTATAATATACGTGTTCTTGTATTTATTGATCAACCTACAAAATTAATTCTCATGAACATGAATAACTATTGACATCGTAATATCACTACAAATAAAAGATTCAAAGTTTTATACTCCCTCCCTCCGTCCGTCTCATTTCTTTACATTTTTTACACTGTTTGACACGTATTTTAAGGCTCCTATAAAATATAACTCTAAAACTTATTTTTAATTTTTTTTAAAATAAAATTTTTAATATTATATTTTTATTCAGAGAAAGAAAAAATTAAAATAAATTATTAAAATATATATTAAAGGAGTCTTAAAATGCGTGCAAAGCCATAACAATTATAAAAAAAAGCATTTCAATGTCCATGCACCCATTATTAGGGACATAACAATGAAGAGATTTCAAGGATTTTTATAGGTTCTTTAAATTAACTAGGTTACTGAGCCGCGCTTCGCAGCGGCATTAAAATATATTTGTTAAGAAAAAGAATATTAGAATAAAAATTGTGAAATAAATATCTACAAAATTATTTAAATTATCAAATAAAATATATTCTGTAAAATTTGCATTTGGGTAAGTAATATTATAAATTATTTACATATTCATTTTGTTTATAGAGTTTGATTTTTTTATTTTTTTTGGACCGATACCATTGCCAAATATATATTAAAAAAGTTATATTGATAAAATCATTATAAACATATAATATGACTTATCTATACTATAATATTATAAGCAAACCACCCTCTATTTGGTTGGTAGTTTGGTCATTTTAGTTTGGTCCTCTAAATAATAACCGTTAGATGTA
The DNA here is from genome assembly GCA_030848705.1 of Heracleum sosnowskyi. Lineage (NCBI taxonomy): Eukaryota > Viridiplantae > Streptophyta > Magnoliopsida > Apiales > Apiaceae > Heracleum > Heracleum sosnowskyi. The sequence continues at coordinate 72,966,763 of CM061240.1, forward strand.
AATATAGGTAAATGAGAACCGTTAGATGTAATATTAAAAGAATATTCTTTTTTTGATATCTAAAATGCTCCCACAGGTTCAAGGTTCGAATCCCGTCAACAACATATTAAAAAATTTTAAGATCAAAATACAAATAAATGCTAATAAATTAAGATAAAAAATACTAAAAAATCGTATAAAAAAATACTACTATAAGGAAACTACCATCTATTTGGTTGGTTGGTAGTTTGGTTCTCTAAATAATAACCGTTAAATATAAATATAGATAAATGAGAACCGTTTGATGTAATATTAAAAAAAAAATCTTGGTATCTAAAATACTCCCACGGGTTCAAGATTTGAATCTCGTCAACAACATATTATTATTATTAAATATTTATATCATCTATTTTTCTAACCTACATTCAAAAGTTCAAGATATTATTCCGTCGACAACATATTAAAAATTTTTAAGATCAAAATATAAATAAATGCTAATAAAATAAGATAAAAAATAATAGTAAATCATATAAAAATACTAAAATAATAAATTAAAAATACTAAAATTCATTCGTGCATCGCACGGGTTATAGACTTGTATTTATAGTATTATTAGAAAAGATAATATTAGAACATTATAGTTTGAATTTTAACTTATATAACATTATTACTTATATATTACTCTAATATATTAGTGCATGAAAAATACCCGAGAGTATGTTAGTGTCATTAATACGTGCATCAATCATATCTGGACATATGAACTTAAAAAACAATAAAAAAACAATTAACAGTTATATTACAATTAATATAATGCATAACTTACTAATTTGTGATAATTTTGAAATCTCTTTTTTCCCAACCGCCTTTGACAACTTCAATGCCACCAAAGTAGGTTAAGCAGCCCACAACATCTAAATCAACATAGAAAAAATAATATTAGAACATGATAGTTTGAATTATAACTTATATAATAGTATTACTTATATATTACCCTAATATATTACTGCATCAAAAACCCGAGAGTATGTTGGTGTCATTAATACGTGCATCAATCATATCCGGACATATGAACTGAAATCCATGCACTGATATGTTGACGATGCCTTCTTCCAATCTCTTAGGCAACGTTATGCGTATGAAGATCAATTTAGACGGTCTATATTTCCCTATACTTGAAACAACTTTCATATTTTTGATGTTGTACACGGAGCCTTCCTCTAAAAGATCTTTGAATCGAGAGACCAGAATCTTCGGGATCGTAGCATGGATCAAATTTTCCTGTAATACAACATATCTTAGAAAAGTTAATAACATCGTACAATTTGACAAACTAATAAGTTATAAGTATTTTGATTTATTAACCTTTTCATCGATCAAAATCATGTCAAGACTGATCAATTCTTTAGTATTTGGATTGACAGATTCCCATATTCTACACACTCGTACTCTTATCATCCATGTATAGTTGTTGTCATTCAAAGCATCCAACACGGTGTAGGCCATAGTTGTATTGATTGTAAATATGATTGTAAAAATTTGAAGCTACGTAAAAACGTTTCGGTGTAGATTTTTTTGTTATGAATGACCTTTAATTTATAGGTGTTTGTAAGGTGAATAACATGGAAATTCATTATGTTTAAAAGTCAAGAAGTATTATAAAAGAAAAGTTCTATAAAGTTTGAAAATAATAAAAGAAAGTTCTATCAAGTTTGAAAATAATAAAAGAAAGTTTTATCAAGTTTGAAAATAATAAAAGAAAGTTCTATCAAGATTGAAAATAATAAAAGAAAAAATTGCAATTATTAACATAAGTTCCTAAAAATTCAGAAGTTGTAATTTGCTAAATCAAAGAAAGTTCTATCAAGTTTGAAAATAATAAAAGAAAGTTATATCAAGCCTACAAATTCAAAAATAATAAGGAAGTTATAATTTTCTAAATCAAAGAAAGTTCTATCAAGTCCTACAAATTAGAAAATAATAAGAAAGTTGTAATTTTCTAAATCAAAGAAAGTTCTATCAAGCATATAAATTCGAAAATAATAAGAAAGTTGTAATTTTCTAAATCAAAGAAAGTTCTATCAAGCATATAAATTCGAAAATAATAAGGAAGTTGTAATTTTCTAAATCAAATAATAAGGAAGTTGTAATTTTTTAAATCAAATAAATTTTCTAAATCAAAGAAAGTTTTGTCAAGTCCTACAAATTCGAAAATAATAAGGAAGCTGTAATTTTCTAAATCAAAGAGAGTTCTATCAAGTTTGAAAATAATAAAAGAAAGTTCTATCAAGCCTACAAATTCGAAAATAATAAGGAAGTTGTAATTTTCTAAATCAAAGAAAGTTCTATCAAGTCCTACAAATTCGAAAATAAGAAGGAAGTTGTAATTTTCTAAATCAAAGAAAGTTCTGTCAAGTTTGAAAATAATAAAAGAAAGTTCTATCAAGTTTGAAAATAATAAAAGTGTAATTTTAAATTTCCTTCTATCAAGCCTACAAGTTCGAAAATAATAAGTAAGTTGTAATTTTCTAAATCAAAGAAAGTTTTATCCAGTCCTACAAATTAGAAAATAATAAGGAAGTTGTAATTTTCGAAATCAAAGAAAATTTCTAAATCAAAGAAAGTTCTATCAAGTCCTACAAATTCGAAAATAATAAGGAAGTTGTAATTTTCTAAACCAAAGAAAATTCTATCAAGTTTGAAAATAAAAAAAAATGCTATCAAGCCTACAAATTCGAAAAGAATAAGGAAGTTGTAATTTTCTAAATCAAATAATAAGGAAGTTGTAATTTTTTAAATCAAATAAATTTTCTAAATCAAAGAAAGTTCTATCAAGTTCTATAATTTTCGAAAATAATAAGAAAGTTGTAATTTTCTAAATAAAAAAAAGTTCTATCAAGTTTGAAAATAATAAAATAAAGTTTTATCAAGTCTATAAATTCGAAAATAATAACGAAGTTGTAATTTTCTAAATCAAAGAAAGTTCTATCAAGTCCTACAAATTCGAAAATAATAAGGAAGTTGTAATTTTCTAAATCAAAGAAAGTTCTATCAAGTTTGAAAATAATAAAAGAAAGTTCTATCAAGTTTGAAAATAATAAAAGTGTAATTTTCAATTTCCTTCCTACAAAATCGAAAATAATAAAGGAAGTTGTAATAAAGGAAATTGTAATTATTAAAATTAAAAATTGAGAAAATTAGAAAAATAGAACGGAGCGATTCTAGAGCGCCACCTCACCGCCCCCGTCTTCTCCTTTATATTGATTTAGGTATGTATTATTTTCTATAAAAACATTCTAATTTAAAAGGCACTATTTCATTAGCTATTTTGATTTTGAATTAAAAGTTAAATAGAATTGAAGTTAGTTGAAAAAAAGGTTAATATTTGTTGCATTAAATTTTAAACAGGATTGACTTCTATTATATTTGTTATTTGTTGTCTTTTCTAATAAATTCGAATGTAAATAAGAAATTTAATTTAAATGGATTAAAATAGAGAAATTTTAGAAAAATAAATTAAATTTGAAATAGAATTTAAGTTAGTTGAGAAAAAAAATTAATTTTGTTTAATTAAATTTGAAATAGAATTAATTTTTATATATTTATTGTCAACCCTAAAAATTTGAATTGAATTAAAACAGGAAAATTCTAAACAAATAAATTAAAATTTGAATAAGATTTAAGTTAGTCGAAGATATATGATTATAAATATAATACTCTATTTGATTAGAGTTCACAACTGCACATCAACATGGCAACCGATCACAATTCAAACGATGACCTAATTAGCCCTGTCCCAGAGAAAAAGTTAAAAATTGACCCAACTGCCTATACTTCACTCTATGAATCTTTTGTAATGAAACAATTTGAAGAAAATAGTAAAAATCATCTGGGGTTTTCTGAAACTATGGAAAATCCAAGTGAAGAGATTAATTATAACATGAATGAAGAAAGTAAGCAACAAGATACAGTTTCTGGGAGGCGAAAGAAGGCGAGGAGACGGGCGAAAACAAGGGGGAAAGGGAGTGTTGAGAATGAAAAGGGAGGAGGGATTGGATTGGTTTTTAAATGTGTTGAGGTGAAGAGGGATTCGACTGGTTTGATGTATTCCAGGGAGCAGATGGAGGGTTTGAGGTTTGTTAATAAGGAATATCAGCTCAACAAGTGGGTTGAGGTGTATTGTGGACTTGGACCTGTTGTGTCCAAGGAGTATGATGCTTTGGTTGTTCACCACAGTGAGGAACACGGAGTGGATTTTGACCCCAGAAAGAATTTTAACGTGTCTCGAATCATGGGTATGTTGTTATTTCTCACTGTTTGATTATAATTTTGTTATGTGCTTAAATTATGCCTTGGTATCTTAATTTTTTATTAAGATTCTGTTTAAGATAAGGTACTAATTCATTAATTATTGGTATTGTATGGCAGTGCTTTGCCCTGTGTTCACAGTTAGAAGCCCTATTACTATGTCAATTTCAACCAACTGCAGTGCACTTAGATGTAGTAAGGTTATATCTTGTCCACTCACGTTTCTGAAATTTAGGATGGAGTTCTATTTACACGTTGCAATTCTTTGCTTGATACAATTGACTAACTGCTGTGACATTTGTTTGAGAATGTTATATGTTATCTGTTTTCTCGTTATATATTTTACATGAATGCCTTGTGATTCATTGCTAACAGTACTACCATAGCAGCTTGTACATTATAAAACTTAAATAGGGGTACCAGCTTATGCTTTTTGTGCTGCTGTAGGTGTGCTAAATATTTATAGATATTCTTCTTGGTTTTCTGTGTGTATTTTCATTGTCTTTAGTTAGGAGTGGGTTGATTAAGTTTCTAAAATTTTGTAGAAGATACAGATCTCTAGCAATTCCGTGGTTCCTTCTATGTGTGAGAGAGTATACATTAACATGAGTATGTTGTATACAAACATACATATATATATATACACAATATATAGATGTATTGTGCATATAATATAATGGAAAGTGAATACATGCTAATGAAATTTGATGTCCTCATGTCCGCTATAAACTCTTCATAAACAGGCACTCTTGCTCTATCCTATATACTTGTTGACAAGCACATATGGTTAATGGAATGATGCTAGATGTGGAGCTGACTGTGCGAATGTTTTTTATTTATTTATCCAGTGCTGTATCATACTGTTAAACTGTAGTAAAATGAAGCTGCACTTATAAAGATATTTAAGATGACACTACTTGCTGTGTGGTTGGGTGTGTCTTCTTCTGCCTTTTAATTTTAAGGGATAATATTTTGCTAAGATTCTGTGACTAATATGCTCATGCATTTTAGGTGGAAGGCATTCTCAGGCTGTGGATGCCCCAGAAGCAGCTTTAGAACTTATTGGTTGTGATTTAGATAGCTGCACAGGCACTGAAGGTGACTGCTCTGAGGATGACGACAGTGATTCAGAGTACCATAGCATTCAAAGGCCTGCGTTTGTAGTTACTGGAGCACCTAATTTTGATGCTGGACCTGCAATGGATGGCTTCGAATATCTCAGGCGTGTTAGGTATAAATTCTGCCACTCAATCTTTTTTAAATACTCGCTTTAGTAGTATTAGAATTCGTTTTCCTGAAATGTTATTATGTTCTCTGGTCTTGTACACTTGTGCTTTAGGTGTTTATAGTTCAGCCTTTTATAACTTGTTAAGTTCTTCCGTCAGCAAGGGCGACTCAAAACACATAGATTGGTCTGATTTTATTTATTTGTTTGTGGTATATGAGAGTTTGTTGGTTCTAGAGGGGGTAAATTGCACTTTTGGTGGTTGAATGAAATCTCAACTTACATTTTAATAACTGAAATCTCATCTGTATGAGTTAATATTGGTATTAACATAAACAGAGTCGTCTGTCAAAAAAAACCAACCTGAGGAGAGGTGAAGTAAATGTTAAGGGGAAAGAGGAGGGAAAAGATTTTCATGCAAAAGATTTTGTGTTTTGAACCAGAGAGGCTTTCCATAATTTTTTAATGATCACTAAGCAATAAAAATTTATAATTATAATTGTTTCACAGTTCAGATACTTGGTCATGGCCTAACTAAACATGTGTGTCATGTGATGTTTTCAATTTGTTTTCCGTTATCAACTAATAATCTAGACAGAACCCACTTTTTGTATATGAATGAAATAGTCTAATGAGTAAATGACAAGTATGTAATATGCATGTAAATTGACGACAAAAGTGCTCTTAATTTGTTTCAGTGGCAGTTGGCCAAGCAGACACTAATTATGTTAGGTCGATTGTGTTTATGCTTTGATTTGTTAGTATATCTTTAGCACATACCTCTAAGATTTGAATTGTGAACTGAATGCAAGAGAGCTCTTCAGACAGTAAGTGGTCCATAATCATTCTTTGTAGGTAAATTTTCACATTTATATATACTACTATATTTGTTATATTACCCAGTATCCTGCTGTTTAATTTACATTCTTGATTTCTCTCTTTCTTTGAAAGGTAGTTTGTGAATATGAACTAATGAATACTTATTAGGACAGTATCCATATTCAAGTTACTTAATTCTAAGGACTATTTTTTATCATATGCTAAAAGGTTAGTATAGCAAAACTTTTTTATCCCAGATCATCCTTGACATTAGTAGTACCTCACTGATTGATTATGAAAAATGTCCATAGTGGTTCAGGCTTAATTATAGAGTAAGCAAGAAATGTAATCTTGAGCTTTAAAAATAGTCATTACCAAGCAATTTACTGAAAACGTATTCCATCGATTGTTTGATATCCTTACAGCTTACATAATTTCTGTATATAATAAAGTACATAGTGCATCCATAAGTTTCTTTATTTTTAAAATCTGATTATCAAGTAAATTTAAGATATCATTATCATGAAGCATTATGCATACATAGTAAAATTAGAATGTATCTTGTAACATTATAATCTATAATAACACAAGCACTTGGGGTATCTTCTTAATGCAGGTGGGAGACTGAACGGGTCCAGAAAGTTACGTTTGCCAAGATTCAAGAAACTAAATTATGTGAGCAAACTATTTATATCCCTAAGATTCCTGAAATCGTGCAATGTCCACAGCAGTTTCTGCCACTGAAAGAGTGGGAAACTGCGCTCCTTAATGATTTTTCTGAGCTGAGGCTGGTAAGTCTTGCCTGTCACTACTGTTTTTATCACCTCCATTCTAAATAGTTGGCCTTTTTCTTTTTGATGCTCTCATCCTTTGCCTTAGTTTCTGTGGACTCTTCTTCCATTTTTATTTTATCGTTATTTTCGTCTTTAATCTGCTATCATGCTTTAAATACTGTAGAACCGCTGGTGTCATCCACACATATATTTCTTTTTCTTTTTGACATACTGATCCCATTATTTCTACAGCAAAAATTAGTTTAGTGAATTATTTTCCATGACACAAGTTAGGCATGCGTATCACATGCTAATATAATGAGATCTAACTAAGATGTTAAAAAAGAAGAGTTCAGTACTAAACATTCTTTAGGATTGCTATTTTATTGGTACATAGCCATTTTTTTTTCTCAAAGGAAAACCCTCTCTCTTGTCAGCAGTGCGCCCTCATAATTTTTGTATTATTCTTTAGTTAGTCTTTGTCGGTTTCATTTTTAAATTTATTTTATTCCTCACAGGCTATATCACGGTATGAGAGTTCTACTAGCGAAGTTTCTGGTAAAATGCAACCCAGACTAAATATTCTTGAAGAAGATTGCTCCACTCTTGAAAGTGAAATATTTCACAATCCAACTGATGGAACTGGTTCCATTCAATCCTCAGCTAGAGACGAAGAAGATGCTTCCACCATTTCTAGTCCAAAAATTTTAAACTCAGAGGATATAGCTAATACCCCAACTTTAGGAAAAGATGGAAGAGAAGAGGCTGTAAACTTATCTACAATTAGTTGTTTCATCCAATCTGCAGCTGCAGATGATGAAGATGATTCTTCTCCTAAAATTGTAACTGCAGAAGATATTGTTAATTCCCCAACCCTATCTACTGTTTTAGGAATCGAGCCTGTTGCACGAGTTTCAATGCTGAAAAAGCGCATAAAATTGGCAGAAGACATGACCTCTCTTTCCAAAAATGATTGTTTGTGGCTTTTTGCTCTTTGTGCTGCTGTTGATACTCCACTAAATGCCGACACATCTGCATCTCTTCGGGATCTGCTCCGTAAATGTGCAAGTTTGCGAGCTGAAAAATCAGAATTGGATGACGAAGTTGTGATGCTTAATATCCTAGCAACGATAGCAGGCAAGTACTTTGGTCAATCAGATACCTGAAAATTTGGATCAATCAAACCTGCTGCAAGGGTCATGAACGTATTTTCGTTAGTTATTATGGGTTTATCAAGATATTAAACACTGCGGCTGAGGTATTGGATGTAAAACGAGTATGGTTTTAAAATCCAAGGTTACTGTTTTGGCAAAAGAGAGAGAGATCTTAACTAAATTTTGCAGAAGTACATTGGAAACCATTTTAGTGTTTTTGCTAGTAGTAGTAGTGTTATTAATCAAGGTGCAAGTCCGACAAAGTGACAACTGACAATGCAATATATGTACTTAAGCTTTTCTTTCAAATAATTAAATAAATATTTATATGTAGTTAAGCTACATTCCACAATGAAGTTAATATGCAATTACATATCATAATTAGGATCAAACATTTATAAAACTATCTTCAAATATATTATAGATCCTAAAAAATATTGATAAGATATTGTCTCGTTATGATTAAAAAAATCATTATGATCATAATATAAAGTTTTTCATTATTGTAGTTATACAACTAAGGATGAAAAAATTGGATGATACTAAACTTAACTTGTTCTTTTATTTAAATTAAAATATGTATATTAGTATTATTTATTCTATAGGTATTCTATTCTTGCTAAATAAAAAGATTTCAACAACGATGCAAATCAAGGACGTATGTATCTTCGAAGCAAAGATCAGACAAGAGCAAGCTTATCCCTTGGCGACATAATACATCCACTACTGCTGGAAGAACAGTGGTAAAAATGTTACTAAACTTTTGACAACTTAACCAACCGATCAGGTAGGTTTGAAATCAATAAAATTGTGTACTTATACCTTACTCCCGAATTTTAAATACGGAAGGAGTAAGGGAAGTGTAAGTAAATAGTTTCGCTTTCACATTATATTCTCGAATTTTTAATAGGAATAAAAGTGAGTTAAATTGAATATAAATTAAGCCTATTTTCATCCCAAAAATGGATTAAAAGTACTACACTTTCTCTTCACTTACTTTCTTCGATTTAAGGAGTAATGTCTTAATACTTAAAAAAACTCGAACCAAGTAGTCTTGATATTTAATTTTCAATGTTCCTTCTTTTATATATAATAATATTAAAACTAATATCATAAATGATAATTTCTTCTTTTATATATAATAGTATTCAAATAAATAGAATAAATGATAATTTTAATATTTTATGTGTAATATCCGTGAAATTATTATTTGATTAAATGATATATTTAATATAAAAATATTTATTGTGGAGTATTGGAATATTATTAAATGATAATTATTGTGTGATTATGTGCTAATTGGTGAGTCGGAAGCCCCTTTCAAATATTTCGTCATTTGGAATTTTCTTCAAATCTGAGCCCCGTTTTGATAATTCAAGGGCCCCATTGGAATTTCGTACATTAATTAATATCTCTTCGTCTTTCGTATTCCAATCATTAGCGGGAGATATTCGTATCATTTCATTCCTACATATTTGATTCTGCAAGAATAATTCGTTTTGTTCAAAAATGGAAAAATTGTTCCGAACCCTAATTGCTTAAGGGGACGGATATATCGTTTTATATCAATATAACCTTTGTTATAGCCCCAGTATTCTTGAGCATTAGTTATATAATGTTATGTATTGATTTGGATAATTATCAACCCTTGTAGATAATTATCTTCTCGTAAAACGTATTTTTAACCTAATTAGGGTTTTTAAACGATCCAGTGGATCTATAACGATCCAAAAGTGTTCCTTGGGGTATTATTTTTCCAAAAATATAAAAAGACGAATCGAACCTTATAACCTTCATAATCTGCATTGCGTATAATCAAAAAGTAAAAATTCCTGAAACGTGTTTTTCGTGTTCTTGAATATTCAATCCATTCGTTCAAGGTGTTATTGATTTCAGAAACAAAGTTCAAGTACTCAAATCAAAGCTCTTGATCTCTAGTTTCAGAATCTTCCAACCTCATCATCATCTGGTAATTTTTCGATTTATTATGAATTTTTCAATATTCGAATTAAATTAGGGTTCTTGATTAATTTGGGGATTTTCATTTTGTTGATTCTCCGTTCAATTGGTTGCTTCTAACATGTTCCTAGGGTTCTAATTAGCAAGAATCCATGATTTGATTTCGTGTTTAAGTTCAATTTAGTCGGGTTTGATTTTCGGGTTTTCGACCCGAAATCTTCTTTTACTTCGTTCATTCTTTCTGTTGATCTGACATTAGTTATGATATGGGGCTTTGATTGTATGAGTTATAAGCTTCATTTTGGTATATTAATCTTTGAGTTTCATGTAGAATTAAAGTAGATCGGGTTTCCGGCCGAAGTCGTCGCCGACGAGTTCTTTGAACGAATTCTGGGCACGATTCCGGCATGGGACATATGTGTTTGTATGTGGGTTATGTTTGTCTTGAAAAAGCGAACAAAAGCCCTATGGTTTGGTTTTGTTTTGATCGGAAATGGCAAGTCCGGCCACCAGACGCCGGCCGGATTCTGGAAAACCAGATTCCGGCGGGTTGTTCTTGGTGACCCGACTGTGTTCTTCCCGACCCGTTTACCCGTTATTTTGACCCGGTTTCAATCTTCAAAACCCTAATTCGATTTCTAAAAACTGTTTTTGAATTTTATTTTTTAAAATTAATTCGAAAATAGTTTAAAGACTTTAAAAATTCATATTTTTATTTTAAAAATATATTTTAATATCAGAAAACTTCTAGAAAATTATATTTATTATTTTAAATCCGAAAATTGATTAAACTTAATTATTTTAATTATTTTTAATTAATAATTAATTTATTAATTAATTGGTTATTTCTTTTAATCAATTAATTCTTAAAAATTAATTATTAATTAATTTTAATTAATTAAAAATTCGGTTTAATTATTTTCAAGCCTATTTATTTATTTAAAAATAGTTTGAGCATTTAAAAAGTGTTAATTAATTTTATTAATTGATTTATTTGCATTTAAATGTTTATATGGGATTGAAAAATCAAAGTTTTGATTTAAAAATTAATCGTGACTTATCTTAAATTCAAATAAGTTTCGTATGATGTTTTAAAAATGTTTATAAGTGCTATATGGTTCATATTAATTGTGTGTTGTGTTTTATAGTCTGTATATGCTCGTACTAGGGCAAATATATGAGTTTTAAATATCGTAAATCATTCCGGACGTCCGATACGTAACCGGTTACTTGTTTAAATGTGATTATTGATTGAATAAGTGTCGAGAGTAGAACGAGAATAGTTAGACTTATTGTGATGAGTTGTTTAATTATAGAATCGAGTTTCCGGAGCAAGGGAAAGGGAAAGGTAGAGTGAGCAGAGTCGATCCGACAGCAGCGTAGACCAGGCAAGTATCTGTGCCTTTACTTGTGATAAAATTTATTATTGTCTTGATTACTTGAATACCATTATCCCCAGAACAATTCAAATTATCAATCTTTTAACCGCATTTGGACAATTGATTCCATTTCCTTAGAGATTCTTGATTCTTTGATTTGATCTGCATCGGAAACCCTTATTTCCAATTCACTTGATTATTGTTTACCACCATTTGTTGTTGATTATCACCCTTTGATTATTATTGACAACCATTGATCATTTGACTTCCATCGTTGACTATTGATTACGGTCATCGATTATCGATTACCAATATTGATCTCCTTATTGAATGAGTACACTGTACCGTTGAAATTACTTCATGATTATTTCTCGATCTTCATTTGAAACCGAGCAGTTGAAGCTCTTTTGCAATTACTATACATTGAGTTTATCTTATTGAGCATGTTATTGTTTATACCCTATGATAGATTTGGCATGTTTTTAAAATGGATCAGTAATTGTTCGGGCCATATTTATGGTCGGAATAACTTAAGGCCCAGTTTGGACTAGGATCCAGTAGAGGACTATGCTGTGAGCTAGTCCGGGGTTGATGCGTGGCTGGCCAGCAGCACAACCTTTGATTTGAATAAAATGTTTAAGCCAAATTCTAATTCTTTTCTTCAATTGTTATTGATACAAAGCATGTGTTAGCTAAATATTGTTGATTCTGATATCATAAATTCATATCCTTACAACTGTGATAGAAATGATTTATTGATGTTTGCTGAGCAATTTTGGCTCACTCTTGCTTGTTGTTTTCTAACCCTATTCCAGTGAAGCGAGAGTATGAGTCAGCATAGCGTGACCGATAGTTCACCGGCAGCCAGGAGAGCCACTCGAGTCATTGTCATTGGCAGGGTAGTTGTTGTTTCGCTTTTCTAGATTAGATATCTAGATTTGAACTTTAGTCGTGATGTAATAACTCTGATAAAACTGGTATTGTATTAATAAAAGATTGTAGTAGCTTGTGTTCATTGCCATAATCTGGATGCGGTCTTGGTCAAGGGGTATTTGTGTCTTTATATATATTATGCATGTGTTAGAGAGTATTCCGTTGGTCGAATGACTCCTCAAATCTGTACCCCGGGTTTGGAGGGCGTCACATTATGGGTGGTATACGAACATTAGATCACTTTACATAAAACTTTCAGCATTATATCTAACTATTGTCATTAATATTTGAAATATCTAACCATTATAGATATTTTGTGTATCAATACTTGACGAATTCAAATATATATATATATATATATATATATATGAGTTGCACTCTAGGAAGAACACCTTATATAAAAAACAATAAAGAACATCATCATAAACACTTTATTTTTCATAAAAATTGTTTTTTTAAAATTAGAATCATAAAATTGAACAACAATTAAGCCTAACATATCGAATTTAACGTAGAATCTCATTTAAATTTAAAAATTAAACATTACATATAATCCAGTATAGAATCCAGTACAGAATCTTGTATATATATTTATCACAATGAAATTACATGTAATCATGTTTTATTTGATTCTAATTTTTTGTCAGATTCTATTTTTATTCGTAATAAACCTTTTTTGGTGAGAAAATTAGAATCAACATGCAATTTATGTAAGATTTATTGTTCTTTTATATAAGAGTGTTTTTCGTGGAGCAATGACCTATATATATATATATATATATATATATATATATATATATATATATATATATATATATATATATATATATATAGATATATATATATATATAAATATATAAATAATCTCAAATAACATCATAATTAGTATTTATCTAATTGATAAGATATAAGCGTAATTAAAAATTTACAAAAACGCTTGAATCTATAGTTGTATATATAATTACGAAAACAAAAAAAGATGGTATATAAATACTATAACCAACATTTTATGTACTTAAATGTTAAATTAAAAAAAGAATAAAAGAATATTATGTGCTTTATCTAATTAGAATTGTAAAGTACATTAAAAAATTAATGTAACATAATAGTTAAAACATGGACTTGCTAAGAGAAATTTGGGGGTTTGATTCCCAATAAGAACACAATATTTTCATTTATAGCATAAATTATAGATGGCGACATTTTTGTTTTTTTTTAAATAATAACAAAATTGTAATTTCACAAACATTTTGTTGGCTCAATCTACTTCTATATATTAAAAGTCAACCAAGAGCAAAATTTGCCAATAAAATGACTATGAAATTATATTTTTACCCCTATTTGTTGAAAAATTACAAAAGTGTCATCCATGTATAATTTATACAAAAGTTAGTTGATTTGTGTTGCTTATAGGAATCGAACCTCTGCCTCCCACTTACAAAAAAAGTATCATATCCATTTTTCTACATTGATTTTTGAGTATACTTTAAAAAAAATCTTATTAGATCAATCACATGTTCTCTTATAATCCCATTTTCTCTTTTTTTTTACTTTATCTTTTGAATAAACAAATTGTTGATTTATATTATTTATAAAAATTAAATTCTAAGTTATATATAAATGAAACAAAATCTGGAGAAAAAAAATATGAATTTGTTAACATGCGTCTATATTTAGATATTAGATTGAAATAAAAAAAATAAGATTATATTCTAATCTTTCTTTAATTCTTATTTTTGAGTATATAAAAATTTAGTTCCTATTATTAATATAGCTCTATTTTCTAAGTTTTCGTAGTTTTATATATAATTATATGTTCAATTATCTTTATAGATTTTAATTTCTCTTGTATTTTTCGATTAAATACCAATTATGTTCTTAATTATTATATGATTTATATTTTAATATCATAATTTATCACTTATTATACTCTATATGGAGTGTCCACGTTTTGATACATAAATATAATAATAAATTTTGATATAATATAAGTAACATATTATATCTTACTTATATTATTTAGAATAATTCTAAATTGTACGAAATATGGTAAAAAGTAGGTATCATATTTAGGGTGTTCACAAGTCAGGTTGGCCACATTGGACGCACCACCCGGCCCAATTAAATCAATTTAAACATTTTCAACCTAATCCACAAAATCTATTACTATATAGTAAACCACAACACAAGGGCAAAACGTGTCATTTTAATGTGTGTGAAGTTAGGTTTTTGCCCTTATTTGTTGAAAAATTACAAAAGTGACACCTCATATTTTATGTTGCAAAAAGTGACATTTTAATGTGTGTGAAGTTACAATTTTAACCTTATTTGTTGAAAAAATACAAAAGTGTCAACTCATATGTTTGTGTTAAAAACAATGAAATTTTGTTATTATTAAGAATCGAACATTTAATCTCCTTCAAGAAAGAACATGTCATAATCATTGTGCTACATTGACTTTTGGATTTGATTTAAAAGTTTTATTGGATAAACCACATGTTTTACTTTTATTCCTTTTTTAAATAAATTGTCATGTAACTTGAGTTTTTTTAGTTTTCATAACTTCACGTATAATTATATTCTATCTACTTTCTATAAATATATTAAAAACCAACTAATGGTAAAAAAAAGCTTAAAAAATGATTGTGAAGTTACAATTTTACCCTTATATATTTAAATATTATCAAAATGTCATCCCTTTACTGTTTAAGCAAAAAAAAAATTCAATTCGCGTCAACATCGAGAATCGTAACCTTAAATAAACCAAGTATGCTATATTTAATTTTAAATTATTTTATAAACATTATTTGATAAGTATTTAAAAAATGCATTATTTGATAAAACACACTCTCTCATCATATTCTCTTTTATATTTAATTTTTGAGTCAATAGCATGACGTTTTATATTCTTTATCTAACATGTTTATCCAATTTCTTTTTTAATTTTAACTTTTCGATAAGTAAAATGTTAGTTCATATTATCTATATAACTCCATTTTTTTAAATTTTCATTTTTCTATATAATTATGTAGGCCATTGTTCCAGAGATAACCATCTTATATAGAAAATCATAGAGAATCATATATTCTATTATAGAATCTCATAAATAATTTTAATTTTTTTACATAAAATATATAATCTGATTCTAATGTAGAATATTAGCATATACAAACTTTATAAAAAAATTAACATTTAAAATTTGAATAAAAACATTGATTTTAAATTTGATTCTGATGCAAAATCATTTTGGATAGATTTGATTCTGATGTAGAATCACTTTGGACTATTTGACTAATTTTCAATTACTTTTTATAAAAAGTAGTTTAATTTTGTTTTTTAATTTAATAATTGAAATTTATAATCATATCTAATAAAAAATATGATAAAAATATGTATTATGAATATTTATGTAATGGTTGTCTCCCGGACTATATATAAGAAGTTCTCTCTTGAATGCCACCCTAATTATGTATTCAATTATTTTTTATAAATTCTTATTCCACTTATATTTTGTTATAAAATATTAATTATGATGTTAATTGTTATATGATTTAAATTGTTATATAATAATATGTCACTGATATGGGCTAAAAATAACCCTAGATATGTAATTAATGATATATTAATTAGACCTAGTTCGGTCCAAGAATTAGGCCCGATAAAAAGGCCCGAAACCCTAATCATTTATTAATTTCGTAATTAATAAATAAGGGAAATTACCAGCTCATTAAATGAGTCCAAAACATATTAAACTCTTCAAGAATCAGCAATCAAGACACACAAACCAACTAGGAGTCAGTCTCCTACAAAATAGGATTCACAATCCTGATCTAAGAAGGCGACTTGGCCCCCAAGTCACCTAATTCTATTCTAAATGCAAGGCTCCTGACGCCTATATAAGGACTCTGATCCTACAATCAGAACTACGTTTTATTGGCTTGATTCTCTACATAACAGAGATACGTAGGCATCTTGTGAGGACCTGTTTAGTCACGAACCACGAGAGCAGCCATAAAGACACGATTGTCCACCATCATTCATTGAATACAGCCGTTAACATCCAAATCCACTTTTCATTCCATAACATTTGGCGCCGTCTGTGGGAAGACGACATCAACCATGGCTAGAACACGAAGAACAGCAACCGCTACTGAATCAACTGTCACCACCACTGTTCCAACCACCACGGAATCAGGGTCGTTACCCCTCACGACAGTGGTTTCTCAACCACTAGGGACGTTGCCCATCACCACAGAGGTGGTGTCTCAACCACAAGGGACGAATCCCCAAGCTTCCATGCCTCAGAACGAGACGAACCCTCTTCAGATGGTTGTCTCGCCCCTCGACCATAACCTTCCCCATGGAGCACAGATCTCCACAACCGTGCTTCCTATAAGCACCAATCCAGCATACGGACTGCCCAACTATCCCCCTGAAGCCGGAGGGAGTGGCCATGCCCCAATAATTCATGAACCATACGAACCACCCTACATTCGAGGATTGGGACCTGTCCCTGAAGGAAGATACTTGGATTATTCTGGGCCCTACTCTGATGACTACTCGTCTGATGAAGGACGAGATCGAGCACCTAGAAGAAGAAGAGCCAGCAAAGAGCCCCTTGGAAGAAGGAATCGGGGGGCAACTACAAGGGCACCTATGACTGCCATGGAAAGGATAAGGGCTCATGAGGCCGAGATCCAGAAACTAAAGAAAAACATAGAGATAGAGCAACAAAGGAGGCAGACTCAGCCTTCGAATCAAGGGGCAGGAGATGTCCCCATAATTGATTTAGGAACACCTTCAAGGAGGCAAGAAGGAGCTAGGGCTCCGAGGACGGAAATTCCTAAGTCAGATCCCCGTGTTTTGACACAGCTGGGTGACCCAGACGATCCTATTCCACCTTTTACTGAAGAGGTAATGGACGCTCATGTATCAAGGAAATTTAAGATGCCTACTATCAAGGCATATGACGGAACGGGTGATCCCGCAACCCATGTGAGGACTTTTTCGAATGCACTGTTGCTGCAACCAGTCACTGATGCTCTTAAATGTAGAGCGTTTCCTCAAACCCTGGCTGGCATGGCCCAAAGATGGTATAGCCGCTTGCCGCCCAACTCTATCAGTTGTTTCAGAGATTTGAGCACGGCCTTCATCAGTCAGTTCATTAGTGGACGGGTACATGAAAAAAGCTCTGCTTCACTCATGAACTTAACTCAAGGAAAGAACGAGACGTTGAGAGATTACCTCAAACGTTTCACCAAGGAGACATTAAACATACCTGATCTAGATAACAAGGTAGCTATGTTAGCCCTTCAACAAGGAACCACATATGTCTTTTTCAAGATGTCATTGGCTAAACACCCCCCTGAGAGCATGACTGAGCTCCAACAAAGGGTTGGAAAGTACATCAAAGCTGAGGAAAGCATGAAGAAAATTGACACAGGTGGTGAAAATAATGGTGGCTCGAATAAGCGAAAGACGGAGCAAGAGTATGATGTCAAGGACAAATATCCTCGTACGACTAGAGACTCTGATTCAGACACGAAATTTACCGAATATGCAAGGTTGAATGCTCCAAGGAGTCAAATCCTCTTTGACATTGAGAAAGATAGGGACTTTCGATGACCGAAGCCACTAAGGGGAGATCCTGAGAAGCGAAACAAGAACAAGTACTGTAGGTACCATAAAGACTCGGGCCATGATACTGATGATTGTAGGCAACTCAAGGATGAGATCGAGTTCTTAATCCGAAAAGGAAAACTCGATAAGTTCACTAAGGATGGGAATCGAGGAAATCAGCATGGAAACTATGAAAGGAAAAATTATGATACGAGGGACGACGACCAAGATCATAATCCTAAGCCCCGAGGGCCTGTTATCAATATGATATATGGAGGACCAGCTGCTACGTTAAGGCCTAATGGAGTCGGGGGGCAGGTTCTCCCAATCGAGGTTATGGATTCAAGAGATGACGAAGAAATAAGGGACTGAGATGCCAGGAACATGGCATGCCCCAAATTTGAAAGTTTATTATGTTTAATTGTTTCCTAATAGTACAAGTAGCAATAAGGTCGACGAAACCATTCTGAGCTCTTAAGCTCTTAGTAGGAAGTAAAGCACTATGTAAGGGTTGAACCCTCTTTTTTAAAGAAAATATTCAAGTTCTTTTTCACTATTTTATTACTTATCTGTGTTTGAGCATTTCCTTATCGTTTTGTTAAAGAGCAAGTTGTACCAATAGCATTTGATTAAAGTGCCAGCCCATTCAAGAGGCCAAGTACTAGGAATTGCCTTACAAAAGATAAGTTAAATAAATATAAGTGAGCAAACAAAACAGATATAACATAAATAGCATGCATGGATGGAAGGTCCCGAAGGATCAAAGAGTTATGTTACAAACGCCAAATAAAATCTTAAAGTCCATAAAAGGACCTTAAATAAAAACAAGATATAGAGAGCCACGCAGAGCCAATAAAATCTACTCTAAGTCATCAGCGGGTCCTTGTCAAGAACAAGGGCATCCCCACGAGGGGCATCTAAGTCCTCTATGAAGTCATCAGTGGTCTCGGACTCATACAAGCCTCGAACGGCTATTAAGGCCCAGGCATTAGCTGACTTCGTGGTTGAATTCACCATTAACAACCAAGAAGTCGGGGGGCAAGAGATAATACCCCATAAATACCCGAAGTTGGGTGTTCCCCATAAATACCCGAAGTTGGGTGTTCTATTTTGATGGACCATCAAAAACAAAATCAAGCGGAGCAGGTTTAGTGTTACAAAGTCCTGATGGATTTTTCATAGAGTATACACTAAAACTTGACTTCCCAACGACAAACAATGAGGCTGAGTATGAAGCCTTGATAGCTGGCTTAGGGCTGGCTGGAGCATTGAGAGTTAAAACCCTGAAAGTAGGTGGAGACTCGAGGCTAGTGGTTTCCCAAGTAAATGGGGAATTTGAGGCCACAGATAAAGTCATGGCCAAGTACTTAAAACTTGTTAAGGCCATCATGACTCAGTTTGATGAATGCTATGTAGAGCACGTTCCGAGGGAGGAAAACGTGAAGGCTGATGCCTTGTCTAAGTTTGCCTCTTCTGAAATTGAAAACTATGCAGGGAGTGTATACTTCCAAGTCTTGAAGACCCCAAGCATCAACGAAAAGTTGGTAGCACCCATTGGTATTTCCAGTTGTTGGATTGATCCCATCAAAGCTCATCTGGAAACTGGGTGGCTGCCCAACGACACTTCAGAAGCACGAAAGCTATACGTCAAAGCACTAAGGTATGCCCTAATTGAGGGAATCCTATACAAAGAAGTCTTTCATCATTCCTTATCTGAAGTGTTTAAGACCCCAAGAGGCAGAATTGGCCCTAAAGGAAGTACATGAAGGAATCTGTGGGCAACACTTGGGGGGCAGAGCCCTTGCACATAAAGTTACCCGTCTAGGTTTCTATTGGCCAAGCATACTTGCTGATGCTAAAAGCTATGTGAGAAAATGTGAACGGTGCCAGAAACATGCACCAGTGGTTAGACAACCACCTAAGATGATGACATCCATTAACTCTCCTATCCCTTTTGCTATGTGGGGAATGGATATACCTGGGCCATTTCCAATGGCGAGTGCTCAAAGAAAGTTCTTGATAGTGGCAATTGACTACTTCACCAAGTGGATTGAGGCTAAGCCATTTAGCCAAGATGACCACCAAGCAAGTGATGCAATTCTTCTGGGAAAATGTGATATGTAGGTATGGAATTCCCCGAGTCCTTGTTACGGACAATGGAACTCAATTCAAACAATGATGAGTTCAAGAAATATAGTGAAGAGAATGATATCCAATTACGCTTCACTCCTGTTGCGCATCCTCAAACAAATGGGCAAGCTGAGGTTGCAAATCGAATTATCCTAGATGGACTAAAGAAAAGAGTTTAACACTCCAGAAACACTTGGGTAGACGAATTACTCCCCATACTTTGGGCATATCGTACTACATGTAAAGTCACCACTGGAGCAACCCCATTTCTGCTGGTATATGGGGCAGAAGCAATGGTTCCAGTAGAGATTACCCACACGTCTCCAAGAGTTGAGGATTACGAACCAGAGACAAATGGAGAAGGCTTGAGGTTAGCTTTAGATCTAATTGATGAAGTTAGAGACGAGGCAAATGCCAAGATAGTTCAGCATCAGAAACGAGCATCTTTCTATTACAACCTAAGGGTTAAAGAGAGATTCTTCAGTCAAGGAGACTTAGTCCTCCGAAAGATTGAGGCATCCGGAGTTGGACAAAAAGGCAAGTTGGCCCCAAATTGGGAAGGACCATATCACGTTAAGAACGTGTTTGAACGAGGCTCGTAAAAGCTAGAAACCCTCGAAGGGCATGAGGTGCCAAAAACTTGGCATACCTCAAACTTGAAAGTTAATTATGTTTAGTAAAAGGATCCGCTAGTAGGACAAGTAGAAATAAGATTCGATGAAATCATGAGCTTCCCAGAAAGCAGAGGAAGGATTGAGCCCGTTTTGATTGGTAGAAACATCCTCAAAAGCTTGGCCAAGACAAACTACAAATTATTGCAAAGGAAAACATACAAAATATGCATGTCAACTACACAAATAGAGTTGAATACAACGAACCCCGAAAGGGTGAAGGGTTGAAACCCCTGAAAATTCAAGGAAGTAGAGCTTAGAACGAGCTTCGATTCGATATACTGGAAGCTCAAAATTAAACGAGTGAAATGTTATGTCTATCTTCGTTCATAAAGACCCCTCAATGTGTTTATTACTTTTCATGATCCAATCATGAATAATAAATAAACAAAGCATATGTCACAAGCACAAATTAAAACAAAGCCCTAACCCGCGGAAAATTTTGCAAAATCATGTATCAGAATACAAGCAAAATCATGTATCAGTATACACACGACCCAAATTCTTACTCGAATTTACATTGCATCCTGGTCGAACAAACCTGTTCGAAAATGAACTAAAAAACGAGTTCGACACGTTCGACCTGAAGACGGTTTGAGGTCGAAATCGACCTCGATTCCTGGTCGAAAATTTGAAGTCGAAAAAGACCCAAGTTGAACTCGAAGATTTCTGGTCGAATTTACACTTAAAATCAAGGTCGACATGTTCAACCTCATTCCACTTCCTAGTCGAAAATGAATACTGGGAATGAGATCGAAATAATACTAATTCCTGGTCGAAAATTTGAGGTCGAAAAAGGCCTAAACTTTCTGGTCGAAGTGTTCGACCTCAACGCTGTTCTGATCGAAATTAAGCTGTAATTCCTGCTCGAAAATGCAAAGAAACGAGGTCGAAAATTCCTGCTCGAAAATGCAAAGAAACGAGGTCGAAAATTCCTGCTCGAAAATGCAAAGAAACGAGGTCGAAAATTCCTGCTCGAAAATGCAAAGAGATGAGGTCGAAAATTTGAGGTCGAAAAAGACCTAAATTTCCTGGTCGAACTGATCGACCTCATTCCAGTCCTGGTCGAAATTGACTTAACTTCCTGGTCGAAATTGGCTTAATTTCTGGTCGAAAATAGCCTGAAAAATCCAGGTCGAAAAAGACCTAGAGTCCTGGTCGAAAATGACCTAGAATTCTGGTCGAAAATACCTCAAAATGAGGTCTAAAAAACCTCAAAATGAGTTTTAGGAATAAAATGTTAAAAATACCTGTGGGTACACGAAAATTCCTAAAATATTAGGAATAAATGTTAAAAATACCTGTGGGTACACGAAAATTCCTAAAATATTAGGAATAAATGTTAAAAATACATGTGAGTACACGAAAATTCCTAAAATATTAGGAATAAATGTTAAAAATACCTGTGGGTACACGGAAATTCCTAAAAATATTAGGAATAATTATTAAAAATACCTGTGGGTACATGGAAATTTCTTAAATATTAGGAATATTTCATATAAATGTCAAATTAGCCTCGAATAAGGCAACAATCGTCGTAAATGTGTAGGTCGCTCCACACTTTGCAATAAGGCGATACTTGTGAAACACTGGTGTAAATAAAGTCCTAGTTAAAGGATAAAAAGACCCTGAATCTCGAAAAAGGTCAATATAATTTCTACGAAAACTTGAAAAGTTTTCCTAGAAATTGGGGGGCAAATGATATGGGCTAAAAATAACCCTAGATATGTAATTAATGATATATTAATTAGACCTAGTTCGGTCCAAGAATTAGGCCCGATAAAAAGGCCCGAAACCCTAATCATTTATTAATTTCGTAATTAATAAATAAGGGAAATTACCAGCTCATTAAATGAGTCCAAAACATATTAAACTCTTCAAGAATCAGCAATCAAGACACACAAACCAACTAGGAGTCAGTCTCCTACAAAATAGGATTCACAATCCTGATCTAAGAAGGCGACTTGGCCCCCAAGTCACCTAATTCTATTCTAAATGCAAGGCTCCTGACGCCTATATAAGGACCCTGATCCTACAATCAGAACTACGTTTTATTGGCTTGATTCTCTACATAACAGAGATACGTAGGCATCTTGTGAGGACCTGTTTAGTCACGAACCACGAGAGCAGCCATAAAGACACGATTGTCCACCATCATTCATTGAATACAACCGTTAACATCCAAATCCACTTTTCATTCCATAACAGTCACTTATTACACTTTATATGGAGTATTCAGGTGTTGATACATAAATATAATATTAAAAATTGATCTAATTATATGTTACATACATAATTTATAATAAATTTTAAATTAGTATTGTGTAAAGTACGAATTAGAGTTAGGGTTTTCATACGTTGGGTTGGTCGAGTTGGAAGCATTTTTGTTATCCGGTCTAATTTATTCGGTTTAAATTTTTTTAACTCAACCCGCAAAATATAGATTCGTGACCCGACCCTACCTATCATATATCAATTTGGGTTGGGTTGGTTTTAATGGATTAAATAATTAGGGTTAGGCTCAAGAGAGAACCAATCACTAAAAAAGAACTTTAGAACTGTTATAAGCCGTTGGATTATTACTAGATCAACTGTTCAAATTCAACTCATTTTTATATACAAAATCTTATAAGGGTATTGTTGGAATAAAATGATTCTACTGCCGAACCTATTTTGTTTCATAGTATAAACACAGTGTTCTGTAACTGAATTTTAAAAGTTATGTATATGGACTTCAAAGTTGTCGAACTTACTTTTTTCCACGAAGTTCTACAAGTGAACATGATTATTTTTATAATGTTCAGCTGTTGAACAATGTTTTATTCACATTATTTTCATACCATAACTTTCGCGTTCTACCACTGAACATAAAAGTCATGCAATCGAATTTGAAATCAAACACATAAATTTTAAAGTTCTGCAACTGAACTTACTTGTATTTAAATGTTCAGCTGCTGAACACTATTATATGATATTGTGTTTATACAATAACTTGAATATTTTCACAAAAATTGATAAAAATAATTGGGGAAATTTTATGATGATGATGGAGAATTTTGTGATCGATATCGATGTATGATTATTATCGTTAATCAAATATTAATTACCTCTAAATTATGTATTTTGTGTTTTTGGACTACTTTATCCATGACCTTCATATAATAAATATATATTATTTTAAAAAATAAGATAGAGTTATAAGAGTTCTTAGGTTAAGAGCTCTACAAGGAACATGACCCTAAATAATTATGCATAATTTTTTTTTAAGTCATTACGATTTTAGTGCTAATATTTTAGTAATATAAATTATGTTGTAAGTCATATGTATATAGGGCTGTGAGCCTAACGTTCCGAATCGGACTGACCCGGACGAGACTGAAAATCGAACTTTTTTCAAATTCATGAACCGAGGACCAGACTTATTATATTCAGACTTTGGGACCGAACTAAAAAAACCTAGAGCAGACAGTTATAGACCGGTTTGATTAATATGTATATAAAATTTTAAATTTTATAATTTCATTTTTACTTTTATTTCAAATTTAAATACCCATAATATATTATTTGCTTAGTACGACAATAAAAATAAGCACATAAATATCTTATTATGTATGAAGTAATATTAATTTATAATGTATGTTCAATTATTTAGTTTGTAGTTTCAATCTCTATTATCTTATCAATTTACCGTCTATTAATTTGGCTAATTAAAATATTATATGTGTTATTTAATCTATATACATGATAATTTAAAAGGTAAAGTAAAGTTAAAATACCCATATACATGCAATCTGACCCGGTCCGGGTTTTTTCGCGGTTTGGACCAGAACAAAAATCGAATTTTTTGATCGAACTGGTTCTATGCGGTTCAGTCCGGGTCTTGGATTGATGGACCCGACCCGATCCAATTTACAAGTCCAGACTGGATTGTTATTCAGCCCTTGTTGCGTAAAATACAGATGTGCAAGTGTACACAATCGCAAACAAGTAATATAGTAGTTAATACCAGATATCGTTCCTCAAGGACTATCTACTTGTATAAATCGCAATTAATATCTAACAATTCAGTTATGGAACACAAGATAAGTTTTGGTTTTATACTAACACTAATTAATTAACAACTAAATAAACTAACTAAACCATCAAAGAGAGTTGGATGAGTTTTAGATATGAGAAGCTAAGTCAGGATAATTACGTCCCTCTAATATGTTCATGTTGGTGATAAAGCAGTGTAATACTATAGCAAATTCACAGTCTACTAACCAAAAATTCAATGATCATAGGCTTCTTTCGAAATCACTATGATATAGATTCTATAAACTAAACCAACATATGTCTATGCCAATTTAATCTCAAGAATACAATTAAGCACCAATTTCACACGGCTATGCAAGGTAACAATATATGTCTATACCGTCACAAAATTAATATCAACAAATATAATCATGCATCATTCAAGTTATGTGTCAGTTAACTATAACCCTCTCAGTATTATAATTAACTCAACTATCCATTAGAGTTGGCCAAACAATAGCAAATAATATATCATGAGATTCACTTGAATGAATAAACCGTGAACTACATACAATACTTCTTATCAAAATACCAACAATCCCATACTAGGGTTCCATAAAAATCCTAACTCATATAAGTTTAGTTCATAATCAAGGTATCAAAATGAGAAAACAAAGCCAATTGAATGTCTTCAATGATTGAATTCTTCTCTGTTGATGGCTTATTCTCCTCCCTTGTGCGGCTTCTTCTCTCTTCCGTTTCTCTCTCTATTAGGTCTGATCTATATCTAATAATCTATAATAAAAGTGTTTTTAATTATTTAATACAAAATACAAGGAAATTTTCTCAAACAGAATTGAATTCCAATAACAGAAATTCGTAACTGACTGTTGGGCTCTGTTTCTGAACTGATATGGCTGGACTTTGATATCAAGACCACTTCTTAAATAAATCTCTTCTCATAAGCTTTTCTTGGACTGTTGAATCATCTGAATAGGACTTATAGAACTCCAGTTATCGCCCAAACAGTGTGAACTGCGCAAGTGGGGTCATCAAATCCGAATTTTAATCAAATAAATCTCCATCTCTTTCCTTTTAAACTCCAAGCCTTCCTTTATTAAAACTCCTTGATACCTACAATAAAAAAAATATAATTTATTAAATAAAAATTCAAATCAATACAAAATAACTAAAATATAGGGACAATATTAGGATAAAGCTCACGATTATCACATCCCCACACTTAGCATTTTGCACGTCCTCGGGCAAAAATAAAGAAAAAACTAAAACCTAACTAACTAATACCACTTCCGTAGGTGATCACGGTTGCATTTGGCATATGCAACAAGCCCTTTAAACCCCTAGGCAGCCCTAGTGAACGAGTAAGGTCTCGTGAGGGTTTATAGTAAATCTACCCACAAAATCTTATTTGGGTTAACTGTCAAGTCTCAAACATGAAATATATCATAGCACACCACACATGCAAACTTAACCATGTAATAGCTCTTAGATGTCATATAATGCAATTCCTCAACTTTACACACCAACACAACTATTCAAGTACACGCACATAGTCTAAAAGACTAAAATATATCATGAATAACATCAAAGTCTCAATCAACAAGATAATAACATGCTTTAGATGGAAAAATAACCTCACAAACACTCAAAGCACACAAGTGTTTAGGTGTAACTGTATCACTCAAATTCAATCAAATGCACATGTGCTACCATAAGCTTGCTTGTCCACCAAAATCTCTAGACTTCGTGCTTGTATAAATCAAAAGGTCTTTGTCAAGGGTTGTAACGAGGCTTAGGTGAGGGGTAGGAAAATGAAAGGCTGCAGTTGGCTAAACTTGACAACTAATAGTGAAGGGTTTCGTGCATGAAAACGCAACGGAAAAACGCGTAAAACAGAAAAATTAACGAAACCCTCCGCAGGATCCATGCGAAAAACGATATTTAATTCGTGAATAGAATCGTTTAACTTTTGAAGCTTTACGAATGGATGACTAATGGAGGTCCTTTGATATGATCACCACGTGTCCCGCCTTGCGATACACGTCTCTAATTAGTCCACACGAACGCCCGATCATCCAACGATCACCGGAGTTGGTACTAGCCAAGAACTGCCCTCGGAACTCTCTCTCTCTCTCTCTCTCTCTCTCTCTCTCTCTCTCTCTCTCTCTCTCTCTCTCTCTAGCCTCTCTTTGATGTAGAGCAGCTAGGGTTTTTTAAGAAAAACGTTTTTCCATTTCTTAACCCTAAAATAATACATCTTAATGTATTTATATGAAGAGAATTCTGGGCCTATACCTAATCTGATTGGGCTTCCAAAACCCAATCTGATTATTAGTAGTATTATTTATTATATTCGAATTATTATATAATTAATCAAGTCCTACTTAATTAATCCAATAATTCAATAATAATAATAATTCAATTAAATTCGAAATTTAATTAATGCTCCGTTTAAAACATTCTTTATGTGTAACCCTTTATGTTATTATTACGTTGGCAATAATTTTAACATCTCATAATAAAATTATAAACAATGAGCGGCATCTAGTAATACATCACTGCTACCCAAGTAATAATAATAATTGGTGATCCAATTAAACCTTTAATGAATAATGTTCCATGTAATATAATCCTTTTAACCTTATATTATAGATTAAACTCGAGGCATGGTTTATGTCATCCTCTTCAACATTTAATCCCGGTTTACTTGATCGATGAGTAGACTATTAAACAAATCACAATTTGAGCATGGCCATGCATTTCATAGTCTCACTCAATCAAGAGGCCAATAATATCACTCCTAAAATAAGAGGGTTAAATCCTATATCTATCATTCATATTTCTCATATGATTCATAATATACCCAATGTCCACCTTTATCATTACCCGGTCAAAGGTAACTTTGAGTAGAATCAAAGTATATTAATTCTCATATAGAAATATAATGATTTCAAGTCTAAGGATCATTACACCATTATCATTGTGAGAATTGCTTATGACACTTGATAACATTTACCATGAAGAATTCACACGGTGGGTCTATCCAGTGCCATGTTCTGCTAACATGCACTTATGTCTTTGACTTTAGTATCACCATACTTATAACCAATGAGATGTGGTCATCAGTCAACAAACATACTAGTCTTAATGCATTATTATTGTCCTCAAATAATAATACTCGACTAGGGATCTTTTAGGATTATAAACACTACTCATATAATCTCATTTCTAAGTCACATACTTAGAGATATAGAATTCATGCTTATATTCCAAGGACATTTATTATTCTAATATTTATATCGCAGTTAATAAAGACATAATAAATAATTGAAAGAAAATCCATAGAACATATTTATTAATAATCAAAATGTCTTCCCTAAGAACATTATAGTATTGTCTCTAGGGCACAAGCACTAACAATCTCCCACTTGCACTAGAGCCAATCACCCATGTATCTAATACCCATGGAACTAGTGTGACCTTCGTGCTTCTGCTGCGACAAAGCCTTAGTCAGTGGGTCTGCAACGTTATCATTAGTATGCACTTTACATATATGTATATCTCCCCTCCTTGTAATCTCTCGAAGTAGATGATATCGTCTAAGTATATGCTTTGCTCGGGAATGGGACCTTGGTTCCTTAGCCTGTGCAATAGCTCCATTGTTATCGCAATAAAGATCAACTGGATCTGCGATCGATGGAACTACTCCAAGTCCCTCAATAAATTTCCGAAGCCAAACAGCCTCTTTGGCCGCTTCACTGGCAGCAATATACTCAGCTTCCATTGTAGAATCAGCTACTGTCTCTTGCTTCGAACTCTTCCAGCTTACAGCACCTCCATTTAGACAAAATACAAACCCAGATTGAGACACAATATCGTCTCTGTCTGTTTGGAAACTAGCATCAGTGTAACCTCTTACAACTAGCTTCTCATCTCCTCCATATACCAAGAATGAATCTTTAGTTCTCTTGAGGTACTTAAGAATATTCTTGACTGCCGTCCAGTGACCTTCACCTGGATTAGACTGGTATCTGCTCGTCATGCTCAAAGCATACGAAACATCAGGTCGAGTACATATCATTGCATACATTATTGAACCAATTGTAGAAGCATATGGTACCTTTTTCATACGGTCCTTATCATCTAATGATTTAGGACAGTTTTCTTTTGAGATCACTATCCCATGAGACACAGGGACAAATCCCCTCTTTGCCTCTTGCATCCCAAAATGATGCAATACTTTGTCAATGTATGTACTCTGACTTAAGCCGATTAATCTTCTAGATCTATCTCTATAGATCTTGATCCCTAATATATAGGTAACATCGCCTAAGTCTTTCATTGAGAAACTTTTTCCCAACCAAGTCTTAACAGCCTGAAGAGAAGGTATGTCATTCCCTATTAGTAATATATCATCAACATATAATACTAGGAATGCCACTTTTCTCCCACTAACCTTCTTGTAAACACAAGGCTCATCTTCATTTTGAATAAAGCCAAACTCTTTGACTGTTATATCAAAACGAATGTTCCAACTCCTTGAGGCATGCTTCAATCCATAAATAGATCGTAGTAGCTTACAGACCATTCTAGCAAACCTCGGATCGACAAAACCTTCTGGTTGTATCATATACACATCCTCTTCTAAGCTCCCATTTAAGAAAGCGGTTTTGACATCCATTTGCCAGATTTCATAGTCATAGTAAGCTGCTATCGCAAGCAAAATCCTGATGGACTTGACCATAGCTACTGGTGAGAAAGTTTCATCATAGTCAATACCATGAATTTGTTTGAAACCTTTCGCCACTAGTCTTGCTTTGTAGGTCGTTTGTTAGGTCCTGATAAGTTTGTAGAAGGGGGTTTGAATACAAACTATACCGTTTTATCGAAATTTGTTCTTTGAATAATTTAAAAATTTAGAACAAATTAATGCGGAATATAAATGAAACAAGATTCAAGTTAAATATAACTTATATTAAACTTGAAGGGTGTTGCAAATACAATAAGGATTACAAAGTATTTATCTCAAACTAATTAATACAAATTTAGAATAAATTCGACATGAACTTTTCTAATATTTGTAATAAAAAGATCGAATGCTAAAAGCAAGTTCGAGATAAATTCTAGGGATAAAAATCCGCTAGATAATCAAAGCAATACAAGTAATCAACTTCTAGTGGTTTGGATTTAACAATACAAACTAGAATTAATTGCTTGAGAAGAAATGAGATTTAATGGCTTCTTCAGTTCTTGAGAGTAAATGCTTCTGTATCTTCTTTTTCGTTTACTGCCTTCTGTTTGTTCTGCCATATCTTTAATACAAATGCAATTAGCCTTGTATGACCTGTTTATTAAATCATAAAGATTTAATAAAACAATTCATACACTTGTATGACCTGGAGAATACATTCGGTATGACCATGCTTTAGCAGTATGACCTTTCAAAAGTGTCCGGTATGACCTTGCATTCTTTTACCAACTCTCGGTATGACCAAGGGAATTATACTGGCATGACCTGGCAGAATGACTTGTATGACCTTGGAAGAAATTCGGTATGCCCTAGCAACTTTATAGAGAAGGTCATACCGGATTACTACAGAAGGTCATACCGAGTTTTTGAAAAAACCTTTAGTTAATTTAGATAAAATAAATTAAGGATTAACTTAATTCTTTTATAGAATTAAGTTAATAAATAATTTAGCCAACTAAATTAGTTAAATTAATAAATAATTTAATTCTTATAGAATTAAATTATTAATTAATTTAACATGAAAGGAATTTAAATTTAAAATCCTTGCATTCCTCTATCTTCTGAAAACCACTGAATATAGATGATTTAATTCCACTGATTGATGTCGTCATTCGATGCACTGTCTGGTTTCATGAATAACTGACTTCAATGATAATTCTTCATCTTTAAAACATTTAAAGCTGTGGCTTCTTTTCTTTAGCTCAGAATAAACTCTGTATCCTGTACTTCTTCTGTCACCAACTGGAAATCTCTGTCACTGTAGTAGATCCACTTTCTTGAATACTTCACTGAGGCTTGAACAATAAAGTGAACTTCTTTCAATGTAGAATAACTTCAAGTCTGTAGATGACTTTGGTTCTCCATTCTCTTGACAGATAAAACTCTCTGAGATTCCTGTGACATATTAACTTATTATTTACTTATTACATACTTGTTTAAATTAAGTTGTTTCCTCGGAATATTAATAGGCCTAAACATATGCCTTTCAATCTCCCCTTATTTGTTTGTTAGAGAATAACAATCAAATACCTAGAGGATAACTCAACTAACTTAAACAAGAAATAGAAATGACTTTTAAGAGCCAAGTAAATAACAAGAAAAGTTCTGGATTTCATTTAACATTTTCCAGATTCAAACATTACAGGTAAGTACAAGATAGATGTTCCTCTAGACTGAACATATGAATACATTTATCCTATCTTGAATCACCTAATCTCTAAACATTTAATATTTACAAACAGAGCTTCTTTAAATTTCAGACTCAATCATCTCTCCTTCTTCAAGTGCTTCAAGCAAATCCTTGTCCAGAATACGATCAGATTCAGAAGTAATGCCACTAGGTCTGACAGGTTGAGCTGTGACTTTCTTCAGCCTATTCTTCATTTGATGATATCTCTTGATATTGGCAATGCAATAGTCTTGAATCAAATCAGCAACTTATGTCTTTTCTTGTGTAGCAAACCCTGTTGTCCTCAACATGTTCTCCATATAGACAAGATGCTTGGCAGGATAATCTTTCAAGGAGATGGGATCCACACCACAAGTTTGAAGTGCCCTTCCTTTATAAAATTTAACTTCATATGGCACATCCAAAACTTGAGGACTAGCTTTCATGGCAAAATCTCTAAGCTGATCATGCAACAGCTCACATAGAGGTGAAGACCTTTTAATCTTTGTCATGAACACCCAAAGCTCAGAGAGAGTTCTACTTTCCAGAAGATTGAGAGAAACTATGAACATTCCCTCGTTATGAGTGTAGATGTAGATCTTCAACTCCTCTCTGACTCTGTCATATCCAGTATTAATTCTTGAAATCTCCGCATGAAGAGCTTTCATATAGATTGAGTTGTCTGGATTGACCTTTCTATACCTTTCCAACATGCTAAGAAACTTTCCATCATTTTCTGACCCTGTCGAATGTGAGAACATCTCTCTAGCTCTATCCCATTCTTCTCCAAGCTTCAGCCTCACATATAACTTCCTGTCCTTGACCTTTATAACTTCCTGTTCTTTTGGGAAATATTTCGAATCGTTTCAAGAGGAACAAGGCAACATTTACAGGATTAAATATAGACATGGAAGTAACATGTAACAAGATTAATTCGAGGGATGCAATATTTGGATCATCCATGTGAAAAGAAACGAACCAGTAAAGCTGCTTGCCACCATGATCTCCATTGCTTGACACGTATCCCTGCTTTGCCACCATAACCCCCCACTGATTGACACGTGTCCTGGACATGCAATGACTCATCACTTTTTAATACAAAAATCAGCATCATTATCATAATTATCAAGTCAACCAAATCAAAAAGTAAAACCATTCTCTTTTCTTTATTTCGGCCAAAAACAAACTGCCGAATTGTAAAGTTCATAGATCCTTCATTTCTTGGTGGAAAATGGCGATCTATAGCTTGTTGGAAAGGTCTTGAGATAACCGACATTTCCTATTTCACAAGTTGCTTCCATTTGAGCAAGGTAAGACCTTCATTTGTCCAGTTCTTTAAACCGGTGTATAGTAACTCCGAGGATTCATAACTTGTTCTTGATTTTCTTTTGCAAGTTTAAGGATGATAACCATGGATAAAGACTTTCTTAAGGCTCACAAGCTCTTGTGGTGTGTTTAAGGATTCAAGGAAGGTATACCACTCATCCACCCATTTGATTTATGATGAGATTTAAGTGAAGTTTCTAGTAATGTTTAAGAATAAGCATGTTTATGGAATTTGGAGTATGTATGGTTAATTCTTGATGAATACTTGTTGTTGGTGATGTGTTCTTGAAGTATATGAACTGGTTATGTTGTAAAAGTTGTTGGGTTGTTGAATTGATATGGTTTTAAGAGGTTTTGACATAACAAAAACCGGGAAACGTTACGATTATAGCCGTCGTAATGCCCATTTGATTTAAGGCTGTTTTGAGAAAGAATTACGAACTGATCTTGGAATATTTTTGAACAGAACTGACCATGAACATGTAGGTCTTGTTTTAAGGTTTGTTTTGGCATAAAGATCATGTCTATACGAATTACGGTTTAAGAGAAAAGTGAGTTTTAGTAAACGCCGTTCGGAGGAACAACCCATCTCTGGTCAGTCACTTTGAGGCTATATTTGGACCACTTAGAAGCCATATTAAAATGTGAAACTTTGAGGAATAATACTAGAGACAGTTAGGAAGGCTCACGAAAACGATTCGGATTAAAAAGATTATTTTTCGAGTTTATAAAAATGTTTTAGCCGAGGTCGCGCAATTGAAAACCACTAAGAGCATGACTTAGAAACCAATGTTGTAAATGATTAAGTATAACTTGTATTCGAGGATCGATTTCGGACTAAACCTACGACTTAAGAAATTGTCGATTAACATGGACTTAGTATGAGCCTATAACGAGCTAGTAATGCATTGGTTGTGTTTCGCTTACGTGTTTAAGCATTGAGTACAAGTGGATTATCCAGGGGATTAATCGTACGTTTTCTTTGACTTTGTCTAGATTGTCCGGCATCGTCGCGAACCCCTATCACTTTTCGAGCATCAGGCAAGTTTACTAAACCTTACTCTATCATTCAGAGTATGTATATTTTCCAATGTTCAATACTTGTGTATTCCCAATTTATATACCAAATCTTTGTTGCAAGTATTGTGGCAAGTTTTCTAAATCTATACCTTGAGGTATTGATTATATATTACTGTTTTTGCCATGTGTGGAGTTATACAGTTTTGCGATACATGTTATATATTGTATAAAATAGGGTTTGATTTTGGTTTACATATGAGCTTTGAGATAAAGTAGTTATAAACCGGTGTACCTTGTAGCTCTAGAGATAAGAGCATACTTCTTGTTTTCGACTCTAGACCGGGAGTCAGTATTTTGAGATATAGAGATAGCCATGGAAACCCGGAGGGATTCCAGCGGCAGTGTACTAATTATTTTGAGGACTGCTATTATTAAACGTTAATTATATTTCTAGAAAGTATTAATTACCTGGAAATGATTTGAGGAATGTTATTTGAATATTACCTCATTCGAAGGTTATTACTTGGAAATGATTTGGTAATTGGCTTATAAGCTAGATATGGGATATCAGTTATAAGCCAGGTTTTTATAAAGGCCCTAGATTAAGGGCGTATGATATTTCTTTAGATCAGAAGTGATTATATTTTGTATATGATAAAGGTTATTTGCCGATAAAGATATCGAGTACGGTTATTCGATGATTAATTATTTATTTAAAGTATATTATTTATGAATATTAATTTGAGGATTATTGACTTAAGGATTATTAGTGTGAATATTCATGTAAGGATTATTTATTTATTGAATATTACTTTTGAATATTTATTTGAGATTTAATTGTTTAATGAATATTAATTTGAATATTCAATTGAGATTAATTAGTTAATGAAAATTATTTTCGAATATCCAAATGAGATTTATTAATTAAGGAATATTATTTATGAATATTCATATGAGGTTTACTTAATCGAAGAATATTATTGTGAATATTATCTGAGGATTATTTAATGAATATTATTTTTGAATATTCATTTGAAGATTAATTATTTATTTAATGAATATTATTGTAAATATTCATTGAGGATTATTTATTTAATGAATATTATTGTAAATATTCATTTGAGGATTATTTATTTAATGAATATTATTGTAAATATTCATTTGAGGATTATTTATTTAATGAATATTATGGTAAATATTCATTTGAGGATTATTTATTTAATGAATATTATTTTCAAATATTCATTTGAGGATTACTTACTTAATGAATATTATTTTCAAATATTCATTTAAGATTTACTTATTTAATAAATATTATTAAGTATTTGTAAATCAAAAGAGGTTCCCAAAACATTGTTTTTCCATTTGAATCTGTCTTTTAAGAAGATTTAAATGCTTGCTCAACTATCAAAAATATGGGAAACCTGATTTAAGTGACTACTACTCTTTTTAAACTCTCAATTCAAAAACTGTCAAGGGACAGATATTTTCTTGGAGCAATTTAATTGCTGCCAGTCTAATGTTGTGTTACCACCTCAATGATCGAGGGGTAAATTCATGGAACAAGTCGATATCCATTAACAAGCATAGCTTGGGAAATATTGGGGAATCTTCCTTTCCAACCTAGATATAACTACTTAGTGGAGTCGTATCAACAAGTGTTACACTTGGGGAAAGGAGGATGACCTTTACGTTTCAGAGTCATGGATTTCATTTGAACTAGGAGTGGTGTAAGTGGTCTAGTTGCGATTGACCCATCCAACTTTTATGGCCCCAAATGGGCCGGGGGGGGGGGGGGTGTAAAGCATAATGTAACATAAGATGTAAAAGAGATAACTACAACTCAACCAAGGACAAGACAGACAATAATATTAACAGAAGCACAGGAATCCAGGATCAATGAAGATAAGGTAAACACAAAAAATCAAAATACGTTATGTATTCTTGAAGTCCGTAAACAGGTCACAGAAAGAAGTTCATGAAAATGTTCAAGCCTCAGTGACAACAAAAGAAACAAGACTTTCAAGACGACAGAAGTATGTGAATGATTTAGGGTTCAGTACCACGGGATTCCAGTGATTTAAATGAAGCAACTAGAAGGACAGGGGACGTATCAGCAGCACTATATTGAAGACATAAAATAAGAATTGATCAAGTGTTATTCATCTGTGAACCAGACCAGTTGCACGAGGTGACTGCACTAAAAAGATCAAGTTGTTTTATCGTCTCTGAAGAAATTGATACAGTCTATTTCTTAAACACCCGGAAGCCCTGCAGAGTCATTTATGACTTGCACAGAATTAAAGAGGAGAGAGAGTAATTCGATAGTTTTCCAATTGGAAAAACTATCGAATGGCTAGTGGAATGATTTAATAAAAAACAAAAGTAAATTAATTAGGCATCCGATAGTTTTGTTTTTAAAACTATCGAATGGCTATTTAATTGATTTAATTTCGATGGATTTTTATTCCTTCGATAGTTTTTTATTAAGGGGCAGGTGAAAAGTATTCCTATCTGAAAAGTTGAAGAGATCCAACGGCCAGGATTTGTACAAAGCATTTCCAGTTCGATGGTTTTCTAAGTCTACAAATAGACAGAAGAAGTTCGTCTTCTTTAGTAGTTCATTTTGAAAGTTCATAGTTTTTGAAAAGAGAGAGATAGCCGGAGAAGAGGTTAAGAGCTGGAACATTTATAAATTCGTAGACAGCCTTAAACTCTAATCCGTGTTTGTATTAAGTGAGCTTGAACTATTTGCAGCTAATCCTACGGATTAGAATTTGTAGCACCCCTCGAGGATTATATTTATAAAAAGATATATTCCCCGAAACTTGATTTGGTTTGGTGTGTTTGATTTCGTTATAGAACTGAAAGAATGATCCGCGAACGAAATTGAATTATTTGTAAGTATCGTATTCAACCCCCCCCTTCTACGATACTTCGGGACCTAACAATTGGTATCAGAGCTTGTTAATCGACATACAGATTAGATCCGGGTATTTCAGACCAGTCAGACAAGAATTCTGAGGAGGCCAACTTCTAAATAAATTTATTTTATAAATTTATATTTTAATAAGTTTATTTTATAAATTTAAGTTAAAATGAATTTATCTTATAAATTTAATTTAAATAAGTTCATTATTTAAACTTGAATAAGTTTATTTGATTAACTTAATTTAAATAAATTTATTTTATAAATTCAAGTTAAATAAATTTATATTTTAAACTTAAGTAAATTTAATTTATGTTATGAATTTATTTTAGAGGTGCGGCACAGAGCAATTTGTAGTGTGCTAAAAAGACCCCTTAGAATTTGTGAATTGTTTTTAGTCAATTTAGGTGGCCACTTTTTAAATAGTCAGCCATTGACCATTTCTTTAGTTTTTAGAAACTATCGAAAAAGATTATAGCTTCTTCGATGGTTTTGTTTGTTTTAAAAAGAAAACAATCGAAGTGAATGCTTTTAATTGTTTCAAAAAAGGTGGTCAGCCATCTTGAATTGAACAGCTTTACAAAAACACCCCGAATTAATATATTTCTGAGTTATTTATTTATTTCGAATTTTTGTTAAAAAATTTTTTCTTAAATTCTAATTTTTCTTAAATATTAATTTACATGATTTAATTTTTAAGAATTCGAAATTCTTGAAAATTAAATGTTTTGTAAATATTTATTTTTGATTAATTTATTTTTAAGGAAATTTAAAAATTCTGAATATTTAAATTTTTCTTAAGTATTAAATTGAGGGTGCTCAAGGGCTTGTAGAAGAAGATTCCTCCGGGTGTTAAACTGATTTTTATCTTTCGAAGAAAAAGATGACCATGAAGCTGATTTCAGGAAGAAGTTTCTACGGATATTTTTTTAAGGAGATTTAATCAAAGAGATTATGAAGGGAGGAATAAAGGGTGTTAGAGAATTGAACGGACAAACAAATATCTCAGTAACATGCATTAATGTTGGAACCTCAGAACAGAATAGAAGAATTACTAGTAGCTGAATCAGAAGAAGCTCAGGTAGAAAACCTCGAGAGACTAGACTAAAGATCAGTGTTTCACTTGTCAAGGAAGTTTAGTCACATCAGATTCAGAAGGAGTACAAAAGCCACATCCATGGATCAGGCTTATTTATTACGAAGCAAAGATTCTTCAGGATTCAGTTCAAGAGGTAGTTACAGACTGAGTTGGTAACAAAATCAAGACTGATAGTTTCAACTATGATAAGAACTATGTAACGAGAAGCTATCAGGGTGTGCTACACAATGAAGAAGCCTAACAAACAAAGAAGAATAGGGACTCAGTTAATCAGCTGAAACAGAAGTGGAATGCTTTGTTGAAGAAGCATCAGCACAACTTATGTTGCTTAAGGAAAGAGTTGGGATGGATCAGATGACGAGAAAATCATGGATATCTTGCTTTCATAGCAATCTCTGAAGATGATTCACCTCACATATCTCAGGTATCTTTTCCTTGAACCAATGCAGTATTTAATTCTCAATATTCAACGCATGTACATAGTGATCACATATATGTGTGTATGAATATTTGAAGAATAAGATTTGCAAGTGAGATAGAAGCTTTCTTAAGAAACAACTCTTAGTTTTAGGGGTTAAGTTTCTGGCATATAAGACCTTAGTTAACCTAAGTTTCAGTATCCCCAGTAGAACAAGATTTGCTCATTTATTCTGAATTGTTTGTTAAGGGATAATCAGTTTGAAGGATGGATGAATTACCTTAGAGTCAGTAGAATTTGTAGAACACCAAGCTGTATCTAAAACTGACTTAGGTAATAGAGAAAGTTAGATGCCATACAACAACAGAGTGGATTAGATAGAATTAGTGATTTAATTGTTAATTCTTTTATTCCATGTGTGCTTAGAAAATTATTGAATATCTGTAAATCTACTTGCTACCTGTTACACATGTGTATATTGGTTAAAGTAGAAAGTACTGAATTTTCTAAGATGCCTAATTTGCACATCTCTTATCTACAATGTCAAAATGCTCAATGTATGCCATTTATTCTTATTAACATGTTTGCTTATTTAAATATTATGAATGCATCTCTTAGAACTTGCATTAATCATAGAAAAAGCATGTTTAAGAATTACATTAGAGCAACGACTGCAAGGTCAGTCAGAGATAAGAATAAGCATGTATAGGCTGAAGCTGTTGTTACCACTTTTAAAAGCAAAATCTCTAATCCATCTGGACCCAAGCAAATAAGTTGGGTACCAAGAACTGTCAATCCATTTGTGAGTGCAGGCAAATCAGGTTAATCGATTTATATGCTTTCTTGGTCTTTACTACTGAAGACATATGATCGAAGAAAGAACTTGCCATCAAATGTGATTGAGAAAGCTGTTCCGTTAATAATCTTTGGAGATGACAGCAAAGGTTTTCATCACGGGACAAGGCTACGTTTGAAATGGAATGTCATCATGTTTACAATAATTGGTATCATTGATAACAACTGATAATTGGAGTCAAGGATATCAATTAGAAGCAACTTTCTTGCTGAAGATTCAAAGCACAAATCTTTTTTCAATGAAGGAGCAGTGTTTTATCTCAAGCAGGAAGGTTGAGAAGCTCTCACCCTTGCATGACAATACAAGGAACTCTTTTCTAAAGATGGTGTTGGTGAGAGGACTGCCTCATCTGGGATTCAAGCTGGATGAAATATATGAGGCATGTCATTAAGGGAAGTCAAAGAAACATCACAGAAAAGCCATAATGTGATAAGCATTACTGAGCCGCTTCAGATGATACGTATGGAACTCTACGGACTAGTTAATGTCTTGTCTACAACAAAGTAAAGATATACTTCAGTGATGGTTGATGACTACTCTTAATACAAACTGGTGTTGTTTGTTCAATCTGAAGGACAGGACATCACAGATGAGGTTAATCACATTTCCCTGATGGCCAATAGAAGCAAACACTGAATTTCTTTCAGGGGTTTGGAGGAAAATGTTTTACAAGTAAGCATCTTGGCAAGATTGGCAGCTAAGGCTCATGAGGATATTTTACTCGGCTAATCAGTGGAATAAGCCTACGAGGTAAATTTGATTAATCAACAAGAGGTGATTGAAAGTCTGGATATGATGTTCAACAACTCCAAGCTCTCAGCTGTTATGTGTGAAATTATGGTAATGATAATTCAAATCCAAGCAGTGGTAATGGTAGTTTATCTACACAGCTCAGTACTTCAACAGAACCACTCAGCAAGGATAAGGATTCTCAGGAAATCCCAGCAACAGCTTAGGGGGAGCAAAAGAAGGATCAATTAGTCAGATCAACACCATAATGAAAATCAAGAGGACACTTCAAGAACATATCTGTCAAGACAAAGGGTTTAGATTCAATATCATTCCTGATGTCTAGTTCTTAGTGATCCTAGTGGTGGAGTAAAGACTGGAGCTATATAGTATGAATGATTATTTTCTTGGTTTTCTTTCTGAAGAAGAAACAAAGAAAGGTAAAGAAGCTCTGATGGATCCAGATTGGGTGATTGCAAAGCAAAATGAACTCAATCAATCTGAAAGGCAGAAAGTTTGGAAGCTGGTACCCAGGCCTAAGGGAAAATCTGTTATTGGAACAAAATGGGTATCCAGGACACTGGACAACATTGGCATTGTTATGAGGGACAAGGCCAAACTGGATGCTAGGTTACTATTAGGAAGCAGGATCTAACAAGAAGCACCGGTGACGAGACTTGAGGATATCAGGATATATCTGGCACCTACTGCATATTCAAATTGGTGAATATGTTCAAGTGCACTCCTGGTTGGTGAGAAAGTAGAAGAAGTCAATGTATAGCAGATCATGACATTTGCTGTGGCAGATCAATTGGACGTTGTATAACTTCTCTTCACAAGATCACTACAGGTTGGTATGAACTGGTATCAATACTCAAGCAATCGTCAAAGACATGGTATGACACTCTAACTGAACTTTTACAGAATATGAATTTATTAGAGTCGTCATAAGGCACAAACATAATGTCATATATGTGCAGTGATATCATGATTATATTATATGTTGGTCTATTAACGAAAACTTGTGCAAGAATTTTTGCCAAGTCACTGCAGAGAATGTACGAGATGAGTAAGTTGGGAAAGTTGCAATTCTTTTTGGAATTACTTTGAGCAAGCTAGAAGAATAATTCTTTTAGGAGCACAAGTAAGCCAAAAGAGTGATGGAAATAAAAGTAAGTCAAGAATCTTTTGAATGTGCACAATTGAGAAGATTCTAGACATGCCAAGACTCCCTGCCAACAGCAGCCACTAAAGCTTGATCAGGACAAATCAGGTAATAGACAGAAATGACAAGCTAGAGAGGTATGCGTCTCATTAAGTTATTAGCTGCAAATTGACACCACATATTTTATTCTCAAGTTGCCAATGTGCAAGGTTCCGAGTGGAAGAAAATCTAGTCTTATAGCTATTAACATGATTCTTAGATATCTTAAGGGAATACCAAATCTCAGAATATGGTAACCTAAAGATACTTGTTAACATGTTTAGCTATTTAGATATAAAATACGCAGGTTGTAAGAAAGACAGGAGAAGCATCTCTGGAAGCTGTCAACCCAAATGACAGGAGAAGCATCTCTAGAAGCTGTCAACTTCGTGGAGGAAGATTGATTTCTTTTTATGATAAAAGGAAATAAATTCTTCTCCAACAACTCTGTGGACCACTCCACGACAATGCACCTTGACAACAGGTATCATTTCTTTCGAGAGCATGTCTTCAATTCATAGAGTAACTTGCAGACACGCACCTTATTTGAAAATCCCATCTGCAAGAAACTCTTAAATAAGTTCACAAGTGTAAAGTTGTCCATATTTTAAGGACTTGTGAATTTGTTTAACATCAAGTCCTCATCTTAATAATTTAGTGCTAATATCTAACTCATAGATATTTAGTATTAATTTATTATTATTTATTTTATGAAATTTGAATTATGGAAATTGAAGCAGTTCAATATCTTATTTGCTCCATAATTTAAAATACATAAAATAAATATGCAGCATAATTTATTGGAGTTTAATTGGTTAATATCATTCAATGATATTTAGTCGATTTTATTCTGAGAAAATTGTGAATTTTCTGTTGACAATTGATTTTGGTAAATTTGAAAAGATTTATTAGAATTAAAACTTGACAGGAAATAAAACAGTTTGAATTTTAGAACATGAACAGGTTCTAGAATTTGAACAGAAGCAAAAATATCGAATCTTAGGAAATTCGATAGTTTTTCAAAGTACATAGATAAATCTATCGAAATAAATTTTCGATAGTTTTTGAAAAGGAAAAAGAAAAACTATTGAAAACATTTCTCGATAGTTTTTGAGAATTCTTTTAAAAATATATCGAAGTGAATTAATATCAAGTCTATATTTAATTCTCGATAGTTTTTAAAAATCAAAGTGAAAATCTATCGGGAGGATTTAATTTTTCAATAATTAAACTCCTCGATAGTTTTTCCAAAATAAATACCTCGATAGTTTTTCAAGCTTTAAAAGGTAACATGTTCGATAGTTTTTCAGAAAAACTTTTTAAATTCTGATTTTCAAACTCTTCGTTATTTTTTAAAATTTATCGAAGTAAAGTTGACAGTTTTACCCCCAACTGAAAACCATCGAACATACTATTAAAAACTATTGAACTGTAAAGACAATATTGCCCCTGTCAATTCAATAAGTATTTAACAACCCCTTACGTTTTTTTCCCAGATCTAAGGGCTTTTGTTTATACTTACTAGAATACATATAACCAAGAACATCACTGCCTCAAGAACTTGTTTTTAAGAAAACTATTTTCACTATTGTTCTTTAGAAGTTAATTGTTTTCAATTGATTTCTTCAGATAATTCTGATTATTTGTGTTACCAAAAGTAGGGTTCTTGATAATAGTGATTCGAAGTTGTGTTTATTAAGAAAAAGGGGTAATTTTGTTTTAAGGGTATTTTGTGTCAAGTTTGATTAATTAGTAATAATTAATTAAATTTAGTTGGTGTTAGTTTTGGTTTAAAAGTAACCAAGACTAATCATGTCTCGTTTCAAAACTTGCAAGCCATTACGAATTTACAGTTTCGTGCATGGGCAGAGTTTCTGAACACACGTTCGTCAGTGGCATACGCCTTGAGTACTCCCGTAGTCCTTTGCTTTGATCAATTGACTGCGTTGTACACAACCGCCACGGATACAAGTGAGAATAACGTAAGATCCTTCAGTTTTGTTGTGCCAGGGGGCAAAACAATAAGGGTGACGGAACATGACTTTAACAGCATGTTCCAGATTCCACAGCTGAGGAGATACATGCTTTCTTCACTCTCATAAGAAGTCAATAACCTAACTTCTTTGTGGGAGAGTTCCTTAAGCATTACCTGACATGGGACCACTGGATGAAAGAACAGGCATAGATGATGTGCTTTGTTTCTATCCTAGGTTCCTACAGCTAATTCTCAATGATATCTTAACAGATGATGACCGTGAGACATTCGCCAAAGAGGAGACCATGAAGTGCATGAAGATAAAGAGCAATGCAATAACCGCTCTGATAAGAAAGAATCATCTTCCAGGGGTACCCACTGTTCTCACTGAATATCTAAGAACGGTGCCCCTACCACTTCTACCCCCAGGGGAACAGGTAATTGAAGGTAATTTCCTCAACCTGAACCTGAAATTGGTCCTGAACCAATGGATGTTGATCCAGAGCCCTCAGTGGCCATCCAGACCATGAGATTGCAACCCACAATCTTTAACCACGGTCGAAGAGCCTTTGGAAGAGCCAAATGAAACCACAAACGAACCTCCTTACCCTCCTATACCCAATATTCAGACATCCATGAGTGTAGAGGGAGATAGTGCCAAAGCAGCACCACATAAGGAGATACACCCCTTCAACAACAGCTCTGCCTACCTCTAAAAGGAGAAGAACAGAAACCGAGGCAACTGTTGATACTTCATTTCTCTCATCCAAAGCGCCCTTTATTGATTTTTCTGATGCTGATTAGGCTAAGCTAACGAAAGCTATATCTGAACCAATAGCTCAATCAAGTAAGGAAGAATTGACGGAAGCAACTGGTGTTCCGACCATATTACGGTCAGGTTCACTGGTTGAAGGTTCTAAGAACCAAAGGTCTTCACAGACGTCGAGAGAAGGCTTTGACCTAAATGCAAAATCTAAAAGGTCATTGTCTACCTCCCCAGATGGAACATATCTGGATCCTGCGGGTAAAGGGTCTGACGTAGGTGCAGATCGGCAACTCGGTGACAATGAATCAATTTTAATTGAGGAGTCTGCTGAGGTAAAGTCTTCACAGACTATTGGGGAAGATTGGGATCTCTGCTGTTAAAAAGAGCCTGTTTCTAACCCCCTAGAGATTCAAACTCTAGATCCTTCAAAGGATATATCATCTAAGGATGATCAGCAACTTGGTTTAACCAAGGACGGGGACTTGCGAAGCCCCATTGCACCACCGGTGACCTCCTTAAGGACGGCTACGGTGTTTTCTTCTGCAGGTACAACTAGCACTAAGGGAATGAGTGAAACAAAAACACTTACACCTGGCCTGAGTGGGAAAGGAAATATGAGTGAAACACTGACAGAAACTGTGAGTGTACACCCAGAGCCAAACGTGAGGAGTGACACCCTAACCCTTACAAATATTGATGATTTGCTATTACCGAGAAGTACATGTTCAATTCATCCTCAAGGAGATGACAGTTCACAACAAAAAAGGAAATCCACTATGGAAGAACTGGTCGAATTGAGGACTGATGTCAAAGAGAATCAATGTGACGGGGTACAGTCTATTTGGAATATGCTGAGGAACCAACAACCCGGACCTTCACAACAACAACCTGATCCTTCTACTACCATTTGGAATGAGGATAACTTCTTCGAGGATTCCTCAACTAAGGGGGAGAAAGTTGGAGAAGGGGATAAGGATAAATGGAAAAGTTGGAGAAGGGGACAAGGACAAATGGGGAGTTTGGGAACCAATGAAGTCATTCCAGTTAGACAGTATTGGA
The DNA here is from genome assembly GCA_030848705.1 of Heracleum sosnowskyi. Taxonomy (NCBI): domain Eukaryota; kingdom Viridiplantae; phylum Streptophyta; class Magnoliopsida; order Apiales; family Apiaceae; genus Heracleum; species Heracleum sosnowskyi. The sequence continues at coordinate 73,011,547 of CM061240.1, forward strand.
TTGAGGACATGTACTAGAAGAAGAAAGTGAAGAGGGATTTGAATTCATGCGAGAGCAACCGAATCAGGAGGAGCATGAGCCAAAGAAGCAAATTCTCTATCACTGGAAGAAAGACATCAAGCAGCTCAAAACTGCAGGTGATTCTCATCAAGATCCAAAGAACTACAAAGCTAAATGAACTGCTCCGTGAGCATGTTAAGGAAATCTTGATGAAGGTCAGTCCAGAGATTACTGAAAACCCTCCTATGGTTAGATTCATGACGAATGACTTGTTCAGAATCTGCTACATGACGGAGGACAAACTGAGAGATTACCCAAACGAATATCTAATATCAGTTGAGAAGTATCTTAGATCCACTAGATTCACATCAACGGAGAAGGACAAAAGCAGCCGACACTCTAAGAAAATATCTTATGGAGAATGTTCCCTACGATAGGAAGAGAGTGGAGAAATGATTGGAGGTGCTTCCCAGACTACCAAACATGCCAAAGCTAAACAAGAAAGATGTTAACATTGCATGGCTGTGGGCTGGAGTGGGTCAAGAGGTTGGATATATTGGAAGACACATCCTAGGAGCAATCCTTAAACCTGGAGAACCACTGCACTATCTATCAGTGATTGATTATCACGCTGCTAACTCCGATCCAATGATTGAAGAAGGTGAGGTTGGAATGGACTGAAAAACAGAAGCAAAGAACAACAAAACTATCAGCTCAGACAGGAGGAGCAACTTCAATGTGAAAAGGTTTATTGTTTCTTTGATTTATGAAATCTGGAAAGTATATATATCTGATCCAGAATGCATTAATATTATTACGCTGTCTTACTTTAAGTAGTTTCATGTTTCCTTAGTTAGTTGAGTTATCCTCGAAGTATTTGCTTGTCGAACTCTATCCAATCAAATAGGGGGAGATTGTAAAGCATAATGTAACATAAGATGTAAAAGAGATAACTACAACTCAACCAAGGACAAGACAGACAATAATATTAACAGAAGCACAGGAATCCAGGATCAATGAAGATAAGGTAAACACAAAAAATCAAAATACGTTATGTATTCTTGAAGTCCGTAAACAGGTCACAGAAAGAAGTTCATGAAAATGTTCAAGCCTCAGTGACAACAAAAGAAACAAGACTTTCAAGACGACAGAAGTATGTGAATGATTTAGGGTTCAGTACCACGGGATTCCAGTGATTTAAATGAAGCAACTAGAAGGACAGGGGACGTATCAGCAGCACTATATTGAAGACATAAAATAAGAATTGATCAAGTGTTATTCATCTGTGAACCAGACCAGTTGCACGAGGTGACTGCACTAAAAAGATCAAGTTGTTTTATCGTCTCTGAAGAAATTGATACAGTCTATTTCTTAAACACCCGGAAGCCCTGCAGAGTCATTTATGACTTGCACAGAATTAAAGAGGAGAGAGAGTAATTCGATAGTTTTCCAATTGGAAAAACTATCGAATGGCTAGTGGAATGATTTAATAAAAAACAAAAGTAAATTAATTAGGCATCCGATAGTTTTGTTTTTAAAACTATCGAATGGCTATTTAATTGATTTAATTTCGATGGATTTTTATTCCTTCGATAGTTTTTTATTAAGGGGCAGGTGAAAAGTATTCCTATCTGAAAAGTTGAAGAGATCCAACGGCCAGGATTTGTACAAAGCATTTCCAGTTCGATGGTTTTCTAAGTCTACAAATAGACAGAAGAAGTTCGTCTTCTTTAGTAGTTCATTTTGAAAGTTCATAGTTTTTGAAAAGAGAGAGATAGCCGGAGAAGAGGTTAAGAGCTGGAACATTTATAAATTCGTAGACAGCCTTAAACTCTAATCCGTGTTTGTATTAAGTGAGCTTGAACTATTTGCAGCTAATCCTACGGATTAGAATTTGTAGCACCCCTCGAGGATTATATTTATAAAAAGATATATTCCCCGAAACTTGATTTGGTTTGGTGTGTTTGATTTCGTTATAGAACTGAAAGAATGATCCGCGAACGAAATTGAATTATTTGTAAGTATCGTATTCAACCCCCCCCTTCTACGATACTTCGGGACCTAACAGGGGGGGTCACTGAAAGGCGGTAGACAATGTCAGGCCGTCGTGATTCTTCCATCTACATGTAGAAAACATATTTGAGCGGTGCGACCTGCTACTGATCATAGCAAGGTTAGGCACAGCGGGCGCGGTAGCAACTCCAGTATTAGTTCATCATCCAATTTGGGTATTCCTGTAACATGTATTGGGATGAAAAACCAATCATGTTGGCAGGGGGTCGAAAGTGTTTGAAAATGAAGTGACAATAAATTCATGCAACTTCATCTTTTATTTATGAGTTATGACTCTGTGGATACCTTACATAACATGAGTTATGGTAAGGGAGTTGTTTATACTGAATCACCTTATAACTTCATCTTTTAAGTTATATGTTGATATTCTGCTTATGTATAGCAGATATTTTTCGGAAAGGTTATATTTGGTGTACTTTGAAACCTCATCTTTTATATTATAATAGAACCTTGTTCATAATATAGCAAAAGCTTGCAGAAATATTATGAAATGATATTTGAAATACAACAATGGTACTATTTTTGGAATACATTCCGATAAGGATATAATTTCAGTATCGAGATATTTTGACAAATTATTGTCTTATACCCGCTTTATTCTGGGTTGAGTTAAAGGCAGAATTATGCCATTCCTTCATTACCTTGCTGAGCTATCGCTCACTCTTGCTATTGTTTTATATATATTATATAGCAGCGAAGCAGGATGCCAATGGGATGGCACATACCCCGCAAGGCGTTTCCATAAACAGTTTCTAGCAGTGATCCCGAGAGTAGTGCGAACCAATCGAATCAGGCTACAGCTTTTGGTATTCCACTTATGTATAGATATGAATGGTATGAGAGGATTGTGAGCATCAGAAGGCTAAGTTGGTAATGTAACATTACTTAGAAATTGTATCAGTGACAGATTCAAAGACATTTGGGTATTGTAATAAAGATAATTTATTCCGCAATGGTTGTATTGTGTCGTTTATGAGACTCTAACCTGTGTGTGTGTGTGTGAGACATATATTGTGGGGTTATGAGCAGGTAAATTATGCACGGTGTGGTAAGGCAAGGAGTAAATGGATCGTGACTACTCTAAATCCCTGACCCCGGATTTGGGGCTGTTACAGAAATGGTATCAGAGCGTTAGGTTACAGTCCTCAGAAACGATATAAGATCGAGTCTTACAATACCCTTAAGAATGATAAGAACATCTAGAGCCCAAATTGAGTTCGTAGTCGGGTTAGAGGACATGACCCTGACTGTTTAAGATGAAGCCCGAGAGGGGACTTCTTCTGGGAAACCGTACTTAGGACTTCATGGTTAGTCACCTCGATTCGTATGAGTTATAGATTGATGGGATTCTGAGATACCAGACCCCGAGGCCTTCGAGTAGGCAATTGATGATGCGTTCCTTGAAATGGACGGAGACCCGATAAAGGAAGATCCATAGGAGGATCTAGAGGAAGACCCCATGGTGGGTCAAGGAAAGAATCTTTTAGAGAACGTGTTGATTGATAAAGGTGTAGTATGTTACTTGAGGTCGTATAACAAAGACCGGACGAACCTTCAGAGGATAAATAAGTGACGAGACGAGAGTTTAAAGATTGTTTATCATTCATCAAGAGATATGACAAAGAAAATGGAGTAGAATCTCCAAAGCAGAAGAGGTAGAGGCAGTATAGCCAGTATCAGTGGATTGATTCGACTCGAACGAAACCTGTTACTCGTAGTCAGTTATAGTTGCCCATAAGGAGGCGGCATACGTAAGAACCAAGGTGTTCAGATTTTTACCAACGATTCGGGGTACTTAGTTGCCTAGAATAGTGAAAGGAATTGCTTTGGCTATGAGGTTTCAATCCCCCACGACCAGCGATTCCACTGGAAATAGTGTCTATTACATCATTGAGGGATTTTATTATCTCAAGGAGAATTTTGGGTATATGTACCATGCAAATGTTATTGTAAGACAAGCACGCTAAGACGGAATCGAGAACGAGATTTACCACCCTCAGGAAACCAGGAAGGAATTATGAGGATAGAACCGAAAGGTCGGAAATTAGATCCGAGTATTACTAGTGAGTAAATAGATTGATCAAATTTCCATGATTTTGGAAAGAAATTCAACAAATTTTGGCAAACCTTGTCTTTCTGATTACCAGAGGATGTCACCAAAGAGAGTGGAAACTACGGTGAACCCTGTGGATTGGGTAAGATGGCCGCTATATGGGTTGGTGGACAGACCCTGATTGCTACAACTGATGGTAAAGATAAAATGATGAAGTTGAGATTGGACGGTAAAGGCGGAATATATTTAAGGACCAAGACGGACTGAGAAATTCCGGGATTGACTTAAATGAAAAGGCTATTGTGCCAAAAGTGTTAAGCTTATGTAGCACACGGGATTGATATGGGGAGAAGAAATATTGGGTACAAAGATGATTGAAATAGAGACCAGATTTAAGCTTGTAGTTTCTAATGATCTTCCGAAGTACCGCCCAGTCGACATGTGGAATTGTCATTACTATGGGCGACAACGGTGTCGAAGTCTTCTTATAAACAGAACGTTTACTTGAGATGTTGCGCCTAGTCGAATAGAACTCCCTACGATTGCAAATGTTGATGGTTGAATTCTTAGCGACTATTATAAGTCAGTAATGACGTAAGTATCGAACACCTTAGGGTGCGTGGAAAAGAAAAGCTTTGGAATTGAACGATTATCCATCAGAGGAGCCGACATAAAAAGACATCCGTAGAGACCTTGGTACTACCCTCCCCATTTGCAAATTATGTGGGATATTTCCCCAATCTATGATCTATCTTGACCTCTTTCCAAGAAAGAATTCTGATAAAGGGTATATTCCCTCTTCGAAGTTATTTTATAACACTTGTGTTAAATCATAATTAATTTCAATTGTGTTAGAGGCTGTCACGATGCCTACTTTCAGGTTTTCGAAGCCCTGTCAAATGATGTTATTTAAGCTTTGACTTTTCTTCGAATAATGAATGACCCTATGGTGATACCTCACCACTTGTTTGTTAAGTACCAGTATCTTTTTGGTTATTCTTTTCTTTGTATTTTCTTTGGAAACCGTACCTTTGGAATCTGTTCAATTTTAATCCAAGGTGTTCCTTTGAGAAATATTGTCGAATGGCGATAATCATTAAATTGATCTCGAATTGCTTTCATACTTTTCAACTTCCACTGAGATGAACAACCCTATACTTGTAGGGGCTACAAGGACTATCTGTCTATGTGATAGAAGTCTGATGGGACGCCATCACTTGTAAGTTGTGAAATACAAGAAGGCTAATTACCTTTAGTAATGTCTCAATCGAGGCACGCAACGTTGAGTTCTTATGATCATGTTGATCTCTCGGTAAATTCTCTTACCTCCAATAAGGTTACCTTAAAACTCATAACCTTATGATCACCAGTGTGTGACGTTTTCCTTGATATGGGAGCTATCTTTTCAAGGCCCCATAATTTTTGTTATCTTCATTGAATTCCAAGGGGAGGCGAACCAGGTCAAATAAGTCAAAATTCGCTGATAGGAATTAGATTCGCGACGAAATCGCCTATGACAGGAGCGAATCCCTAAGACGAATAGAATGTTAGTGACATATCAATGAATTGGTTTATTCTCCCAAGGTTATTATGATAATGGAAAGGGGGCCAATCGATATATATGAAAGGAATGGCGATGTGCCGTGAGCTCCAGTGACAACGGTGTTAGATAGATGCCCTATAGTGGAATTGAGATTTTGGAAGAGTTGTTTACGAATGGACACTACCTCTGGGTTAGCAAGATAAGTACTGGCGATGGAGTCAGAGGGAGCTGGTATGGTGACTTGGGAGAAGTTGATATTATAATAAGGATGGGTTGGTCGACGCCCAATGGAGCCCAGACTGATTGTAAGAGAGAGGGAGTAAGAAATAAAGGATGGAGACAGATTCAGAGATTCTTGAATATAGTTCAGACTAAGAAACTATTACGCCAGAAATACGAGGCTTAATTAGCTCTTATGGTTGATGCCAAGAAAAGAGATACCAAGTATAAAAGGGAACTACAATGGTTTTGGGAGATTGTACAAGGTTTTAATGAGCTACCAGATATCGATTTGGATGACATGAGAATGAATACCGAGTATTCCGAGATAGTGGGAATGAAAGAGTTAGTGACTCAGTTACAAGAGTTGTTGTTTAAGGGTATGATAAGACCCAGTGTATCACCGTGGGGAGCCCCGGTGTTGTTCGTAAGAAAGATAGATGGTTGTTTGACCAGCTGAAAAACGCTGTGTATTTCCAAATTTATTTAAGAACTGGGTATCACCAGTTGGAAGTTAAATCCGAGGATATACCCAAGACTGCGATTCGTACCAGGAATAGACACTTCGAGTTTTCAGCGAGGTTATTTTGGGTTGACTAATGCACCCACAATTTTTATGGAATGTAATGAATTGGCTTTGAGTTATCCGTGATAGTAGATAACATGAGATGGAGAAATGGCTAGAATTGACCTAGGATTATGACTGCGAGATACACTACCATCCGGGGAAGGCCAATGTGGTGGCCGATACCCTTGATTAAAATGAGACAGAAATGGATTCCAAATGATCGGGAATTAAAGGATGAGATTTTACACAAAACCCAAGTTAGTCCAACAAACTAGAAAGACAAAAGATTTCACCAACAAGCGGCTAGTGACAACCAAGACAGACAGAGAAATTATGCGGACTAAGCCCGCGAGTATAGAGATAGTACTGCTACTGATAAGCTAAATGGCAAGTTGATGAATGACAAACAAGTTTATGCTGGTGTATTTCTGTACAAACAAGATAGAGAGTATGAGGTTAGCGATTCGTGATGCTAAAGGTATCTCCATGGAAAGAATTAATGAGATTTGGACAGAAAGGGAAGTTGAGCCCGAGATTCATTGGGCCATCTGAGATTTAAGACGCGTCAGGAAGGTGGCCTACGAGCCAGCCTTACCCCCCAAACTTGTAGAATGGTCACAACGGGGTTCATGTGTCAATGCTACGTCAGTATACTATAGATGCCCGGTATATGTTCGAGTACGAACAGGTAGATATACAACCTGGTCTGACTTACAAAGAGCAACCTGTGGAAATCACGAATAGAAAAGAACAAGTGCTAAGAGACGAGGTTGCCAAGCTAGTGAGAGGTCTGTGGAAAATCAAGAAGTGGAAGAATCCACCTGGGAGTTAGAAAGTGCAATGGAAGAGAAGTACCCCAGTTATTCCTAAGCTGATTCCGGGACGGAATCCTTTTAAGGAGGGGAGACTGTAATAACCCGAATTTTTGGAAAAATTAAAACTTTTCTTATTATGATTAAGTGCAGCAGTGAATAGTGATATTGGTGGATGAATAGTGATTTTGAGGATTAACAAAAATTTTCATGCCACCTATGTACGAGACGTAGTGTGGATATTCCGAAGTCATATTAGTGATCTACGGAGTAAATAAGTGAATGCAAAGACGATCGGAATTCAGAAATTCCAAATTTTATTTTGGTGTAGTATTTGACCGGGCAGCGAATTATATATTATTATATTCAAGAAATGAGATATTAAAATTGAGGATTTGAGGATTTAATATTTTGAAATTTTATTATTTTATTAAAGTCGATTTAAGGATTCGATTGTTGGAATTAACTATTCACTGCGAGAATCGCGTAGAATTTTATTCGCTCTTTTGGGAAATATTTCGAATCGTTTCAAGAGGAACAAGGCAACATTTACAGGATTAAATATAGACATGGAAGTAACATGTAACAAGATTAATTCGAGGGATGCAACATTTGGATCATCCATGTGAAAAGAAACGAACCAGTAAAGCTGCTTGCCACCATGATCTCCATTGCTTGACACGTGTCCCTGCTTTGCCACCATAACCCCCCACTGATTGACACGTGTCCTGGACATGCAATGACTCATCACTTTTTAATACAAAAATCAGCATCATTATCATAATTATCAAGTCAACCAAATCAAAAAGTAAAACCATTCTCTTTTCTTTATTTCGGCCAAAAACAAACTGCCGAATTGTAAAGTTCATAGATCCTTCATTTCTTGGTGGAAAATGGCGATCTATAGCTTGTTGGAAAGGTCTTGAGATAACCGACATTTCCTATTTCACAAGTTGCTTCCATTTGAGCAAGGTAAGACCTTCATGTTTCCAGTTCTTTAAACCGGTGTATAGTAACTCCGAGGATTCATAACTTGTTCTTGATTTTCTTTTGCAAGTTTAAGGATGATAACCATGGATAAAGACTTTCTTAAGGCTCACAAGCTCTTGTGGTGTGTTTAAGGATTCAAGGAAGGTATACCACTCATCCACCCATTTGATTTATGATGAGATTTAAGTGAAGTTTCTAGTAATGTTTAAGAATAAGCATGTTTATGGAATTTGGAGTATGTATGGTTAATTCTTGATGAATACTTGTTGTTGGTGATGTGTTCTTGAAGTATATGAACTGGTTATGTTGTAAAAGTTGTTGGGTTGTTGAATTGGTATGGTTTTAAGAGGTTTTGACATAACAAAAACCGGGAAACGTTACGATTATAGCCGTCGTAATGCCCATTTGATTTAAGGCTGTTTTGAGCAAGAATTACGAACTGATCTTGGAATATTTTTGAACAGAACTGACCATGAACATGTAGGTCTTGTTTTAAGGTTTGTTTTGGCATAAAGATCATGTCTATATGAATTACGGTTTAAGAGAAAAGTGAGTTTTAGTAAACGCCGTTCGGAGGAACAACCCATCTCTGGTCAGTCACTTTGAGGCTATATTTGGACCACTTAGAAGCCATATTAAAATGTAAAACTTTGAGGAATAATACTAGAGACAGTTAGGAAGGCTCACGAAAAATATTCGGATTAAAAAGATTATTGTTCGATTTTATAAAAATGTTTTAGCCGAGGTCGCGCAAGTGAAAACCACTAAGAGCATGACTTAGAAACCAATGTTGTAAATGATTAAGTATAACTTGTATTCGAGGATCGATTTCGGACTAAACCTACGACTTAAGAAATTGTCGATTAACATGGACTTAGTATGAGCCTATAACGAGCTAGTAATGCCTTGGTTGTGTTTCGCTTACGTGTTTAAGCATTGAGTACAAGTGGATTATCCAGGGGATTAATCGTACGTTTTCTTTGACTTTGTCTAGATTGTCCGGCATCGTCGCGAACCCCTATCACTTCTCGAGCATCAGACAAGTTTACTAAACCTTACTCTATTATTCAGAGTATGTATATTTTCCAATGTTCAATACTTGTGTATTCCCAATTTATATACCAAATCTTTGTTGCAAGTATTGTGGCAAGTTTTCTAAATCTATACCTTGAGGTATTGATTATATATTACTGCTTTTGCTATGTGTGGAGTTATACAGTTTTGCGATACATGTTATATATTGTATAAAATAGGGTTTGATTTTGGTTTACATATGAGCTTTGAGATAAAGTAGTTATAAACCGGTGTACCTTGTAGCTCTAGAGATAAGAGCATACTTCTTGTTTTCGACTCTAGACCGGGAGTCAGTATTTTGAGATATAGAGATAGCCGTGGAAACCCGGAGGGATTCCAGCGGCAGTGTACTAATTATTTTGAGGACTGCTATTATTAAACGTTAATTATATTTCTAGAAAGTATTAATTACCTGGAAATGATTTGAGGAATGTTATTTGAATATTACCTCATTCGAAGGTTATTACTTGGAAATGATTTGGTAATTGGCTTATAAGCTAGATATGAGATATCAGTTATAAGCCAGGTTTTTATAAAGGCCCTAGGTTAAGGGCGTATGATATTTCTTTAGATCAGAAGTGATTATATTTTGTATATGATAAATGTTATTTGCCGATAAAGATATCGGGTACGGTTATTCGAGGATTAATTATTTATTTAAAGTATATTATTTATGAATATTAATTTGAGGATTATTGACTTAAGGATTATTAGTGTGAATATTCATGTAAGGATTATTTATTTATTGAATATTACTTTTGAATATTTATTTGAGATTTAATTGTTTAATGAATATTAATTTGAATATTCAATTGAGATTAATTAGTTAATGAAAATTATTTTCGAATATCCAAATGAGATTTATTAATCAAGGAATATTATTTATGAATATTCATTTGAGGTTTACTTAATCGAAGAATATTATTGTGAATATTATCTGAGGATTATTTAATGAATATTATTTTTGAATATTCATTTGAAGATTAATTATTTATTTAATGAATATTATTGTAAATATTCATTGAGGATTATTTATTTAATGAATATTATTGTAAATATTCATTTGAGGATTATTTATTTAATGAATATTATTGTAAATATTCATTTGAGGATTATTTATTTAATGAATATTATGGTAAATATTCATTTGAGGATTATTTATTTAATGAATATTATTTTCAAATATTCATTTGAGGATTACTTACTTAATGAATATTATTTTCAAATATTCATTTAAGATTTACTTATTTAATAAATATTATTAAGTATTTGTAAATCAAAAGAGGTTCCCAAAACATTGTTTTTCCATTTGAATCTGTCTTTTAAGAAGATTTAAATGCTTGCTCAACTATCAAAAATATGGGAAACCTGATTTAAGTGACTACTACTCTTTTTAAACTCTCAATTCAAAAACTGTCAAGGGACAGATATTTTCTTGGAGCAATTTAATTGCTGCAAGTCTAATGTTGTGTTACCACCTCAATGATCGAGGGGTAAATTCATGGAACAAGTCGATATCCATTAACAAGCATAGCTTGGGAAATATTGGGGAATCTTCCTTTCCAACCTAGATATAACTACTTAGTGGAGTCGTATCAACAAGTGTTACTCTTGGGGAAAGGAGGATGACCTTTACGTTTCAGAGTCATGGATTTCATTTGAACTAGGAGTGGTGTAAGTGGTCTAGTTGCGATTGACCCATCCAACGTTTATGGCCCCAAATGGGTCGGGGGGGGGGGGGGGGTCACGGAAAGGCGGTAGACAATGTCAGGCCGTCGTGATTCTTCCATCTATATGTAGAAAACATATTTGAGCGGTGCGACCTGCTACTGATCATAGCAAGGTTAGGCACAGCGGGCGCGGTAGCAACTCCAGTATTAGTTCATCATCCAATTTGGGTATTCCTGCAACATGTATTGGGATGAAAAACCAATCATGTTGGCAGGGGGTCGAAAGTGTTTGAAAATGAAGTGACAATAAATTCATGCAACTTCATCTTTTATTTATGAGTTATGACTCTGTGGATACCTTACATAACATGAGTTATGGTAAGGGAGTTATTTATACTGAATCACCTTATAACTTCATCTTTTAAGTTATATGTTGATATTCTGCTTATATATAGCAGATATTTTTCGGAAAGGTTATATTTGGTTTACTTTGAAACCTCATCTTTTATATTATAATAGAACCTTGTTCATAATATAGCAAAAGCTTGCAGAAATATTATGAAATGATATTTGAAATACAACAATGGTACTATTTTTGGAATACATTCTGATAAGGATATAATTTCAGTATCGAGATATTTTGACAAATTATTGTCTTATACCCGCTTTATTCTGGGTTGAGTTAAAGGCAGAATTATGCCATTCCTTCATTACCTTGCTGAGCTATCGCTCACTCTTGCTATTGTTTTATATATATTATATAGCAGCGAAGCAGGATGCCAATGGGACGGCACATACCCCGCAAGGCGTTTCCATAAACAGTTTCTAGCAGTGATCCCGAGAGTAGTGCGAACCAATCGAATCAGGCTACAGCTTTTGGTATTCCACTTATGTATAGATATGAATGGTATGAGAGGATTGTGAGCATCAGAAGGCTAAGTTGGTAATGTAACATTACTTAGAAATTGTATCAGTGACAGATTCAAAGACATTTGGGTATTGTAATAAAGATAATTTATTCCGCAATGGTTGTATTGTGTCGTTTCTGAGACTCTAACCTGTGTGTGTGTGTGTGAGACATATATTGTGGGGTTATGAGCAGGTAAATTATGCACGGTGTGCGTAATACAGGTAAGGCAAGGAGTAAATGGATCGTGACTACTCTAAATCCCTGACCCCGAATTTGGGGCTGTTACAGTCAGCCTCTCCTTCAACCTCCACTTCACCAAAGATATCTTCAGGGTTTTCTTCAGATTCAATATTTTCAAAATCTCCCTGTTCACCTTGATAGTAGTCAGCGTCAAAAAAAGTTAACTTCTGCTTCCCTTTGTCCTTTACAGAACCAGAACCTCCAGCTTCTCCTCCTCTCTGTTTCTCCACATTTTCCACATTCTCCCCCTTAGTTGAGGAATCCTCTACAGATTTAGCTTTATCAGCCTTAGGATCCTCCTTACTACTTCCTTCTCCTCCTGCTTTATCCTTGTCATCATTGCCCTCTTCATCATCATCACCCTCGAAGAATTTCTTCTGTTCAGTATTGGGTTGATGTGAGTTCTTGATCATGTTATACAGATGTTTCATGCCCTCGTTCAGATGTTGCATCCCGCCTTCAAGTTTGGCAAACCTCTCATCATTGAAGTACTGATTTTCATCAATAGTATCCTGAATTGAGTCTACCCTAGTTGAAATAATAGGAATCTGCTTGACAGTCTCCCTGATCTCAGCATTAGAAACTAGCAGCTCTGACATATCCGAAGCCATTAATACATGTGATTCTTGAACAACATTCATCTTGGGGATCAATGTGACCTTCACTCCTTGTATCTCATCTCTAATATGACCCAACTGATTAGTTACAGAGGTGGAAGAAGAAGATTGTTCAACCACTTGTGCCTTAAGAATATCTTTTTCAGCCTGGGTCTCTTGAAGTTGTTTCTGTAGACCAGCTATTTGAGCCAATAACGAAGCAGTGTATGTGTCATTGTGTGCACTCATCTCAATTTCTCTCGATGGTGTTTCACTCACCTCACGTGCTTGTGTATCGCTCTGTGTTTGTCTCTCAGAACTAACCACTAGCTGTCCATCCTTATTTGGAGTTGAAGTACCTGCAGAAAAAATCACCATAGCCCCTTCTTGAGAGGTCACTGGTGGTGCAATGGGAGTTCGCGAATCCCAATCCATGGTAAAGTCCAAAAATTCATCCGAAATTGAAAACTGAATTGCTTCAGGGATGGACTTACCATGTTGCCCTTCACTTTCTCCAGTTAAAACTGCGAGTGAAGAATCCCTTAGGGGAGCCAGAGATGTTCCCTCTGGGAGGGGAGAAAATGGTTCTGTTATAGTGGGCAAAGAACCAGATTTTCCCTCTGAAGCCTGTGAAGGCTCTTCTACCGTGACAATGGTAGGTGATGTGTAAAAATAATATAAACTGCAAGCGCACAGTGTTTAGTTGTAGCAATCACAGATCGATCCACAGAGACTATGTATTTTCAAAACCCTAACAATTAACTCAGGCAAACTAGACAAATAAGATTTGAGTTGAGATTTGTTTAACCTAATTAACAATTAAAATCAGATAAGGAAAACCTAGGAATCCGAATCCATTAATCAATCACAATTAATATCAACTCGCCCTAAAATCAATTCTCTTTCCTTCACAAATAAGATATATCAATTAACGAGACAAGCATATACTATGAAACTTGTTATCTAACAATAACCTATCAAAACTTCATGAGCAAGCATAGGCTATGAAAAATAAATCCGGTAACAATAATATATCAAAATCACTTTGTCAATTGATCAATTAAGAACCAAGAAAAATCATGAAAATCAATTAATAGGAACAAGAAGATATCAAAAATAATCAAATTAACTTCATCTTCATCCTAGGAGAATTAACTTAGCTAGACATAGCAGAAGAAACAAAACAATTAAATATAAATAATGCAAGCAAAAGTGTTTGAATAAAATATAAAGAACTTGTATTGAAAGACAATAATAAATCTATCATACTCCTAATTATCAGATCTAAACTAAATTCTAGGTGTCTCAAATACAAGAGAGGAGATCTATATATATAGGAAAAATAATGGGCTTGGGTTCTTTGACTACAAATCGGATTCTGGAAATATTTCCTCAATTCCTTTTTCTTCTCCGATAAGTTTTCCAATTTTTCTCCAATTTCCTTTTGACTTCAAGTATTTCCATCTCCTTGCCTTTTTCACCTTTTTCTGCTTGAAATATGATTTTATTTATTTTCCTACAAAACAAAAGAAAACAATTTATTAAACAATAAAATTACGAAAACAAACATAAAATATGTATTAAAAATGTATTAAATTATGGACCTATCAAATGCCCCCATACCTATCTTTTGCTTGTCCTCGAGAAAAACTAATATAATATAAACTACTATATAATAGATAATACCACTTCCGTAGGTGATCACGGTTACATTTGGCATATGCAACAAGCCCTTTAAACCCCTAGGCAGCCCTAGTGGACGAGTAAGGTCTCGTGAGGGCCTATAGTGAATGTACCCACAAAATCCATCTAGCTCATGTAAAAGATCGCATGGCAATGCAACAACACACATACAAGTCCTCTCATGCTACATCAACTTAAGAATCAAAAATGACTTTGCAATGTCTTGTCGTGGAATGTGCAAGGATTCACATAGTCTACTCAAAGAAATATGCATAAGTGCTCAAAAATCCATGTCAAGTGAAAGAATAAGTTGGTAATAATGCTAAATCCACAAGAGTACACCTTTGATTCAAAACTTGGGATCTCAAATGTAGAAACAAGCAATAACTCACCTTTCACTCACAAAAGAATATTCACTCAAGAACAAGGGTAAGTGTATCACTCTATTCCAGCAAAATCATAAACATGCTTGACATTTGGTATCAATCTAACTTTAACACAACATACATCAATGATGATAATCAAAAGGTCTTCATTGGGTTGTAATGGGGCTAGGGACAAGGTATGTCAAGTAAGGCCAAATAAGGTGAAGTGTCAAAAGCTAGTAGGCACCATAATTAATCATACACATCACCAAACATCCTCCCCACAACTGAATTTTCTGATTTTCTTTCAACAAAAGGCTTGATTAGTCGAATGAAGAAGGATCACAAAAACATAAGTATGCTCTCATATAATTTTTTTTTCTTTTTGCTTTTTTTTATATATATTTTTTCTATTTTTTTCTTTCGAGAGCTAAGAGATAGATATAATCAACCACAATCCTCCTTCAAAAATTTCTTGAACAACGACTAACAAGTATGCAACCAAACTCAATATTTTCTCAAAAGTAATGAACAAAAGTAAACCCATCTTACACACCTTATTACTCCCTCAAGTTCCTACTAGCCATTGACAATTTGGGATCAAGCATAAGTAAGGCTAAACAAGAAAAAGGTCTAGGCAAGTAATGTGGTGTGTCACCGAAAAAATAGGATTAAGTTCAAGAGGGTAACTAATTGATCATATATAAATGGTGTGGTAATTTGGAAAATATAGGTTATTCCTAAATGCCTTTATCTTCTTATCATCAAATAATGTCATGAGTTTCAAGAAAGGTCTCAAACAAGTGCTATCAATGCAAACAACATGTGGACACTCAAGCAAACGAATATAAAATGCAAAAGATATGCATATAGGCTCAAAAACTCACTTGGTGGTAAAACATAATCAATCCCAAGCAAAAATCTCTTCAATGCACCAACTTGTACTCAAAGCATGGAAACCAAATCATATTGCACATATTCATGTCCTTCTAATTACTTGCAACATTCAGTAAGTCTACTAGTTTCAACTTGCTAGTGTATGTGTGTGAACAAGAACTTAGCAAATCACTTCTTAATCAAAAGTATCAGAAACACAAGATTACTATAGCATGTAAGGGTGCATCAAGCAACAAGATCATTTCACAAGGCTAGAATTCTACAATTTACAACACTAAACTTCTTTTTGGGATTTTTTCATTTTTCAATTTTTTTTTTGGTTTTTTTTTATTAATACTACTAAACCCCTCCCCCATACCTAAATCATGCATTGTCCTCAATGTATGCAAATGAGAGAAAAATGACAAAGTAAAAGGACGAGAATACCTGATAAGGGAATGACGGAGAAATAGAACAATACCTATAACACACAGACAATAAACATTCCCCCATACCTACACTTGACTATGGGAGACACATACAAAACCACTTACTAACCAATACCAGCTCGAGGAAAAACTACCTTCTTAACAGAATCATCAAACATGTGAAACTCACCCACAAAGACAACATTATCCACTAGAGAAAGATGATCTTGAACCAGAATAAAACTCATTAAACTAACTTCATTCATAGACCAAGTAGATGCTTCTTTATGTTGTTTAAGCAGATTAATTACTTGAAATTCTTGGTTACGAACTATGTCACTAGAGATAACAACATGATGAGTTTCATTATCAACTATCAAAGACTGATCAAGAGTGGAAAAAGATAAATTAGAAACAAGTGGGGGTGGCTCACCAACAGAAGTCTTAATAAATAACTTAGGATTAAAAGAACTATCCTCAAATTGGGTTTCATGCTTAGAACAAATAGCATTTAATTCATCTAACATTTCATCAGAAGAAAAATTCTTATACAGCTCATGAAGTTCTTTATTACTCTCATAATCTAACAAAAGATCGTTCTCAAGAAAAGACTCAATTGCAATATCCTCAAGATTCGACCATGAAACAACCTCATCAATCAAATTAACTCCTACGGGTTGTTCAAAAATCTCATTAGGTTGATTACCTACATTAAAGACATTAAGATTGTTATTCCCAAATGACCTAACAGAATTGTAGAAGGGGGGGTTGAATACAATTCTTGATATTTTCTTGAAACTAAACACTTTATGAAATTAAACTGAACTGAATAAACAAAAACACAAGATATAAATAATTCAGTTGGATTGTTTGATGATCCAACTGAAGTGTTTTTATTGCGGAAATAATCTGTGATACAAATGTTCACAGCTGCTCAGTTACAATGTTGTAGAGAAGAATGCTCTCAAAAATAGCTAATACAATCTATTTGTTTTTCTTCTCTCTTTTCTAAAGTAACTGCTACACTTGGTTATATAATCCCAAGTTTACAATTCTACGTTTGGTTAAACTAAAGAATAATAGTAGTAACCATCAGTAGCTTGCTTTTCATTCCTTTTGTCCAATGGTCCTTGGAGATCTTAGCTTTTGTCTTCATGCTCATTATAATCATTCCCAAGAGCCTTATTGGAAATTGGAATGTTTCCTTATTTCCAGTAACCACTTTGATGGCTTCCAATGCAAAGTACACTTCCATATCTCCTTTTAGATCTGTTCAGTAAACTGTCACTATCACTTTGTCAACTGTTCAAAAAGCAACATTGATTCGTTGATAGCAAGGAGATGTGTTTCGTTGATAGCTTCATTCTTCATTCCGTTGATGGTGTTTCCCTCGTTTCGTTGATGGGTAAACTCCATACCGTTGACAGAGTAATCTTCATACCGTTGACATGTCTTCACTTAGGCAGAATTACAAGGCATAACATATTTACAATTAACCAACCTATTTTGCCTATCTAGTACATAGTCAACATGACTTAGAAAACCTATCTAAAACATATAATAGAATGCCTATCATACTGTGAAGTATTGTACAATGCAATTGCTACAACACTCATTTCGTTGATGAGCTTCCTGTCAACGAAACACTGCTAAGCATGCTATTTCGTTGACAGCTACAAAATTGACTTTACACAAATTCTACTAAGTGTTTTATGCTTATCATCAAGAACAACATATTCCTAACAATCTCCCCCAATTTATGACTGATAGAATAACAGCCATAAATCAAGAGACTTGATGATAACAAAAACACTCAGATACATCATAAATTACAAAAGTAGAAAATGTATTAAGCTTCAAAACTTTATAGACAAAATATAAGACTTACAAGACTAATGCCCACAAGTGCTCCTTTAGTCTGAGCAAATGTTTCATCTGTGACTTCTTTGTGGCATAGTCTTCTTCCCTCTCTTGGAGTTGTTTTCCTCAATCTGGGCCTGTAGTCTTCTGTAGAAGATTTTCTCCTCTTCATCTTGATCACCAAGCTTGGATTGCATCAGCTTTAGAGTTTGATTAGATGCCTTCTCCAGCTGGTCTTCCATTCTGAAGAATCTTCTGCAATTGTCCTTGTCCTTAAACTCCATCATCCAATAGGGTTGAAGATGGATTTTCTTTCCTGTTGAGGGAACTCTAAGTATCCTGGGAAGAGCCTCAGGCTTGTTCCAGCTAGCCTTTATCTGACAGATTTTGGAGACCACCTCAGACTTGGCTGTTTTGGTGAAACCAAAGTCCTTTTTCAAGCATCTAAACACTGAGAGTAGTGTTTGATAGTCTTCTCCTAAAATTCTGTAGAGAGGCCACACTTGTTCTCTACCTCCCTTGAATATGAACACTAGTCTTTCAGGCAACTTTTGAGAAGCTGCAATTCCCCTTACTTCCACCAGGTTGTCTAAGTCAAGATGTAGACTGGATTCTTCCCTGATGTCAGCAATGTACATGCAGTCCTCTGGGTTTGAAGGGGGTTTTTGAGATTGTGGCTTTCTCACAAGAACAGGCTTTGCTTTGACAGGCCTCTTCTTTGTCTTCATTGGTTGGTCCTTTTCTAACAGGAACTTTGGAAAGTATGCCTCATCAAAATCAACTGGTTCCTCTTTTGGCATGATTGGTTGATCCTGAAAATTGACAGGATGTGCAGGATCACAGGCCAACTTTCCCTCAAAAACTGGATTAGCAATTGTTGGAGGTGCAATAGGTATTGAAGAGTCTGATGCAGTACTCTGAGAATCAGCACTCTCAAAGTCTATGTTTCTCCTAGCTCTCTCTTTGGGTTGCCTTGTGCTCTTCTTTGAACTCCTTTCCTCTCTAGTGCTTTCCTCTTGCTTCCTTTCTTCTTCATCTAGAGCTTGAGCTACTGCAAGAGCTTGCATAGCTGCTCTTTCTGATTCCTCAGCCTTGGCTTCAGCAAAGTTTGGATGACCAGCCCAAACACAGATTTGTTGTCCATTCCTGTAGACAATTGCCCTTTGCTTCCTTATCTCATAATCATTACTTTCCTTGCTTTTTGTGATGAGTAGACCAAGAAGCTTGTGCTCATCTGGATAAGGTGCAGGATAGAAAGTCCTTGCTATGTTTTTGCCCTTTGGTTTAGCAGGGGACTTGGGAGATAGGCTTCTTTGAATTGTAGCTTGTTCCACATCCCTAATGCATGAAGTTTGTCCTTTTTCCTTCCTTGGTCCTTGAGTGACTCCATGTAGAAGGGGCTCTTGGTGATAGAAAGAATTTGTCTGTGGCTCCCATTCCGTTGATGCTAGTGCCATGGCATTCGTTGATGGCTGTTCCGTTGATGGATTTGAGTCCTTATCTTCAGTAATCTTCTTGAACTTTGCTTCTATGTTGGACCAATGTTCTTTGATTTGTTCTGCAAGTCTCATCCTCATAGAAGCTTCTTGTATAAGGTCAATACCATCCTTTTTCTGCTTGCCAAGCTCCCCCATTGCTAATGGCTCATTTGGTAGGGAAATGACTGGGACCATAACCTTGGTAATTTGAATGTCTAGCTCCTTAGATTTCTCCCCCTTTTTGTTATCATCAAAAGAGATGACTGGGAGTCCTTGAGCTGCCACTAGCTGGGCCAATAGTTGAGTTTGTTTCTCCTGTTCCTTTTGCATCTGTGAGAGAGTGGCTTCCACCTTGTCCACTCTAGAAGAGAGAGTCTTCAAGGAGGACTCCACTTCAGGTTCTTTAGAGAAAAACCTGTTCATCCTGGACACAGTGAGAGGAGGAAGCTTTTCATCTAGCCTCCTATCATTAGCAGCCCTAAGGTTGCTGATTGAATCCTTGATCTCTGTAGCCTCAATCCTTGTCTGCAACATTTGTAGCCTTTGAATTTCCAGAGAATCCATTATGGCTTTGTAGAATTTCTTGTTCCTTGCTTCTGCAGACTCATGAGCTAGATATGCTTCTTTGTACTGCCTTGTGATAGCAGCATCCAAATTGCTTCTACCATGCATATCTTGAGAAAGCCAGTTTGGTGTAGGAGGCACCACAGAACTCCCAGTCTGTGCAGTAGTGGCCACCTGTAGAGTGTCACCAAAGCTATCCTCACTATCAGAAAAATCAAAGTCTCCACTTGCTTCAGCTCCTGGAGGTAGATTGGTCAAGGCATCCTTTGCTCTTTGCATTGATGCTGTTGTGTGAATTAGTTGTAGTGACCTCTCTGCCTCCACATTGCCCTGTTGAGCCAAAATTTGATAGGCTGACACAGGATGAGTAAAGGTCTCAGGATCTAGGGAAATACTATCCAGAGTTTGCTGATAAACCTCTTGGAAAGTAAGTTCCCTTTCTCCCTCACTGACCTCCATTAACTCATTAGCAATGGCTGCTTCCATCCTTATTTCTCCTGTAGTCCCTTCTCTCTCTCCACTCTGTTCTTGCATCATGGGCTCCCCATGGCTCACACCTCTCACACCCTCACCTTCACCTTCTAAGGTGGAACACTCAATCTCCCCTTTTGCCTGGCTGGAAGAAATAGCCAGCCTCTCACTCACATTCTCTCCTTTTGCCTGGCTGCAAGCCAGCCTCTCAGTTTCACTCCCTCTCAGTCCTAGAAGTGTCTCAACTACCACTAGATCATCTGCACTAGTTGTGGGAACAACTTGATTTTCAATTAAAGGTGCAGAGTGAACTATCAACGGAATGGTAGTTTGAACTGTCAACGGTATGGATACCGTTGATGGAGAAACACTTGTCAACGAAATAGACTGTTTCGTTGATGAAGTCAAGAAAGCACTTTGAGAATGAGAAATTACAGTAGAGTCTGTGGTGATTGATTTTAAAGATTGGTCCACAGATCCCCTTGCAACTTCAGGAAAAATTGGTTGATGGCCCAACAAATCACTTAACAAGTGATGGCCACCAGCTTCAGAGTGGGGCTTCTCCAAGATTAGAGTTGGAGAATCAGGAATAGATGTATGGATCATGTCCACATCTAAAGATTGAGTTGGTGAATTTGATGGAGATAATTCAAGATTGATGTTTAGAGAATGGGACTGTAACCCCAGAGTAATGATAGGGGTTACATCAAACTGAATTTGAGAAACTGGAAGTGTTGCTTCCAGTGTGTGTGCACCCTGTGTACCCTTGGACTTTTGCTTCACTCTCCTTTGGTATTGGGAAAATGTAGACTTTGGGCTTGAAGTGTCCCTTACCCTTTTGGACTGTGCTCTAGGAGGAGAGCTTGTTTCAATAATCACATCCTTTTGGGAGGATGCAATTAGACTTGTGCTTAAATCCATGTTACTCATTGTGCCTTGTTGGGAAGACACAATGGGGCTTGGCTGGTACACACTAACCTGTCCTTCCTTATCCTTGGGGTTTCTTTGATGTTCACCCCTTCCCTCACCTCTCACAACTCCAGACTCACTCCCCTTAGGTTGTGTGGTAGTTTTTACAACAGGTGCCTTTTGAGAAGCACCTGAGGTTGGCTTGGAGGATTTCTTTGATTTTGGTTTTGTTGCTAGGGCAGGAGCCTGTTGGGTCACAGCTACAGACTCCATAGCAACATTGGAAGATAAAACAGTAGAGGTGTTAGCTACACTAACAGGGATAGTAGTAGTTACCTCAATGATTGGCAGATACACCACTGGAACATCACCATTGTGGTTCAGCCTCAGTATGTCTGTCAATACTCTCTTTTCTTGCACAAAGCACTCGAACCTGGCATTAGGGTTAGAGATAACTAATGGTGCTGGACTAACATGGTTAGCCAACATCATCAGAAACCTAGCATAATAGATATTTTTCTTCCTATTTGCTTTGTCACCCAACTTAGCACCAATTTCATACATAAGTTGGGTGCTAAAGTTGTGATATCTATCATTTAGAAGCATGGTTAGGAGAATTAACATAGAGTTAGTTAATGCATCAAAATTACTAATCTTTCCAGAAAAGACCTTAATGAATGCATCAGCTAAATAACTGTATTCCCTAACCAAACCTCTCCTAATTATTCTACCCAGATTATCAGTAGGCAAATAGTAGTTTAAAGAATTTAACATGGTAGTTATTTCAGTGTTAGTAGGCAAAGCATCACAGTTATTATCAGGAATATGTAAACATGCTTGCAAAACATCAGAATTAACTATGTACTCATTACCTTGAAGAGTGAATTTTAGTGTGCAGTGTGTTCCACTATACTCACATGAGGTCCAAATTTCCTCGATTATCTCATTGTAGAGTGGTGTAGAGTGAAACATTGCATAGCTCAACTTGCAATTCTTCATGAAATCCATCATTTTGAAGAACAGTCTGTTCGGGTTTTCCTTGACAACAAAAGGGATGGAGTTGTTCTTCTCATAGATGAACCCTCCAGCAGACATAAGCTTAACTATAGGTGCCATTGTTGATTAAAGGAAAGCTTCGAACTGAATTGCTTGTTAGAGAGAAGAAGAGAGAAAAAGCCTTTGGAATTTTTGAGAACAGGTAAAAAGAAATAATAAAAATAAAATTTCTTAAATACTCCCCCAAAAATTCTCAGAAAATGAATCCAATAATAAATGTAAATTACTGGATTGGCTTAAAAATATAACCGTTACTCTTAAAGTATTACCATGATTTATACTTACAGGGGTGTATGCATAGATCGTGGTAAAAGACGTGTCAAATTTCAACGGTTCAGATAAAAAGCGCTAAATCAACGAATCAGGATTGGGCGGTTAAAGTCCCGTTTTATTTCGTTGATAAAGCTGCGTTTCGTTGATATAAAAGAGCTATCAACGAAACACCCAGAAAACTGCTAAGACTGTCAACGAAATGGTGCATTCCGTTGGCATAGTAATTTTGACTTAGACAAAATTTTACCTTTTCCTGAGAAAATTCATTCACAGAAAAACATAGCAAATTTCTGGCTGCATTTTAACTTGCAAATATCTCAAGGATAATTAAGAGAAATTTAGCATACCTAGCTCACTTACTAATCTTGAGAATGTTGATTCATCAAGTGGCTTGGTAAAGATGTCTGCAAGTTGTTGTTCACTTGGAACAAAATGTAACTCCACAGTACCATTCATAACATGTTCTCTAATGAAATGGTACTTGATGTCAATGTGCTTGGTCCTTGAATGCTGCACTGGATTCTCAGTAATGGCAATGGCACTAGTGTTGTCACAGAAAATAGGAATTTTCTCAACTCTTAATCCATAATCAAGTAGTTGGTTTTTCATCCATAAAATTTGTGCACAACAACTTCCAGCTGCTATATACTCAGCCTCAGCTGTGGAGGTAGAAACTGAGTTTTGTTTCTTGCTGAACCATGACACAAGCTTGTTTCCTAGGAATTGACAGGTTCCAGTTGTACTTTTCCTGTCAATTTTACATCCTGCAAAATCTGCATCTGAATAACCAATTAGTTCAAAACCAGATTCTCTAGGATACCAAATGCCAAGGTTTGGTGTTCCTTTGAGATATCTGAAAATTCTTTTAATAGCAACTAAATGGGATTCTCTAGGATCAGCCTGAAATCTAGCACATAGACATGTAGCAAACATAATATCAGGTCTACTAGCTGTTAAATATAAAAGTGAGCCTACCATGCCTCTGTAACTTGAAATGTCCACAGATTTTTCCTTAGTATTCAATTCAAGTTTGGTGGCAGTAGGCATGGGAGTTTTGGCAGGAGAGCATTCCATTAGGTTAAACTTCTTTAATAAATCATGAATGTATTTTGTTTGACTAATGAAAATGCCTTCATTAACTTGCTTTACTTGAAGACCAAGAAAGTAAGTTAATTCTCCCATCATGCTCATTTCATACTTACTTTGCATAAGCTTGGCAAACTTTTGACAAAGATTCACATCTGTAGACCCAAAGATTATATCATCTACATAAATTTGAACAAGTAAAGTAGAGCCATTTACAACCCTGTGAAAAAGAGTTTTATCTACAGTACCTCTAGTGAAATGATTCTCAAGGAGGAACTGTGAGAGAGTGTCATACCAGGCTCTAGGTGCTTGTTTCAAACCATAGAGTGCTTTGAGAAGGAAGTACACATAGTCTGGAAAATCATCATCTTGAAAACCAGGAGGTTGACTTACATACACCTCCTCTTCCAATTCCCCATTCAGAAAAGCACTCTTCACATCCATTTGATAGACCTTGAAATTGGCATGGGCTGCATAGGCTAGGAAAATCCTTATTGCTTCTAGTCTTGCAACAGGAGCAAAGGTTTCATCAAAATCAATTCCTTCTTCCTGTGAATAGCCTTTTGCAACCAATCTAGCTTTGTTCCTTGTGACTATGCCATTTTCATCCATCTTGTTTCTGAACACCCACTTTGTGCCTATAACACTCCTGTCATTAGGCCTGGGCACCAGCTTCCAAACATTGTTTCTCTCAAATTGGTTTAGCTCTTCTTGCATGGCTAAAACCCAATCTGGATCTAGAAGTGCATCCTCAACTTTCTTTGGCTCATCTTGAGACAGAAAGCTACTATATAGACATTCTTCTTGAGTTGCTCTTCTAGTTTGGACTTTTGAAGAGACATCACCTATAATAAGTTCAAAGGGATGATCTTTAGTCCATTTCCTTGAGGGAGGTAGATTTGCTCTTGAAGACGTAGCTTCATGATCATGATTGCCTTGATTGGATATTTGTCCTTGAGAAACTCCCCCTGAGTTTGTTGTCCCTAATTGATCACTTCTAGAAGCATTCCTATGACTATCAACGGTATGACCGTTTTGGCTGTCAACGAAACGCTCATTCTGACTGTCAACGAATCCACCATCATGACTATCAACGAAATGACCATTTGGTCTGCTAGCTGCTATCCTTTTTAACCTTAATGCAGCAATTTCATCTTCACTGCTACTTTCATCTGTGCTAGATACAACAACTTTAGGCTGTTTCTCAATAGCCTTATCATGATTCACTTGTTCTCCTTCCTCATTCTCAAAAGAGAGACTTTCATGGAAACCTTCATCACAGAGACCTTGTATTTTGAGATCATCAAAAACAACATGTACAGATTCCATAACGATGTTGATTCTGAGATTAAAGACTCTGTAAGCTTTCCCTGCTGCATATCCCACAAATATTGCTTCATCTGCCTTTGCTTCAAATTTCCCCAAATGCTCAGCTTGATTTCTCAGAACAAAGCACTTGCATCCAAAGACATGAAGAAAATCTAACAGTGGCTTCTTTCTTTTGAGTAACTGATAAGGGGTCATTCCTTTGGCCTGATTAATCAAAGAAATATTTTGAGTAAAGCAAGCTGTGTTAACTGCCTCAGCCCAAAAATATGTAGGTAACTTTGATTCATCTAGCATTGTCCTTGCAGCTTCAATAAGTGTTCTGTTTTTCCTTTCAACTACACCATTTTGCTGTGGTGTTCTTGCTGCTGAAAACTCATGCAAAATACCATTTTCTTCACAGAACACCTTCATGCTTGAATTCTTGAATTCTGTCCCATTGTCACTCCTAATTCTTCTTACTTTGAAATCAGGATGATTGCTTACCATCTTGATGTGATTGATAATGATTTCACTTGCCTCATCTTTAGAGTGCAAAAAGAAAGTCCATGTAAATCTAGAAAAATCATCAACAATCACAAGACAGTATTTCTTCTTTGAGATGGACATAACATTTACAGGGCCAAATAGGTCCATATGAAGCAATTCAAGCTGCTGGACAATTGATGACTCTGTCTTACTTTTGAATGATGCCTTCTTCTGTTTTCCCTTTTGACAGGCATCACACAAACCATCCTTGGAGAACTCCACCTGTGGAATTCCTCTAGCAAGATCTTTCCTCACCAAATCATTCATAACTTTGAAATTCAGATGGGATAACTTTTTGTGCCATAACCAACTTTCATCCTTGCTTGCCTTGCTGAAAAGACAAGTGATGGTGTCTGAACTTGTGCTACTAAAGTCAGCAATGTACACATTCCCTCTTCTGAATCCAGTCATTACCACATTGTTGTTTCCTCCTTTAGAAACAACACAGGCTTCTTTTGAAAAAGTAACTAAAAATCCTTTGTCACAAAGTTGGCTGATACTAAGCAAGTTGTGCTTAAGACCATCCACCAATGCAACCTCATCTATGATGACATTCTCTTTTGAAATCAAGCCATATCCCTTTGTGTAGCCTTTGCTGTCATCTCCAAAAGCAATACAAGGGCCAGCTCTTTCCTGAAACTCTGTGAGCAGGGTAGAATCACCAGTCATGTGTCTTGAACAACCACTATCCAAGTACCAAAGATTCCTTTTGTCTCCCTGCACACAATAAAACCAAATCAAGTTGATTTTGGTACCCAAGTTTCCTTGGGTCCTGTCTTGTTAGCCTTTGCATTCCCTTTTGTACCATTTTTCACTTTGGGCTCAGATTGATTCAAATCAATCTTTACCCTTGGTGTTGATTTCTGAGGGTTGCTCATATTTTCATTCATAGCATGCATAGTTGGAGGAACAATCATGTTATTCATGTTCCATGGCATTTGTGGCATGTTAAACATATTCATGTAAGGATTAGACACAAATGGCATACTAGCATATGGATTCTGAAATTGTGCATATGGAGCAAACATGTTAGACATAACAGGCATTGTAGGCATGGAACTGTTCATTGCAGGCTTGGGCATTCTCACATTAGGAGTTTTCTTAACAGATTTGCAGTTAGTAGACAAATGACTAACACTTCCACAATTAACACAAGTCTTTCTAGGAGCATATTTATCAGGTGTGTAATTGTTGTGTTTGTTAATTCCTACTTTGCCATTCCTGTTATTCTTTTTATTTCCCTTAGCCTCATTATGAACTTTCTCTACCTTGTCTTTCAATTGCTTGTTAGACAAGTGACCTACATTAGCTCTCTCAACAGGCTTCTCAATTTTCTTTAAAGTACTAGACTCACCTTGAACAAAGTTCTTGGTGACAGGACCATACTTGTCATTAAGTCTAGTGAGTTTATCTTTTCTTTTGTCTGTCAACGAAACAGCCTGATCGGTTGATGGTTCATGTGTCAACGAAACATTGCATTCCGTTGACATATCAACCTTCAACAAATGATCATTGTTGTTTGTTGACTCTGTTTCTGATTCTAAGGTTTCACCAACATACCCTAGCTTCTCTTTGTTCCTTTTCCATGATTGCTCACAGAAGGATTCCACACCTTGAACATTAATTATGTTGGCAGCAACATTCCTGGCATCCTTCCATTTTGCAATCACACCTTGTTCTATCTCAAGTTGTGTTTTAAGAATTTCTTCCCTTTGTAACACGTTCTCAAGTTCCTTCTTAGCATCCCTACTAACACATCTCATTTTCTCAAATTCAATGAGCTGTGCTTCTAACATTGCATTCCTATCACTTAAGAGCAGATTTGTTTCTTTTATTCTTGAGTTCTCTTTAGTAAGTGATTTAAGAGTAACACGCAAATTATATAATACAGTAGACATTTCATTTACTGCATTGTCGCATTCCTCTTTAGAAAGCTCAGAAAGATTAGTAATTGTTACCTGGTTGCTTGAGGAACTTGCTTCCTGCTCATGATTGTCAGCCATAAGAGCCAAGTTGACATACTCAACATCATCATCAGAATCTTCACCATTACCAGCCCAATCATACTCCTGAGACATGAACGCCTTTTCTTTTTGTTTGAGAAGTTCAAAGTATTTCTTTTTATAATCAACAGGCTCAAATTTCCTGTTGCCCTTCTCAACCTTGGGCTTTCTGCAGTCTCCAGCAAAGTGACCAAGCATTCCACAATTGAAACATTTTGACTTAGACTTTTCAATCCAGTTTGTTTTGCTAGGTTGAAAGTCTCTTCTTGGTGGCCTTGCTTCTGAGTTTCTTTTGAACTTGAACTTAGAGAATTTTCTAGACAGAAAAGCAATGTGTTCATCAATCTCATCTAAGTCCTCCAAGTTGGCTGGTTCTGATTCTTCTTCTTCTGTCATCTTGTCTTTACCCTTGCTAACATCACTCCTACAACTAGATCGACTAGTTGTGGCCTTTGCAGCTTCTTTATTGTCATCTTCAAGTTGGTTCACTGATGCAATCAATGCAATAGATCCACCCTTCTTCTGTACCTTTTCAATTTCCTCATCTTGCTCCATTTCCAGCTCATAAGTCTTCAAGGTTCCATAAAGCCTTTCAAGAGTGTAGTCTTTGTACTCTTGAGTGTTTCTGAGAGAAACAGTCATAGGCTTCCATTCTTTTGGAAGAGCTCTAAGAAATTTAAGGTTTGAATCCTTGGTTTGATAGATCCTCCCATACAACTTTAATCCATTCAAAAGCTTTTGAAACCTACTAAACGTGTCATTTAGGGTTTCACCAGCTTTAAAATGAAAATGCTCATATTGTTGTATAAGGAGTTGCATTTTATTTTCCCTAACTTGCTTAGTTCCTTCACAGAGAGTTCTAACAGTATCCCATACTTCCTTAGAGGTTGTACAGTTGATAACATTGTCAAACATCTCTTGCTCCAAACCATTAAACAGAATGTTCATGGTCCTTTTGTCTTTATGAACTTCTGCAATATCTTCAACAGTCCATTCTGAGACAGTTTTTGGAATCTCTACATCAGGTGCATCATCTGGCAGTCCAACTCTAGAATCAAGCTTCATGGGAACGTGTGGACCTTTCTCAATGCAGTCTACATACCTCTCATCCATAGACATGAGATGTAAATGCATCTTTACTTTCCAGTGAAAGTAATTGTCTTTATCAAGAACTGGTATCTTCACACCTGCATCCTTCTTCACCATGGTTTCTGTTTTTGGTCTTGATCTTTAAACTTCTTGTATGTTAGAAGCTCGCTCTGATACCAATTGTTATTCCCAAATGACCTAACAGAATTGTAGAAGGGGGGGTTGAATACAATTCTTGATATTTTCTTGAAACTAAACACTTTATGAAATTAAACTGAACTGAATAAACAAAAACACAAGATATAAATAATTCAGTTGGATTGTTTGATGATCCAACTGAAGTGTTTTTATTGCGGAAATAATCTGTGATACAAATGTTCACAGCTGCTCAGTTACAATGTTGTAGAGAAGAATGCTCTCAAAAATAGCTAATACAATCTATTTGTTTTTCTTCTCTCTTTTCTAAAGTAACTGCTACACTTGGTTATATAATCCCAAGTTTACAATTCTACGTTTGGTTAAACTAAAGAATAATAGTAGTAACCATCAGTAGCTTGCTTTTCATTCCTTTTGTCCAATGGTCCTTGGAGATCTTAGCTTTTGTCTTCATGCTCATTATAATCATTCCCAAGAGCCTTATTGGAAATTGGAATGTTTCCTTATTTCCAGTAACCACTTTGATGGCTTCCAATGCAAAGTACACTTCCATATCTCCTTTTAGATCTGTTCAGTAAACTGTCACTATCACTTTGTCAACTGTTCAAAAAGCAACATTGATTCGTTGATAGCAAGGAGATGTGTTTCGTTGATAGCTTCATTCTTCATTCCGTTGATGGTGTTTCCCTCGTTTCGTTGATGGGTAAACTCCATACCGTTGACAGAGTAATCTTCATACCGTTGACATGTCTTCACTTAGGCAGAATTACAAGGCATAACATATTTACAATTAACCAACCTATTTTGCCTATCTAGTACATAGTCAACATGACTTAGAAAACCTATCTAAAACATATAATAGAATGCCTATCATACTGTGAAGTATTGTACAATGCAATTGCTACAACACTCATTTCGTTGATGAGCTTCCTGTCAACGAAACACTGCTAAGCATGCTATTTCGTTGACAGCTACAAAATTGACTTTACACAAATTCTACTAAGTGTTTTATGCTTATCATCAAGAACAACATATTCCTAACAAAGATCTATTGTCATATTTCCAAAAGTGAGTTTCATCGAACCATTCCTACAGTTAATCAAAGCATTAGACGTGGCAAGAAAAGGTCTTCCTAGAATGATGGGAATTTGATTTTTGAGATTTTGGACAGGTTCGGTTTCTAGAACAATGAAATCGACAGGGAAGACAAAATCACCAACCTTAATCAACACATCTTCCATCATACCTTTAGGAATTTTGACAGAACGGTCAGCTAACTGAAGAGTGATAGTAGTCTCTTTAAGTTCACCTAAACCCAAGTCTTGATAGACAGACAATGGAAGAAGATTCACACTAGCTCCTAGATCGAGTAAAGCTTTATCAATGAAAGTATTACCAATGACACAAGAAATGGTAGGACAACCAGGATCCTTATACTTCAAAGGGATTTGATTTGACAAGATAGAGCTAACATTAGATGTTAGGAAAGCTTTCTTAGGAACATGAGTGGTTCTTTTATGAGTACACAAATCTTTTAGACACTTAGCATAAGAGGGAACTTGTTGAATTGCATCTAAAAGAGGAATGTTAATCTTGACTTGCTTGAAGACTTCCAAAATCTTATCTAATTGAGCAGATTGTTTGTTTGAAGTAAGTCTGTGAGGAAACGGAGCTTTTGGCTTAAAGACTTTTTCAATAGACACATCAGATTGGGGTTTTGAAGGTGGTTCATCGGAGGGTGATGACTCATTAGATTCAACTTCTTCAGGATTCTGGGGATTGGAAGATTGTTTAAGACTAGGATTCAAGAGTAACGGATTTGGTTCAGATGTAAGCTTATCTTCTGCTTGAGTATTGACACCAGCATGATTATTGAATTGATTACCAGACCTTAGAGAGATAACAGAATTCACATTTTCATGAGACTTTTGATTTGGATGAAATTTAGGATTAATCTCGGGTTGACTAGGAAATCGATTTTTCTCTCTCTCACTGATGGTGTTTGCCAATTGACTAACTTGGACCTCTAGCTTAGATATGGCTTGAGCATTGGAATTTAGCAATTTCCGATCTTGGGTCATAGTGTTCATAAAATTTTGTTGATATTTGAGCAATGCCTCTAAACTCTTTTCAATGGAAGTAAATCTTTTGTCAGATTCTGTAAAACCGGGAGGATTCAAGGGGACTGAATTTTGATATTGACCGAGATTTTGTGGAGGATATGAGTTAGGATTTTGAGTTGGGTATGGACCAGGATTGGGCTTTTGAAAAACAGGTTGAGAATTTTGGTTATACTGATTGTATTGACCTTGGTTCCATGAGAAATTTGGATGATTTTTCCAACCAGGATTGTATGTGGATGAATAAGGATCATTCCTAACTCTAGATTGAAACATGGCATTGGCTTGTTCAATTTCAGGACAATTTTCTATCAAATGAGTAGGAGAATTACAGTTTGCACACAGAAACACTTGTGAGGACACCTTGTTGGTTTCTAAGGCTTCTAGACGTCTAGTGAGAGTAGCTAACTTAGCTTCGGTTGTAATAGAATTACCAACTACGTGTACGCCCTTAGATTTTTCAGTTTCCTGATTGGGTTCCCTAGTTGACTCCCACAACATTGTTCTTTCAGCTAACTCTTCAAAAAATTGCCAAGCTTCTTCATCAGTTTTATCCATAAACCTACCATTACACATAGACTCTAACAAGGCAGTGGTTTGGCTATCTAAGGCTTCATAGAGAATTTTACAAAGTCTCCATTTTTCTATACCATGTTGAGGACACTTAGACAACAACTTTTGAAATCTATCAAAATATTTCCAAAAAGGCTCATTTGAATTTTGTTGAAATTGGTTGATTTCATTCCTAAGCCTGTTAGCCTTATGGTTGGGAAAATATTTTTTAAGAAATATAGCAACAAATCCCTCCCATGTGGAAATAGAATTAACGGGTAGACTATACAACCACTGTTTAGCATCTTCTTTTAAAGCAAAGTTAATGAGTCTGAGCCTAATGGAATCCTCATTTAACTGTTGAAGTTTTTGTAAAGCACACACTTCCTCAAATTCTCGAATGAAAAGATATGGATCCTATCCCTCTACCCCAGCAAACCTAGGTAACATGCTAATGTTATGATGTTTGATTTCAAAATTGTTTGCGGTTACTGCTGGTAGCAATATGCATGAGGGTTGAGCGGTACGAGCGGGGTAACAACGTTCGCCATGACGGTTGTTGGAACTTCTACTTCTTTTGACTCAATTTTAGTGGGTGAAGAGAAATCGAGTTGTCTTGCTACTCCAGGTAGTGAAAGGTCGGATTGTCTCACTAATCTAGATGTATTATCTCGAACCCAATTACTTTGCATACAAGAGAAACAATCAACTAAGCACGTAGCAGACAAGAGCTATAAGTAAACACCCAAGAATATGCAAAATCAAAAGAAAAATCTATGTTATCCTAAAAAAAATCTAGACCTTGCTCCTAACAATAAGATACTACTAAAAGTAACAGCTAAAAAAGCATTCGTCGTGACTGGCCAGGAAGGAGGAAGCATTTCCAAGAGGCTAACCACCATTCTAGGCACCAGTCTAAAGGCCAGGTAAGCTTTCGCTAGTCCTAGACACCACCGAAAAATACTTAGTGATTTGTTCCTCCTAGATTCTCTTCCTAGTTTAGCGCGATATCCTAGGGCTAACGTCTAATTAATTTTATTAAGGAAAAAGGAATGCAAGATGAACGAATTAGTGATTTGTGGGCCAAGGAAAGGGTGATGAAATCCCTCACCTTATCTTGAAATTGGGTGGCGCCCTTAAGATTGATTAGATGATGCAACACACAAAGAACGAGAAATAAACACTTATTGATGCACTACAATACGTGTTCTATTCTAAATTGTACGTACCTCTTTCCTCCAGCAATCACCACAATTGTATAAGATGGAAAGCGATAAAGACAATAAAGAAATCTTGATGATGTGCTCCTATGTGAGAGAATGAATGATGCAACAAATTGATTTTTAACAACTAACTAATATTTTTGGATTTTTCAAATATTTTTTTTTTTTGTGTTTTTCAATAATGATGGAAAGAAAATAGAGAGAGGTGATACGGAATACCGAAAAGCGCTTCCAAAAATTTCACAAGAGACAACGAGCCTTCTAGCAATCTTCTTGTCCAAACTTTCCTCCGCTTCACTGTTCCCTAAAAACAAACAATGCAGAACAAGAAACTAATCCGAAGAATTAAATATCAAGGAGTGAAAATTACCAATAATCCCCGGCAGCGGCGCCAAAAACTTGATGTGTAAAAATAATATAAACTGCAAGCGCACAGTGTTTAGTTGTAGCAATCACAGATCGATCCACAGAGACTATGTATTTTCAAAACCCTAACAATTAACTCAGGCAAACTAGACAAATAAGATTTGAGTTGAGATTTGTTTAACCTAATTAACAATTAAAATCAGATAAGGAAAACCTAGGAATCCGAATCCATTAATCAATCACAATTAATATCAACTCGCCCTAAAATCAATTCTCTTTCCTTCACAAATAAGATATATCAATTAACGAGACAAGCATATACTATGAAACTTGTTATCTAACAATAACCTATCAAAACTTCATGAGCAAGCATAGGCTATGAAAAATAAATCCGGTAACAATAATATATCAAAATCACTTTGTCAATTGATCAATTAAGAACCAAGAAAAATCATGAAAATCAATTAATAGGAACAAGAAGATATCAAAAATAATCAAATTAACTTCATCTTCATCCTAGGAGAATTAACTTAGCTAGACATAGCAGAAGAAACAAAACAATTAAATATAAATAATGCAAGCAAAAGTGTTTGAATAAAATATAAAGAACTTGTATTGAAAGACAATAATAAATCTATCATACTCCTAATTATCAGATCTAAACTAAATTCTAGGTGTCTCAAATACAAGAGAGGAGATCTATATATATAGGAAAAATAATGGGCTTGGGTTCTTTGACTACAAATCGGATTCTGGAAATATTTCCTCAATTCTTTTTTCTTCTCCGATAAGTTTTCCAATTTTTCTCCAATTTCCTTTTGACTTCAAGTATTTCCATCTCCTTGCCTTTTTCACCTTTTTCTGCTTGAAATATGATTTTATTTATTTTCCTACAAAACAAAAGAAAACAATTTATTAAACAATAAAATTACGAAAACTGTAATATCCTGTAATTTTTAGATTAATAATAATAAAAGAGTAATAAAAAAGGATTAAAATTGGAAAAAGAATAGGATTTAAAATTAAATTAGACTAATGGACCTAAAGTTTGGATACGGTTAACTTGTATGTCCGGAGTTAGGGTTTTGTATCGTTATATAAACATCATAGTCTTCTTCCTAATCTTTTTAATCAAAATTCGTGAGTATCTTCCATACAGAAATCTGCAGTCTTGTAAAATTCGTAGAATATTCATCGTAAGTCGGAATTTGATGATTCTGGACTTTTCTGAAAGCTCTTTCAATTTCCTACAACCTTTGTTTCATAGTATGTTTCCATATTATGCTCTGAACAGTTCTTAAAATCACAAAACACAGTCAAATCTTGTTTTTCAGTTTCTGTTCAAATTCAGAAAACGTTTTATTCAATTCCCGATTCGTTATAAGTCCGATTCTGATGAGTCATATCTTTTCCGAAAGGTCTTTTCGTTCTCTACAACTTCCATCCTTTGAATTTTTCATGAAAACATCGTTTAGAGGGTTAAAAAGAGTAAACACTGTTCTGGTCAGAGGTGGAACATGGAGTCGTTCAAGATTTTAGATGTTGAGGTAAGTTTCCGATTGTTCTTTCTAGTGTTTTTCGAAACTATGTGTTGTGGGTGTATTTTGATTATATAAACTTGGGCTTAGTGATGATATACTTTGAACATATATGTGTTATTGTATCTATGTGGTGTCTATACGATAATTTTGGGATTCTGATTTGTGCCATGGTTTGTGAAAATATCGAATAAGAATAAGGACCGAGTCACCGGGTTATAGTGACAGTTTTATGAAAATTTAGGACCGTTATCACCGGGTTGTAGTGGTCGTGGCATGAATTGTGGGTTTCAAGTTATTGTTGTTATGTGGTATCGTGTTGTATCTACTGAATAAGAATAAGAATAAGTGCATCGTAAGTGATTGTTTCGTATATCGTATCGTATCGAATATTGTATTCTTTTATTTGTATACATGTTATTTGGCCATACTAGTTGGATCGATTGGTTTCTTGCTGGGCTGTATAGCTCATTACTTACAATTTCAGGTTCCGTATAAGATCAAGTAGATAGCATTGGAGTTCAAGGATCTTAGGTTCGGAGTAGATCGTCATCGTTAGCTGCGTTTTGTAATAAGTACCTTTGTAGTTGACTTTTGGTTTAAAAGAATTCTATTTTTTTTTAGTTTTCGATTTATAATTAATAGTCCGAAAAGTCGGACTGTTACAGTTGGTATCAGAGCAGGCTGTCCTTCGGAGTGTGTTAGGTATTGGACTAATACATTCTCTAGGGTGCGATCTTGTGGACGATAGATTCAGTTTGACTTGTGGGAGATTAGTGGGTAGACGTGTTATGAACATTTTGGAGTATAGGATTGTTGTCAATTTGGGGACCAAATTCTTTTAAGGAGGGTAGTTTGTAATATCCTGTAATTTTTAGATTAATAATAATAAAAGAGTAATAAAAAAGGATTAAAATTGGAAAAAGAATAGGATTTAAAATTAAATTAGACTAATGGACCTAAAGTTTGGATACGGTTAACTTGTATGTCCGGAGTTAGGGTTTTGTATCGTTATATAAACATCATAGTCTTCTTCCTAATCTTTTTAATCAAAATTCGCGAGTCTCTTCCATACAGAAATCTGCAGTCTTGTAAAATTCGTAGAATATTCATCGTAAGTCGGAATTTGATGATTCTGGACTTTTCTGAAAGCTCTTTCAATTTCCTACAACCTTTGTTTCATAGTATTTTTCCATATTATGCTCTGAACAGTTCTTAAAATCACAAAGCACAGTCAAATCTTGTTTTTCAGTTTCTGTTCAAATTCAGAAGACGTTTTATTCAATTCCCGATTCGTTATAAGTCCGATTCTGATGAGTCATATCTTTTCCGAAAGGTCTTTTCGTTCTCTACAACTTCCATCCTTTGAGTTTTTCATGAAAACATCGTTTAGAGGGTTAAAAAGAGTAAACACTGTTCTGGTCAGAGGTGGAACATGGAGTCGTTCAAGATTTTAGATGTTGAGGTAAGTTTCCGATTGTTCTTTCTAGTGTTTTTCGAAACTATGTGTTGTGGGTGTATTTTGATTATATAAACTTGGGCTTAGTGATGATATACTTTGAACATATATGTGTTATTGTATCTATGTGGTGTCTATACGATAATTTTGGGATTCTGATTTGTGCCATGGTTTGTGAAAATATCGAATAAGAATAAGGACCGAGTCACCGGGTTATAGTGACAGTTTTATGAAAATTTAGGACCGTTATCACCGGGTTGTAGTGGTCGTGGCATGAATTGTGGGTTTCAAGTTATTGTTGTTATGTGGTATCGTGTTGTATCTACTGAATAAGAATAAGAATAAGTGCATCGTAAGTGATTGTTTCGTATATCGTATCGTATCGAATATTGTATTCTTTTATTTGTATACATGTTATTTGGCCATACTAGTTGGATCGATTGGTTTCTTGCTGGGCTGTATAGCTCATTACTTACAATTTCAGGTTCCGTATAAGATCAAGTAGATAGCATTGGAGTTCAAGGATCTTAGGTTCGGAGTAGATCGTCATCGTTAGCTGCGTTTTGTAATAAGTACCTTTGTAGTTGACTTTTGGTTTAAAAGAATTCTATTTTTTTTAGTTTTCGATTTAGAATTAATAGTCCGAAAAGTCGGACTGTTACAAAAACAAACATAAAATAGGTATTAAAAATGTATTAAATTATGGACCTATCAGTAGGCACTGTTTCAATAAGCATTCCTATGTGCTCTCCTCTCAGAGTGTCCTGTGTATGAGTCTCTACTATTGTTTCAGAAGTATTTGCTCCCATTGTGATTAATGGGAGAGTGCTTGACTTTGTACAGAATGCCATGGCCTGATGGCGAAATTCAATAGATTCATCCTGTTGAGAGGATGTCTCTAGTAACTGTTCATTGGCCTTTTGAGAATCCATATCCTTTTGGGAGGATACAGACTGGCTTACAGATGCCTCAAGGAGTGTTCTTCTCTTCTTTAGTGGTGGAGGCAGAGCTGTGGGATCACTCACATTAAAATCTACTTCAAGTTGCTCTCTCAATCTAGTTGTAACTGGTTGTTCTAGGGGAGCGGTCAATGGATTTGACTCTGTGTGTGGCTCTATGACCGGGGACAGAGATTGTGGTCCTACAATCCCTTGGTCAATCCTAAGAACCTCTTGGGTTAGTGGAGCAGTTGAGAGAGGATATATTACCTGAAGTGCCATGGTGTTAGGAGGCACCATTGAAGTTCCTGCTGACGAGGATCCAACCACTGGATGTTCAATAAAGAGAAGAGGTAACTGTGGTTGCAGAATCTCTCGCAGATATGATTGTGGAACTACGGGTCTCCTTCCAGACCTGGAACTAGTGGACAAAGTTGAATATATGGAAGTATTAGTGTGTGCGGGGACTTGAAAAGGAGTGTTTTGAAAAAGTGTTTTATGTTCATCAGAAAGAACATGATCCAACACTAGAGAAAGGAAACGAGAATAAAAGCATCTAACTTTCTTTCCATTCTCAATATCTCTAGTGTAATTGAAAATCCTCCTTATCAATAGATCCCACACAAGAGTTCCTATGTCCAATCTTAGGTTGAAAACAGCAGCATAGGCAATGTTTTGTAAGACAGAAGTGATGACTGGAAAGTTGTTTTTGATAGAATTACTAAAAACTTTGGCTAGGCAGTCAAAGAACAAATCCCACTCACATGCTAGATTACCCTTATTCAGACGAGGAAGAACAATATTTCCTTGGTAATCAATACTAGAGAAAAATTGAACTAACTCGTCATCAGTAGGGAATCCAACAAGATTATCAAGTGGAAAATGAAGTACTTGACAAAAGATCTCCTTAGTTACTGTGTACTGAGCATCAGAAATATTGGAAGTGAAAGATTGCATATCTTCAGCAACAACAGCAGTTAAGCATAATAGACGAAGGGGTTCAATCTTTAAATCAACAGAAGCAGTGATAGCATAGCTAACAATTGATTGTTCATTTAAAAAACGAATCCACGGCCTAAAACGTTCAACAGAACACTTAAGGGGATCACAATAGCCAATGTAATTATTAAAACGTTCAACAACAAACTCAGCAACCATTTTTTTTTAAAAAAAATAAGAAAATAAAATAAAATAAAGCAGTAATTAATAATAATATTAAACAGAGAAGAAATAAAATCCCAAGTAATTCACAAGAAAAATTTGCAATAGTTCGTTGTTCTAGGAATAAAACACAAACTAGAGCAAAGTTAACTAAGTAAAAACTTGAGTTAGAAGGGAATGAGAGAAAAGAACTTGAGGTTATCAGCTATTTATAGGAAATAAACCTGATGGGCTCGGTATGACCTAAAGGCAGGTCATACCGAGTTTTTGATAGAGGTCATACCGAGAAATAGCCAACAGTTCTTCAGGTCATACCGAGAAAATTAAATTAAAAACAGAATAATAATAATAAAAATAAAATAACAAACCAGTATGACCTTAAGATAGGTCATACCGAGTTCTAATATGACCTGGGAGAAGGTCATACCGAAATCTAACAAATAAAAAATAAACAGAAAATAAAATAAAATTCCAATATGACCAAACCTAAGGTCATACCGAATTTTATTTGACAAAAAAATAAGAATACAAATAACAGTCAGAAAAATAAAATGCAGAAAACTGTTTATAAATAAAAATATTTACATTAAAACTAGAAAAATTCATAGAAGAATTCTATAAATTCTAGAAAAATGTGCAGAAAATTATGAAAAAGCATTAAACTAATATAAACCTGCAGAAAAATTTAAACAAAAATATTTACAATCTGAAAAAAAAAACTTAAATGATTCTAAATAAATATATTTTCAATAAAAATACATTTATCCACTAAAAAAAATGAGAAAAATATTTTTAAAGAAAATAAATTATTCAGAATATTTAAATTAACAAGCTTTACACAATATACACGGATTGACAATATTTAACATCTTAAATTGACAAGAGAAAATGATTTAGTTAAGAACAAACCTACCGGAGATATTGTCAATCACTAAGACTGTTCAACATACCCAATTTACCAACTAACCTGATAAATGTGGATTCATCAACAGATTTAGTGAAAATATCTGCAGTCTGTTCTTCAGTGGGTACAAAGTGTAACTCCACAGTTCCATTCATAACATGCTCTCTGATAAAATGATACCTGATATCAATGTGCTTCGTTCTCGAGTGCTGCACAGGGTTGTTGGAGATTGCTATGGCACTTGTATTATCACAAAAAATGGGAATTTTGTCTAATGCAAAGCCATAGTCCTTTAATTGATTCCTTATCCATAAGATCTGAGCACAACAGCTTCCAGCAGCAATATATTCAGCTTCTACTATTGAATTGGAAACTGTTTATTGTTTCTTGCTATACCAGGAAATCAACCTACCTCCTAGGAATTGACAACTCCCAGAGGTACTCTTTCTATCCACAACACTACCTGCATAATCAGAATCTGTATATCCAATAAGATTAAAACCAGAATCTTTAGGGTACCAGATACCTAAATTAGGTGTACCCTTAAGATATCTCAAGATTCTTTTCACAGCAACGAGATGTACATCTCTAGGGTCCGCTTGGAACCTTGCACACAAGCATGTAGCATACATAATATCTTGTCTACTAGCAGTAAAATAGAGTAAGGAGCCAATCATACCTCTGTAGCTTGTAACATCTACCTTGATAGACTTGTCAGAAGCTCCAAGTTTGATTGCTGTTGAAGATGGAGTCCTTGCTGATGCTGAATCCTCCATGTGATATTTCTTGAGGAGTTCTTTGAGATACTTGGATTGACAAATAAATATACCATTTGACCTTTGACTTACTTGCAATCCAAGAAAGAACTTCAGCTCACCCATCATACTCATTTCAAACTTACTCTGCATAAGCTCAGAAAATCTCTTACAGAGATTATCATTAGTAGACCCAAATATGATGTCATCCACATAGACTTGGACTAATATCAAATCACTTTTGTGTTTCTTTGAAAAAAGAGTTTTGTCTATGATACCTCTAACAAAACCATTTTCTAAAAGAAAACCAGAGAGAGTGTCATACCATTTTCTTGGGGCTTGTTTGAGACCATAGATAGCCTTGAAGAGAAAGTACACAAAGTCCAGCAGCTCCTGATTTTCAAAGCCAGGGGCTGTTCCACATACACTTCTTCATCAAGTTCACCATTCAGGAATGCACTCTTAACATCCATTTGATAGACTTTAAAATTTGAGTAAGCAGCAAATGCTAAGAACATCCTGATGGCCTCAAGTCTAGCCACTGGTGCATAGGTTTCATCATAATCAATGCCTTCAGCTTGAGAATACCCTTGTGCAACCAGTCTTGCCTTGTTCCTTGTAACAATGCCATCCTCATCTAGCTTGTTCCTGTATACCCATCTAGTACCAACTACTTTCTTGTTCTTTGGCTTGGGTACCAGCTTCCAGACTTGCTGTTGTTCAAATTGATTGAGTTCATCTTGCATAGCAATCACCTAATCTGGATCAGTCAGTGCTTCCTCAGTTTTCTTTGGCTCCATTTTAGATAAAAATGCTGAAAAATGACATTCATTCTGAGTTGCACTTCTAGTTGTAACTCCAACCTCTGGATCACCAATGATCAGCTCAAAAGGATGAGCTCTATTCCATACCGTCTGTCTAGGAAGATTTGATCTTGATGATTTGCCTTGAAATTCACTTTGATGTTGTGAGTGACTAGTTGATCCTTCATTTGCTCCCCCTGAGTTGTTGCTTGATTGCCTTGATGATTCTTCTCCAGTGTTGGTGGTATCTCCATTGTTACCAGTGTTTCCACCACCATCACCATGATCATTATCATCATTGTTATTATCATTACCAGCAATAACTTCAGGTGGGGCTTCATCATCTGAATCTGAGTCTGGCAAGTTATCAAACTTCATTTTCTCAGATGAATCTGCTGTTTGGATATTAGGGAATGTAGTGTCATCAAAAGTAACATTGACACTTTCCTTTACCGTGTGACTGCCAACCAAGTAGACCCTGTAAGATCTTCTGGAATAACCAACAAAAATAGCTTCTTGTGCCTTTGCATCAAACTTGCCACGTTTCACATTGTCATCTATGAGCACAAAGCATTTTTCTCCAAATACATGAAAGTACTTGACAGTTGGTTTCTTGTTGTTCATGATCTCATACGGAGTCTTCATTAAGTCCTTGTTGATTAAAGTTCGATTCTGAGTATAACAAGCTGTATTAGCTGCTTCAGCCCAAAAGTACGTTGGAAGTTTGGACTCACTTAACATAGTCCTTGCAGCTTCAATCAAGGTACGATTCTTTCTTTCCACTACTCCATTTTGTTGAGGAGTTATAGGGGCAGAATACTGTCTTGTTATTCCTTTATCAGCACAAAAGTCATTTAGAATGGCATTCTTGAATTCAGTACCATTATCTGACCTTATGGCTCTAACAGGGAATCTAGAATCCAGCTCAATCAACTTTATATGGCCAATCAACAGGTATGGGGTCTCATCCTTGGAATGTAGGAATAAAACCCATGTATATTTTGAATAGTCATCAACAATCACAAGTGCATATTGTTTCTTTGACATGGACATCACATTAACTGGACCAAACAAATCCATGTGCAGTAGCTGAAGAGGTTCAGTTATTGATGATGTATCAGTGCCCTTGTGAGAAGCTTTCTTTGACTTTCCTTTCTGACATGCCTCACACAGTCCTTCC
The DNA here is from genome assembly GCA_030848705.1 of Heracleum sosnowskyi. Lineage (NCBI taxonomy): Eukaryota > Viridiplantae > Streptophyta > Magnoliopsida > Apiales > Apiaceae > Heracleum > Heracleum sosnowskyi. The sequence continues at coordinate 73,053,445 of CM061240.1, forward strand.
TATGTAAATTCCATCTGAGGCAAACCTCTAACCAATTCCCTCTTGACTAAAGAGTTCATGGTTTTGAAGTTAAGGTGAGACATCTTCTTGTGCCATAGCCAACTATCATCTGATGAAGCTTTAGCATAAAAACAATTAACTTCATCTTTGAATCCCGAGTTCAGATCAGCTATGAACAAGTCACCTTTCCTTACTCCTTGAAGAGCAGGCTTTCCATTCTTCTTGTGAAGGATCTGACACTTCTCTCTTTCAAAGAAAACAGCATATCCTCTGTCACAGAAATGACTGATGCTGAGAAGATTGAACTTCAGACCTTCCACAAATGAAACATCTTCAATGATAACATTTCCGTACTTCAAACAACCATATCCTTTCGTAATACCCTTGTTGTTATCTCCAAAGGTAACTACTGGGCCAGCTTTCTCAACCAAATCTGATAGCAGGGCTCTATCTCCGGTCATATGCCTTGAACAGCCACTGTCAAGAATCCATATAACACGGTTTACCTGTTTACCTCCCTGCAATATCAAATTGATTAGACCTTCTTCGGAGCCCAAAATTGATTGGGTCCGGCATACTTAAAGAACTGGTCTTTGTCAGGCAAAACAACATTTTTAGCTAAAACTACTTCAACCTCTTTCACATAAGAGCGTTTCCATTTATATCCAGCCTTAACACATTTCTGAGTAGGCTTAGGGATAAATGAATCCACTCTAGTCTGAGGAGGACTAGTAGTCTTTGCTTTAACATGCTTCTTATTATTAACATGTTGACGTGGAGCAGTTTTATCACTAGATACATGCTTACTATTAAAATAAGCATACATAACATTGAAAGCACAAGACATGCAATTAATCACACCACATGCTTTATGAGAAGAATTAACAGGAGGCATGTTAGTTCTACAGTTGTTTTGATCCAACTTATGGATATCTGATTTAGTCTTTTTAGTTGAAGCAACTTTGACTGGAATATCAGATATACACTTTTTGGATCGTGCAACTTCCAAAGCAATATCTTCTTCACGAATCTCCTCAGCAATAATGATAGAGTGTTCATTCAGAGGTTCTGCCTCGGACTCCTTACAGAAGGGTGTTTCAATACCCTTAAGCACATATGGAACACCCCTTCCTTCAGATCTGACTCTACAAGGGGAATTAATTCCAAGCAATCCAATGGCCTCATTATAATCATAACCTATACTGACATGATTACCCCTAGCTTGTTTATTGAGAATCTCTTTAGCAGTCTTGCAAGAATTAAAGTAAGCATTGGCTTTAGTATTAAGCTCACTATTCTTTTCTTTAAGAATGGTTTCCAGTTGAATATAACATTTAACCCTATTCTCAAGAAATGCAATTTTCTCAATAAGTTCATCCTGATTAACATGCACTAGTTTTAATTCTTTTATTTCCTTTTCAAGATTTGTGTTTAAAAGAATTATTCTATCATTTTTAGTGCGTGCACACTCTAAGGTGCCACCAAGATTACGAATCATTTCAGTGTCAGTGAGCTTTACCTCAGACATGTTGGATGAAGATAACATGGAATCAAAGAGTTTGTCTCCTATTGCCATGAGTGCAAGATTCCCAATCTCACCTGCTTCTTCATCACTGTCAGTGTCATCCCAACTCTTTCCTTCAGCAACATAAGCTTTCCCAATCTTGTTCTTCTTGCTAGAATCAAATGTGTTTCTAGTCACTTGCTTTGGCTTTCTGCATTCAGTAGCAAAGTGACCCAACTCATTACAATTGTAGCATCTGATTGTGCTCCTTTCCACAGTTCCAGTTTTGTAGCCACCCCTTGTGCCACTTGAAGAGGAAGATCCACCTCTCTGAAATCTAGGCCTGAACTTAAGATTGGGATTCCTCTTGAATCTGAACTTCCCAAACTTCCTGACTATCAAAGCCAAATCACCATCCTCCAGCTGATCAAGTTCTTCTAAAGAATAGAAGTCACCACCAGATTGATCACTGGATGTTAATCCATATTCAGCATCAATAACATTCATGTTAGAACTGGAAGGTTGAACAGCCTTCACTTCCAGTTTATGTGGGACTTCAGCAGCCAGTGCAGTAGAAGTACTAACAATCTTCCCAATTCCATACAACTCCCTTTGTTGAATCTGCTCCAGCTCATAGGTCTTCAGAACACCATACAATCTCTCCAAAGCAATCTCATTCATATCTCTTGCTTCTCTAATGGCAGATATTTTGTGCTCCAAATGAGCTGGAAGTGTAAGAAGGAACTTCTTGTTAATCTCCTTGTTGGTGTAGTGCTTCCCATTGAGATTCAGATCATTGATTAATTTGTTGTATCTCTCAAAAACCTGAGAGATACCTTCACTAGGGTTTGATCTGAAATGCTCATATTGTGAGGTGAGAATTTCCAGCATATTCTCCCTAACTTCCTCTGTCCCCTCATTGATTATCTCTATGGTTGCCCAAATGTGTTTGGCAGTATCACAATTGAGGACATGATTATGCATATAGGATCAAGATAATCAATAAGAATCAACTGAAGACAGGAATCCAAGGTAACATCCTCTTTCTCATCAGGAGTGTAATCCTTGGCATCTTTAGGGTACATTCTAGCAACCCTAGTCACAACATTATTCTCAATGAGTTCTCCCTCAATAATCATAGGGACTTTGGGACCGTTCTTCAGCACATCAATGTATTTAGGATTTGCAACCTTAAGAAATAGGAGCATTTTCTTCTTCCACATTGGATAATGCTCCTTGCTGAACATTGGGATTTTGACTATACCCACTTTCTGTGTAGTAGACATCTTTTGAGATTTTTTAAGAAAAAAAAAAATCAGAGTTTAAGAAAAATCTCAAAACAATTGGATCTTTGATTTGTATATCAATCAAAAGGCTCTGATACCAATTGTTAGGTCCTGATAAGTTTGTAGAAGGGGGGTTGAATACAAACTATACCGTTTTATCGAAATTTGTTCTTTGAATAATTTAACAATTTAGAACAAATTAATGCGGAATATAAATGAAACAAGATTCAAGTTAAATATAACTTATATTAAACTTGAAGGGTGTTGCAAATACAATAAGGATTACAAAGTATTTATCTCAAACTAATTAATACAAATTTAGAATAAATTCGACATGAACTTTTCTAATATTTGTAATAAAAAGATCGAATGCTAAAAGCAAGTTCGAGATAAATTCTAGGGATAAAAATCCGCTAGATAATCAAAGCAATACAAGTAATCAACTTCTAGTGGTTTTGATTTAACAATACAAACTAGAATTAATTGCTTGAGAAGAAATGAGATTTAATGGCTTCTTCAGTTCTTGAGAGTAAATGCTTCTGTATCTTCTTTTTCGTTTACTGCCTTCTGTTTGTTCTGCCATATCTTTAATACAAATGCAATTAGCCTTGTATGACCTGTTTATTAAATCATAAAGATTTAATAAAACAATTCATACACTTGTATGACCTGGAGAATACATTCAGTATGACCATGCTTTAGCAGTATGACCTTTCAAAAGTGTCCGGTATGACCTTGCATTCTTTTACCAACTCTCGGTATGACCAAGGGAATTATACTGGTATGACCTGGCAGAATGACTTGTATGACCTTGGAAGAAATTCGGTATGACCTAACAACTTTATAGAGAAGGTCATACCGGATTACTACAGAAGGTCATACCGAGTTTTTGAGAAAAACCTTTAGTTAATTTAGATAAAATAAATTAAGGATTAACTTAATTCTTTTATAGAATTAAGTTAATAAATAATTTAGCCAACTAAATTAGTTAAATTAAAGAATAATTTAATTCTTATAGAATTAAATTATTAATTAATTTAACATGAAAGGAATTTAAATTTAAAATCCTTGCATTCCTCTATCTTCTGAAAACCACTGAATATAGATGATTTAATTCCACTGATTGATGTCGTCATTCGATGCACTGTCTGGTTTCATGAATAACTGACTTCAATGATAATTCTTCATCTTTAAAACATTTAAAGTTGTGGCTTCTTTTCTTTAGCTCAGAATAAACTCTGTATCCTGTACTTCTTCTGTCACCAACTGGAAATCTCTGTCACTGTAGTAGATCCACTTTCTTGAATACTTCACTGAGGCTTGAACAATAAATTGAACTTCTTTCAATGTAGAATAACTTCAAGTCTGTAGATGACTTTGGTTCTCCATTCTCTTGACAGATAAAACTCTCTGAGATTCCTGTGACATATTAACTTATTATTTACTTATTACATACTTGTTTAAATTAAGTTGTTTCCTCGGAATATTAATAGGCCTAAACATATGCCTTTCAATCTCCCCCTATTTGTTTGTTAGAGAATAACAATCAAATACCTAGAGGATAACTCAACTAACTTAAACAAGAAATAGAAATGACTTTTAAGAGTCAAGTAAATAACAAGAAAAGTTCTGGATTTCATTTAACATTTTCCAGATTCAAAAATTACAGGTAAGTACAAGATAGATGTTCCTCTAGACTGAACATATGAATACATTTATCCTATCTTGAATCACCTAAGCTCTAAACATTTAATATTTACAAACAGAGCTTCTTCAAATTTCAGACTCAATCATCTCTCCTTCTTCAAGTGCTTCAAGCAAATCCTTGTCCAGAATACGATCAGATTCAGAAGTAATGCCACTAGGTCTGACAGGTTGAGCTGTGACTTTCTTCAGCCTATTCTTCATTTGATGATATCTCTTGATATTGGCAATGCAATAGTCTTGAATCAAATCAGCAACTTATGTCTTTTCTTGTGTAGCAAACCCTGTTGTCCTCAACATGTTCTCCATATAGACAAGATGCTTGGCAGGATAATCTTTCAAGGAGATGGGATCCACACCACAAGTTTGAAGTGCCCTTCCTTTATAAAATTTAACTTCATATGGCACATCCAAAACTTGAGGACTAGCTTTCATGGCAAAATCTCTAAGCTGATCATGCAACAGCTCACATAGAGGTGAAGACCTTTTAATCTTTGTCATGAACACCCAAAGCTCAGAGAGAGTTCTACTTTTAATCTTTGTCCAAACAAGAAACAAAAATAATGTTTCTGCAAATCGCATGCACGTAAAAACAGTTCTCAAGTTCTAAAATAAGCCCAGTGGGCAACGATAAATTATAAGTCCCTACAGCCAAAGCAGCAACCTTTGCTCCATTGCCAACGCGTAGGTCGACTTCTCCTTTCGCCAAAGTCATACTCCTTCGTAGTTCCTGCATATTTATACAAATGTGAGAACCACATCCAGTATCTAATACCCATGATGTAGAAGTAGACAAATTGACTTCTATAACATACATACCTGAATCAGAAATCTTCAAAGACTTCATTCCCTTCAGGTTCAAATCTTCCAAATAAGCTTGACAATTACGCTTCCAATGACCCGGCTTCTTGCAAAAGTGACATACATCACCCTTTGCAGCACCTTTTGCAACACCTCCAGTAGGCTTCAAAGCCTTTTTGAAAGCAGGCTTCGGATTAGCAGATTTAGATCCAATCTTCTTCTTGCCTTTCCATTTCCCCTTTCCTTTGGCATTCCCTTTATTCACCATCATTATGGGAGCAGGGTTAGCCTTTGACATATTGGTCTCAGGAGTCCTCAATAATGCCAATAGTTCGGTAGGTGTTTTGTCTATCTCACTCATAATATAGTTTATTACAAATTGAGTGTAGTTGTTGTTCAAAGACTGCAAGATCAAATCTGCTTGGTGTTCCGGTAAAACCAAGTAACCCAAATTCTCAAGGGTTTCCAGATAACCTATCATCTTTAGAACATGCGGTCCAACCGGGTCACGATCTCCCTGTTTGCATGCATACAACGCTTTGCTTACATCAAACCTCTCTTGACGAGCTTGACCCTCAAACATCCTTTTGAGGTGCTCTATCATGTCATAAGCGTCCATACGCTCATGTTGTTTCTGAAGCTCAGGACTCATAGTCGCTAGCATCAAACAACAGACATCCGTAGAATCATCAAGATGCTTCTGATAAGCATTTTGTTGAGCCTCGGTTGCTTCAGCAGCAAGAGGTCCAGGGTGAGGAATATCAAGGACATAAAGCTTTCGCTCCTGCCTGAGGACAATCCTCAAATTCCTTTGCCAATCAAGGAAGTTGGTTCCTGTCAGCTTTTCCTTCTCAAGGACTGATCGCACAGAGAAATTGTTTGAGTTTGCCATTTAGATATCTACAATGTTAAAATGCATAAAATAAGTTAGTTGTAGATTAAATTATGTTCAAGTGATTATCCATATATATTCACAATATATATCTCCCACTATTTTTATCAAATCAATAGCCCTAACTATTAATTCGGAAGGCATTACTCTAAATCCTTCTAGTGAGCCAAGATCCATATTTCGTCACGCTTAAGGTCAGCTTTGGCTTTTCTCCCAAAACATGATTTATTTAGGTAGACAACTCTTGTCAATTATATCATATATAACTCTTGGAAAGTTTGGTAGAACAACATTTGTCCATATTTATCCAATAAATCATACCAAACTCCATGCCTCTAAGTTCACAATCCTATTGTGGTAACTTAGTTAAGTCTAACCCAATGGTCTAACAGTTAAGTATCACATTTACTTCATCGCGCCATACCATGATAGATTGGAGTGCTTCGCTTTGGCGAACCCACTCTTTCTCGATCTAGGTCTTGACGAGTGTTGCCCATTGGAAGACATCTAAGTGACTTAATATTTTAAATTTAGGGATTTTATTATTAAAACGACCATGATCCCATCATCAAGAGATTCCCAATTTTTCCTTGAACTAAGTACTTCAATTCAAAATTCATCAATGGTTTGATTTCCAGTCCAACGGAGGAGTCACAGTGGTCTCACTTAAAACCCGCCTTTCTTACAAGCGCTGCTTGTATTTTTTGTCAAAATCGCCCCATATCAAAAAATCGAAAATTCATACTTATTTCCGTGTTTCATAAACACAGGAATCTCATGTTCGTTTTGTTCAATTTTAAAATCTTGAATCGTTACAGATTTTATCTTGTTTAGCAGGCATGGCATGGGTGATGTATCTAATACATACATGTTTAATCTAATTAAAACATGCATCATTATCACTACGCATACATATCATCATCACATGCATCATATATGTAAAGTGCGTAAAGTAAACGTGCTTGGTTATGGCCCAATCCTATGCGATGTTTCCAAGCTAAGGAAAAACCAAGGTCAATCTATGGTGGTATCAAATACAACATAATAAATTACACATGTCTTCATGCTTCCTTGTAATGTCTCCTTTGATCGCCACCTTGGCATGCCTCTATGTCTTCATATCATCAATTACATAATATGAAAAGCTAATCTAATAAACTTACAAGAGAAAGTCGAGTTACATTCGAGATTTAATCATTACAAGAATGAACGACATGCAAGTCGTATTTAAAACCAAAACCATAATCAAAAACCACTAACCTATGGGTCTTAGGGCCATAACCATACACCATGCTCAATTAACAGTTAAGAACATCTCATATTGCATCAACATATCACACCATATCATATTTTTCATGATCCAATCACAAAATCAAATAAAGTGTAAATCAGAAAATTAAAATCAGAATTATGAAAACAATGAATCGCTGTTTACAGACAGTAAACGACGTCAAACGCCTTACAGATGAACGAATGACAAAGTCAGTATTGTTCAGACGCCCGTTTCCCTTTCCGAAAAGGTATTTTTGGCGAAATTCTGAAACAGTATGCAAATTTCACCAAATCTGCGCAACCAATCAGAAATCGTATCGAATACGATTCTCATAACAAGAACAAAACTATATCATGTATATATCAGTATACATACAGATTATATGATATGATCATCTCAATCATCATTATTATACAATTTATGTATATACATCAATACAATATTCATGTTTTCATAAAAACAACGCATCAATCATGATAGTCACAAACATGATTTTATCATCAAAACAGTAAACATATAAACGAATTAAACACTTTTCGCAAGTAGCTCTGATGCCAATGAAGGGTTTCGTGCATGAAAACGCAACGGAAAAACGCGTAAAACAGAAAAATTAACGAAACCCTCCGCAGGATCCATGCGAAAAATGATATTTAATTCGTGAATAGAATCGTTTACCTTTTGAAGCTTTACGAACGGATGACTAATGGAGGTCCTTTGATATGATCACCATGTGTCCCGCCTTGCGATACACGTCTCTAATTAGTCCACACAAACGCCCGATCGTCCAACGATCACCGGAGTTGGTACTAGCCAAGAACTGCCCTCGGAACTCTCTCTCTCTAGCCTCTCTTTGATGTAGAGCAGCTAGGGTTTTTTAAGAAAAACGTTTTTCCATTTCTTAACCCTAAAATAATACATCTTAATGTATTTATATGGAGAGAATTCTGGGCCTATACCTAATCTGATTGGGCTTCCAAAACCCAATCTGATTATTAGTAGTATTATTTATTATATTCGAATTATTATATAATTAATCAAGTCCTACTTAATTAATCCAATAATTCAATAATAATAATAATTCAATTAAATTCGAAATTTAATTAATGCTCCGTTTAAAACATTCTTTATGTGTAACCCTTTAGGTTATTATTACGTCGGCAATAATTTTAACATCTCATAATAAAATTATAAACAATGAGCGGCATCTAGTAATACATCACTGCTACCCAAGTAATAATAATAATTGGTGATCCAATTAAACCTTTAATGAATAATTTTCCATGTAATATAATCCTTTTAACCTTATATTATAGATTAAACTTGAGGCATGGTTTATGTCATCCTCTTCAACATTTAATCCCGGTTTACTTGATCGATGAGTAGACTATTAAACAAATCACAATTTGAGCATGGCCATGCATTTCATAGTCTCACTCAATCAAGAGGCCAATAATATCACTCCTAAAATAAGAGGGTTAAATCTTATATCTATCATTCATATTTCTCATATGATTCATAATATACTCAATGTTCACCTTTATCATTACCCGATCAAAGGTAACTTTGAGTAGAATCAAAGTATATTAATTCTCATATAGAAATATAATGATTTCAAGTCTAAGGATCATTACACCATTATCATTGTGAGAATTGCTTATGACACTTGATAACATTTACCATGAAGAATTCACACGGTGGGTCTATCCAGTGCCATGTTCTGCTAACATGCACTTATGTCTTTGACTTTAGTATCACCATACTTATAACCAATGAGATGTGGTCGTCAGTCAACAAACATATTAGTCTTAATGCATTATTATTGTCCTCAAATAATAATACTCGACTAGGGATCTTTTAGGATTATAAACACTACTCATATAATCTCATTTCTAAGTCACATACTTAGAGATATAGAATTCATGCTTATATTCCAAGGACATTTATTATTCTAATATTTATATCGCAGTTAATAAAGACATAATAAATAATTGAAAGAAAATCCATAGAACATATTTATTAATAATCAAAATGTCTTCCCTAAGAACATTATAGTATTGTCTCTAGGGCACAAGCACTAACAAATAGAGCATAATGTTCATATACACTTGAAGCACTCAACATGAAACTAACCTTGAGATATCATCCCACATACAGATATAAAACCCATAAATTTCACATTGTAAGAACCAATGGACATACACTCGTTTTTCCTTTTTTTTCATAGAGAGATTTTTTTTTTCCAGTTTTTTTCTCTCTCTCTATTTTTTTCATTGACCTTTGTGACTCTGTTTGAGGTGTCAAAGACAAGAAGTAACCAAACCAATTCAAATCCCACCAAAATTCTCACATTAACAAAGATATCCCCACACTCAATATTTTACCAATCTCAAGTATATATCACAATGCTCTACTAGTCAATCAAGACAAGAACAAATTAATAAGCTCAAGATTTAGATGGTGATATACGAAGAAAAAGGATATAGGCTCAAGGGGGCTCACTAAGGATTATTTTTCAGGGTACTGTTTGGGACAATACGGTTAATCCTAGTGCCTTTATCATTTTTACACAATACACGATATCAATATACACACGACCTGGTTTAAAGAAAGTTCTAGAGCAACATGTACAATGAGGAATAGCTCACCACAAAAAAATAGATTGATAACGAGATGTATCAATCATGAATTAAGGCTCAAGATCTCACGGGTGATAGCATGCTAAACTCATCAAAATTGACAATGACGTACATTCAAGTTTTGAAATTTCGCAAGCACATACAAGACATCATCATGTATAAGGTATTTTACGCCAAGGAAACAAATACATGACACTCGCAAAATAAGTCTACATGGTGTGTACTTATCCTTATTAACATGCTATTTTGACAAGGCAATCAATTTTTTTAGGTTTTCTAATTTTTTTTGTGTTTTCTATTTTTTAACTATCCTAAAAAAAACTAACAAATTAAAAAGAAAAAAAAAACTAATTTTATTTTTAATGTTGCAAACCCATCCCCACACTTAAGCGGTTCATTGTCCCCAATGAATAATATATATATATACTAAATTAACAAGATCCTAAAAAAATACAAAAAACAAAAAATGGAATAAAAAATATATACAAAGAAAGGTTCAAAATACTCCCCTAGCGCCGTATGAAGTGCCCGTTAAATATTATTGTTGAAGTGTGCTCTTCCCTCTTGTAAGTATGTTGAAATTGTAGGTCCATTATCTCTTTTATTAAAATTTCAGCGCAACTCCTACCACCTGAAGTGACTTGGTGCAGTGGTTTATACTATCTTCTAGCAAACAATGGTTCTAGGGTTCAATTCCTTGCAGCATCAACCTTTTTGTGGAAAAGTTGCCAGCCCCTTTAGTTCAATTCTTGGGCTCATATTGTACATCAATAACCAGTCCCGATGTTAGAACAACCGTAGGGCTGGTGTGGTGGTTGCGCTTTTCAAATAGAATTTAGTTTAAACACACCAAGGTCAGGGGTTCGACTCCCTGTGTGTTTGCGTGCTCATGTCAAATTGGTAAAATATAATATGCACATTGTTTAGAATTCAGGCACAGCTTCACTTGTCTCCATGCGTGGGCACGCCTTAGGATAGCATGAATATGCTAAATGGTGAAAACACGACAGCAACTCTAATCATACACTTCATGGGTTGTCTCCCATCCAGCGCCTTTCTTTAACGTCTTTGGCTAGACATGAGAATAACTTTTCAGCTAATAATTTTACACCATGGTGTAAAACTCCACATTGCATCCCCTAGTGGCCATTTAATAATCTTTCTTGGAGCCACGTCTTTGATGACAAATTTCAGCTTTCGCTGCCCATCAAAAGAACACTTGACATTGTACCCAAGCCATTTTTGCATACCCAAAGAATTGATAATATCTTGAAGATTTGAAATCATCATGTCACTACCTGACTTCTGCTGTTGTAGAACCTCCAAAAATAATTCTTCTTTATCAAGGGCTAAATCTGCTATCTTGCTCTACTGTAGAACCTCAAGTAAATTTTCTTCCTTGTCCGGAGGTAACTCTGTTGAGATGATGATTGAACATATTGGGGATGAGCTCGAATAAACTTCTTCAGAATGAGAGGACATCAACTTCAGTTCCAATTCAGGTGGTTCTTTCATTGATGCTTCTGGATGTTTGACTTCTGTAGATAGCACTTTTAGTGACTCAAAACAATGCATTGTTTCTGCATCTTGTGAATTAACCTCCAACAAAGTTAGATTCTCCTCTTCATTATTTTCATGACCAGAATCTAAAATCATGGGCTGCTCCAAAGGATCTTCATAAGAATTGTGCTCTAGTTTATCAGAAACTAGAACATCCTCTACATATACTGTTGAAGAGTCCACTACATATCCTTCCTGATCTGATGTTGTTTGAGAGACCTCTACCTCTTTTTCACTTTCAGCAAACACACCTCCAGAATGCTCAATCTGAACTTCTTCACAATTTTCAGCATCCCATGGCAGAGAACCTAGCGTTTGATTTCTCATCTCATCAACTAGATCCCGAACTTGATTCCCTAAGTTCCTCAACGAATCTGTTTGACTTTGGATAACATCAAAGTTTTCTATAGCCTTCTTCAACAAAGATTTTAGAGAACTATATTCATCTTCTTGTTCAGGCTCTTGTTGTTGAGGTTGCTGAAAATATGAATAATTAGAGTCCATTAATGAAGTTCCAAGATAAGCTCCTTCATTGCCCCATGAATAATTCGGAGGTTGACTCCATAACTGGTTGCAAGAATTGGAATATGTGTCACTCCAATTTTGATTACCAGCAAAGCATATAGAGTCTGGATTGGAAGGACAATAGTCATATGTATGAGCACCGTAACAATACACACACGAAACTCTGTCAACGTGGCTCAGTGGTGGAATTGGTGGTTGCCACATAGGTTGAGTCATTCCCATACTCAAATTATTTACCATATCTGACACGGAAGACAATCGAGCCTGCAAGGAAAGAAATTCTTGATCTCGTGCAGCACACTCTTCCTCATAGACCATATCCATCGCTTGTGGAGAAAACATAAATCTATGTTGTTAAACCTGACAAACAACTAGAATCATCCACGTAAGCACACAAAAACAAACCAAACTACAAGATGATTAACTTTGCAATTAACAACTAAAACAATCCCCGTCAGCGGCGCCAAAAACTTGTTGCGTAAAATACAGATGTGCAAGTGTACACAATCGCAAACAAGTAATATAGTAGTTAATACCAGATATCGTTCCTCAAGGACTATCTACTTGTATAAATCGCAATTAATATCTAACAATTCAGTTATGGAACACAAGATAAGTTTTGGTTTTATACTAACACTAATTAATTAACAACTAAATAAACTAACTAAACCAGCAAAGAGAGTTGGATGAGTTTTAGATATGAGAAGCTAAGTCTGGATAATTACTTCCCTCTAATATGTTCATGTTGGTAATAAAGCAGTGTAATACTATAGCAAATTCACAGTCTACTAACCAGAAATTCAATGATCATAGGCTTCTTTCTAAATCACTATGATATAGATTCTATAAACTAAACCAACATATGTTTATGCCAATTTAATCTCAAGAATACAATTAAGCACCAATTTCACACGGCTATGCAAGGTAACAATATATGTCTATACCGTCACAAAATTAATATCAACAAATATAATCATGCATCATTCAAGTTATGTGTCAGTTAACTATAACCCTCTCAGTATTATAATTAACTCAACTATCCATTAGAGTTGGCCAAACAATAGCAAATAATATATATCATGAGATTCACTTGAATGAATAAACCGTGAACTACATACAATACTTCTTATCAAAACACCAACAATCCCATACCAGGGTTCCATAAAAATCCTAACTCATATAAGTTTAGTTCATAATCAAGGTATCAAAATAATCCCAAGATAACCAACACATATTCATAAGATAATCAAGGTATCAAAATAATCCCAAGATAACCAACACATATTCATAAGAAGAGATATAAAAAGATAAGAGAAAACAAAGCCAATTGAATGTCTTCAATGATTGAATTCTTCTTCGTTGATGGCTTATCCTCCTCCCTTTGTGCGGCTTCTTCTCTCTTCTGTTTTCTCTCTCTATTAGGTCTGATCTATATCTAATAATCTATAATAAAAGTGTTTTTAATTATTTAATACAAAATACAAGGAAATTTTCCCAAACAGAATTGAATTCCAATAACAGAAATTCGTAACTGACTGTTGGGCTCTGTTTCTGGACTGATACAGCTGGAATTTGATATCAAGACCACTTCTGAAATAAATCTATTCTCATAAGCTTTCCGTGGACTGTTGAATCATCTGAATCGGACTTATAGAACTCCAGTTATGGCCCAAACAGTGTGAACTGCGCAAGTGGGTCATCAAATCCGAATTTTAATCAAATAAATCTCCATCTCTTTCCTTTTAAACTCCAAGTCTTCCTTTATTAAAACTCTTTGATACCTATAATAAAACAATATAATTTATTAAATAAAAATTCAAATCAATACAAATAACTAAAATATAGGGACAATATTAGGATAAAGCTCACGATTATCACCCCTATATGTATATGCACAAAATTTAAGCACATATCTAGAAATGAGGTATGATATATCATATAATGTGTAGTTGTATACAGTATAGTGATATATATTTAAATTATTAAACAAAACTAGCATAAAAACCCGTGCAAGGCACGGGCTGCTAGCTTAGATTGTGATTTTAAACTAAACTACGCATTATCAATGTCATTTGACATATATGATTGTATATTTTTGATGTTTATAGAGTTTTTATGTTAATGTTATGACTATGATGTACTTGTTTAAATATGTTGAAGTTTATAATGTGAAAACTAATACGAGTAGTTTTGATAAATCATGTTTGTTTTTAATTTTGTTGTGGATCATAGAATAGAATTAGAGTGTTCTATGGATGTTTTCGAATTAAGAAGACATTTTTAATATTATAATCCTAAATTTTTCTCAGTTCTTCAAAAATGGTGCATTCATTTAGTTCATCTCCGACAATATTCAAGGTAGAAACTAAATAGCCTTCAAGATGCTGCAGTATGAGATTGTAGGTTTTAGTACTGATTTTACTCAAAAACTTTCCTAAATCTTCTAATACTCTACTTAGGCCTTGCGTTTTCAATTCTTAAAACTTTCTTTGTAACTCTTTTATGTCTTTTCTTCTGACCTCTTGATTTTAAGCATTTTTTACCTTTATTTCTCTTCCCCTGTCTACCTAACTTTCAGAACCTAGGACAATGTAGCTAATTGAGTTAAGTGGAACTACCTTGTGCCAAATCATTCTATTATTAAGTACGTTTGGTACCATTTCGATGTGTTTCGATTCTTCCAAACAAACAGACTTTTTTTTAACTTTAAACTTGAGAATTGATCAATTATGGATGGATAAATATTTTTTGCTTATATCATCGTAAGTTAAAATTGCTCATATGCCTTCTGAGTTCTGTCCGTGTTTTGACAATAAATTAATCCTTTATTTTTTTTTCAAAATACACATCTTTAATAATTAAAACACGGGTCATTTTTCTAGCAATTAACATAAATTTCTATTTTTTGCGGTTAATTTTTTTTTCTAGGTATGGTTGCACATTTTTTTTTTCATCTGTTACAATGTACTTACTTTAATTTATATAGATAATTTTATTGATCGGGGACTATAATTTTAAATAACACGGGCTGTATAATGTGATTTGATCTGATCATAATGTATGATATGCAATATCATGTTTTTCTAAATTTGTTATGGACTATATATTTTAATCTGTTTATTGTTTACACAAATTATTATCAAAATTTTAGAATATATAATTCATTTAATTGTTTTGTTGTACTATCTATTTTTTTTATCTCGCCTTGTACAATATTTTAACTCAAAACAAATAGTTGTTCATATGTTTTATAGTTATTTTACACACGCACACACATACGCACACACACACACAGATATATATATATATATATCTGTGTGTGTATGTATATATTAATTCAATTCCAAATAACCATTTGATAATAACAAAAAATATGTCATATATATAATGCATCCAATCTAATTATAAATCTAGTCACTCCTATTATATATATATATATATATTGTATTATTAAAACCGAAACATTGAAAGTTTGATAGTCGGTCGGTACGGTTCTCATATTTTGATATTTGTACTTTAGTTCTTTTATTTTTACTACTTTATTTAATTTATTAAAAACAACAATTTTATTAAAAATATAGTTTGGTAGTCGGTCGGTCAATACGACATTCATATTCTGATATTTGCACTTTAGTCCTTTTTTTTGCAATTTGACCTTAATTTATTAAAAACAACAATTTTAATTAAATATATTTTTAAAATATTGTTAAACACAAAACTCTTAAAACACAATTTAATCACGCTCAAACAGAAACACACACGTCAATTCAACATTAAGTTCAACAATCACATAAAATTATTCAAATTTAAGATGAACTTCAAACAAAGTAAATATAAATGTAAAATAAGAAGAATATGAATGTCGTATGCATCACACTGACTTTATACTTGTAGTATAGATAAGAAAAAATAATTATAAATATCATGTATACATGTTATCAATATGTGCTATTTAACAATGATTATTGTGCGATAAATAAAGTAATCCTCGTTTGAGAATTGAGGCGGGTTCGACGAATGAGTTCATGTTCGGAGTCTCCCCGACACCGAAGTGACCGATCGCCCATACCTAAATTATTGTCTAATTTTTACACATGTTTTAACACTAATTTCATTAATTTAAAAATAAATAAGTCATAAATATGTAAATAAACTACTTGTAATATGTTATTTATGTTATATCAACATTTAATAATACATTTTATATATTAATTATTATTTGAATAATTCAAATATATTGCGTAGTACAAGAAAAGTTCAACTCTGATGCAAGAAAATAGAATATATTATAGCTATCGATACATGTACAAAATATTTGTTTAGTTAAAAGAAAGATAAAAAGCACCACACATAATATTGTTTTTAAAACTTAATATTAATATTTTATAAGACTGGTAGTATATATGATTATGTATGATATTTTAAGTATTAAAAAAATAAAGTTTAATAAATATTATAAATCACCTTAATTTTTACTCAAAAATTTAAATAATAATAAATATAGGATAAGAAAGATGTGAGGTTTATGTCATATGATTTTTAGATCAAAATCAAAAAGAATCGTGTAGCTCAATGGTTATAAGGATGACTTCTTTAGCGAATGTCAGGGGTTCGATCCTTGACTAAAACATTATTTACTCAATTTTTTTCCTCCAGATAAGAGAGTAGTGGCATGACATGTAATTTCGTAATATATAAGGGTAAAATGGTAACTTCACTGGGGGTTTATTGGCTCAAAATGCCCTTAAATTATTCCCTTGTTCTCCTATTATATATAGAAGAGATTTGTAACTTAAATCAGGTTAGGTAGGGTTGCCCGAAGAAATATAAAACTGATAGACGATCAAAAATATACTCAATTCGATTGAAAAGATTTCAAACTGATATAAATTAGGTTGGGTATAAGTTTTATATTATTTTCGGCCAACCCTACCCAACCCGATTTAAGTTATAATTTTTTTTTCAATAATTTAAATATATATCTCTATATTATAGACAATTAAGTTTAAAAGTGTACAAATATGTATATATAAAAAATAGAATGACAATTTCAGGATTAACCTTTACATAAAATGTAGAGATGTTATGATATGTTAATGGTATGTTAATGGCATAGTCTTACATAGATGGTGAAGTTTATATATTATAAATATACCGTATATTCATCAGAATTATATTAATTTACATACTTCCATGTCAAACAATATATGGACTTAAAACTAACAGATTTTATGATGTGTTCACGGTTTAGTCTCACATACGTGACCAATTTTGTATTTTGAAAATACACTGTTATTTCATTTAAAATACATGAGTTTACATACGTCCATATTATATACGGACAACTATATTAAAATAATCAATTGTTGAATTTGATAAAATTCTTTTCACATCATTTAAAACTAAATTAATATTTTGGTAATTAAAAATAATCATTTGATCTTTATATTATAGAAATTTATCCAAATGAAAGCTTATTACATTAAAAAATATTTAGAAAAATATTATACAAGTATAAGATAAATCCAAAAAATTTAATCTTAACCACATTTTAATCACAAACTATTTCGATATATATATAAACAGGCTCGTGCATCGCACGGGCTTTTACGCTAGTTTGCTCTTAAACGCCATAAAAGTACAGTTTAATTTAGTAAACAAAGATAACTGATAGATCTAAACTAATTTTTTTTAATAATTAAGTTATTTTATTAAAAGTTTAAGGTTCGATCCTTTCAACAACATACCATTAATTAAATAACATTGATTATTACTACTAATTTATATTGTGAAACAACTATTAAAAAACAATTATAATATTAAAAATATTATGATATATTAAAAGAAACCCGTGCACATCACGTATTATAAATTAGTATTATTAAAAATGAATATTGAAATTTTGATAGTCGATCAGTACTACACTTAATTTTTAGAACTAACCTTATTTTATTATTTTTTTAAGAGAAGTTTTTCCAAATACATATTTAGAAGACTTATATGACGAGTGCAAAATGTATTTTAGCAACATGATTGTAAATATTTGATAAAATCTTGCAATTACATAAATACTATTACTACATTTACATTTAAATTTTTTTGTGTTTCACAAAAGTTAGATAAATACGTACCGGAGCATCAAACTCTTCCATTGATAATTTTTATTCTGGTGGTTATTTTTTTGATACTTGAGCTTGCTACTTAAATTATTTAAATTTATCTAGGGGTCATTTTGCGGGTGTTGGCCGTCTTTATCACAAATTGAAGTCAAAATGCCCAAAACATCACAGCTGGAGAAAATGGCCCTTTATATCATTGATAAACGCAACATTAATTCTCGTTTATAAGGAACACAAAGTCGTGTCACAGTTTTGTAATCTTTTTTTTAGGAAACATAGAAACGTAAGATGATACTACGTTGTTAGGGAAACGCTGGTTTAACTTTCGTTATTGCTCTTTTTTTAATTTTTTTTATTAAAAGTGAGAAACGTATGATTATATTACATTTACTGGTAAACGCAAGTTAATTTGACGTTTCCTTACTTTCCATAATTGATTTTTATAATTAAATCAGAAACGCTGGATTATATTACGTTAAGAACATAACACAACTTCAAATTGCGTTTCCATAATTATTTTTTTTAAAGGAAAGAAACGCCATTGCATTTTGCGTTTTCACAATAAACGCCATGTAATGTTACGTTTCACCTTTAAATACTAATTAAAATTGTGTTTTCGATTAATACTACATTAACCTTTTTTGTATCTATTTTTTGGATGCTCTCTGTGTTGCTCACTATCGACTCTCATAGCTAGAAACATCACACACATCTCACTCATAATCAAAATCTAAACCAATACTTATCAAGTGTTATATATCATGCTTGCCCTCTGTAATTTTTAACCCAATTTCAATTTAATCGGAGCTAGGTTTTCTCATGGAATCGGGTCAATCAGATTTTGTACTGAGTTGGATCTATATTGACGGTAATATTCGACAAACACTTGATGGTTATACATATGATAAACCTATTTCAAAGCATGTTAAATTTGATTTTGGTATGAAAATTCAGTGGTTTGTGTGATATTTTGTTCTCAAAATTGAAAGTTGATAAGAGTATATATGAATTAAGGATTAAATATAGATGTAAAAATTCAGATGATATGAAATATGGGATTGTGCCAATAGATGACGATGATGATGTTGAGTTGATGTTTGGAGTTGTGATTTCGAAGGGGAGTCCATATTTTGTAGAAGTTTATGTGGAAAAAGTTTTAATTGCATCTGAACCTTGTGAAATGATTGAAAGCTCTAGAGTAGGGGAAACAAGTACTCGTAGATGCTTGGAGATTAATGAGATTGTTGATAGTGGTGTGTCAAATGAAAAATCGGCATACAGATCCTTCAATAGCTCTTTTGATAGCTCAAAAGTGATTTCTACTTTAGACGATTCGGTTATGGAAACTACAGATGATGTGTTGTCTCCTTTGGAGTTGAGGAAAGGAAATGTGTTTAATTCAAAAGAAGAACTGTCACATGTTGTCAAAGAAGTTCACATTCGTAATCATGAAGAAATCACAGTTACAAGATCAGACCCTTTAAATTGGCATGCGTGTTGAAAGTGGAAATATAATGGTTGTAAATGGAAACTCAAAGCTAGGAAGCGTAGTGTTCATGGTTGTTTTGAGATCATGGAAAGTTCAGGTCTACACACATGTATGAACCCGACCATAACACAAGACCATTATAATTTGAAATCTTCAGACATTGTGGGAGCAATTAGAGCACAAATTGCTGCAGATCCAGCTATCAAGGAAATTTTTTTATTAGCTACTACAGAGAGTGTTTTTGGTTATCGTCCAGCTAGAAAAAAGATTAGAAATGCCAAAAAGCATGCAATTGATGAATTATATGGATCATGGGAAGGAACATACGAAGAACTTCCACATTTGGTGGAAGAATTGCAATCATTTAATGTTGGTACCAAAGTTGATTGACTTTTTAAGAAGGATGAGTTATGAGAGCAAGGGAGTTTAGAGGTATGCTTTTTGAGATACACTTTTAACGCAATGATGTCAATTTGCAAGTTACTTTCACTTTTATTTCTTTTCATACTATAATTTTTTTCACTTGTTGACTAATGATAGTTATAATGTCCATTTGAAATAGGCGAAGACATTCAAGAGAGTTTTTTGGGCTTTCAAGCCATGCATAGATGGATTCGAGCATTATAGACCCGTCATTCTGATAGACGGTACCCATCTTTATGGACCTTACCCTAATGTTCTTCTTAGTGCAACAACAGTGGATGAGTTTAGTCACATTTTACCACTGGCTTTTTGTAACAGCCCGACTTTTTGGACCATTAATCTAAATACAAAACTTAAATAAAATAGCTTCTTTATTCAATAAATCCAAAATTGCACAAAAGTCAAATGCAGCGGTCAAACTTAATAATCAAAAATATAAAATCGGAGACGCAGCTCCACAATTCAACAATAAATTCTAACATATAAGCAATTTATTTCCATAAGTCTTTAAACAAATTCACATAGCAGCACGAAAGTGCAAAAGTCCACAGTCTTATTCTTACTTAGCTTCCACAATGAATGAACCTGAAATTTTAGGAAATGGGTGAGCTACAGAGCTCAGCAAGTAACAGAATGACTTACAGATATTCTCAAAAATCAGTGGGCGTTATAGCAAAACAGATTTTCTCAAAACAATAATAATTGAAAAGCCTTTGCGAAAATAGATCCAACCCAAAGTTTAAGTTTTAAAAATTCAGAATTTAAAACAGAAGCATAATTTAAAAACAGAAACGAAATTCTTATAAATAACCACAGTCTTGCTCTACGGCCACACTTTCCCAGTAGCCGAGATCTTATTCTTATTCTTATACGCCACACTTTGCCAGTGACCGGCATCTAAAATTCAATAATTACGCCCCCCTTAATAGGTATCTAAAGTTGCACACTTGTGCGCCTACTAAGGGTATCTAAGGCTAGTTCCGGAACTATAACGTAAATTACGAACGGTTTCGAAACGTAGAGACTGAGGGATTCGAAGATTCCTGTATCTTATATCTTATACAGTTCGAAACAATATTTTATATCTTATACGAAATTCAAAACAAAATCAAAATATCTTTTCCGAAAATAAAAGTAAGTAAAAAAAGTACTTACCTCGAAGTCGACAAAACACTGAAAATTAACTCGAGCAAATCCTATAAATTTAATTAACAAAACACAGAACAATTAATTAATTATTCTACAGTCAATCTACACATGTAGAGCAATTATTCAACCATTTGGATTATATACAAATTGCACCAGACAATGTAATCACACAAAAGCACGTAAAGAAAACAAATGGGCTTGAGGCCCAACATCAACCACGAACTTGTCCAGTTAATATGCAAGACTGCAGAAAGGTACATAATATTTTCTAACTTTAGCATGGCAGGCATTAACACTAACCAACTCATTTAACAAAAACTGGCCACAATTTTATTACATTTAAACAATAATATCACTTAACATTTATGCATAGTTTTATCAACTTAATCATTAGCTGATTTATTTCACCAAACACAGACAATAACAAAATAATTTTAACAACAACGAATTTCAATATATAATAATTCTACTTAAATTACAAATATTTATAATTGACGTAATAACTTCTTAAATAATTAACTTAAAAACTTTTGAACTAGAAAATGCTAATAGATCATGGGTACATAATCGAAATCAATACAAGATTTGAAGAACCAGTAGCCATTAACACGCAAGAGGCAACATATAGACATTTATATATTAATTATACAAATAAATATTTACTGAAGTACTAAATATTTTTATGGTCATACAATAACTTAAACATACGCGGACACAACATGCACATGCAAACACAGTTCATGTAATTCACGAAATCAACTATGGAGGAGCATGCTCAGGGTTAAAATCAAGCAAAACGAAGCAGACGTACCTGGGTGAATAAAAACATCCGCGGCTCCTTTGGTGAGTATTCACGGAATAGTACACTTTTTCGATATTTTAATGGGTTCTTGTAGAAATCCACGTAACCCTAAATTTAGAAAAGGAAATGATACAACTAGCCACTAAAACCTCTCCAAGTAATATCCAAAATAAAATATTTTATTACACACTATTTACTTAAATAAAAGATATCAATTTTATAAGATATTCTCACACTTCTTTCCATTATTAATGAATCTTATCCTAAATCAAATAACTTGTACAAAAATTAAAAATTTCTAATCAAAATAATTATCTAAATAAAAATACTTAAATATCTAATATTAAATAATAAAATAATAAAAAAAATAACGGGATTTTACATACTTCCCTCCTTAAAAGAATTTGGTCCCCAAATTCTCCAAATAAAATTAAATAAGTCACATAAGAAAAGAAATCATACCTTAGTGACAATAGTTGTCACGACTTCCCGTCAACTGAAACATGTTTGTTACTTGTCTTGTTGTCTGCTTCCTTCATTTGTGGTGGATTACGTGGGCACTCCGAAATCTATCTTGTGTCCTACTTCTCCGCAGTGAAAATAGGCACCTATATTCCATTAGTAGACCTTGTCTGGATGATCCTTACCGCACCTCGAACATTATGTGACAACCCGGGTCAAATCCCGAGCCTTTTTTTCGAAAACCGGGTCAAGTCCCGATTCTGAGTCCGAAATAAGCCGAAGCCTACTATCCCAAATGCAGCCAACTTGGGTAACGATAAGCCCACCACAGGCCCTCAAAATATCATGATTTTATTGGTGCTAATTAGTAGTAGTACTTTGTCTTATAAACTAAACAGAAGTCCCAAATCTCCTCGATGTGGGACTTGGGTATTACAAACTCCCCCACTTAAACTCCTGACGTCCTCGTCAGGCCTGAACGGATATCCCATAGGTTCCAAGATCGTTCCTCCCTAGCCATTGTGGGATAATACCGGCTGGCTTCGTGTCCCCACCTCCGGACCTCTGTCCATTATGGGATAATACCACCAGCCTTCGTGTCCCCACCTCCGGCAACTTGCATCGACAAGCTTTCGAGAGTCGGCTCTGATACCATATGTGACAACCCGGGTCAAATCCCGAGCCTTTTTCGAAAATCGGGTCAAGTCCCGATTCCGAGTCCGAATAAGCCGAAGCCTACTGGCCCAAACGCAACCAACAAATCATGATCTTTTGGGGGCCTGTGGTGGGCTAGTCGTTACCCAAGTTGGTTGCGTTTGGACCAGTAGGCTTCAGCTTATTCGGACTCGGAATCGGGACTTGACCCGATTTTCGAAAAAGGCTCGGGATTTGACCCGGGTTGTCACATAAAATTATATGAAATTTTGTTGCTTTCAGGATTCGAACACAAACCTTCTACTTACAAATAAAGTATCATAACCATCCGACTTTTCGGACCATTAATCTAAATACAAAACTTAAATAAAATAGCTTCTTTATTCAATAAATCCAAAATTTACGAAAGTCAAATGCAGCGGTCAAACTTAATAATCAAAAATATAAAATCGGAGACGCAGCTCCACAATTCAACAATAAATTCTAACATATAAGCAATTTATTTCCATAAGTCTTTAAACAAATTCACATAGCAGCACGAAAGTGCAAAAGTCCACAGTCTTATTCTTACTTAGCTTCCACAATGAATGAACCTGAAATGTTAGGAAAGGGGTGAGCTACAGAGCTCAGCAAGTAACAGAATGACTTACAGATATTCTCAAAAATCAGTGGGCGTTATAGCAAAACAGATTTTCTCAAAACAATAATAATTGAAAAGCCTTTGCGAAAATAGATCCAACCCAAAGTTTAAGTTTTATAAATTCAGAATTTAAAACAGAAGCATAATTTAAAAAGAGAAACGAAATTCTTATAAATAACCACAGTTTTGATCAATGGCCACACTTTCCCAGTAGCCGGGATCTTATTCTTATTCTTATACGCCACACTTTGCCAATGACCGGCATCTAAAGTTCAATAATTACGCCCCCTTAATAGGTATCTAAAGTTGCACACTTGTGCGCCTACTAAGGGTATTTGAGGCTAGTTCCGGAACTATAGCGTAAATTACGAACGGTTTCAAAACGTAGAGACTGAGGGATTCGAAGATTCTCGTATATTATATCTTATACAGTTCGAAACAATATTTTTATATCTTATACGAAATTCAAAACAAAATCAAAATATCTTTTCCGAAAATAAAAGTAAGTAAAAAAAGTACTTACCTCGAAGTCGACAAAACACTGAAAATTAACTCGAGCAAATCCTATAAATTTAATTAACAAAACACAGAACAATTAATTAATTATTCTACAGTCAATCTACACATGTAGAGCAATTATTCAACCATTTGGATTATATACAAATTGCACCAGACAATGTAATCACACAAAAGCACGTAAAGAAAACAAATGGGCTTGAGGCCCAACATCAACCACGAACTTGTCCAGTTAATATGCAAGACTGCAGAAAGGTACGTGTTAGGTCCAAAGTATCGTAGAAGGAGGGGTTGAATACGATACTCACAAATAATTCAATTTCGTTCGCGGATTAATCTTTCAGTTCTATAACGAAATCAAACACACCAAACCAAATCAAGTTTCGGGGAATATATCTTTTTATAAATATAAACCTCGAGGGGTGCTACAATTTCTAATCCGTAGATTAGCTTCAATGAGTTTAAGGTTACACAAATACAAAACAATGATCAAATTCTGAGCACTATTAATTCTCTGATAATTTCTCCGGCTCAGTTCTCTCTCTCAGTAATGTTTCTGTGTAGAATGCCTTAACTGAAGAAGACACTATCTTCTCTCGTATTAATTGTAGACTTAGATTAGAATACCATCGAACCAAAGTTGAACAAACAATCTTGGCCGTTGGATCTTCATCAACCTGTCAGACAAACCAAACTTCTCACCTGCTCCAATTTGAAAAACCATCGAATGGAATTACTTTATTTACCATTCGATAGTTTTTAAAACAAAACTATCGAAAACCAAATAAAGTAAAAGTGGTTTTCAAATAATTACTTTTAAACTCATTCAATAATTTTCACAAATGAAAAACTATCGAATTCATTTTCTTTACTTTTGTCCTTTAGTAATTACTCCTGGGTGTTTTAGTTTTAGACTGTATCAATTTCTTCCGAGACGATAAAACAACTTGATCTTCTTAGTGCCGTCACCTAGTGCAACTGGTCTGGTTCACAGATAAATAACACTTGATCAATTCTTCTTTTATGTCTTCAATTCAGTGCTGCTGATACGTCCTTTGTCGTTCTGGTTGCTTCAATTAAATCACTGGAATCCCGTGGTACTTAACCCTAAATCATCCACATACTTCTGTCATCTTGAAAGTCTTGTTTCTTTTGCTGTCACTGAGGCTTGAACATTTTCATGAACTTCTTTCCGTGACCTGTTTACGGACTTCAAGAATACATAACGTATTTTGATTTTTTGAGTTTACCTTTTCTTCTTTGATTCTGGATTCCTGTGCTTCTGTTAATATTATTGTATGTCTTGTCCTTTGTTGAGTTGTAGTTATCTCTTTTACATCTTATGTTACATTATGCTTTACAGTACGTAATATTTTCTAACTTTAGCATGGCAGGCATTAACACTAACCAACTCATTTAACAAAAACTGGCCACAATTTTATTACATTTAAACAATAATATCACTTAACATTTATGCATAGTTTTATCAACTTAATCATTAGCTGATTTATTTCACCAAACACAAACAATAACAAAATAATTTTAACAACAACGAATTTCAATATATAATAATTCTACTTAAATTACAAATATCAATACATAATAACTTCTTAAATAATTAACTTAAAAACTTTTGAACTAGAAAATGCTAATAGATCATGGGTACATAATCGAAATCAATACAAGATTGGAAGAACAAGTAGCCATTAACATGCAAGAGGCAACACAGAGACATTTATATATTAATTATACAAATAAATATTAACTGAAGTACTAAATATTTTTATGGTCATACAATAACTTAAACATACGCGGACACAACATGCACATACAAACACAGTTCATGTAATTCACGAAATCAACTATGGAGGAGCATGCTCAGGGTTAAAATCAAGCAAAACGAAGCAGACGTACCTGGGTGAATAAAAACATCCGCTGCTCCTTTGGTGAGTATTCACGGAATAGTACACTTTTTTTCGATATTTTAATGGGTTCTTGTAGAAATCCACATAACCCTAAATTTAGAAAAGGAAATGATACAACTAGCCACTAAAACCTCTCCAAGTAATATCCAAAATAAAATATTTTATTACACACTATTTACTTAAATAAAAGATATCAATTTTATAAGATATTCTCACACTTCTTTCCATTATTAATGAATCTTATTCTAAATCAAATAACTTGTACAAAAATTAAAATTTTCTAATCAAAATAATTATCTAAATAAAAATACTTAAATATCTAATATTAAATAATAAAATAATAAAAAAAATTAACGGGATTTTACACTTTTGCAATAGTTGAAGCAGAGAATTTATCAAGTTGGGGCTAGTTCATGGATAGATTACGGAAGTTTGTGGCTCCCAAGAGGCATGGTATTTTTGTTATTTCTGATAGACATTCTGGGATTTTGGCTGCCATGCAAAAGTCGGGATGGTGTGAGCCACATGACCACCACCGGTTCTGTGTGAGACATCTTGCTGCAAATTTTATTGCTACACATAGGAAATCGGGTTTGAAAGATAAAGTTGTTCAATTGGCTTATCAGGTGCATCCAAAAAAGTTTGAGTTGTTATGGAATCAGTTGATCACAATAGAGCCGAGGACAACTGATTGGTTTGAGACTAGACCTGTCATGAAGTGGTCATTGGCATTTGATGAAGGGAAACGTTTTGGTATTATGACTATAAACCACGCCGAGAGTTGGAACACTGCTATACTAGATGCACGAAAGCTTCCAATAACTTCTTTGGTGAAAGAGTTGTTTGGAAAGATAGTTGAATATTTTGACAAACGACGCGTGGCGATAGCTTTGCAATCAGCCAATGGTCAAATGTTTACCAAATTTGCCAACCAAATGTTGAGACGAGCTGCAACACGTGCTAGTGGACACCATGTGAAACTTTTTGACCGTGAGACATGGTTGTTTCAAGTGGTTACTAGGAAGGTAGGACTAAAAGGAGGTAATAGTCACACTGTTCGAATCAAAGAGTCCACGTGTACATGTGGAAAATGGCAAACCTATCGAATCATGTGTTCTCATTTGATTGCTTGTTGTGTCAATATAAAATTGAAATATGAAATGTTTGTTGGTGATTGGTACAAGTTGGAGAATGTGGCAAAAGTATATGGTGGGAAATTTGAACCGATACCTACTAAAGGGGATCCGCGTTGGCCTTTGGAAATTAATTTCGCCAAAGTAACTCATGATAAGAGTGTTCAAAAGAAGAAAGGCAGAAGAAAGTCAACTAGATTAAAAAACGAGATGGATAATCAAGTACCTTGTAAGAAGAAAAACACATCATCGGCAGCTCCTTAATTATATAGTTAATTTTATGTTGGTGTTGTTATTTAGTTTAGAAACTTGGTTATCATATAATTTGTTATTTTCTGGTTGCTCCAGATCCCGTACTGGTATTCATATTTGCTGATGTTATAAAAATTATTGATTACAAAGAGTTTCTGAATTGTTGGTTATAATATGGTTTTCAGTTCATCACAAGCATGAGTTTTGCAGGCTTTCTGTTTTGCGTTTTCCATATTTTAGACATTCACGTGCTTGTAATATGCAGGTTTATAGTTTGTAATCTGCTTAGTAATGCATCAGACTTTTTGTGGCAGGTATTTTAACAATTTTTTGTCCGTAGAATCTTCACATTTATCCATCAGTTTTATGCAGATTATTGTAATCAGTTTTCTGGGCAGATTTTAGTTAAAATTTTATGCAGCTTTTTGTAGGATTTGCTGAGTTTGGGGATGTAGATTTTGCGGATTGTAGTGGTCACAACTTTAGAAAAGTAGAAAATCAAATACATAAAAAAATCAGCATAAAAATAAAAATTGAACATATTAGTCAACTAAACTTTTTCATAGCAAAAATGTATTGAGAATCTCTTGCTACTACAAGATATTCATTACAAAAAGTGGCGTACTCTCCTGCTACTACAAGATTCAAATACATAAAAAAAAGTAGATAGTAGGTTGTCAACAAAGAAAAAATCTCATGCCACCACACCACTTGCAGTCAGAATTATCTTTAGATTCACAGGAAGGGCATCATTAATTTGGCACCAATGCTGCACCCACGAAAATCAACACACATTAGCCCAACTCAAAACCACAAAACTAAAAATTTAAAATAATCCGGCGTCCTGATTATTTTTTACACAATCTGGCGTCCTGATTTTTTTTACACAATCTGGCATCCTGATTTTAGGGTTTGTAAATAACCCTAAACCCTAAGTTCGTATATGGCTTATTCGTTATTCTGAATATTTCTAAAACCCAAAATGGAACTATTGAACCCCAAAGATTAACTGTTGAGCCCCAAGAGAACGGCCAAATTAAGTACACAATTTTACCTAACGTTTTATACAAAAACTTAAATTTAATAGCCTTTAGACCCCTTTCTCTCATTTTCTTATTTAATATCCTCAATCATCTGTATTGCAGATTTGAACTTATAACCCTCAGTTTTACTAAATTAAAACAACTTATATGTTAGTAATGAATATCACCAGTAAACTAGACAGATGGGGGGTGAATGGATAGTTTGAATGTTTTTCGTTTCTTGAAGCTTAGATCTGTGTTTGATTGTATATGTAAGAGAATGCGAAAATCAAAATAAACAGAACACACACAATCACTTTAATCTACTTTGTATAAAGTAAATCAAATACTACAGCTTCCAAAATTTCACAACTGAAATTCTGGCTTCTAAACAAGAACAGTGATTTCTTGTTTTCTTATAGAGAAAAGAGTGTTTGAATAATTCTATGTGTGTCTCTCTTACAGCTAACCATAGGGTGTGCACAATATATATGACCTATACAAACTGGTGCACACACCTAATTACACAGCTACCCCTAACTTTAACTCCATCTTGTTTTTCCATAAGAGGTTAACTGTGTCAGGAAGGACCACTTGCTTTCTGTCGTCCTTTCCCTTATCTTTAGCTACTTGTCTCTATTCTTTCTCTCCAAGTTATGTTGTAGATTTGCCATCTGTCTTTGGACCAGTTAACCGTAACAGATGCTTCAGTATTTGTCTCCATGAACTTTGATTATGTACTGTTAGGATTTATGGGTGATAGCTATGAGGCAACTTAACTAGATACTTTATTTACTTAATCTTTATTAAGTATGAACATACTGTCACAGCCAGAGTATGTCTTTGTAACCGTTTTATTTAGTACAAATAAGATTCTAGTGCATCTTGGTAGAAGTTCATTCATTTGTTCAAGCTTCAAGAAGTACTCAAGATGGACAGCAAGAATACAGATTACTGTCACAGCGCTGACAGTAAGGTTACAAGAAGACAGCATGTTGCGAGTCACGAAAGTACATTCACTCTGACAACAACATTGACGGAAGCCCTCTAACAACAACTTTACCTTAGCCTGACAGCAGGCTTGGAAATCCTGACAGCACCTTCAGCGGGGATTTCTTACTGTCACCATAAGCGCATTCCTGTGACAAAAAGCTTAGCCATCAGGATACTGTCATGAAGGGATAACATTTGTATTGGTAAACAACCCAGTCAAACTCGTGACAGTTTGGATGTTCAAGAAACAGGCGTGTTGCAGTATCCCAACACTGTAACAGGTCTGCAAGACTACGACTGAAGCTTGAGAGATCACATGACAAAGCTCACCAATTCCAGAGTATGACAAATCTACATCTACTGAATTGTGTTAGCTTAAAATAGAATGTTTCTAGATTGCTTTGCTATGTATTGATAAGTTGTTTGTATAGCAATTTAGGAAAGAATCACTGGCAGGCAAATTGTAAGAAGCTGCCACTTGAAAATGACAGCAGCTTCACAAGACCCGTGATTGAAAGTGATAGGTTTAGCCTACTTAGTCTATCTCTCAGTTCATTCTCTGTAATCACTCGAGAAACCGAAGCTCAAGAAAACAAACATTTTCTTGAGGTTGTAGCAACCCATTACAAAATAAATAAAACATTTATTTTGTGAGAATTACTCGTGTGTCTACTTGTGTTTGCATTTGATAAACTGATAATCCTTAATCTTAGTTCTTGTTGTTGAAAACGTAGATTGAGATTTATCAGTATTGCATTCAACCCCCCCCCCCCCCTTCTGCAATAGTCAAGGACTAACAACTGGTATCAGAGCCGACAGATTGTTCTACAAATCTGAGATCATGACAAGTATGCAGAAGTCAAGTAGCATAAAGATTCCAGCATTTGATAAAGAGAACTACAATGTATAGAAAAGAAAGACCATGTTGTTTATCAAAGCTGCGAATCCATTATACTTGGGTATCCTCCAAAATGGTCCATTTGTTCCACGAAAAGAAATTGAAGCCTCAACTGTGGACGGCGTTCTTATTCCATCCTACTGGGTCAACAAATTACCTTCGGAGTTTCTGGAGCCAGAAAAAGAGAAGGTGGCCTTGGATGATTACTTGCAACTCATTTTACTGGATGCTCTCACTTTGGACAAAGCCATGTGTGGGAATGTCATTGGGTGCTCATCAGCCAAGGATATGTGGAATAAGATCGAGCTGCTGTGTGAAGGAAGTGAAGAAGTGAAAGATAATCAAAGACAAATTCTTATCTCACAGTATGAAGCCTTCATGGCAAAGTCAGGAGAAGACCTAACAACAATGTTTGAAAGGTTTAGCAAACTTATGACTGAGCTACAGATACATGGCAAATACTACATTGTGAAGTAGTCAGCAAAGAAACAGGAAAGATAGCACTGACTAGCTACATGTATGGTAACATTTATGAAGCCAACATTCTCTCAAATACTGATGGCTCCCCTACATGTCTAATCAGTAAAGCATCAGTAGATGAAAGTTGGAATTGGCACAAGAAGCTTTCTCATCTCAACTTCAGCAATATCAATGAGTTGGTTAAGAAAGATTTAGTGAGAGGATTACCTAAATCTTTGTATACTCCTGATGGACTCTGTGATGCTTGTCAAAAGGCTAAACAAAGAAGGACATCATTCCAGAGTAAATCAGAATCCTCTATTGAAGAACCATATCACATGCTGCATCTTGATCTATTTGGACCAGTCAACATTATGTCCATCAGTAAGAAAAGGTACACTCTTGTAATTGTTGATGAATATTCTAGATTCACCTGGGTGTATTTTTTGCACAGAAAAGATGAAACTCCTGAAATACTGTTGGATCATATGAGAATGATTGAGACAACCACAAAGTACAAAGTCAAGATACTGAGGAGTGATAATGGTACTGAATTCAAGAATTCAAAGATGGAAGAGTTCTGCAAATACAAAGGAATTATTCAACAATTCTCTGCTCCTGGCACACCTCAGCAAAATGGAGTAGTTGAAAGGAAAAATAGAACTCTTATTGAAGCTGGCAGAACTATGTTGGAAGAAGCTAAATTACCTACATATTTCTGGGCAGAAGCAGTCAATACAGCATGCTATACTCAAAATCTCACCTTGATAAACAGACATGGTGTTACTCCTTATCAATCTCTCAAGGAGAAGAAACCAAGTTTGAAGCATCTGTATGTGTTTGGCTGTAAATGTTTTGTTCTCAGAACTCATCCTGAACAGCTAGGAAAGTTTGAAACAAAGGCTGATGAGGGAATTTTCATAGGTTATCCTGCATCAAGAGCCTTTAGAGTTTTTAACTTGAGAACAAGAACTGTCATGGAGTCAATACACGTATCTTTTGATGATAAGAAGATAATTAGATTGAATAAAGACTCACATGATAGATTGGTTTTTGAAAATGAAGCTACCAAGGAACCTGAAGAAAATGAATCAGATCCTGTCAATTCATCAGATACTGATGGGTCACCAAATCCTAATGATCCATCAAATCCTGATGACACACCAATTCCTCATGATGCTAATACTGATGATGCAAATAATGATGATTCATCTAGTAGTGCAAATGTTGAGGGGGAGCAACAGCAAACTACTACAAATTCAGAGTCTATTCAATCATCAGGACAAGATTCTTCAGATACTGATTCAAGTGACAATCTTGATAATCCATCAGGAGGAGATAATAACAATTCAGAGGGAGCTTCTAATGAAACAAATTCTTCTATTCAAGATAACACCAATCCAGGGGGAGCATCTACATCAAGAAATGACTTACCATCAGCAAGGAAATGGACTGCAAGTCATACTCCTGATTTGATAATTGGAGATCCTGATGCAGGTGTTCAGATAAGAAGTGCAACTCAAAATGAATGTCTATATAATAACTTTCTGTCAAAGGAGGAGCCAAAGAAAGTTGAAGATGCACTTAGAGATGCTGATTGGGTTACTGCAATGCAAGAAGAATGGAATGAATTTGAAAGGAATGAAGTCTGGAAACTGGTGCCAAGACCAAATAATAGGTCAATTGTTGGTACAAAATGGATTTTCAAAAATAAGACTGATTCAGATGGTGTAATTATCAGAAACAAAGCAAGACTAGTTGCAAAGGGGTATTCTCAACAAGAAGGAATTGACTATGATGAAACTTTTGCTCCTGTTGCAAGACTAGAGGCCATCAGGATCTTTCTGGCTTATGCAGCTCACAAGAAATTCAAAGTTTTCCAGATGGATGTGAAAAGTGCTTTCTTAAATGGTGAACTGGAGGAAGAAGTATATGTTGAACAACCTCCTGGTTTCATTGATCCTAAATATCCAAATCATGTTTATATATTGGATAAAGCACTTTATGGACTAAAGCAAGCTCCAAGAGCATGGTATCAAACCCTAGCTCAATTCTTACTGGAAAGTGGATTCAAATGAGGTACCATTGATAAAACTTTATTCTATTTGAATCATGGTAAGGAGTTGCTTTTAGTTCAGATTTATGTTGATGATATCATTTTTGGGTCAACAAACAATAAGTTGTGTGAAAAGTTTTCTAAGCTTATGCAGTCCAGATATCAAATGAACATGATGGGAGAAATGAGTTATTTTCTTGGTCTTCAAGTTAAACAGATTGATGATGGCATTTTTATTAATCAGTCAAAATACACAAAGAATTTGTTGAAAAGGTTTAACATGGAAGATTGTACTACTGCAAGTACTCCCATAGCTACAGCTACCAAACTTGATCCTGATCAAGGTACTGAGGTAAATGTAACTCATTACAGAGGAATGATTGGCTCTTTATTGTATCTCACTGCAAGTAGACCAGATATCATGTTTGCAACCTGTCTGTGTGCAAGATTTCTAGCAAAACCTAGGGAACCTCATCTGATTGTTGTTAAAAGAATTTTCAGATATCTCAAAGGCACTCATTCACTTGGTATTTGGTATGCAAGGGAATCAGATTTTGGTTTGTGTGGTTATTCAGATGCTGATTTTACAGGATGCAAAATAGACAGGAAAAGTACTTCGGGAAGTTGTCAGTTTTTGGGTGGTAGACTAGTTTCATGGTTTAGTAAAAAGCAAAAGTCTATCTCTACTTCAACTGCAGAAGCTGAGTACATTGCTGCAGGAAGTTGTTGTGCTCAGATAATGTGGATGAGAAATCAGTTGTTGGATTATGGCCTGTCATACTCAAAAATCCCTATTTATTGTGATAACCAAAGTGCTATTGCAATGACAGGAAATCCAGTTCAGCATTCTCTTACTAAACACATCAGTATCAGATATCATTTTATAAGAGAACAAGTTCTGGAAGGAACAATTGAACTACATTTTGTTCCTACTGATCAACAACTAACTGATATATTCACCAAGCCACTGCCTGAAGCAACTTTCAACAAGTTGGTAAATGAACTTGGAATGATGAACTTTGAGAATTTCTGAGAAAAGCTACAGAGAAGAAATCCCGATGATTGTCAAATCCTGATGGTCATTCAGAAAGGTAAGTAATTTTGATCAAATCCTGATAGGACAAAATCCTAACAGGAAGTCAACTGGTCAATCCTGATGAACAGATACTGAAGCTGGTGTGAAAACCAGAGGTTCTAAGACAATTTGACATCAACACTGCTGGTATTCTCTGGAAAATAAAAGTTATACTTAGTCTTTGATTAAGTCTTAAGTTTTAATTTTCAATCTCAATTCAATTTTTCTCAGGGATTACTATTCATCATTTTAAATGTCAAATGCAATGTTGCTAACAATTTGTACAGGAAAACAAAGAAGATGAATAATAGAGAAATAAGATCACTTTCATTGATACTTGAAATTTTTACAAATGAAAAGGAAATTAAAGTTTTTTTTCCTACTCTATTTCTCTACCCTTGTTCCATCCTTAAAGAACAAGAAGGGGAGCTGATGCACTTAAAGGTGGATCGTCACCGTGACCACCGGGACTCTTCCATGCCTCCACCTTGCATGACATACAAGCATCAAGGATCTTCTTTCTTCTTCTCTCAAGCTCTCGCTCGAGCTCCTCATCGTTATCATCATCCTCATCTTCGTCGTCTTCATCTACAATGATAAGATTTTCAAGAGGATTCCAATCAGGTTTTTCCTGATGGAAGTTATGAAGAAGCACGTCAACCATTGCATTCACAAAGGCCTCATGTTCCTGAGGGTCAGGAACAAGTTGTGGTTCTTCATGCTCTTTGATTTCATCAAGAGCCTCCTGCATCTCTTGCCAAATTAAATCAAGTTCTTCAACTGGTAAGTCGTTTGGTTGATTGTTAGTAGCCATGGAGAAAAGAAGAATATGAAAGGTTTGCGTAAGACTTTTTCTCTGTGGAGAGGGTTTTTGTATTTTTGAAGATAAATGATAATACTGTTTAACATTCTCTTTTCTTTTATAGAAATTATTTGTTAAGACTGCAGGTCATTTGCTCATTCTCGAGGAGACGGTTCAGTTTTCAATGACTATTTTGCCTTGTTAAATGGTAAGAATGTTTTAGTGGGTTCTACACCAATAATTTGGTGATTTTTTTTTAAAAAAACATTTTTCAGGGTTATTGAAATAAATTTTGTTTTCTTAAATGAAATTTTATTCTCACTTCATATCGAAAATATTTTTTTTAATCCTGATAAGGCAAATGGTTTTATTGGCAATGCCTTTATTCCTGATGAGGTCGGGCTTTTCTTACATCAGAAAATGCCTACTCGTTATGGTTTAATTTCTAATGCTATGGGGCAAGGTCCATCACACCTTGTTCCTGACCCAAGCATGCCACCTAAACAGTCTAAACAGTTAACAGCCACCTCTACTGTCTTTCAAAAGACTTTAGTTGTAAAATCAAAGAAATCAGCTAGAACTGATGTGTCTGGAAGGCAATCAGGTTCAAAGGATTTTTCCTCTACACCACTCACTAAAAAGAAGAAATAAGGGGGTGTACAAGGGGTCCTGGTTCAGAAGAAAGCTGAGAAGGTGACTGAGGCTGTTTCTGTGAAGAGAAAATTGGTATTAAGGGATGAATCTGATTCTGAAGATGATATGCCAATTTCCTCTAAATTTAAGATAATCAAGGAAGTTGTTGATACTGCTATTGAAGCTGTGGCACCATCATCTAAGACACAGAAGAAAAGGAAATTATTTAAAAGCAGCTATCATATTCCTTTGGAGACACAGACTACTGATGGTCAGGATCTATCAATTCCTGATGA
Organism: Heracleum sosnowskyi; assembly: GCA_030848705.1. Classification (NCBI taxonomy): domain Eukaryota; kingdom Viridiplantae; phylum Streptophyta; class Magnoliopsida; order Apiales; family Apiaceae; genus Heracleum; species Heracleum sosnowskyi. The sequence continues at coordinate 73,089,424 of CM061240.1, forward strand.
GCAGTCAAATCCTGATGCTCAAGCTAATCCTGACGTTGGTACTCTTGATGTCACTCCAACAAAAGTTGTCTCTGTTTCAGACTCTCCAGCCAAATCCTCTCCTACTACAAGACATGTTGATATTTCATGGGAGAAGTATGGTGCTGCTGCTTCCAATTTTGGGTTTCTACATCCATTGGAGAAGAAAAGGAAAGCAGAGAAAAAGGTCTTTCAGAGACAGAAGAAGCTGAAAGGATCAAGTCTACAAGAACCTGAATCTCAATGTGATTCAGCAGCTACTGAAGATCCTGCCACACAAGAACCACTCAATCAAAGTTTGGGTGAAGGCTTAGCTATTGGAATGGTCACACAAGAACCATTTTCTCAAAGGGAGAATGAAGACATCAACATTCCAGCCACATAAGAACCATGTAAAGATGCAGGCAAAGCTACAGCTTCTGAGGAATTTCCTGACAATGCTCAAGGGATTTATGGTGAAAATGAAAGAATGGTCGAGGACACTGTCAATGAGGGAAGTACACAAGAACCTTTAACTCAAAGTGTTCAATCAGCTTCAGAACCTCATGATACACAAGAACCATCAGTATCAAATCCTGATGCAAGCTTATCTCATCCTGACGGTGTTGCTCCTGACGCTAGTGGTGCTACTGATAAGCCAATCCTGATACAGCCACTAAGCTCAAGACCAATGACAGAGTCTATCACAGCATCTCAGGATAAGCTAAAAGGTATTGCAATTCCTGATCCTGATGTTACTCTTGATTCTGATGCTGATGATATTGATGATAGTGATGATGATAATAATGACGAGAAGGATCAGCTTGCTACAGCAATCAAAGCTAGTCTTGGAACCAACTTTGGTTCATCAAGCACATTCATGGCTGGCAAGGCTTCTACTGGAAAAGATCTCAGACAAGATTTTTCTGTTCCTTCTGAAATTTCTCCTGTTGAGGCACTTAGACAATATGAATGGAACAATTCATGGTACAGATCTTCTGAGTCTGTTAGTTATCCATGTGCTTTGGATCATGCCTATGATGTAGTGAAATTAATTGAGAATCAAGATTTGAAGAATCATTTGAAGGCAACTACTCTTTTATCAAAAGGCCTCAAACATGAAATTGATTCTATCAAGGCTGCTACAGAATTAGTAAGGACTGACATTTCTCAAAACTTCACAAAGGTGCCTACTGCTCTTCAACTAAGAATAGTGGAATCCCAAGTCAAGTCAGTCATTACTGAACAAACCTCCATCAACAGCAGAATTGATTCACTTGATTCTAAGGTAACTGATATACAAACCTCTCTTGCCTTAATTTTGAATATATTGTCAAATGCTGATGTCAAAAAGGGGGAGAAGGTAAGTTCTACAAAATTTACACCTGATCTAGTATTAAGGAATAATGATGATGATACTGGAAATGATGGTGATGACAAAGTTCTACAAGGAGAAACCTCTGATGCTGATGTTATGAAGACTATTCAAACTTCTCAAAGTCAAACAACGCAGTCAACTAATGTTTCTGATTCTGGAGTAAGGACAGTGAGAACATTGGTACAATCTCAGATCCTGACGGAAGAACAAATCCTGACAGGTAATCAAATCCTGATGACTGATCAAATCCTGACGCCTGGTCATGGACATACACTTTCTACAATTCCTGAGGGAAATGAAGATGTAAGCATAGAAAATCCTGAAGATGCTGCTAACCTATTCCAGAGTTTCAAAACAAAGAAATGTGATGTTGTGACTCTTTATCATACTGATAAGAGGGTACAACAGTTATTTGCTAGAAAGGCACTATCTACTGCTATTGAAGAATATTATGATCTCTCACAAGAAGAGTTCTTAAATGCTCAAAGAGAAATGATGGAGAGTTTCAAGAATCCTGCTCCTGCTAGAGGTAGAGGAGGCAGAGGTAGAAGAAGTGTTCAAAGAGGTAGAAGAAGCTCATCAATTCCAATTATGCCTAGACAAACAAGGTCTAGAGGATTAAGGATTGAAGAAATTCCTGAACCTACTAAAACTCTAGTAGTTCCTGACAGGTCTACTTTTGGTGATGATGGAAATGTTGAAGAAGAACCAGAATTGAGAAGAAAAACAAGAAAATCAACTCTCAGTAATACAAATCAAATTGAAGATTCTAATCCTGATACTGTTCCTGACACAGTTCAAGATCCTGATGAATCTGATATTCTACAAGAGGTTGATCTGTTAATACTTTCTACTGTGGTGGATTCTCACAACAAGGAAGTAGATGAAGAAGAAGAAGCCAGAAGAAGAGAAATCACAAGAATAACAAATAGAGATTTCAATCTCTATGTATAGGCTTAAACTCTCAAACAGAAGGTTGTGGAGAAATCCAAGCAGACAAGAACCTCAACTAGAAAGAAGCTATGCTTATGAGAAGGAAAAAGATAAGAAGTGAAAACACATTGACACACTTAGGTGTGATAGACCTATCAATTTTCAGTCTGGGAGAATTGTCACAAGTACCTCAAGTGTTGCTGATTTTTCTGAGTTAGTTAGATCAAAAACACTCTGGTTTCAAATGTTCTCAAATCTGAGGCAAATGGCAAACAATTCAAGAGGAGGTATTGGACACATGGATGCTGAATATCTGAATACACCTCATGTTGATCCTTATGCCTTGACTGAAATTGGAGGTATTTTAACTTCTGAAAACCTGAACAATTTATTATCTGTTGATATAGTAATAGATTGTCATGATGGTTCTGAAAAGAAAGAAAAGCTTCTGTATTTTATGAGAGATGGTTCTGTGAAGATTCTATCCATTCAAGACTTGTTGGTGAAAACTACAAAGGAACTGAAATATGTTCATTATCTGTTAAGATGGAAGAATGAAGTGTGCAAAGTGTGGAGTGACATGATCTTGTCAACAATAAGAAGAAGACTGGATGGAAACAAAAATTTCAATGGTGATTATACTCCCATGTACTTAAATCAAAGAGGTCAAGATGTGGAAATGCAAAGGGGCACTGCTGTTAAAGAAGTGACTTTTGGCATGACTCAACTTACTCTCAATCCTGATGGGAAGGAAATTGCTTATCTTTTTCTTGAAGAGCACAGCCTTCAGAGAAGCTCCATACAAAATCTCAGAGCAGCTATCTACCAGATTAATGAGGAAGATGAAGAACTCAGAAATCTTAAGGAAAGACTGATTCAAATTCTTGAAGAAAAAGAAGAAAATTTGTTATCCAACTTCTTGAAGATGAATCTGTTCTATCAAAGAATTTAAATAGATAAGTTGTTGCTGTAAATATTTGTACATTTTGTAAATATGTTTTTGACATCATTGAATCTAGGAATCTATACTTTATTTCACAAAGTATGAGATTGGGGGAGATTGTTAGATCGGGATTCAATGATCGTCAGGATCTAGACTCAACTGATCAGGATTGTTGATGTCATCAGTATAACATGGTCATCTGTAATTGATCAAGCGTCAGTATCAGGATTGTCATCAGGATATCTACATCAGGACTGGGATTAGGATTGATCATCAGAACTGAAAGCTAATCAGGATTTCTATTTCGAGTTATATTTGGAGTCTAGTTAAATAAGGAAGCTTATTTTGTCGGTTCCTTATTTATAGTAATGAAGCTATCAATTTAGGATATGTTTCAATCTTTGTAATTGATTAGAACTTATCATGTAATTGATAGAGAAGCTGTGTAATATATAAACACAGTTTTAGGTTTCGATTTATGAGAGAGAACATAATCGATCTCATACACGAGTATCTTTGTAACCTAGAAGCTCTCAAAAACATCAAAATTTCTTGAGAGAGTTTGTAACAGTTTTATATCAGAATTAATAAAGCTGTTATTATTCTTTCATATATGTGATATATACTTTGATAAGTCGAGAATCTTATACAATTGTATTCAACCCCCCTTCTATAATTGTTTATTACTGGGCAACACGTAGTCTTTTAAAATGTGTTCACTATGTGTTCTTTCAAGATTGTGTTCTTGTGTGTGTCTGTACTTGTTCGTGTGTGTGGTTGGTGTTAGTATAAGGCCGAGAGAGAGTGAGGAAAGGGAGAAAGGCCGAGAGGCCGAGGAAGAGAGAAAAGAAAGAAAAGAGGGAGAGGTCGAGAGGCCGAGAAGAAGAAGGGAAGAAGAAAGGAGAGTGTTGATGGTGGTATTGTAATGACATAGTTTTATTCAATTTTAAGTGGTATACATGGTCACTTCTATGCTAATTGTTTAGTTAAACGTTAATTGACATAGGTTGTCGTCAATTGAATAAGTATATAGTTTGTTGGATTGATGTGGACGTCTTTAATTAGACTTTGTATTGCTTTAGCAATTAGGATTGGGTTTTGATTAGTTAAATCGAAACTTAATCGTAAATTGATTTATGTGGTTGGTATAATTCTTGAGGTGCGCATACATGGCTTATGTGATTAAGTGTTAATGTTGTCCAAGAATATAGATAGAGTTATTAAGTACGTTGTTTTGAAGCTTTTCCTTCATAAGATTGAGGGATGTCATGTGATGTCGTTAAGTGACTACATGATTGAATGTTAATTAAGTTGTTAAAGTATTATGTGCTTCTTAAGTGATTACTTGGTTATATATATAAGAATATATGATTGTATAATGACGAGGTAGAAGTCCTTAGAGATACGTAAACAAAGCTGAGGTACTAAGGGATAGAGACTAAGACGGTATTATATTCTTGTATAGGTTCCAGTAGAAGGCTAGGCAAAGAGCCAGTGGAAGTGAAGTTGGAACCCTGAGATTCAGATACTGAGATATTGTCTACTTAAGGCACGTATACGTTAAACTCTTACTTGTCTTTTATTTATCATTATGCAATCGATTTCCATACCATGTTATTGTATTCGTTTTCACCTTACTCTTTTATAAAACCTACAATTGTTCCTTTACCCTTACTTTGTTCATATAAACCTTTTCTTGACTTATACTTTGTTGACCTCAGTTAACTTTTGATACCCGAAGCTTACTTATTCCTTTGCTCACTTAATTACCATGCCTTTCAATTGTTCATTCTTTAGACCCTTGCAATATAATCTTGAAATAGCTTATACCCTGAAATGAATATCAGAAATGTTGAAAGCCTCTTGTTCATCTAACCCCTTTTGTTGAATTACTTATGAATGGAACAAACTTTGACCGTGGCGGCGGTCCTGGTTACTTATGTATGTATGTTATGGCCAATGTGTGCCTATGGATCCTGAATGTTAGGACCTTGTGAAAACATGGTCTGGAGCTTTATGTGGCTGATCACCCGTATAGCTCGTACCGTCTTACCGAAAGTTCCAATTCAATTGCTCATTCTTTTCCTTTGAACAGAAATGTATCCCTTGAAACTTGCTACCAATTGATTCTAGTTGATTACCAATTGATTCCAGTTTATTACCAAGTGATTTCTAGTTGATATTTACATATGTTGTTGATTATACTTGCTGAGCGTTCTTTGGCTCACTTTCTTGTTTATACCCTAACCTTTCAGTGAAGCCAGAAGATGGTCCGTACATTCTGCACTGCTAGGAGGACTTTTGCTAGAGAGTTTGCTGCTAGGAGCGGCCCGTGGTTTGGGTTCCCGACCCGTGCACAGGTTCTAGAAACTTAAGTACTTTTGATTTCCTAGTAGACTTAAGACATTTGGTTTAAGTTGTAACAATTAAATCGTTTATACTTGTAAAACTTAATTATTAACTCATTTAAATGTTGGAACTTAGATATGTTGTTTCATACTTTGACCTGGTAGCGATCTTAGCTTGGGGTATGGTTTCCATCTATTAGATGCATGCCTAGGTTGTATGTTATATTATGCTATATTATGTAAATGTTTATGGCACTGGTTTGGGGGTGTCACAGGTTTGGTATCAGAGCTACAGGTTGAAGTCACTGAAATAACGTAGGAAAATTGAACATAGGATAGGAATCATAGATCACTAAAGATAGGAATTAGCTATAAGTCATGCTAAGTTAGATAGATTATCAGGTATAGGATTTATCACTTAAGAGTAGGTTAGTTATAGGTTATCACTTAGGTAGGACTTTATTATTAACGCAGTAACTATTATTATGTATGTGTTACATTATTATTGCAGTACCCGGATGCTAGTGTAGAGGAGTCAGAGAGGCGTCGTAGGAGAGGAGGGTCCCCAGATACCCCACTTGAGGTTGATTCTGAAGCTGAGACCGATCCATTTGAGGTTTCATCCTTTGACGGCTCCGATGAGTCTGAGACTGAGCTAGTAGTCCAGCCACCTCCCCGAGTTGCTCGATCACCATCACCGCTTGTTGTTTCCCCATCACCTTTGCCTGGAGTCCCTGTTCATCCATCTAGTCGTCCTAGTGTTCCGTATAGCGTCTATGTGTTGTTAGCTCGTCAGAGTGATACTCTCTTTGGACGGGATTCAGAGGTCCGTACTTTGGTTGACTCCTTAGTGGGTGGAGCCCCTGCACCATCTCCTTCCTCAGGGTTAGGTGTTAGGCTCCAGTCACTAGTGGATGTGACTAACCGTGGACTTCGTGGGCTTGAGACTTGCGCCGACAGGGATAGAGGTTCCGATGAGATTATCAAGATGGTTCGTTTGTTGTTGACTAAGATAGCTAGGACTTTGGCAGGAGAGGGTTCGACCGTTGATGACTAGAGATGTTTCTTGATGCTACTGTGAGGTTGCCATAGTTGTTTGGTGGTAGACCTATTTACTTTATGTTATGATTAGCTGTTTGGTGGCATGGACATCGTATTAGACATTATTTATGGGTTGTACTATTATCGTTGACTCTTTTATTCGTACTTTGTATCAGATTCGTACTGTTGGTGACTGTTTATCAGTCAATGGTTTATTTATGTGATTTCCTTTTTTACCGTACCCATGCATACCTCTATATATCGACATCCTGTTTACAATTCCGTACCATATTGCTTAGACACTGTTGAATATGGATATTGTAGAACTGTATAATCAACTATTTTCCTCTTATCAGTAAGATGCCTCCAAGAAGAAATACCCGTACCATAAACCAGAACCCACAGCCAGAAGGGCAAGACAACCCCAGCATGGCTGAAATGATGGAACTTCTCCGTCAACAAACAGCCGCCCTCACCCAACAACAACAACTACTCCAACAACAGTTTCAGCAGCAACCACAACAAAATCAACCACCGCCTGCACAGACTGTGACCTTCAAAACTTTCCAAGGTGTTAAACCCCCAGAATTTGAAGGTACCACTAACCCAATTGCGGCCAAAACTTGGTTAAAAGAAATAGAAAAAGCTTTTGCCTTAGTGAATGTTGGAGCTGACTAGAAGACGATATTCACTAGTTACTTGTTAAAGGGAGAAGCTACTTATTGGTGGGAGTCTGTCAGCGCTTTAGAAGGAACTGCTATGATAACATGGGATAGGTTCACCGAGTTGTTCTTAGAGAAGTACTTTCCAAGGTACGTTCAAAATCAGATGGAGTTGAAATTTTTCGAACTTAGGCAAGAAAACTTGAGCGTCGCAGAATACGAGAAGAAATTTACGGAGTTAGCTAGATTTGTACCCGAGTATGTGAATACTGAAGAAAAGAAAGCCAAGAGATTTCAGCAAGGACTTAAACCGTGGATTCGCAGTAGAGTGGTAGTTTTTTAGTTGAACACATATGCGGGAGTGGTTCAGAAGGCAAGTATTGTGGAAAGCGAGAATGAGTACTCCCAGAAGGAAAAAGAAAGCAAGAAAAGGAAGGCAGGTCCGTTAGATCAAGGACAAGGAAGTTTCCAAAACAAGGACAAGAAGTTTGGATTTCAGCAAAACAGAGGAGCACCCTTTCGAAGGCGAGAAGGGGGAAATATGAACCCAGGGAACCGCCCACAGAACCACCCACAAAACCGTCCACAGAATACTGAGCAACCAAGATTACCAAGACCTCCAATAATGGAATGCAAGACTTGTGGGAAAAAGCACACCGGAGTTTGTAAAAAACCTAGTATGGTGTGCTATAGATGCAACCAGAAGGGCCATTTTGCTAACGAATGCCGCAACCCGAGACCGAACGTCACGTGTAACAAGTGTGAAAAGGTCGGACACATTGCCAGGGAATGCAAGACTCCAGCTCAGAGTGGGAATCTGTTAAGGCTAACAGCGCCTCCTCCGCTTAATCAAGCTCAAGAAAGGACTTTCAATTTGAATATCAGAGATGCGATTCAGAACCCAGACGTAGTTGCAGGTACACTTTTCGTCAACACCATAAGTGCCAACGTGTTAATTGATTCCGGTGCTACTAGGTCTTTCATTTCTAAGGAATTTGCTACTAAATTGAATTGTGAAACTCAAGTATTAAACAAGGCCTTAGATATTATAATAGCTAATCAAGATCGCATACCCGTAAATCAAATTTCCCCCAGTTGTAAGATAGATATCTCCGGAACTCTCTTTCTTGTGGATTTGATACCTTTCAAGTTAGGAGAATTTGATGTAATCCTAGGAATGGATTGGTTGGCTAAAAATGAAGCACATATCGATTGTAGGAATAAGAAAATGACTTTGCGAACTCCGATTGGCGACACCGTAGTATTTAAGGGTCAGAAACAGACCAGGACCTTTCTCACCATCATTCATACGAAGAGATTGCTACGACAAGGTTGTGAAGCATATCTTGCACACGTGGTAGATACAAGGAAAGAAACACCAAGCATGGAAGAGATCCCAGTGGTCAATGAGTTTCCCGACGTATTTCCAGAAGAACTTCCAGGATTACCCCCTGACAGGCAATTGGAATTCGCCATCGAATTAATACCCGGCGCGGAACCAGTTTCAAAAGCCCCCTATAGAATGGCACCTGTAGAAATGAAGGAATTGGCAACCCAGCTGCAGGAACTTTTGGATAAAGGCATCATAAGGCCAAGTGTTTCCCCGTGGGGCGCACCTGTGTTATTTGTAAAGAAGAAGGATGGAAGTATGAGGTTATGAATCGACTATCGAGAATTGAACAAATTGACAATCAAGAATAAGTACCCTCTTCCCAGGATAGACGACTTGTTTGACCAACTGAAAGGAGCATCATATTTTTCCAAGATCGACTTGAGATCCGGATATCATCAGCTGAAGATCAAACCCGAGGACATATCGAAAACAACCTTCAGAACGAGGTATGGACACTATGAATTCTTAGTGATGTCTTTTGGATTAACTAATGCACCTGCTGCTTTTATGGACTTAATGAACCGAGTCTTCAAGAAGTATTTGGACAAGTTCGTGATCGTATTCATCGATGACATACTGATATATTCTAAGACGGAAGTAGAACATGTTGCACATTTGAGGATAGCTCTGGATATCTTGAGAAAAGAGAAGTTGTACGCAAATTTCTCTAAGTGTGAGTTTTGGATGAACGAAGTGCAGTTTCTCGGGCACATAGTCAGCAGTGAAGAAGTAAGAGTGGATCCAGCCAAGATAGAAGCAGTAGTAAATTGGGAAGACCAAGAACCCCGACAGAAGTAAGAAGTTTCATGGGATTAGCCGGATACTATCGACGATTTGTTAAGGACTTCTCCAAGATAGCCATACCTTTGACTCAGCTTACCAGAAAGAATCAGAATTTTGAATGGAGTGATAAGTGTGAAAAGAGTTTTCAATAGTTAAAGAAAATATTGGTGACTGCACCTGTTTTAGCACTACTTGACGACCAAGGAAACTTTGTGATTTACAGTGACGCTTCGCATAAGGGATTAGGATGCGTATTAATGCAACATGACAAGGTGATAGCATATGCTTCTAGACAATTGAAAACCCATGAGCAAAAGTATCCTACACATGACTTGGAACTAGCTGCCATAGTGTTTGCGCTAAAGATTTGGAGACACTACCTCTACGGAGAAAAATGCGAGATTTTCACCGACCATAAGAGCCTGAAGTACATCTTCACCCAGAAGGAGCTGAACATGAGGCAAAGAAGGTGGTTAGAACTGATCAAGGACTACGATTGCAACATCAATTATCACCCGGGCAAAGCGAATGTGGTAGTGGAAGCGTTAAGCCGAAAAGAAAGATTGAACATGTTGACCAAGACCAAAGAGTTGTCTAAAGAATTTGAGAAGTTGAACTTAGAGGTTTATGCCCCAGGATCTACCGGTGAGATGCTTTACACAATGACATTTCAACCAGAACTATTGGAGAAGATTAAAATATGCCAAGAAGAAGTAACGTTGTTTTGAAGCTTTTCCGTCATAAGATTGAGGGATGTCATGTGATGTCGTTAAGTGACTACATGATTGAATGTTAATTAAGTTGTTAAAGTATTATGTGCTTCTTAAGTGATTACTTGGTTATATATATAAGAATATATGATTGTATAACGACGAGGTAGAAGTCCTTAGAGATACGTAAACAAAGCTGAGGTACTAAGGGATAGAGACTAAGACGGTATTATATTCTTGTATAGGTGCCAGTAGAAGGCTAGGCAAAGAGCCAGTGGAAGTGAAGTTGGAACCCTGAGATTCAGATACTGAGATATTGTCTACTTAAGGCAAGTATACGTTAAACTCTTACTTGTCTTTTATTTATCATTATGCAATCGATTTCCATACCATGTTATTGTATTCCTTTTCACCTTACTCTTTTATAAAACCTACAATTGTTCCTTTACCCTTACTTTGTTCATATAAACATTTTCTTGACTTATACTTTGTTGACCTCAGTTAACTTTTGATACCCGAAGCTTACTTATTCCTTTGCTCACTTAATTACCATGCCTTTCAATTGTTCATTCTTTAGACCCTTGCAATATAATCTTGAAATAGCTTATACCCTGAAATGAATATCAGAAATGTTGAAAGCCTCTTGTTCATCTAACCCCTTTTGTTGAATTACTTATGAATGGAACAAACTTTGACCGTGGCGGCGTTCCTGGTTACTTATGTATGTATGTTATGGCCAATGTGTGCCTATGGATCCTGAATGTTAGGACCTTGTGAAAACATGGTCTGGAGCTTTATGTGGCTGATCACCCGTATAGCTCGTACCGTCTTACCGAAAGTTCCAATTCAATTGCTCATTCTTTTCCTTTGAACAGAAATGTATCCCTTGAAACTTGCTACCAATTGATTCCAGTTGATTACCAATTGATTCCAGTTTATTACCAATTGATTTCTAGTTGATATTTACATATGTTGTTGATTATACTTGTTGAGCGTTCTTTGGCTCACTTTCTTGTTTATACCCTAACCTTTCAGTGAAGCCAGAAGATGGTCCGTACATTCCGCACTGCTAGGAGGACTTTTGCTAGAGAGTTTGCTGCTAGGAGCGGCCCGTGGTTTGGGTTCCCGACCCATGCACAGGTTCTAGAAACTTAAGTACTTTTGATTTCCTAGTAGACTTAAGACATTTGGTTTAAGTTGTAACAATTAAATCGTTTATACTTGTAAAACTTAATTATTAACTCATTTAAATGTTGGAACTTAGATATGTTGTTTCATACTTCGACCTGGTAGCGATCTTAGCTTGGGGTATGGTTTCCATCTATTAGATGCATGCCTAGGTTGTATGTTATATTATGCTATATTATGCATTGTGATGTGATTTTTGGATTGGAAGATGGGAGTTAAGGTGGAAGGAGAAGTGAGAAGAGGAAAAGAGGAAAAGAGAGAGAGAGGCCGAGAGAGAGGGAGATATTGAGAGAGATAGAGGGAGAGCCGAGAGAGATGGAGGGAGGATGGGAAGGATTTGAGTTTAAAAATTGTAAGTATGGGAGTGTGATTTAAAATGGGATTTTGAGTGAGTATGTGTGTGTACTTTCAAAATGTGTTTTTGGGTGTGTGTGTTACTTTAAAATGCGATTTTGGTGTGAGTTGTTCAAAGACATGATTTCCTAAAGGTGTGAGTGTGTTATTCAAAAAAATAAGATTTTGTGAATGTGATTTAAAATACGATTTAAAAATGTGTGTATGTGTGTGTAGTCTTTTAAAATGTGTTCACTATGTGTTCTTTCAAGATTGTGTTCTTGCGTGTGTGTTATGTTTTCAAAAATGTGTTCTTATGCATGGGATGGTGAATGTAGTTATGCCAAGAGTGTGAGGTGGTGTATGTTGCTTGTGTGAGTGTGTGATGGTGTGGTTAGGCCATAAGGCCGAGGGAGAGATGAGAAAGAGGGAGAGGTCGAGAGGCCGAGAAGAAGAAAGGAGAAAAGAGGAAGGAAGGAGAAAGTGTTGGTGATGGTATTGTAATGTCATAGTTTTATTTAAATTCAATTCTAAGTGGTATACATGGTCACTTCTATGCTAATTGTTTAGTTAAACTTTAATTGGCATAGGTCGTCGTCAATTGAATAAGTGTATATTATGATGGATTTTTATGGTTAGTACTTTATCTTGAGGTTTTTCCATCCTATAATGGAGGAATGCCATGTGATGTCGTTAAGCGGTATATGCTAAGTGACTACATGTTTAAATGATAACTAAAGTTGTAAAGACACTATGTGCTTCTTGATTGTATATATATATAAATACATGTAATTGTATGACGATGGGGTAAAAGTACTTAGAGATACGTAAACAAGGCTGAGGTACTAAGTGATAAAGACTAAGACGATATTATACCTTTATATAGGTACAAGTTGGAGGCCAGGAAAGGAGCCCGTGTACGTAAAGTCGGTGTGGTGTACAAGTTATTGAGTTAGTTTATCAGCTTTTGAGGCAAGTGTCTATTCCCTCCACTTATTTTTCAAGTGGTAGTTCCCTTAAATTATGATGCGAATGTTACCTTTGAATTCTATTGCAAGTATACGTCCTACTTTTACTTATCCTTTACTTACCATTTTGCAATTGTTCTCAATATCATGTTATTGTACCCTTTTTACCTTGCTCTTTCATATAAAACCTACAATCGTTCCTTCACCTTTGCTTTATTCATATAAACCTACAATTGTACTTACATTGACTGGAAATTTGTTTTGATCGAGTTTGGGAAATTGTTTTAAAAAGAGGACTGAACGTCGAGTCAGATTGCTCATTAGACTTACAACATGATTACAAGGTTTATTATTACCGAGAATTTGGTATGGATAAGGAGAAGGTAACAAGGATATACCAATGCTAATCATGATGAAGTATGAAATAAAGTGATATTGAAGAGGCATTGGTTATTGTTGATGGAAGACTGTTATTCTACTGGTCGGGAAAGTATATATATATAAGCACCAGTTTATTCTATATTTCACTTTGATTATGGTAGTTAGATCATTACAAGGTTTTGAACGTCTTGAGACCAAATATTGGACATAAACTTTAGAACCGAAGCAGGATAAGTTGAGCATAGCGGAGTATGAAGCAAAGTTTATAGACCTAGCCAGGTTTGTGTCCGAATATGTGAATATCGATGAGAAGAGAGCTAAGAGACTCCAACATGAAATGAGTTCATGGATTAGGAGTAAAGTTATTGATTACAAACAGAAGAAGCTAGAAAAGGGAAGGCAGAGACACGGGAAGAAGACCAATAATTAAGGAATTTTCAGAACCATTTCAATATAAGGCCTGAGTCTCAGTCAAATAGGAATGTTGGATTTAGAAGACTAGAAACTAGAAATGATAGGCAAGGGAACCTTCCACAAGATTTGGATCAACAAAGACCTCTAAGACCTCCGATACCAGAATGTAGAACTTGTGGAAAGAAGCAACTGGGATTTTGTAATAAGAACAATATGGTACGTTACAAGGGTAATCAGAGAGGACACTACGCCAATGAGAGCCATAAACCGAAGACAAGAGTTACGTTCAAGAAGTGTGGAGAGGTGTGACATGTCTTAAGAGATTGAATCGTTAAGCCCAGTAAGCAATATGTTAAGGATGAATGGACCACCATTTACTAAGCAACCTAGGGACAAGAACCCTTAATATGACCATAAGCGATATAGTGAAAATAAAGATGTAGTTACAGATACGTTTCAAATAGATTACGGAAATGCCAAAGTGTTAATTTATTTTGGAGCTACCAAGTCTTTCATCTCTATAAAATTTGATCATAAACCGCGTTGTACGATTCAACTATTAAGTAAAGCATTGACTATAGGGATATCTAATCAGGAGCTTATATCGATTCATCTAGCTTTTCCTCACTGTGAGATTGATATAATAGATCACCATTTTATTAGGATTGCTTGATTCCCGTCAAGTCAGGGAGATTTGATATAAATTCTAAGAATGGATTGGTTAACAGAGTATGGGGAAAATGGAATTGCGAGCCACAGATAAAGTAGAAGTTGTGTTCCTAGGTCAGAAACAAACAAACAAATTCTAACTTGTCATGCAGGGAAGGAGATTATTGCGCCAAGGTTGTCAAGTATATCTAGCACATGTGGTTAACACCAGTAAAGAGACACCTAAAGGGAATAGATTCCGGTAGTTGATAAATTTCCGGAGGTATTTCTCGACGATCTTTCAGGTTTACCTCCCAAAATGGAAATAGAATTTTTTGTAGACTTAGCACCCAGATTAGAACGAGTTTCAAAGGCACCATATAGAATGGCACCAGTAGAAATGTAAAGGTTAGCAATTCAATTACAAGATCTTAGGAAAAAAGGGAATTTTAGGATCTGGTGTATTTCCATGAGGTCTTAGTGATAGTTTTGGTTTGACGAATGCACCTGCCAATTTTATGGACATGATGAATAGGATTTTTAAAAGAAATTTGGATAAGTTTGAGATTATGTTCACAAATGGCATCTTAATATATTAGAAGACAGGGGAAGGACATGCAGAATTTGAGAATAACTTTGGGAATTTTGAGACAAGAGAGATTATACGCAAAGTTTCTAAGTGCAATTTTTGGCTGAAAGAATTTCAATTTCTAGGACATGTAGACAATAGCGAAGGAATCAAAGTGGATCCAACGCAGATTGAAGTGGTAATGGATCGGTAAAGGCTTCCGACGCCAACAGTTTATGGGATTAGATGAAGACTGTCAAAGGTTTGTTAAGGATTTTGCCAAGATAGCCACACCATTAGCCAAGCTTACCAGAAAGCATTCAAGAGTTAAAGAAGAAGATAAATAGATAAGGAAGTACTTAAATTGCTAGAGGAACAGAATTCTTTAGTCGAGCCATGTTAGTGTAAAAGATTCATTGTTATTGGACTATTATGACTCATGTACCTTAGGGCAATACCAAGAACTAAATTGAGATGGCAGCTTCATGTTAAGAATCAAGACTGATGCTACACGATAAGGTGATTTGCATATGCTTCCAGACAACCGAAAAACCACGAATAGAAATACTCGACACCTGATGGGGAATTTGCCGCAATAGTCTTTGCACGGATTTAGAGACAATACTTGTATGAAGAAAGGTGTGAAATTTATACAGATCAAAGGAGTTTGAATTATATTTTCACCCAAAAGGAGCTATATATATATATATATATATAAGGTAAAGGAAATGGTTATGACTGATCAAGGGATATGATTGAACTATCACTTGCCATCCAGGCAAGGTAAATATGGAAGCAGACGCTTTGAGTAGAAATGAGAGACTGAAAATGATGACTTCATCTAAAGAATTGATCAGATAATTTGAGAAAATGGAAGTAGAGGTTCGTATTTCAGATCCAGCTATAGAGAGGATATATACAATGTCTTCCAACCTAAATTGTTTGAGAAGATTAGAAGATGTCAAGCTGAAGTGATGGACCATAATACAAGTAGCTTAACCGGAGAAGAAAGAAGGAGTCAAAAGGATGATAAAGGAATCGTAAGATTTTCTTCAACAATTTAGATACCCTAGGTGACAGACTTAAAGAATGAGATATTAAGTGATGCTCATGATCCGAAATATTCGATCCACCCCGGATGTACTAAGATGAACCATGACCTACAAGAAAATTTTAGTGGACATATATGAAAGGAGATATTATAGGATGAGTAAGTAAGTGTTTTACCTGTCAAAGACTTGAAACCGACCATCAGAGACTTAGTGGATTATTACAACCGTTAGAAATTCCTGAATTTAGGAAGGACCATCTCATGATGCCATTTGAGTTATGATCGACAGATTTACCAAGTTGGTACCTTTCCTTCCCATCAATGAGAAACTTTCATTAGATAAATTGGTTTATCGACTATAAAGATAGTAGTGAGGCATGTGATTCAGGTATTTATCGAATTTGACCAAGACCCGCAATCTTATTCAAGATTTTGGAGAAAGTTGTTGGCATGTTCAGAAACCAAGTTGAACATGTGTACCATGTATCATCCTCAAACATATGGTCAAAGTAAATAGACTATTCAGACAATCGAAGACATATTTAGAGTTTGTATGATGAAGTTTAAAGACAATT
This sequence comes from Heracleum sosnowskyi, assembly GCA_030848705.1. Lineage (NCBI taxonomy): Eukaryota > Viridiplantae > Streptophyta > Magnoliopsida > Apiales > Apiaceae > Heracleum > Heracleum sosnowskyi. Next base: position 73,105,738 of record CM061240.1, read on the forward strand.
GAGATGATCGTTTGTCATTAGTGGAATTCTTTTACCGCAATAGCTATCACGCGAATATTGAAATGCCACCTTATGAAGCTTTGTACGAAGAAAGATGTAGATCTTCAATAGGTTGAAAAGAAGTTGATAAATGCAAGAGATTGGAACCAGAGTTAATGTATCAGACCAAGGAAACTATTGAGCTCGTCCAGAAAGGATTAATAGCTACTCGGAATCGACGACTGTAATATGATGATTAAACCAGGAAAGGTATAGATTATAGAGTAATAGAGCCAGTCCTATTAAAAGTGTCACCATGGAAAGGACTAACGAGATTTTGTAAGAAAGGAAAGCTTAGTCCAAAATTAGTTAGACCTTTTGAGATATTAAACCACGCGGGGAAGGTTGCGTAAGAGCTAGCCTTACATCCGTATATGCAACATATCCATAATGTATTTCACGTATCTATGCTTAAGACGTATTATTTCGATTCTAACCAAGTAATGGAAATATGAGTCAATAGAGATTCAAACTCATTTGTATTATGTTGAGTAAACGGTAGAAATTTTAGATCGGAAAGAGAAAGTTCTTAGAAATATAATAGTTATACTAGTAAGAGTGTGGTGGAGAAACCCCAAGGTTGAAGAATCAACTTGGAGTTAGAAAATGAAATGTTAGAAAAGTACTCTCAGTTGTTTACGTAATAGATTCTGAGGACAGAATCCTTTAAGGGGGCAAGGTTGTAACGCCTTAGAATTTTTGACTTGTAAATTATTACCAATACGTGAATACGATTATTTTTAAATGTGCGTGATAATTGTTTAATAGGCTCTTTGTGCTAATTAGAGTTGCCTTAAATTTATTTTGTTAATAAGAGTTGCTTAAAATTATTTTACATTTATTGCTAGTAATAACAATTGAGATTTTATTCTTGATATTTTGTTTAGCAGTGATGATCCTGGTATAATGTGATTTATGTGTAAGCTCATATTTTAGTTATACTTATTTAAGATAAAAATATTTCTTTGATATAGTCCTATAATTTTGAAATTTCTTTATGTGCAATAATTGTTACGTGCTTAAAATGTGAATTATGTGCCTGGTGAATAATTAGTTAATTGTGAATGTGGTTTCTAAATTTTATTAAAGTGATCTGAGAATTTATCTGGGTCATATAATATGTATATTAAATTTAGTGAATGCTTTAATTATTTAATTAATAGCATAAAATATTTCTTAGCATTATTTTATTTCTATTTTAGTTTTAAACTCATGATTTAAATTTTATAATCACTTATTTATTTTAATTATTTATTTTGAGGGATGCTACACCTTCTAGATTATTTATTTTCAATGGGTAATTTATTTATTTAGCTAGGGAGTAATAAAATATTATTTAAAATTGTTTTTGAGATAAAAAGTCATTTTATTTGATTATTTCTATGTAAATGCAATTTTAATTATCTAATCTACAAAAGTTATTTGAAGAATAATATTTCTATTTGATCTAGAAGTGGGATTATGAATTTACACTATAGTCCTTGATTTTATCATTTAAGCATTTTTATTAGTTGGGCAATTTTGTAATTTTAAGAGTTAATTCTAGAACTATTTAATAGATAATGTTACTTTTACTTCATTTCATTTTTACACTCACCAAAGACCACCCACCCCCACTTCTCTCTCATTTTTTCTCGGCTCTCTTCCCACGTTTCTTTTTTTCTCTCGAGACCTCACTCTCCATTGTTCTTCATTTCTTCACAAATTAAACTCCTCAAAACCCTTGTTTCTATTATCCAAATTTCAAGTGTGAGTAATCAAAACACTCTTATCTCTAATCTCTACAACCCTCTTGTGTCAATTTCAAGATTTGATTTAATTTTAAATTTGGGAATTTTCAGATTCTTCTTCCTCTTTGTGTAAAACTTACATGCAATGGTTGATTATTGGTATGAGGGGTCATTCTCGGTGAGACCCGTCATTTTTGGGCTAATCCGAGAAGAAACCCGACCATTGGCAATGATCCTTGTGAGCCATGGTCTTGATTTCATATTTACAAGTTTTATTTGAGTGTTACAAGGAGATGCATGTCATTAATTTTGTTATATTTGATGATTTTAGTTGAAGTTTGTTAATGGATTTTGAGTATTGTTACAATATAGTTATGTTTGATGATGGGTAATTGATAACTAAGTGTTTAAGTGTTTGCATGTTAATTATTTGTGAATTCTTGATGAATTAGTAATAGAGTATTAATGAGTTACATTTAATTTTGAATAAGAAGTTGTATGTGATAAGAAAAGTGATGTATGATGGTTATTGATCTTGCATGTTAGTTTTATGATGAGGTTTGATTATTAGTAGTGTTAGTTTTAGTAATTTAATTTTTATTGAAATGTTATTGGCATATAATTGCATTGTGATGTGATTTTTGGATTGGAATGTGGGAGTTAAGGTGGAAGGAGAAGTGAGAAGAGGAAAAGAGAGAGAGAGGCCGAGAGAGAGGGAGATATTGAGAGAGATAGAGGGAGAGATGGAGGGAGGATGTGAAGGATTTGAGTTTAAAAATTGTAAGTATGGGAGTGTGATTTAAAATGGGATTTTGAGTGAGTATGTGTGTGTACTTTCAAAATGTGTTTTTGGGTGTGTGTGTTACTTTAAAATGCGATTTTGGTGTGAGTTGTTCAAAAACATGATTTCCTAAAGGTGTGAGTGTGTTATTCAAAAACAATAAGATTTTGTGAGTGTGATTTAAAATACGATTTAAAAATGTGTGTGTGCATAGTCTTTTAAAATGTGTTCACTATGTGTTCTTTCAAGATTGTGTTCTTGCGTGTGTGTTATGTTTTCAAAAATGTGTTCTTATGCATGGGATGGTGAATGTAGTTATGCCAAGAGTGTGAGGTGGTGTATGTTGCTTGTGTGAGTGTGTGATGGTGTGGTTAGGCCATAAGGTCGAGGGAGAGATGAGAAAGAGGGAGAGGCCGAGAGGCTGAGAAGAAGAAAGGAAGAAGAAAGGAGAAAAGTGGAAGGAAGGAGAAAGTGTTGGTGATGGTATTGTAATGTCATAGTTTTATTTAAATTCAATTCTAAGTGGTATACATGGTCACTTCTATGCTAATTGTTTAGTTAAACTTTAATTGGCATAGGTCGTCATCAACTGAATAAGTGTATATTATGATGGATTTATGTGGTTAGTACTTTATCTTGAGGTTTTTCCATCCTATAATGGAGGAATGCCATGTGATGTCGTTAAGCGGTATATGCTAAGTGACTACATGTTTAAATGATAACTAAAGTTGTAAAGACACTGTGTGCTTCTTGATTGTATATATATATATATATATATATATATATATATATATATACATGTAATTGTATGAGGATGGGGTAGAAGTACTTAGAGATACGTAAACAAGGCTGAGGTACTAAGTGATAAAGACTAAGACGATATTATACCTTTATATAGGTACAAGTAGGAGGCCAGATAAGGAGCCCGTGTACGTAAAGTCGGTGTGGTGTACAAGTTATTGAGTTAGTTTATCGGCTTTTGAGGCAAGTGTCTATTCCCTCCACTTATTTTTCAAGTGGTAGTTCTCTTAAATTATGATGCGAATGTTACCTTTGAATTCTATTGCAAGTATACGTCCTACTTTTACTTATCCTTTACTTACCATTATGCAATTGTTGTCAATATCATGTTATTGTACCCTTTTTACCTTGCTCTTTCATATAAAACCTACAATTGTTCCTTCACCTTTGCTTTATTCATATAAACCTTTCTCTTGACTTATATTTTGTCGACCTTTGTTAACTTTTGAATACCCGAAGCATACTTACTCTTTTGCTCATTTACTTACCATGTCTTTCAATTATCAAACTTTCAAACCCTTGCAATAAAATCTTGAATTAGCTTATACCCTGAAATGAATGTTGGAAATGTTGAAAGCCTCTTATTCATTTAATCCCTTTGTTGAATTACTTATTAATGGAACAAACTTTGACCGTGGCGGCGGTCCTGGTTACTTATGTATTTATTTTATGGCCAATGTGTGCCTATGGATCCTGAAGGTTAGGACCTTGTGAAAACATGGTCTAGAGCTTTACGTGGCTGATCACCCGTAAAGCTCGTACCGTCTTATCAGAAGTTCCAATTCACTTGTTTACCCTTTTCTATGAAAAAGAATCTAATATCTTGAAACTGAATTACTCGATTGATTATCAAGTTGATGGATTATCAAGTGTAAACTGTTTATATTGATTACACTTGCTGAGCAATTTTTGGCTCACTCTTGTTTTATTATTCCCTAACCTTTCAGTTAGGAACGGAGTCTGCAGTTTTCAAGTAACCGCTAAGAGGACCGTGAGAAGGCCTGATTCGAGATTTTAGGTTCCATGTTTCAAGGCAGATAGAGTTCATTTTAGATCTCACCAATGGTTAGATGATGGCAAATGGTTTGTAATAAAACTGAATTAGATGTTGTAATAAACTTTGATATTTTAGATTCTTGTTTCATACCATAACCTGTGATCGATCCTTTGTTGAGAGGTCGTATGTATAATTATGTTTTATTCAGAATGATAGTGGCACCAAATCCTGACCCCGGATTTGGGGGCGTCACAATCAAATCTCAATGGCACACTGTCTTTTTCATTTGTTTCAAGTCCAGGGAATTTCTTTTCATTAAAAGTAACATCCATGTTCTTCATTACTTTGTGTTGCTCAGGTACAAACACTCTGTATGATGTCCTTTCAAGAGAGTATCCAATGAAGATACCTTCAAATGCCTTTGCATCAATTTTTCCAACATGCTCAGATGTATCTTTCATCACAAAACACTTGCTTCCAAATACATTAAGATGTTTGAAGGATGCTCTTTTTCCAGTCATCAAAGAGTAAGAAGTTTTTCCAGACCTCTTATTGATTAATGTTCTATTTTGCACATAACATGCTGTTTTAACAGCATTAGCCCAAAAGCTAGTAGGTAGCTTTGCATCCAACAACATTGTTCTTGCAGAAAATTGTTGAGAAATGCCCTTGTCTTTACAGAATTCATACAGTGTGGCATTTCTAAATCCAGTTCCATTGTCACTTCTCAGAGAAACTACCGAGGAACCAGTGTTTTGTGTTTCTCTATCAACTCTCTTGATATGCTCTATAATGACTTGAGGGGCTTCATCCTTGGAAAATAGGAATTCCACCCAAGTGTATCTTGAATAATCATCTACCATAACTGTAACACCCCAGTCCCACATCAAGGAGATTTGGGACTTCTGTTCAGTTTATAAGGCAAAGCACTACTACTAATTAGCACCAACAAATCATGATCTTTTGGGGGCCTGTGGTGGGCTAGTCGTTACCCAAGTTGGCTGCGTTTGGGCCAGTAGGCTTCGGCTTATTCGGACTCGGAATTGGGACTTGACCCGATTTTCGAAAAAGGCTCGGGATTTGACCCGGGTTATCACATATGATATCAGAGCCGACTCTCGAAAGCTTGTCAAGACACGTTGCCGGAGGTGGGGACACGAAGGCTGGTGGTATTATCCCACAATGGACAGAGGTCCGGAGGTTGGGACACGAAGCTAGCCGGTATTATCCCACAATGGCTAGGGAGGAACGATCTTGGAACCTATGGGCTATCCGTTCAGGCTTGACGAGGACGTCAAGAGTTTAAGTGGGGGAGTTTGTAACACCCCAGTCCCACATCAAGGAGATTTGGGACTTCTGTTCAGTTTATAAGGCAAAACACTACTACTAATTAGCACCAACAAATCATGATCTTTTAGGGGCCTGTGGTGGGCTAGTCGTTACCCAAGTTGGCTGCGTTTGGGCCAGTAGGCTTCGGCTTATTCGGACTCGGAATCGGGACTTGACCCAATTTTTGAAAAAGGCTCGGGATTTGACCCGAGTTGTCACAATAACTAGAGCATATTTCTTCTTGGAAAGAGACATTACATTTACAGGGCCAAATAGGTCCATGTGAATTAACTGCAGAGGTTTTGAGTTTGAGTTGAGCAATTTATTCTTGTGACTTGACCTTTTTATCTTCCCTCTTTGACATGCTTCACAAGCTCCATCTTGAACAAATTCCAAAGCAGGCATGTCTCTGATGAGTTCTCTCTTTGCTAGAGAATTCATTGCCTTGACATTTAAGTGAGACAGTTTCTTGTGTCAAAGCCAAAATTCTTCATTTGTGGCTTTTGTGTAGAAACAACAAATTTCACCATTGTCTGCAGACTTCAGATTAGCCACAAACAAGCTTCCTTTCTTTACACCAGTTAAAGCAACTTCACCACTTTCTCTTTTGGAGATTAGACATTGATCTTCAACAAATTCAACTTTGAATCCTCTATTGGTGAATTGTCCAATACTCAAGAGATTGTGCTTTAGTCCTTCAACAAATGCTACATCTTCAATTATGACATTTCCAGCTTCAACACTGCCATATCCCATTGTATAACCAATGTTGTCATTTCCAAATGTTACTGATGGGCCAACCTTCTCCTCAAAATGTGATAGCAGGGCTATATCACCAGTCATGTGACTTGAGCATCCACTGTCCAAGATCCATATGACTCTTTTATTCCTGTTGCCCTGCATTCACAACATGATTAAGTTGTTTTTGGTACCCACACTTGGTTGGGTCCAGTTGATTTAGAAACATGCTTGTAATTGATTCTTCTGTCATAGTCATCCTTCTTCACAGTAGGGGACTTCACTGTTTTGGAAGCCTTAGAGTTGACACTCTTAGGCTCACATGAAATCTTTACCCTATCAACTTTGATTGGGGATCCTGTCCTGTGAGTGTGCATATGGGTGTGTGATTCACATGAGTGTCCAAAGTCAAGTTTTTGCTTCAAAGATAAGCAATTAGCAATCATAGTTACTTAGCATGTCATGCAGTTAGATTTACCACAGAAAGAATCATGGATATCATGTTGGGTTTGTGGAGTCTAACAGGTTTCAAAATTGGTTTCTGATTTGAGTTAGAATTTCCAGATCTGAATTCTAATTAGAGTTAGTAATTTCAGAATTTCAGAATTAGACTCTGATTAGTTTAGGCCCAGTTTTTCTCTTATAAATAGTCTCATGTAATTGTAAAACACCAACACATCAGAACACAACATAATGTGAGAGATCAATACAAAATTAGTGTGGCTTGTGGAATAGGAATTTCTGAACCACATAAATCTTTGTCTTGTATGATTGTCGTTTATTTTCTTGTTCTTGTTTATTCGTTTTGGGTTTTGCTTTCGTTGTTGTATACTCAACAACTGGTATCAAGAGCCTAGGTTTTCAGGCGAGTGGGAGCGATGGCAGAAGAAGGGAAAGTAAATATCGACAAATTTGATGGCAAAGATTTTGGATATTGGAAGATGCAAATTGAAGATTATTTGTATCACAAAAAACTACACCAACCACTAGAGGAGAAGAATCCAAATTCAATGGATGAGACTGAATGGAAGCTATTGGATAGGCAAGCTCTGGGTGTTGTAAGATTGACTTTGGCGAAGAACGTTGCTTACAATATCGTCAAGGAAACGACAACTCATGGATCGATCAAGGCGTTAACAAATATGTATGAGAAGCCATCTACTTCGAATAAGGTGTATTTGTGTCGTTTGTTGTTTGTCGCGAGATTGAATGAAGGTGATTGTGTTGCTGATCATGTGAACGAATTTAATTCTATCCTATGAAGATTGGCATCGGTGGATATTAAATTCGATGATGAAGTACAAGCCTTATTGTTGGTATCCTCGTTACCTGACAATTGGTCAGGATTTGTCACTGCTATTAGTAATTCATCTGGGAGTGGTAAGATGACTTTTAATGGAGTTCGAGATTCGATTCTTGGAGAAGATATTCGTAGGAGAAACTCAGGAGAGTCATCAGGTTCCTTATTGAGTACTAAGAGCAGAGGTAGAAAGTCCAAGAAGGGGCAGAATCAGGGGCGTAGTAGATCGAAGTCACAGAAAAGAGGATAATCCAAAGATCGCAAGGAGATTGTTTGTTGGAATTGTCAGAATAACGGTCACTTCAGAAATCAGTGTACGGTTCCGGTAGCTCCTAAAGGAAAAAAGACAGAGGATAATTCAGCTAATGTAGTTGAAGAAGTGGTGAGCGACGATGCTTTGATTTGTTGTGTTGAATGTTCGGTTGAATCATGGGTTATGGATTCTGGTGCATCATTCCATGCGACCCCTTGCAAGGATTTGATGTTAAATTTCAGACTTGGAAATTTTGGAAAAGTCTGTCTTGCTGATGATGAGACTTTGGATATTGCGGGCATGAGAGATATTAATCTCAAGACCTCTTTGGGGACTAGCTGGATGTTGAAAGATGTAAGGTACATTCCTGGAATTAAGAAGATGTTGATATCTGTGGGTCAGTTAGATAAGGAAAGGTATCGAGTTTCTTTCGGAAATGGACAGTGGAAGGTTATAAAGGGGAATCTAGTTGTTTCTCGTGGAGAGAAGAAGGGGACTTTATACATAGTTGAACAATCTAGCTATGAAGCAAATGCAGTTGCTGATGAGATTGGGTCTTCAACTTTGTGGCACCAAAGACTTGGTCATATGAGTGAAAAGGGTATGAAGCTGTTAACTTCAAAGGGGAAGATTCCAGAGCTAAAGAATGTGGAAGTTAGGTTCTATGAGCCATGTGTTCTAGGAAAGCAGAAACGAGTTACTTTTGCAAAATCAGGGAGGACCCCGAAGGCTAAGAAGTTAGAGCTAGTTCATACAGATGTATATGGTCCAACAATAGTTGCATCGTTGGGAGGATCTCGTTACTATGTCACTTTCATTGATGATTCCACTAGAAAGGTATGGATTTATTTTTTGAAGAAAAAGTCATATGTGTTTGTTACTTTCAAGAAGTGGAACACTGAAGTTGAAACTCAGACTGATTTGAAGTTTAAGAGTTTGATATTAGATAATGGTGGTGAGTATAGTAGTGATGAGTTTAAAAGCTATTGCGTAGAGTACGGGATTAGAATGATTAAAACTATTCCAGAGACACCGCAGCAGAATGGTGTTGTAGAGCACATGAATAGAACCTTGAATGAGAGGGCCAAGAGTATGAGGTTACATGCAGGGTTGCCGAAGATTTTTTGGGCAGATGCTGTTAGCACAGCAGCGTATCTCGTAAACAGAGGACCTTCAGTTCCTTTGGGGTTCAAGATTCCTGAAGAAGAGTGGCAGAAAAAAGAGGTAAATCTTTCACACTTGCGAGTTTTTGGTTGTGTTTCTTATGTGCGTGTTAAAGATTCAGACAGAGACAAGCTTGATCCGAAAGCAAAGAAGTGTATCTTCATTGGTTATGGCTCAGATGATATGGGTTACCGTTTCTGGGATGAACTGACGAAGAAGGTCGTTAGAAGTAGAGATGTTACTTTTAATGAAAATACGGTGTACAATGAATGATAAGCTTGCAGTCGATTATGAGTTTACAAAGGAACAATCTGAAAAAGAGAAAGCAGTGCTTGGAGATATTACTGAAGAAGATCTTGCAGGAAATAGTGGGAGTTCTGGGAATGCTGATGAGACAGGTTTAGCTACTCCACGGGCTGAGGTAAGAAGATCTAGCAGAACTGTGAGGCCGCCACAAAGATTTTCTCCTTCAGCATATTACATGTTATTGACCGAGGACGGAGAGCCTCAGTGTTATTCAGAGGCAGTTCAGGTGGATGATTCAATTAAGTGGAAATCAGCCATGGAAGAAGAGATGAATTCTCTTGAGAAGAATGAGACTTGGTCTTTAACGGAATTACCAGCAAGAAAGAAGGCTTTACAGAATAAGTGCGTGTTCAGGATCAAAGAAGAACCTGATGGTAACAAAAGGTACAAGGCAAGGTTAGTAGTCAAGGGATATCAACAGAAAAAGGGTATTGACTATACTGATATATTTTCTCCGGTTGTTAAGATGACTACTGTTAGACTTGTGTTAAGCATTGTGGATGTAGAGGAGTTACATTTAGAGCAACTAGATGTTAAGACCGCGTTCTTACATTGTGATCTTGAGGAAGACATCTACAGGGTTCAGCCAGAGGGATTTCAGGTAGCTGGGAAAGAAAACTTGGTTTGCAAGCTTATAAAAAGCTTGTATGGTTTGAAGCAAGCACCAAGACAATGGTACTTGAAGTTTGACAGCTTTATGATGAAGAATGGGTACACGAGCAGTGCTATGGATCATTGTTGTTACTTTAAACAATTTGATTCATCTTATAACATATTGTTGTTGTATGTTGATGACATGTTGATAGTAGGATCAAACATGAGGGAAATCAACAGGCTAAAGAGACAGATGTCTGAAGAGTTTGAGATGAAAGATATGGGTGCAGCAAAACAGATACTTGGTATGAGCATCATAAGGGATAGATCTGAAGGTACTTTGAAATTATCTCAAGAGAAGTATATTGAGAAATTATTGTAGAAATTCAGTGTCCAGGATGCGAAGACCAGAAGTACACCGTTGGTAACTCACTTTAATCTCACGAAGAAGCAGTCACCTAAAACGGATGAAGGCAAGAAAGATATGGCTAAAGTTCCGTATGCATCTGCAGTTGGCTGTTTGATGTATGTTATGGTGTGTACAAGGCCAGACATTGCTCATGCAGTGGGAGTTGTTAGCAGTTTCATGTCTAATCCAGGTAAAGAGCATTGGGAAGCAGTCAAGTGGTTGTTGCGCTACTTGAAAGGCACATCCAAGGTTGCATTGTGTTTTAGCAAGAAAGATGTTATCTTGGAAGGGTTTTCTGATGTAGATTTGGGTGGATGTTTGGTTACCAATGAAAAGTTGAAGCTTTGCATAGCTTCAACTGGCCTTCAGAATTGATTAATGAGAAGGCGCTGCACTAGTTAGAGTTATTGATCGAAGTATTGGGTGTTACTAGATTTACAAGAGTGAAGAGAAGATGTGGCTAGACTCCAAGTAGGAGATTGTTGGGTTTGTGGAGTCTAACAGGTTTCAGAATTAGTTTCTGATTTGAGTTAGAATTTCCAGATCTGAATTCTAATTAGAGTTAGTAATTTCAGAATTTCAGAATTAGACTCTGATTAGTTTAGGCCCAGTTTTTCTCTTATAAATAGTCTCATGTAATTGTAAAACACCAACACATCAGAACACAACAGAACACAACTAACACAACATAATGTGAGAGATCAATACAAAATTAGTACAACTTGTGGAATAGGAATTTCCGAACCACGTAAATCTTTGTCTTGTGTGATTGTCGTTTATTTTCTTGTTCTTGTTTATTCGTTTTGTATTTTGCTTTCGTTGTTGTATACTCAACATATCATTCATGCCAACAGAATGGTTACTTAGATTATCCACTTCATTGTTAACAGGTTTGTTACACTTGAGAGTCAAATGATTAACAGATGAGCATCTCTGACATTGTTTCCTAGGGGCATTTGGCACATAGGCATAGCTGTTACTCTTGTTAACACCTACTTTTCCATTCCTATTTTGTTTCTTTTTCTTAACAACTTCCTTAGTAGCCTTAGAATTCTTAGTAAGATTGTCCTTGGTTTCTTTCCGAGTTTCAGATTTAAGGGAGGAAGATATATCTTTAGCAGCTTCATCATCTTCAAGTAACTGTTGTTTGATGACCATCAATTCTTCATCAAACTCCATAGTACACTTTTTGAAGATGGGCTCTTTGACACTTGTCAAAACAGTGGGGGCACTTTTGTTTACACAAAATTCTTTTTCCTTGCCCTTAGCATTCTTCCTTCCCTTGTCATTTTCATAATCAAAACCAATTCCAACCTTTATGTTCTCGGTATGCTCCTCATGATAGGTTTGAACAATCTCAGCAGAGTTTCTATAGCTTCTTATTTTCAATTCATTTTCAACTATTTGTTCCCTAAGGACCTTTTCTATTTGTTTAGCACAAACTACCTTATTTTTAAGATAATCAACCTCTTGTTTCAAGCCATCAAGATTCACAACCATTGACTCAAGTTTCTCATTCTTTTCTATAAGTTCAATATTCTTAGCAGTTAGCCTATCAATTTCTTCATTATCAACTAACATACTAGTATGAATATTAAACATCTCTGTACTCATATCTTCAATAGTTTGCTTATATTGAGAGGGAGACATTTCAAGAAAGGTAAGAATAAGTACCTGATTTGAAGATGAAGATTCATCATCATCAGAACAAGCCATCAAGGCAAAGTTTACATACTCCTGATCTTCTTCTTCATCTGAGTCATCCCAGCATTTTCCCTCTGCAATAAAAGCTTTGCCCTGCTGTTTCTTGAGTAGAGCTTCATACTTTGCTTCAAGTTCCAAGTATGCTTTGTCCTTCTTGACTTGTTTGGGCTTCTTGCATTCTGTAGCAAAGTGTCCAAGTTCATTACAGTTGTAGTGTAAGATCCGTGAACTTTATTAATTATATAATTTGTATTATATGTGTAGAATAATTATTATGAAGTATATTGAGTTTTAATGATAAAGGTTGTTGAGTGATTATGTGTTAAATTGGTGTGTCGGAAGCCCCGTTCAAATATCTTGTCATTTGAAAATATCTACAATTTTAAGCCACGTTTTAAAAATTCAAGGACCCCGTTGAAATTTTGTACATCATTATTATTCCTTCGTCATTTGTGTCTGAATCATTATCGGAGGATTTATTCGTATCATTATATCCCTTATTATCTGATACTATCAATAGTATTTGTTTTATTCAAAGAAAGAAAAATTATTCCAAACCCTAATTGTTTAGGGCAACTGATATATCGTTAGTATCAATAATACATCTGTTATAGCCCCAGTATTCTTGAGCATTAGTTATATAAATGATATGTATTGATTTGGATAACTATCAGTCTTTGTGGATAGTTATCACCTCGTAAAACGTGTATTTTTCTAAATTAGGGTTTTAAAGCGATCCAGTGGATCAATATCGATCCAAAAATGTCATTTAGGGTATTATTTTCCACTAAGTATAAAAAGGAGAATCGTACATTATACTTCATATAATCCGTATTAAAAATATACAAAAATATAAAATTCCCGAACCGTGTTCTTTGTGTTCTCGAAAATCAAAATCAATTTTTGATTGTGTTATTGAAATCCAAATCACAAGTTCAAGTAGTCAAATCAAAGATATTGAGCTCTAGTTTCAGAATCTTGCAACCATATCATCATCTGGTAATTTTTCGATTTTATATGAATTTTTCAATATTCGAATTAAATTTGGGTTCTTGATTAAATTTGGGGATTTTCATTCTGTTGATTCTCCGTTCAATAGATTGCTTCTAATATGTTCCTAGGGTTCTAATTAGTAGGAATTCATGTTTTAATTTCATGTTTGTGTTCGATTTTGAGAAATTCGATTTCTAGGGTTTTGCCCGATTTTTCTTTTTAATAGTCCGTTCATATGAATGATCTGACATTGTTTTTTATAGAGGGCTTTTGTTGTATGTGTTCTTAGCTTCATTTTAACATAAAGAACGTAGAGTTTCATGTAGAAATAAGCTAGATCGGAAAATTGTTTGAGCTCGCCGGAATTTGGTCGGGTTTTGGATTCCGGTGATGTTTTTGGTTTGTTTTTTATCGGAATGTATTGGTATGGTTATTATGAGTGTTTTGGTATCAAAAGCCCCAATTTTTAATGTGTTTTTGGCTCGCCGGATTCTGGAAAAGGTCGCCGGATTCTGGGAATTTTCCAGCTGTTCTTCGCGACCCGGTTTGTTCTTGGCGACCCGTGACCCGATCCATTGACCCGATTTTTGACCCGGTTTCAATTTCGAAACCCTAATTCATTTTCAGAAAACTATTTTGAATTTTATTTTTAAAAATAATTCGAAAATAGTTTAAATATTTATAAAAATCATATTTTTATTTTAAAAATACATTTTTAAATTCAGAACATTCTGAAAAATTAAATTTATTTATTTAAATTCGAAAACTGATTAAATTTAATTATTTTAATTATTTTTAATTAATAATTAATTTAATTAATTAAATGATTAATTCTTTTAATCAGTTAATTCTTAATAATTAATTGTTAATTAGATTTAATTAATTTAAATTAGGTTTAATTATTTTTTAGCTTGATTTAATTATTTAAAAATAGTTTGAGCATTTAGAAATTGTCAATTAATTTTTATTAATTGATTTAATTGTTTTTAAATACTTATATTGGGATTAAAAATCCGATTTTTGATTTAAAAATTGTTTGTGACTTATTTAAATTCAAATAAGCGTCAAATATTGTTTTAAAAATACTTATAAGTGCTATATGGTTTATATGAGTTGAATAATGTGTTTTAATAATCCGGAAATGCCCGTACGAGGGCTAATGAATGAGTTTTTACTTCCGTAAATTAGATCGGGCATCCGTTAGGAATCCGATTACTTGTTTAAATGTGAAAATGGTTATGAACATATATCGAGGATAGAAGGAGGATAGTTAGACTTACTGTAATGAGTTGTTTAGTAGAGAATCGAGTTCCCGGAGCAAGGGAAAGGAGAAAGTAGAGTGCGCGTGATAGAATTTCGTCAACTACTAGACCAGACAAGTATTTGTGCCTTTACTTGTGATTCAATTGTTATTGTTCTTAAGGATTACATGTATGTTACCATCAGAACGATTCAGATTATTCAATCTTCACCCGTATTGAGCACTTGATGCTATTTCCTTGAATATTCCTAACTTTTGATTTAATCCACAATTGTGTTGGATATCAGAAACCTTCACCTTCAATTCAGTTTATATTGATGATAACCATTGTTGACTTTCTTAAATGAGTACTTATGTACCGTTGAAACCATTTCGAATCTATTTCTCGAACTTCATTTGATATTGAGCAGTTGAAGCTCTTTTGCAACTATTGCACCCTGTCATTGTCTACTTATCTTGTTATGCATGTTATTGCTTATACTCTGTGATAGAATTGGCATGTTTTAAAATGAGACCAGTAATGGTCGGGCCATATTTATGGTCGTAATAACTTAAGGCCCAGATGACCATGGATCCTAGTGGAGGACTATGCTATAAGCTAGTTCGGGGTTGATGCGTGACTGATCAGCAGCTCAACCTTTGTATTTGAAAAATGTAGAAGTCCAATTCTAATTCCTCTTTCTTCAATAAAGATTGTTAAAGCATATGTTTGACTTGTATATTTTTTATTCAGATAATTGAAATCTTTCCTTTCATTATGGAACTGTGATTGATATATATCATGTTTGCTGAGCACATGTGGCTCATACTTGTTTTGTTTCTAACCCTATTCCAGTGAAGCGAGAGAATGAGCAGACACATCGCTAGTGACAGTTCTCCAAATGCTAGGAGACCACCCCGAATGATTGTCATTGGACGGGTAGTTGTCTTACTTTGGAAGTTAGACTAGATGTCTAGCTTTGTATATTAAGTTGTGTAATAACTCTGAAGACTGGTTTGTAATAATTATGACTTAGAACCTTGTTTCATGCCATAATCTGGATGCGGTCTTGGATAAGGGGTATTTTATGTTATTATATTATTATGCATGTGTTATATTCAGGTATATTGTGTTTCGTTGGTCGAGTGACTCCCCAAATCTGTACCCCGGGTTTGGAGGGCGTCACAGGTTGGTATCAGAGCAACATGTTATGGCATTTGAAACAAGTTAGGATTTAGGGTCCAGGATAACATAGAGGGTTAGGAATTCACCCAATGGTCATAGAAGGTCGATTAGAGATATTATGTGTAGTAATTGAGTATGGTTATAATTGCAGCCACCTAGCTCTAGTTCAGACTCAGATCCGTCAGAGCATCTGATACCGATAGAGGAGAGACCTGTACCAGATATGAGAGCAGGACCGTCGCGACTGACACTACCTCAGTCTGGACCTATAGTGGTCAGGAGGGATCCTATACCTTGTCCCGTTCCACTTCGATGCATACCCGCAGCACCGCGGTCTCAGGCTTCAGTTTCCGAACCTTTGTTCCAGATCTCTGAGCCACCAGTTCCACATCACCGTTATCAGAGGATGAGAGAGGAGAGGGATTACTTTCATAGACATGTGTTAGAGATGCGTGGGATGCGTTCAGCGGAGGCAGATGTAGCCAGAGATAAAGATAGATTCAGAGATCAGGTAGGAGAGACACGGATGAGACTCAGGGTTGTGAGGACATTGGTAGAGACGTGGTTGCATGGACTAGCTACTAGCAGAGAGAGAGAGACTACAGTATGGATGAGAGAGATTTTGGATTTCGCGATGAGGGAGATTGGGGAGATTGCCGGACCAGCACTATGGGAGACCATAGATGATGATCCATGAGCCGGTAGAGACGAGGTTGGGATATTATGTTGATTCCAGTCGGATAGTACATAGATGCATAGTATAGTACCAACAGTGCACCAGGCTTATAGTATCGCCTTGGATTGTTGTTGTATTTTGTTGTTGTACTGTTGATCGGCAGTTGTAGTTCAGCTATGACACACTTTACTTTTGAAAGCGTTCTACGCTTGTATCGAATCTATGTTTATATTTATGATAACCATCTTTTGTAGAACTGTTATTATTCTCTTGTTATTCATTTTCAATATTATAATTGTTATTCTACTTGTGCAACGAGTGTACTTTTACGCCGTTGAAAATCCGTAAATTATGGTTCTACCAATTGTGTTCTCCTTCTCTTCTATTTATGAATTATTTGATTAAATCAGTTATTGTTTATTCATCAGTAATATGCCTCCTAGATGAAATACCCGTGCGAATAATTCCACTGACCAAGAAGGTCAACAGAATACACCCCCAACGGGTCATTTAGATCTGGTTGTAATACAGCTTTTGAACACCCTCACTCAACAAACTACTGCTCTAGCACAACAACAACAACAACAGATCCAACAACAGTTACTACGGCAGCAATAGCAGCATCAGCAACATCAGCATCAACAACAGCAGCACCAGCAGGTATTACCCGTGGTTACGTTTAAATCTTTTCAAGCAGAAAAACCTCCAGAGTTCAAGGGATCTGCTGATCCAGTTGAGGCAAAGGCATGGTTAAAGGAAATGGAGAAAGCTTTTACGTTGATAGAGGTAACGGGAGAAAAGAAAACCGAGTATGCTAGTTATTTTCTGAAAAATGAGGCAAGTAATTGGTGGGAAACTAGTAAGGCTTTAGAACCTGAAGGGTTAATTACGTGGGAGAGATTTACAGAATTGTTTTTAGAGAAGTATTTTCCTGACTTTATGCGAGATCAAATGGAGTTGAAAATTTTAGAATTGAAGCAAAGTAGTACGACTGTTTCTCAGTACGAGACCAAGTTTACCGAGTTGTCTAGGTTTGTTCCGACATACGTTGATACGGAGAAGAAGAAGGCCAAGAGGTTCCAACAGGCACTGAGGTCATGGATTCGTAGTAAGTTAGTAGTTTTGGAATTAGATACATATGCAGCCGTAGTACAAAAGGCAATGATTGTGGAAGGAGAGAGTGATTCATACATGAGTGAGAGAGAGAATAAGAAAAGAAAGGTAGGGACATCTGAGAAGGTACAGTCACAGGGAGATCTTCAGAGCCATCCAAACAAGAAACCAGGATTTCAGCCGAGCAGAGGTACAACTTTCAAGAAACCAGATACCGGAAATGCAGGACCAATCAATCGTCCACCAAACAATAATCAGCAAGTAGTTTCCAGACCTCCGCTGCCAGAATGTAAGACATGCGGGAAAAGACATCCAGGTATATGCCACAGATTGAGTATCACATGTTTTAAGTGTAACCAGAAGGGGCATTATGCCAGGGATTGCAAGACAGGTATTGTGTGTCATCGATGTAAGAGACCAGGCCATATGATCAAGGATTGTAAAGCGCCAGCACCCGTGAACAACATGATTCGAGCTATAGAGGCACCTCCAGCTGTTGATGTTCAGCCGTTAGCCAGAACCTATAATATGTCAATGAGGGAAGCAGTGAGAGACTCTGATGTGGTGGCAGGTACACTTCTAGTAAACTCTGTTAATGCTAAAGCGTTGATAGATTCAGGAGCTACTAAATCATTTATTTCAGAAACATTTGCTCGTAAATTGAATTGCTTAATGGAACCCTTAAGTGGAGTGTTGAGTGTAGAAATAGCTAACCAGGATCGTATACCGGTCAGTTCGTATTGTCCTCGTTGTGAAATTGAGATTTTAGGAAATCGTTTTTATGATGATTTATTACCTTTCAAGTTAGGAGAATTTGATGTGATTTTAGGAATGGATTGGTTAACTGATTATGATGCATGTATTGATTGTAAGGACAAAAGGGTTACTTTAGTTACCCCAGAAAAGAAAGAAGTGATATTTAAAAGAGAGAAACAAACGAAGAAATTTTTGACAATGATTCAGACTAAGAGGTTATTAAGACAAGGATGTGAGGCTTATCTCGCATATGTGATAGATACAAAGAAGGAAGTTTCTAAGTTAGAAGATATTCCAGTCACGAGTGAGTTTCTAGATGTTTTCCCAGAAAAGTTACGAGGACTACCTCCGGATAAAGAGATTGAGTTCGCAATAGACTTAACACCAGGCGCGGAACCAGTATCCAAAGCACCATACAGAATGGCACTAGTGGAGATGAAGGAGTTAGCTAAACAATTGCAGGAATTGTAAGACAAAGGAATTATCAGACCTAGCGTTTCTCTGTGGGGAGCACCAGTGTTGTTTGTCAAGAAGAAGGATGGAAGTATGAGACTTTGTATAGATTATCGGGAGTTAAACAAGCTAACCATCAAGAACAAGTATCCATTGCCCAAAATAGATGATCTGTTTGACCAGCTAAAAGGAGCGGTTTATTTTTCTAAGATTGATCTACGGTCAGGATATCACCAATTGAAGGTTAAACCAGACAATATACTGAAGACAGCTTTTCGAACAAGGTATGAACATTATGAGTTTTTAGTAATGGCGTTTGGATTGACAAATGCACCATCGGCTTTTATGGATTTAATGAACATGATTTTTAAGAAGTATTTGGATGAGTTTGTAGTGGTATTCATCGATGATATTTTGATATATTCCAAGACGGAAGAAGAACATACGAATCATTTCTGTATTGTGTTGGAGATTTTAAGACAAGAAGGATTATACGCAAAATTTTCAAAGTGTGAATTCTGGTTAAGAGAAGTTCATTTCCTAGGGCACGTGGTAAGTAGTGAAGGCATCAAAGTAGATCCAGCAAATATTGAAGCAGTGAAGGATTGGGAAAGACCAAGGACACCAACTGAAGTTAGAAGTTTCTTGGGATTAGTCGGATACTATTGGAGATTTGTACAGGATTTTGCAAAGATAGCTACTCCAATGACCAAGCTGACAAGGAAAAGCGAACAATTTATATGGAACGACAAATGCGAAGAGAGTTTCCAAGAGTTAAAGAAGAGACTAACTACGGCACCAGTATTGATGCTACCAGACGATCAAGGACATTTTGTAATCTATAGTGATGCGTCTTACAAAGGATTGGGTTGTGTACTTATGCAACATGACAAAGTGATTGCTTATGCGTCAAGACAATTGAGACCTCACGAACAGAAATATCCTACACATGATTTGGAATTAGCAGCGATCGTATTTGCACTGAAGATATAGAGACATTACTTGTATGGAGAGAGATGTGAAATTTACACCGATCACAAAAGTCTGAAGTATATCTTTACTCAGAAGGAGCTGAACATGAGACAGACAAGATGGTTGGAGCTAATCAAGGACTATGACGTTTCCATCAATTATCACCCCGGCAAGGCAAACGTGGTAGCAGATGCATTGAGCAGAAAAGAAAGATTGAATATGCTGACGATGACTAAAGAATTGTACAGAGAGTTTGAAAAGTTAGAGATAGAAGTACATATTCCGAAGGACGCGACCGAGATGATTTACGCCATAACGTTTCAACCTGAATTGTTGGAAAAGATACAAAAATGCCAAGAGCAAGTCATGAACGACAATGCAAAGTTTAACATGCGAGGAAATATGTAGCCAACTGGACGACAAGGGAATCTTAAGGTTTGCTTCTCGAATATGGGTACCTAATGTAGCGGAACTAAAGAATGAAATTTTGCACGAAGCGCATAACTCGAAGTATTCAATTCATCCTGGAAGCACGAAGATGTATCGAGATCTTAAAATGAACTTTTGGTGTCCAGATATGAAAAGAGAAATTGTTGAATGGGTGAGTAAATGTTTTACGTGTCAGAGGGTCAAGGCGGAACATCAAAGACCAAGCGGATTACTGCAGCCGTTAGAAATTCCTGAGTGGAAGTGGGAACACATCGCAATGGACTTTATGGTAGGATTGCCTAGAACGAAGACTAACCATGATGCTATTTCGGTTATTGTGGATCGATTGACGAAATCTGCACATTTTCTTCCAATTAACGAGATATTCTCGCTGGATAAGTTAGTTCATTTATATGTAAAGGAAATTGTGGTACGTCATGGAGTTCCAGTGTCAATAGTATTTGATCGAGACCCTCGATTCAACTCAAGATTTTGGAGAAGTTTTCAAGAATGTTTCGGCACCGAATTAAAAATGAGTACGGCTTATCACCTGTAGACAGACGGTCAAAGTGAAAGGACGATTCAAACCATCGAGGACATGCTTAGAACATGTGCACTTAATTTTAAAGGTAATTGGGACGATCATCTACCCTTAGTAGAATTCTCATATAATAATAGTTTTCACGCGAGTATCGGGATGCCACCTTACGAAGCTCTATATGGACGGAAGTGTCGATCTCCAGTTGTAAAGCATAATGTAACATAAGATGTAAAAGAGATAACTACAACTCAACAAAGGACAAGACAGATAATAGTATTAACAGAAGCACAGGAATCCAGAATCAAAGAAGAAAAGGTAAACTCAAAAAATCAAAATACGTTATGTATTCTTGAAGTCCGTAAACAGGTCACGGAAAGAAGTTCATGAAAATGTTCAAGCCTCAGTGACAGCAAAAGAAACAAGACTTTGAAGACGACAGAAGTATGTGAATGATTTAGGGTTCAGTACCACGGGATTCCAGTGATGAAGCAACCAGAACGACAAGGGACGTATCAGCAGCATTTTATTGAAGACATGAAAGAAGAATTGATCAAGTGTTATTCATCTGTGAACCAGACCAGTTGCACTAGGTGACGGCACTAAAAAGATCAAGGTGTTTTATCGTCTCAGAAGAAATTGATACAGTCTAAAACTGAAACACCCTGGAGCTGAATGGATTTTCTAAAAGGTCAAGGACAAGGAAAAGAGTTCGATGGTTTTTCTTTTAAGAAAACCATCGAAGGTGACATAAAGAAAATCAAAAGAAAATGTTCGATAGTTTTCTTAATTAGAAAACCATCGAATGGAAAAGTAAAAAGTGAATGAAAACTTTAATAAAGTAAAAGTTCCATTCGATAGTTTTTATTTTAAAAACCATCGAATGTAATTATTACTTTATTATTCGATAGTTTTCAATTCACAAAGTGGGTGAAAAGTTTTCTTTGTTTGTCAGGTTGATGAGAATTGGACGGCCAAGATTGTTTTAACAATTAAGGTTCGATAGTTTTCTAAAAACTAAGTCTATAATTACACAGAGAGAGGTAGTGTCTTCCTCAGTCAGGTTATTTCATAGTAGCAATTACGGAGAGAGAGTTTTGAGCCGGAGAAGATCATAGAAATTTATAGTGCTCAGAATTCTATCAATGTATTGATTGTGAATAACCTAGAACTCATTGAAGCTAATCTACGGATTAGAAATTGTAGCACCCCTCGAGGTTTATATTTATAAAACGATATATTCCCCGACTTTTGGTTTGGTTTGGTGTGTTTGATTTCGTTATAGAACTGAATGAATTATCCGCGAACGAAATTGAATTATTTGTGAGTATCGTATTCAACCCCCCCCCCCTTCTACGATACTTTGGACCTAACAATTGGTATCAGAGCTTGTTAATCGATATACAGATTAGATCCGGTGTTTTAGGCCAATCACTCAAGTTCTCAGAATTTTCGGATTTTTTAATTTTCAAAATTTTCATTTCTTGAAATTTTTGAATTTTAAATAATTTGAATTTTATTCTTGAAATATTTTATTTTTCAAAAAGTTCGAAATTCTTGGAATTTAAAATATTTCATATCCTAAGCCAAAGGTTCTCAAAAGATTGTTAGAGAGGAGGTTAGGAATGGACAAACAAATATCTCAGTAACGTTTATTAATGTTGGAACCTCAGAACAGAATAGAAGAATTACTAGTAGCTGAATCAGAAGAAGCTCAGGTAGAAAACCTCGAGAGACTAGACTAAAAATCAGTGTTTCACTTGTCAAGGAAGTTTAGTCACATCAGATTCAGAAGGAGTACAAAAGCCACATCCATGGATCAGGCTTATTTATTACGAAGCAAAGATTCTTCAGGATTCAGTTCAAAGAGGTAGTTACAGACTGAGATGGTAACAAAAACAGGAGTGATAGTTTCAACTATGATAAGAACTATGTAACGAGAAACTATTAGGGTGTGCTACACAATGAAGAAGCCTAACAAACAAAGAAGAATAGGGACTCAGTTAATAGCTGAAACAGAAGTGGAATGCTTTGTTGAAGAAGCATCAGCACAAAACTTATGTTGCTTAAGGAAAGAGTTGGGATGGATCAGATGACGAGAAGATCATGGATATCTTGCTTTCATAGCAATCTCTGAAGATGATTCACCTCACATATCTCAGGTATCTTTTCCTTGAACCAATGCAGTATTTAATTCTCAATATTCAAAGCATGTACATAGAAGATCTTAGATATGTGTGTATGAATATTTGTAGAATAAGATTTGCAAGTGAGATAGAAGCTTTCTTAAGAAACAACTCTGAGTTTTAGGGGTTAAGTTTCTGGCACATAAGACCTTAGTAAAGCTAAGTTTCAGTATCCCTAGTAGAACAAGATTTGCTCATTTATTCTGAATTGTTTGTTAAGGGATAATCAGTTTGAAGAATGGAGGAATTACCTTTAGAGTCAGTAGAATTTGTAGAACACCAAGCTGTATCTAAAACTGACTTAGGTAATAGAGAAAGTTAGATGCCATACAACAACAGAATGGATTAGATAGAATTAGTGATTTAATTGTTAATTCTTTTATTCCATGTGTGCTTAGAAAATTATTGAATATCTGTAAATCTACTTGCTACCTGTTACACTTGTGTATATTGGTTAAAGTAGAAAGTACTGAATTTTCTAAAATGCAGAACATGCCTAATTTGCACATCTCTTATCTACAATGTCAAAATGCTCAATGTATGCCATTTATTCTTATTAACATGTTTGCTTATTTAAATATTATGAATGCATATCTTAGAACTTGCATTAATCATAGAAAAAGCATGTTTAAGAATCACATTAGAGCAACGACTGCAAGGTCAGTCAGAGATAAGAATAAGCATGTATAGGTTGAAGCTGTTGTTACCACTTTTAAAAGTAAAATCTCTAATCCATCTGGACCCAAGCAAATAAGTTGGGTACCAAGAACTGTCAATCCATTTGTGAGTGCAGGCAAATCAGGTTAATCGATTTATATGCTTTCTTGGTCTTTACTACTGAAGACATATGATCGAAGAAAGATCTTGCCATCAAATGTGATTGAGAAAGCTGTTCCGTTAATAATCTTTGGAGATGACAGCAAAGGTTTTCATCACGGGACATGGCTACGTTTGAAATGGAATGTCATCATGTTTACAATAATTGGTATCATTGATAACAACTAATAATTGGAGTCAAGGATAACAATTAGAAGCAACTCTCTTGCTGAAGATTCAAAGCACAAATCTTTTTATTCAATGAAGGAGCAGTGTTTTATCTCAAGCAGGAAGGTTGAGAAGCTCTCACCCTTGCATGACAATACAAGGAACTCTTTTCTAAAGATAGTATTGGTGAGAGGACTGCCTCATCTGGGATTCAAGCTAGATGAAATATATGAGGCATGTCATTAAGGGAAGTCAAAGAAACATCACAGAAAAGCTATAATGTGATAAGCATTACTGAGCCGCTTCAGATGATACGTATGGAACTCTACAAACTAGTTAATGTCTTATCTACAACAAAGTAAAGATATACTTCAGTGATGATTGATGACTACTCTTAATACAAACTGGTGTTGTTCGTTCAATCTGAAGGACAGGACATCACAGATGAGATTAATCACATTTCCATGATACCCTGAATTGGCCAATAGAAGCAAACTCTGAATTTCTTTCAGGGGTTTGGAGGAAATTGTTTTACAAGTAAGCATCTTGGCAAGATTGGCAGCTAAGGCTCTTAAGGATATTTTCCTCGGCTAATCAGTGGAATCTAAAGCCTACTAGGTAAATTTGATTAATCAACAAGAGGTGATTGAAAGTCTGAATATGATGTTCAACAACTCCAAGCTCTCAGCTGTTATGTGTGAAATTAATGGTAATGATGATTCAAATCCAAGCAGTGGTAATGGTAGTTTAACTACACAGCTCAGTACTTCAACAGAACCACTCAGCGAGGATGAGGATTCTCAGGAAATCCCAGCAACAGCTTAGGGGGAGCAAAAGAAGGATCAATTAGTCAGATCAACACCACAATGAATATCTAGAGGACACTTCAAGAACGTATCTGTCAAGACAAAGGGTTTAGATTCAATATCATTCCTGATGTCTAGTTCTTAGTGATCCTAGTGGTGGAGTAAAGACTGGAGCTATAGAGTATGAATGATTATTTTCTTGGTTTTCTTTCTGAAGAAGAAACAAAGAAAGGTAAATAAGCTCTAATGGATCCAGATTGGGTGATTGCAAAGCAAAATGAACTCAATCAATCTGAAAGGCAGAAAGTTTGGAAGCTGGTACCCAGGCCTAAGGGAAAATCTGTTATTGGAACAAGATGGGTATCCAGAATACTGGATGAAATTGGCATTGTTATGAGGGACAAGGCCAAACTGGATGTTAGGTTACTATTAGGAAGCAGTATCTAACAAGAAGCACCAGTGACGAGACTTGAGGATATCAGGATATATCTGTATGGTGAATATGATCAAGTGCACTCCTGATTGGTGAGATAGTAGAAGAAGTCAATGTACAACAGATCTTGGCATTTGCTGTTGCAGATCAATTGGACGTTGTATAACTTCTCTTCACAAGATCACTACAGATTGGTATGAACCGGTATCAATACTCAAGCAATCGTCAAAGACATGAGAATGTACAAGATGAGTATGTTGGGAAAGTTGCAATTCTTTTTGGAATTACTTTGAGCAAGCCAGAAGAATAATTCTTTTAGGAGCACAAGTAAGCCAAAAGAGTGATGGCAATAAAAGTAAGTCAAGAATCTTTTGAATGTGCATAATTGAGAAGATTCTAGACATGCCAAGACTCCCTGCCAACAGCAGCCACAAAAGCTTGATCAGGACAAATCAGGTAAAAGATAGAAATGACAAGCTAGAGAGGTATGCGTCTCATTAAGTTATTAGCTGCAAATTGACAACACATATTGTATTCTCAAGTTGCCAATGTGCAAGGTTCCAAGTGGATTTCAAAAATCTAGTCTTATAGTTATCAACATGTTTTTTAGATATCTTAAGGGAATACCAAATCTCAGTATATGGTACCCTAAAGATACTTGTTAACATGTTTAGCTATTTAGATATAAAATACGCAGGTTGTAAGAAAGACAGGAGAAGCATCTCTGGAAGCTGTCAACTCAAATGACAGGAGAAGCATCTCTAGAAGCTGTCAACTTCGTGGAGGAAGATTGATTTCTTGGTATTATTTCAGGAAATAACTTCATCTCCAACAACTCTGTGGAACAATCCACGACAATGCACCTTGACAACAGGTATCATTTCTTTCGAGAGCATGTCTTCAATTCATAGAGTAACTTGCAGACACGCACCTTATTTGAAAATCTCATCTGCAAGAAACTCTTGAATAAGTTCACAAGTATAAAATTGTTCATATTTTAAGGACTTGTGAATTTATTTTACATCCAGTCCTCACATTAATAATTTAGTGCTAATATCTAACTCATAGATATTTAGTATTAATTTATTATTATTTATTTAATGAAATTTGAATTATGGAAATTGAAGCAGTTCAATATCTTATTTGCTCCATAATTTAAAATATATAAAATAAATATGCAGGATAATTTATTGGATTTTAATTGGTTAATATCATTCAATGATATTTAGTCGATTTTATTCTGAGAAAATTGTGAATTTTCTGTTGACAATTGATTTTGGTAAATTTGAAAAGATTTATTAGAATTAAAACTTGACAGGAAATAAAACAGTCTAAATTTTAAAACAAGAACAAGTTTTAAAATGAAGACAGAAGCAAAAAATATCGAATTTAGGAAATTCGATAGTTTTTCAAGTACATAGATAAATCTATCGAAATAAATTTTCGATAGTTTTTGAAAAGGAAAAAGACAAACTATTGAAAACATTTCTCGATACTTTTTGAGGAAAATTTGAAAAAGCATCGAATTGAATTTCATTATTCTTTATCTAAATTCTCGATGGTTTTTGAATTAAAATGAAAATCTATCTGAGAGAATTAATTTTTCCTTTATTTTAATTCTCGATAGTTTTTCCACAAAGGATCCCTCGATAGTTTTTTAAGCTTTAAAAGGTAACAAGTTCGATAGTTTTTCAGAAAAACTTTTTAAATTCTGATTTTCAAACTCTTCGTTATTTTTCAAAATTTATCGAAGTAAAGTTGACAGTTTTACCCCCAACTGAAAACCATCGAACATACTATTAAAAAACATCGAACACTGTAAAGACAATATTGCCCCTGTCAATTCAATAAGTATTTAACAACCCCTTATGTTTTTTTTCAGATCTAAGGGCTTTTGTTTATACTTACTAGAATACATATAACCAAGAACATCAGTGCCTCAAGAACTTGTTTCTAAGAAAACTATGTTCACTATTTTTCTTTAGAAGTTAATTGTTTTCAATTGATTTCTTCAGATAATTCTGATTATTTGTGTTACCAAAAGTAGGGTTCTTGATAATAGTGATTCGAAGTTGTGTTTATTAAGAAAAAGGGGTAATTTTGTTTTAAGGGTAGTTTGTGTCAAGTTTGATTAATTAGTAATAATTAATTAAACTAAATTGGTTTTAGTTTTGGTTTAAAAGTAACCAAGACTAATCATGTCTCGTTTCAAAACTTGCAAGCCATTACGAATTTACAGTTTCGTGCATGGGCAGAGTTTCTGAACACACGTTCGTTAGTGGCATACGCTTTGAGTACTCCCGTAGTCCTTTGCATCGATCAATTGACTGCGTTGTACACAACCGCCACGGATACAAGTGAGAATAACGTAAGATCCTTCAGTTTTGTTGTGCCAGGGGGCAAAACAATAAGGGTGACGAAACATGACTTTAACATAATACTACATTTTCCTACAGAAAACCATGTTCCGGATCCCACAACTGAGGAGATACATGCTTTCTTCACTCTCATAAGAAGTCAACAACCTAACTTCTTTGTGGGAGAGTTCCTTAAGCATTACCTGACATGGGACCACTGGATGAAAGAACATGCATAGATGATGTGCTTTGTTTCTATCCTAGGTTCCTACAACTAATTCTCAATGATATCTTAACAGATGATGAGCGTGAGACATTCGCCAAAGAGGAGACCATGGAGTGCATGAAGATGAAGAGCAATGCAATAACCGCTCTGATAAGAAAGAATCATCTTCCAGGGGTACCCACTGTTCTCACTGAATATCTAAGAACGGTGCCCCTACCACTTCTACCCCCAAGGGAACAGGTAAATGAAGGTAATATTCCTCAACCTGAACTGGCTCCTGAACCACAACAATGGATGTTGATCCAGAGCCCTCAGCGGCCATTCTAGACCACGAGGTTGCAAACCCACAATCTCTAACCACGGTCGAAGAGCCTTTGGAAGAGCCAAATGAAAACATAAACGAACCTCCTTCCCCTACTATACCCATTAAAGAACCATCCATGAGTGTAGAGGGAGATAGTGCCAAAGCAGCACCACATAAGGAGATACACCCTTCAACAGCAGCTCTGCCTTCCTCTAAAAAGAGAAGAACAGAAACCGAGGCAACTGTTGATACTTCATTTCTCTCATCCAAAGCGCCCTTTACTGATTTTTCTGATGCTGATTGGGCTACGCTAACGAAAGCAATATCTGAACCAATAGCTCAATCAAGTAAGGAAGAATTGACGGAAGCAACTGGTGTTCCGACCATATTACGGTCAGGTTCACTGGTTGAAGGTTCTAAGAACCAAGGGTCTTCACAGACGTCGAGAGAAGGCTTTGACCTAAATGCACAATCTAAAAGGTCATTGTCTACCTCCCCAGATGGAACATATCTGGATCCTGCGGGTAAAGGGTCTGACGTAGGTGCAGATCGGCAACTCGTTGACAGTGAATCAATTACTATTGAGGAGTCAACTGAGGTGAAGTCTTTACAGACTCACGGGGAAGATTCGGGATCTCTGCTGTTAAAAGAGCCTGTTTCTAACCCCCTAGAGATTCAAACTCTAGATCCTACAATGGATATATCATCTAAGGATGATCAGCAACTTGGTTTATCCAAGGACAGGGACTTGCGAAGCCCCATTGCACCACCGGTGACCTCCTTAAGGACGGCTACGGTGTTTTCTTCTGCAGGTACAACTAGCACAAAGGGTTTGAGTGAAACAAAAACACTTACACCTGGCCTGAGTGGGAAAGGAAAACTGAGTTAAACACCGACAGAAACGTTGAGTGTACACCCAGAGCCAAATGTGAGGAGTGACACCCTAACCCTACCTAATATTCATGATTTGCTGTTACCGACAGAAAGAGAGGTACATGTTCAATCCACCCTCAAGGAGATGACAGTTTGTGATAAAGAAGGAAATCCATTATTCAAGGTTTTACTGCGACCTTCCTTTGACCAAGGGATCTCCTCTAGTCAAGGAAATGCTTCTTTAAAGACAATTCAAGAGAAGGTTGACTTGGCTGCAGCTGATTCCAGAAGAACATTCAGGGTCATTGGCAGTTCATCTGGCACTATAACAGGTACCAAACAGGCAGTGGACTCCTTGAAGAGGGAAGTTATGGAAGAACTTGTCGAATTGAGGACTGATGTCAAAGAGAATCAATGCGACGAGGTACAATCTATTTGGAATATGTTGAGGAACCAACAACCCGGAACTTCAAAACAACAACCTGATCCTTCTACTACCTTTTATAATGAGGATAACTTCATCGAGGATTCCTCAACTAAGGGGGAGAAAGTTGGATAAGGGGAAACAAATGAAGTGACTAATGAAGGTTGGCAAACAACTGGATGGGGAGTTTGGGAAACCAATGAAGCTATTCCAGTTAGACAGTATTGGATTGAGGACATAGTACTAGAAGAAAGTGAAGAGGGATTTGAAGTCATGCAAGAGCAACCGATTCAGGAGGAGCATGAGCCATATCATCCGGAGCCAAATAGAACATCCTATCTTGGATGATGATATGGAAGAAGAAGCAAATTCTCTATCACTAAGAGAGAAAGACACATTCTCATCAAGATCTAAAGAACTACAAAGCTAAATGAACTGCTCCGTGAGCATGTTAAGGAAATCTTGATAAAGGTCAGTCCAGAGATTACTGAAAACCCTCCTATGGTTAGATTCATGACGAATGACTTGTTCAGAATCTGCTATCTGACGGAGGACAAACTGAGAGATTACCCAAACGAATATCTAATATCAGTTGAGAAGTATCTTAGATCCACTGGACTCACATCAACGGAGAAGGACAAAGCAGCCGACACTCTAAGAAGATATCTTATGGAGAATGTTCCTTACTATAGGAAAAGAGTGGAAAGAGGATTGGAAGTGCATACTAGATTGCCAAACATGCCAAAGCTAAACAAGAAAGATGTTAACATTGCATGGTTATGGGCTGGAGTGGGTCAAGAGGTTGAATATATTGGAAGACACATCCAAGGAGCAATCCTTAAACCTGGAGAACCACTGCACTATCTATCCGTGATTGATTATCAAGCTGCTAACTCCGATCCAATGAGTGAAGAAGGTGAGATTGGAATGGACTGAAGAACAGAAGCAAAGAACAAAAGAACTATCAGCTCAAACAAGAGGAGCAACTTCAAAGTGAAAAGTTTTATTGTTCTTTGAGTTATGAAATCTGGAAATGTATATATATCTGATCCAGAATGCAGTTAATATTATTACGATGTCTTACTTTAAGTAGTTTCATGTTTCCTTAGTTAGTTGAGTTATCCTCGAAGTATTTGCTTGTCGAACTCTATCCAATCAAATAGGGGGAGATTGTAAAGCATAATGTAACATAAGATGTAAAAGAGATAACTACAACTCAACAAAGGACAAGACAGACAATAGTATTAACAGAAGCACGGGAATCCAGAATCAAAGAAGAAAAGGTAAACTCAAAAAATCAAAATACGTTATGTATTCTTGAAGTCCGTAAACAGGTCACGGAAAGAAGTTCATGAAAATGTTCAAGCCTCAGTGACAGCAAAAGAAACAAGACTTTGAAGACGACAGAAGTATGTGAATGATTTAGGGTTCAGTACCACGGGATTCCAGTGATGAAGCAACCAGAACGACAAGGGACGTATCAGCAGCATTTTATTGAAGACATGAAAGAAGAATTGATCAAGTGTTATTCATCTGTGAACCAGACCAGTTGCACTAGGTGACGGCACTAAAAAGATCAAGGTGTTTTATCGTCTCAGAAGAAATTGATACAGTCTAAAACTGAAACACCCTGGAGCTGAATGGATTTTCTAAAAGGTCAAGGACAAGGAAAAGAGTTCGATGGTTTTTCTTTTAAGAAAACCATCGAAGGTGACATAAAGAAAATCAAAAGAAAATGTTCGATAGTTTTCTTAATTAGAAAACCATCGAATGGAAAAGTAAAAAGTGAATGAAAACTTTAATAAAGTAAAAGTTCCATTCGATAGTTTTTATTTTAAAAACCATCGAATGTAATTATTACTTTATTATTCGATAGTTTTCAATTCACAAAGTGGGTGAAAAGTTTTCTTTGTTTATCAGGTTGATGAGAATTGGACGGCCAAGATTGTTTTAACAATTAAGGTTCGATAGTTTTCTAAAAACTAAGTCTATAATTACACAGAGAGAGGTAGTGTCTTCCTCAGTCAGGTTATTTCATAGTAGCAATTACGGAGAGAGAGTTTTGAGCCGGAGAAGATCATAGAAATTTATAGTGCTCAGAATTCTATCAATGTATTGATTGTGAATAACCTAGAACTCATTGAAGCTAATCTACGGATTAGAAATTGTAGCACCCCTCGAGGTTTATATTTATAAAACGATATATTCCCCGACTTTTGGTTTGGTTTGGTGTGTTTGATTTCGTTATAGAACTGAATGAATTATCCGCGAACGAAATTGAATTATTTGTGAGTATCGTATTCAACCCCCCCCCCCTTCTACGATACTTTGGACCTAACACCAGTATATTGGGAAGAAGTTGGTGAACGGAAAGTGATAGGGCCAGAATTAGTGCAACAGACAAAGGAAGTGATTGGATTGATTCAGAAAAGGTTGATAACAGCTCAGAACCGGCAGAAGAAATATGTTGACCTAGAAAGAAAGAATATGGGATTCGAAGTTGGAGAACAAGTGTTACTGAAAGTTTCACCATGAAAAGGATTAGTTAGATTTGGAAAGAAAGGGAAATTGAGTCTGAGATACGTTGAACCATTTGAGATTTTGAAGCAGGTTGGGAAAGTAGCTTACGAGTTAGCATTACCCCCCGCATATGCAGCACGTTCATAATGTGTTTCACGTATCCATGCTTAAGAAGTATCGACCAGATTCGAACCATGTAATAGAGTATGAACCCATAAAGGTCCAGTCAGATTTATCTTATGTAGAACAACCAATTCAGATATTGGATTGTAAGGAAAAAGTGTTAAGAAATAAGACTGTAGTGATAGTAAGAGTTTTGTGGAGGAATCCTAAGGTGGGAGAGTCTACCTGGGAGTTAGAGAGTGATATTTTAGAAAAGTATCCCAAGTTGTTTCCTTGATCTGATTCGGAGGACAGAATCTTATTAAGGGGGGAATGATGTAAGATCCGTGAACTTTATTAATTATATAATTTATATTATATGTGTAGAATAATTATTATGAAGTATTTTGAGTTTTAATGAAGGTTGTTGAGTGATTATGTGTTAAATTGGTGTGTCGGAAGCCCCGTTCAAATATCTTGTCATTTGAAAATATCTTCACTTTTGTGCCCCGTTTTGAAAATTCAAGTACCCCGTTGAAATTTTGTACATCATTATTACTCCTTCGTCATTCGTGTCCGAATCATTATCGGAGGATTTATTCGTATCATTATATCCCTTATTATCTGATACTATCAATAGTATTTGTTTTATTCAAAGAAAGAAAAATTATTCCAAACCCTAATTGTTTAGGGCAATTGATATATCGTCAGTATCAATAATACATCTGTTATAGCCCCAGTATTTTTGAGCATTAGTTATATAAATGATATGTATTGATTTGGATAACTATCAGTCTTTGTGGATAGTTATCACCTCGTAAAACGTGTATTTTTCTAAATTAGGGTTTTAAAGCGATCTAGTGGATCAATATCGATCCAAAAATGTCGTTTAGGGTATTATTTTCCACTAAGTATAAAAAGGAGAATCGTACATTATACTTCATATAATCCGTATTAAAAATATACAAAAATATAAATTCCCGAACCGTGTTCTTTGTGTTCTCGAAAATCAAAATCAATTTTTGATTGTGTTATTGAAATCCAAATCACAAGTTCAAGTAGTCAAATCAAAGATCTTGAGCTCTAGTTTCAGAATCTTCCAACCATATCATCATCTGGTAATGTATTTGTATGGTTATTAGGAGTGTTTTGGTATCAAAAGCCCCAAATTTTGATGTGTTTTTGGCTCGCTGGATTCTGGAAAAGGTCGCCGGATTCTGGGAATTTTCCGGCTGTTCTTGGCGACCCGGTTTGGTCTTGGCGACCCGTGACCTGATCCATTGACTCGATTTTTGACCCGGTTTCAATCTCCGAAACCCTAATTCATTTTCAGAAAACTGTTTTTGAATTTTATTTTTTAAAATAATTCGAAAATAGTTTAAATATTTATAAAAATCATATTTTTATTTTAAAAATACATTTTTAAATTCAGAAAATTATGAAAAATTATATTTATTTATTTAAATTCGAAAACTGATTAAATTTAATTATTTTAATTATTTTTAATTAATAATTAATTTATTTAGTTAATTGATTAATTCTTTTAATCAGTTAATTCTTAATAATTAATTATTAATTAGATTTAATTAATTTAAATTAGGTTTAATTATTTTCTAGCTTGATTTAATTATTTAAAAATAGTTTGAGCATTTAGAAATTGTCAATTAATTTTTATTAATTTTTATTAATTGTTTTTAAATACTTATATTGGGATTAAAAATCCGATTTTTAATTTAAAAATTGTTTGTGACTTATTTAAATTCAAATAAGCCTCGAATATTGTTTTAAAAATACTTATAAGTGTTATATGGTTTATATGAGTTGAATAATGTGTTTTAATAGTCCATAAATGCCCGTACGAGGGCTAATGAATGAGTTTTTACTTCCGTAAATTAGATCGGGCATCCGATAGGAACCCGATTACTTGTTTAAATGTGAAAATGGTTATGAACATATATCGAGGATAGAAGGAGGATAGTTAGACTTACTGTAATGAGTTGTTTATTATAGAATCGAGTTCCCGGAGCAAGGGAAATGAGAAAGTAGAGTGAGCGTGATAGAATTCCGTCAACTACTAGACCATGCAAGTATCTGTGTCTTTACTTGTGATTCAATTGTTATTATTCTTAAGGATTACATGTATGTTACCATCAGAACGATTCAGATTATTCAATCTTCACCCGTATTGAGCACTTGATGCTATTTCCTTGAATATTCCTAACTTTTGATTTAATCCACAATCGTGTTGAATATCAGAAACCTTCACCTTCAATTCAGTTTATATTGATGATAACCATTGTTGACTTTCTTAAATGAGTACTTATGTACCGTTGAAACCATTTCGAATCTATTTCTCGAACTTCATTTGATATTGAGTAGTTGAAGCTCTTTTGCAACTATTGCACCCTGTCATTGTGTACTTATCTTGTTATGCATGTTATTGCTTATACTTTGTGATAGAATTGGCATGTTTTAAAATGAGACCAGTAATGGTCGGGCCATATTTATGGTCGTAATAACTTAAGGCCCAGAGTGCCATGGATCCTAGTGGAGGACTATGTTATAAGCTAGTTCGGGGTTGATGCGTGACTAATCAACAGCTCAACCTTTGTATTTGAAAAATGTAGAAGTCCAATTCTAATTCCTCTTTCTTCAATAAAGATTGTTAAAAGCATATGTTTGACTTGTATATTGTTGATTCAGATAACTGAAATCTTTCCTTTCATTATGGAACTGTGATTGATATATATCATGCTTGCTGAGCACATGTGGCTCATACTTGTTTTGTTTCTAACCCTATTCCAGTGAAGCGAGAGAATGAGCAGACACATCGCTAGTGACAGTTCTCCAGATGCTAGGAGACCACCTCGAGTGATTGTCATTGGACGGGTAGTTGTCTTACTTTGGAAGTTAGACTAGATGTCTAGCTTTGTATATTAAGTTGTGTAATAACTCTGAAGACTGGTTTGTAATAATTATGACTTAGAACCTTGTTTCATGCCATAATCTGGATGCGGTCTTTGATAAGGGGTATTTTATGTTATTATATTATTATGCATGTGTTATATTCAGGTATATTGTGTTTCGTTGGTCGAGTGACTCCCCAAATCTGTACCCCGGGTTTGGAGGGCGTCACATGTAGCATCTTATCTTTGATCTATCCACACTTCCAGTTTTGTATCCACCCTTTGCAGCACCAACAGTTCCTTTCCTTTTGTTGAAATTGTTTGAACCACTTGATCCACCAGCTCCACTAGCATTAAACTTAGACTTGAATGGATGCTTTCTTTTGAATCTTATGTTAGGATACCTCCTAGCCATGTAAGCAAAAGATTTGTTCTCCATTTTATCCAGTTCATCTAAGCTGTAGAAATCATCTTCTTCAGGAAAGTCATAGGTGACTTGAGGTTATTCAACAGTGTCCTCAACATCCAACTCTTCAACCTTGACTTGACTGACTTTCATAGCTTCCATTCTTTGACTTAGATTGTTAGCAATAAGAGCACATGATGTGTTAGCCATTATGCCTTGTTTTGCCTGAATGGGTCTTTTCTGAAACAACTCCAGTTCATTTGTTTTCAGCACTCCATATAGCACATCAAAACCAATCTTGGTTAGATCTCTTTCCATGAGAGAAGAGATTCTTGGCTCCAAATGGCTTGGAATTGTTAATAAGAACTTCATGTTAAGCTCTTCAGTTTTATAGTGTTTGTCATAAAGCTTAAGATCATTTATCAACCTGTTGAACCTTTCAAACACTTCAGTGATGCCCTCTTTTGGCTAAGCCATGAAGGCTTCATACTGAGAAACAAGAATTTGTTTCTTGTTTTTCCTTACTTTAGTAGTGCCTTCACAAAGTACCTCTATGAGATCCCACATCTTCTTAGAACTACTACAATGAGCAACAGTGTCATACTTGCTAAGATCCATGGAATCACAAATGATGAGCTGAAGGTTTCCATCGAGAGCAACTTTCTCTTTTTCAGGATCAGTGTATTTGGAAGGATCTTTAGGCTCATAGTGTTGTGGTATTTTCTCAGTACCAACGGTTGTTTCAGGAATCTCAATCTGTGGAATGAAGGGACCATGTTTTAGAATGTCTAAGTACATAGGGTTTGAGGCTTTGATGAACATCACCTTCTTCTTTTTCCATAGGTTGTAATGTTCCTTGTCAAAGGGAGGAATCTTGATACTGCTTAGTTTCTATGAACTCATTCTTGATCTTTTACTGTTTGTGTTTCAATAGCCTGCTCTGATACCACTTGTTAGTAATGAATATCACCAGTAAACTAGACGGGGGGGGGGGGTGAATGGATAGTTTGAATGTTTTTCGTTTCTTGAAGCTTAGATCTGTGTTTGTGTATATGTAAGAGAATGCGGAAATCAAAATAAACAGAACACACACAATCAATTTAATCTACTTTGTATAAAGTAAATCAAATACTACAGCTTCCAAAATTTCACAATTGAAATTCTGGCTTCTAAACAAGAATAGTGTTTTCTTATTTTCATACAGAGAAAAGAGTGCTTGAATAATTCTATGTGTATCTCTCTTACAGCTAACCATAGGGTGTGCACAATATATATGACCTATACAAACTGGTGCACACACCTAATTACACAGCTACCCCTAATTGTAAATCCATCTTGTTTTTCCATAAGAGGTTAACTGTGTCAGGAAGGACCACTTGTTTTCTGTCATCTTTTCCCTTATCTTTAGCTGCTTGTCTCTATTCTTTCTCTCCAAGTTATGCTGTAGATTTTCCATCTGTCTTTGGACCACTTAACCGTAACAGATGCTTCAGTATTTGTCTCCATGAGCTTTGATTATGTACCTTGATTTGTCTTGTTGTAAAATGCCTAAGTGTTGATATCGTGAACTCCAGTATACTCCTTAACATGTGACTTGTCGACATAGAGCATTTCTGACTTTGCTATATGACCATCTTAGGAGTATGCGATATGGCATAATGCAGACTTCACGATATAGCCTTTGAGGACTTAACGATCTAGTACATTTCAGACTATGCGATCTCAACACTTCACGACATGGCCTTTGAGGACTTCACGACATAGTACATTTCAGACTATGCGATCTCAACACTTCACGACATAGTTCATTCTGACTTCACGATCTAGGGACTTAGACAAATTTCTGCAACTTATTTCTTCATGGCATTATTCATTCTTATCCTGATGCATGAACAAATTGAACTTCTTCCAGGATGATTCTTTCATGGCCTATATACATTCTAGTTGCTAGAAACTCACTAAGCTCGTCATAGAATTGAGCATACAGAATAAATCTAATTACATGATTACAAGACAAGTACAATAGAGACTTATACTATATCCTAGTGATAAACTTCACTAGGTCATGTAGAGTGACACAGTCACAAGGTGCAGGCTTGTTAATAGTGGTATTCAGACATGCCTTGAGCCTAACATTATAATATCACAAAATCACAAACACATACCATCATGAGTCAATTACGGTTCATGCATTTTTTTACTAGTGGTACCACAATTTGTGGGTTTACGCAGCCTCCTGGAACGACGTGGCTCATAAACCTTCTCAAATCTGTCAACTCTAGAATCTGTTGGATTGATGACATTAGATGGGTTATTGGTAACCTGTGTAAGCGAGATATGTGGTGACTGAGTTGATTGAGATGAACTACCTCCATTACCATCGTCTACATTACCATCATCACTACGTGTTGGACCTAAATCAAATGATGGAATTGAGGATATGGGATGGTGAGTAGACTGGTGAGGACGCTACAAAGTAGGAAGCTGCATAGACTGCTGAATAAGCTCCTCAACCGGCTGTGGAGTTGGAATAAGTGAACCACTAGGCGTCAGGCCTAAATTTCATGATGGAATCACATCTATAGAATGATGAGTAGACTGGTTACTACGTTGCAGAGTACGTTGCTGAATAAGTTGCTCAACCGGCTGTGGAGTGGGAATAAGTGAACCACTAGGCGTCAGGCCTAAATTCTATGATGGAATCACATCTAAAGGATGGTGAGTAGATTGGTTACTGTGTTGTAGAGTAGATTGCTGAATAGGTTGATCAACCAGATGTGGAATGGGAATAAGTCAACCTCCAGGAGTCAGACCTAAATTAAATGATGGAATTCCATCTATAGAATGCTGACTAGGCTGGTGACTGTGCTGCACACTAGGTTGCTGAATAGGCTGTTGAGAAGGTGGTGGGTTAGCCTTTAATCCTTGCTGCAATGAATTACCTTCATCAATAGGCTCGACTACATGAATAGGTCCTCTAGCACTATGATTTTCTTCCCTCACTAATGAATCATGATCATCTCCAAGATGTGCTACATCATTATTATCTCCAAGATGTGTTTCATTATGATCATGTCCAATATCTGCTGCATCATGATAATCTTCACCGTGATCTGTTGGAACAACTTGATCAACAACTCCACCATTTCCTCGATGTCGGACACAATAGGCACCTCCCCAGCCTCCTACATGGCCACCTCGTTTGGCACGATGCCCAGCAACCTGCCTCCCCTCTATCTCTTTATGTCGACGCTCATCCAATGGAAAAACCTCAAAAAGCCAATGTAAAGAACGATCTTGAATATGATGCCACCCCTCAGTAACTAAATGACACACATCTGGTAGAATTAATTGAGTACGTTCCGCAATAGTCTTCAACAAATCTCCCTATAATACATAAAGGAAACACACAATATATTAAAAAAAACTACCACTACTTACTACATAGGGTGGACAACATATAACAAACAATAAATTAGGGCTACATTGAAATATATATATATATATATATATATATATATATATATATATATATATTTGAAATATATATATATATATATATATATATATATATATATATATATATATATAAGTAAATATTAAACAACAAATACTTACAATGTAGGTATGTAGACCACCCAAGCGGGAATGAAATCTTCGTGTCCTCTCAACATACCAAGCATGATACTCAGGTACTGCACTATCACCATCGATCAACTCTGACTCAAAAATGTGGTCCAAACGGGAATTCCATATATTAATACTTGGCTGATGTTTCTGAACCCAATTAACACTTGTATTTCCCTGCAATGTCAACCTATGATGGTCTTTAGAGTACTCTGCATCAACTGGAATAGACTGCAACATACCAAACTGCCTCAAAACTCTGTCTACCATAAGAGGCTCCACAATGAATATACAAATCATTGGACCACTGTAGCGCCAAACATGACGACCAGTCAAGCAATAAGGAGACAATGAATCAATGACATCCATCAAGTATGGCATCCATATAAAATGCGATGGTCCAAGCTCATCTAATACCACTCTAAAGACATATAGAGTACGCCCAGTCTTCTCCAAGAATGAGTGACTAACAAGCCACCTATGAACATAATAAAAACGCATTGCAATATTTTATTACATTCGGTAAAATAATCATATAACAATGGGGTCACAATACATCAACGCTTGTCAACTAAAAAAACAAAATCTATTTACCTCGCTCCAAGTGGGCCAGCAAGATCTCCAGCCCAAAAATCCTCATCAACTAACGGTAAATCAATCCGCAAGGGTGCTATAGTCGGTAATCTCTCCCATGCCCATAACTACAACAAAAGCAGACACCCCGCAACCTCCTCTTTGTCTGTCATACAACACTTGCACAACTCTCTATATAAAAATGCAAGTACTGCAGCACCCCATGCATACCCTCCAACAACATCTAAATCTTGAAGATATGGAATCCACATGCAATGAACCAATCCTCCAGAATGATCTGTAAATAAACATCCAACAATTAACTGTAGCAAATATGACCTAGTGTAATGCCTCAACTGTTCTTCAGATGCATTCTCAGGTAATGTATGTGGAACAATCCCTTAGAACCAACTCAATTGTAGTCTAGCTCCATTGAATCGATTCTCGGTAGGCTTCTTACCAAACACAGATTCAACAACATCAATCCAGCTCATACCAGGACCCAGAGTGACACCAATAACAGGTTCCCCGTCTATAGGAAGGCCAATAAGAATTGCAACATCCTGAAGCATGATTGTACACTCTCCCATAGGCAAATGAAAAGTGTGAGTTTCGGGTCTCCACCTCTCAACTAATGCTGCAATAATAGACCAATCAAGCTGCAAGGAAGACACCCTTGCAATACCATTAAATCCCGTGGACTGTAACAAGTGAAACATCCGACGGTGCAAATTCGGAAGTCTGGTGTGATTTGGATTGCGACGCCGACATCTCTGAGAATCACCACCACCCAATCTCCAAATCTCCGTGGATCGTAGATGTAAAAGACTAGGATCACGAGGTCCAGACTGTTAATATATTCATATTCATAAATGTGAGACTAGTGAAATAAGGTTGTCATAGTCAAAATTGTATACCACATACAAATTTAAGCTTAAATCTTAAATCAACTTCCCCCACATACAAATGTGCCTATATATTGTAACATAAATACTTGTTTTTCACAGAAATTGCATAAAAAATGTCATCAACCTTACAAAATCAACTACGATCATCATTGGCCTCAATTCACAATTAGAAATAAGCTACGTCCTCGTGTTTACAAAAATCAATGACTATCAATAATAATCAAAACCCACATACAACAAGAACTAACATAGAAACTATCCACACACATGTATGTACGGATACACATCGAATTGAAATTGACAACTAAAATGGGTTATATAACATAAAAAACACATAAATTACGAAAGAGTAATAGAAACACATACATCAATGTCCATGATTTTGAAGTTTTGTGAACTGATTATTAAACCCTAATTTGTAATTGTTGTCATCGTTTTTCTCTTTGCGGTTGTCTTTTTCTCCCTCTATATCTCTCTCTGACTCTGTCTCTCTCTCTTTCACAGTGTGATATTTTGTAAGTAAAAGGGGGGTAATATTGTAAATAATGTATTAGAAGTAATAAAATAATAGATATTATATTAAAAGTAGAAACGCATTTGTATCCTCCGTTTATGTGTGATATTAAGGGCCATTTCCATTGCTTGTGATATTTAGGGCCATTCACCGTGATATTTAGGCCCTTTTGTGTCATTTTGCAAAATGAGATGGGAAGAATGATATAGGTTTATGTTATGTTATGATATACAGATACAGGGGTGTCCCTGAAATCCAAGACTCGATAGTGAAATTTATATATACAGTCTCAGTCTGTATTGTATATTGATGGCGTTGAGTTGCTACACTCAGTCTCTTGGTTTTTGTAGAATTATGAATTGCTGCTGCCGCAAAACAATGGTCATCCCTTCCTTCCCTTTTTACTTTATACATAATTGATTACTATTATCCAACGGTAGTTGTGTCGCGAATTGGGATACTCATAATACATGTGATTGTCTAATGCAATTACAAACTGTCTAATGTTTGATAGATTTGTTGAATTTGAGATTATCCAAACTTTCTCCTCTTGTGTTTTATCAGGG
Organism: Heracleum sosnowskyi; assembly: GCA_030848705.1. Classification (NCBI taxonomy): domain Eukaryota; kingdom Viridiplantae; phylum Streptophyta; class Magnoliopsida; order Apiales; family Apiaceae; genus Heracleum; species Heracleum sosnowskyi. The sequence continues at coordinate 73,146,954 of CM061240.1, forward strand.
TTATTGTACTACCAATTTTAGAGGAGATGCTCACCAAATTTCTTCTACTACCTTGGAAACTCATCAAACACTAGCCCAAAATTATACCCACCGACAACATACGTCAGCTGGGATTCATTCTTCAAATGCCCGTGTAATGCTTATTGATGGCACATCAGTCATTTATAGAGCTTACTACAAGCTTCTTGGTATGTTCTTTTACCCATCTTGCAAACTATGTCATTTGTCTTCTATTGTAATGTGCAATACTGTGTTATTAACTCTTTTTTTATTTCAATTCATGACTTGATGCATGGTATGGTAGTGTTTTAAGCATTTAAGTGTATTTGCACTCACATGTACTCAACATCAAGTGTTCTCTAAATGAAGTGTACAAACCCTCACATCTGATGAAAGGCTATATAATTAGATGAAAGGAGTGTGTGCGCGTGACTGCGTGTTCGTCATACGGAGAATCATTTGACCCTATTCTGATCATAACAGAGTAATTACTTTGAGCTCCTAAACACACCTATACTACATATCACCATTGTATAATTCTTTGCTCATCATTGTTTGAAAGTCTCTGTACTTGACTCAGATATACTCAAGGAATTATTTTCTGCTATTCCCGCGAAATGACATTTTGAACGGCAAAATAGCCAAAAAAATGAAGGCAAACCTACCGAATCGGTATCCACTTTTATGAACTTGTACTTCAAATGCAACTTACTTGAAAATGAAAATTGAGACCATGGCGGGGTTAGGATTTTGGATAGTCATAAAGTTCTAATAGTCAAATGCAAATATCTCATCACACACAGAGAAGCTTGTGGATCAGGAGTCAGGCAGCTTGGTCCATGCACCCACTTTTCCCTTTGTGATTGTCTCTCTCTATAACCTAATGAATTCAAATAATGAAATCTCAAGTTGAGGAATTTGGTACATAGATTAGGTGTGAGAAATATTCGGCACTCTGCCTTTAAGGATTCCACATTACAAAGAAAAATTAATTTTCTTTGATATTAGACTAGCTGTAGTACCATATTTCAATCTTAGAGAGAAATGTTCTAATTATTATCTTTGTTGGTTGCATCAAGGCTTAATTGATTCTATGTATAATAAACCAGTATCTCATGGTATCATCATTACTGTGTATATCTAGACTGTACATAACCACTTAATAAAAAAAGACCAATGAGGCTAGTAAGTGACATCAGTTCAATTTTAATTTTAAAGTTAATTTGAAATGTATATATTCCGGGATAGTTTGCTGACCTCCACAGTTCACACTCCCACACATTCACTTGGTCATAAATTATGTCAACTACATACTCGATGAAGTTGCATAGTGGACCGATGTCTTATACCTATTGCTATTACCAAGTACTGTACTCTTTTTCCATGGACTATTGGATTTGCTTGATAACTAGTCTGTTTTTGCTAACACTTCTGAAATTTGTAACTGTAGCTAAACTCCACCATGGTCATCTCTCTCATGCTGATGGCAACGGAGATTGGGTTTTGACTATATTTACAGCTCTGTCACTTGTGAGTGCTACTTGCTTAAAAAGTACATGAAAGCATTGTTACTCTATGTTGCCACATTACATATATGATATATTTATGTTATAATAAACTACCTTTAACGAATATTTAATAATGGGTTTTGGTAGCCTTCCAATAGACCGGAACTGTTGGACTTATTTCCTTTATTTGTGTACACTGAGGAGGCTGTGTTATTCAATGCACGTCTTGGCTCTTTTGCATTCTCTTTCTAAGCTATCAACTTGAAGTTGTATTATAGATTTGTATTGATACACCATAATCATATACCTTTTTTAGAAGATATTATTATGTGTGAGTTGCTTAGTTGTATTATATAACTTGATGCAACCTTGACATAGGGGGTAATAAGCACATTTTGAACTTGTATAAATTGAAGTAAAATTTGTATACCATGTTAGGGTGGCAAAATTTGTGTCCTTGTCATATCCCCTTCACTAATACCTAGAAACATATATCTTTTAAGTGATTGTGATCAAAGATACACTGCATACTTTTCGACTTGGCTAATTTATTCTTCCCTTTTCCTTGCTAAGATAAATTACATTTACTCTAGGTGCCACTAGCGCAAAAGAGATGATGTTAATGGAAGAAGTGTTGACTATAAAGCTTTAGATAGGAGTAGTAAAATTCTTCTATAAAAGTATGTAAATAGCCTTTTGAAAGTGAGCTTCACATTTACCACTCGCATCTGCTTACGCAAGGAAAATAAAATCATATTGACTATCAAAGGTCCCATAAATGATAAATCCTTTCTGCTGAAATAACTATGCTAGTGTACCTCTATAGTGCCGTACCATTCCTCTTTAGCCAAGTCACTGAAACCCTTATAATTCACTAGATTTCCCAAAATTAACTACAGAAATAAATTAGTTACCCTCGTTAAACTGTATGCTATCACTAGAACTTTTAGAGACTAATCTTTGTAAATTTACGTCTTTGAAGCCCATCGTTATGTATTGGACCAATTGAATGACCGGACAATAAACTTAAAGGGATAAATTGTTTTCCGAGTTTCATTTAACTTAGGTAAATATAGACAATCTTTAGGTGAGTAGTCCAAAGAAGCTCAATAATCAATATAAGAAGAGGCATTGCTGGACTCAAGCATGATTATTAAATTACAAAGGATGGCAACGTAAGTATAATAAGTAACAAGACCATGTCTATTTTCTAAATATACCCGCCCTAAAACACAATTCTGTACCACAGAAATAATATTTTGGACTCTGAGCTGCAAATTTTGTATCATACGTATGTAAATGTGGGCACTTGTGAGAGTTTGCACACAGATTAACTATGGTGAAAGAACTTCTGAAAATGGTTAAAGTTTAAACAAGGATTACAAAGTGTACTTACAGAAACAACTTCATTGGTTGCTAAACATATAATATCTATTAGGAGCCCACAGGATCACACTTCTAATTTTAATTATATATATATATATAGGGTCATGTTCCTTGTAGAACTCTTAACCTAAGAACTCTTAGAACTCTATCTTATTTTCTAAAATAATATATATTTATTATATGAAGGTCATGGGTAAAGTTGTCCAAAAACAAAAAATACATAATCTAGAGCTAATTAATATTTGATTAACGATAATAATCATACATCGATATCGATCACAAAATTCTCCATCATCATCATAAAATTTCCCCAATTATTTTTATCAATTTTTGTGAAAATATTCAAGTTATTGTATAAACACAATATCAGATAACAGTGTTCAGCAGCTGAACATTTAAATACAAGTAAGTTCAGTTGCAGAACTTTAAAATTTACGTGTTTGATTTCAAATTCGATTGCATGACTTTTATGTTCAGCGGTAGAACACGAAAGTTATGGTATGAAAATAATGTGAATAACATTGTTCAACAGCTGAACATTATAAAAATAATCAAGTTCACTTGTAGAACTTCGTGGAAAAAAGTAAGTTCAGTTGTAGAACTTTGAAATCCATATGCATAACTTTTAAAATTCAGTTGCAGAATACTGTATTTATACTATGAAACAAAATAGGTTCGGCAGTAGAATCTTTTAATTCCAACAATACCCTTATAAGATTTTGTATATAAAAATGAGATGAATCTGAACAGTTGATCTAGTAATAATCCAACGGCTTATAACAGTTCTAAGGTTCTTTTTTAGTGGTTGGTTCTCTCTTGATCCTAACCCTATATATATATATATATATATATATATATATATATCTGTGTGTGTAATTATGATATATATACGAGCCCACAGACATACAGATGTATAATTTATATGTTTGTGTATTTATGCATGTATTATCTTATTTCTGTTTTTCACACTTATGACAATAGTCAATTAAAGTTAAGTTTTTTTATGGAATTTGGTCTTATGAAGTTGTGATCAGTCTATAATCTCGAAGGAAGTGCTAAAAAAACGATATTGTAGTTCAAACATGATTAAGATTTCCAAAGCATCTCATAAAATTTTCTAGTAAGCTATATGCCCTCTATCTATGTTATAAATAGTTTCGCCAATTTATGTATTAGTAGTTTCATATGATTACGCATATGTATACATTAATTACTTGTAACTGACCACATTTTTTTTGTTTCAGATAATTGATGTTCTAGAATTTATTCCTTCACATGTGGCGGTATGCATTTTCTCTCTTTCTCTGTCTCTCTATATATATTCGGTTTATCTGTATTTATTTTATTGCATATTGTACATATGGATATATCAAATCTGTCTGTTGAGTAGATTTTTGTCTAATTTTCAAGCATGCTTGTAGAGGCAACACTGGGTCATAAATTCAAGTTGGTTTCGTAAAAACTAGCTCGTACAATTTTGTTGGTATTGAACTCTTAGATTGTTCAAAGGTGATGCTGTATTATTTCTTGTTATTTTAAGTTCCTGATTTCCTTTGTGCGGGTATCTATAATATTTGAATTGGGTTAGAAAGTGGAAGCCCAGAGTTAGAGTCATCCAATGTCTTCATTTTATATTTTGTTCTTGTTCCTCTTCTAATCATTTGTAAAAGAATAAATTTGAAATTGCTTGCCTTGTCACCTTTTCTCAGACCACATTAATTCTTTAAAGTTTAATTAAATAGGAGAATATAATGTTTTTACTGAATAAAGTGTCATATCAATCACTGGGGGTACTGAAGTTTGTTTGGGTTTAATCAGAAATGAATAGTTAAAAACCTGCACTTTTTGCTGCATGAACTTATATTATTGGATAAGTGATTAGTAATTTTCTCATCATTTTATGTCCTGTATTGAACACATTTGGACATTTATAATCCTATGTTTACTTATGTTCAATACTTGGATTCTTTTCTGCAGGTTGTCTTCGACCATGATGGTAAGATCTAGAGTTCAGTTACTTGAATTTGTTTCTTTTTACTCTGATCCATAGCTACAATGTTTGTGCTCCATGTTTATTTTGCATATTTTCCTTATATTTATAATATTGCGTGCAGTATGCATTCTAAATTTAAATATACCATGATGAACAAATTACTTCCTGGCAAGAAAGTTTTTGCATAAAAATTTACAAATTTCATCATTATATATACGTATGTTGCTATAGTCTACATTAAAGGTCATGTGTGGCTTGATGGCCAAGTGTGCACTTCCTATCTGCTTGGTCAAGGGTTTAAGCCTTATCTGCCTTGGTCAAGGGTTTAAACCCTTGGAAACAGCGTCTTTATAACAAGGGAAGGCAGCATAAATCAGGACCTTCTTGGATTCTGCTGACGCAGGAGCCTTATGCATTGGGCTTGATATTCCTTTTCAATTTTCTTGATTCTTTGATTGCGTCTAATTACATGTACTAAGTTCTTGAAGAGTAATGCAACGGATGACCTTGATAGTTTTGTTTAACAATGCAATAGTTTTGAACTAACTTTAAATGTTTTTTGTCCATTTTTAAATTCCAGTATCAAGTTTGGTATTACTGAAATCATAATGGAGAACATAAGCAATCATATAGATTTGATATAGGATTTATATTCTTGGTTTAGTATGTCTGCTGGATTCTCGATTTTTTTTCTTCGAGTTATTGTCTGTTGTATCTATCTGTACAGTGCTCTTTCTCTTTTTATGTATTTTTGTTTGATGTATAAATTGTAGTCCAGATCTTCTTTCCCTTTTCCCTAAAGACCAACCTGTATAGTTAATTTATGATGCTTTCCCTATATCTGTCTGTTCTATGACTATGACTGTTGGTACTCTTTAAATTTTTTTAAAGTTAGGTAAGTTACGTCAAATTAAATCCTTATATATAATAAGCGTAAGGGAGATCTTATCCAAAACTTTGGTCGGTCCTCAGTACCTCGAAAACAATCTCAACCATTGGATATTTTTAAAAATAAACGATCAAGATTATATCATATAAAGATTAAATTATTATATAAAACGGATATAAGTCAAAAGTGGAAGTATTAGCATTAGAATTGGATTTTAAATAATTACAACTATTATATATCAAAATAATAACGATCGTTAGATTTTAAAATAAATAGATGGGAATCGTTAGATCGAACATGAAAAAGTGTATTTGGTTAGTTAAATTATATTAAAATACTAAAAAATATATCTTGATAATTTAAATCAAATACATGAAAATTTCCTGAATCGAATAGAATTCTCAAAGTAAAAAATTTGCCACTTTCTTCGATCTTTAGTTTTGGTGTAGTTTTAATTGTAAAAAATTGTTAAACCATCATTAAATTAAAGATTATTTTGTTAGATGTTAAAATAGATAGATGAAAACCGTCGATGTAATATTAAAATTGTATTTGGTTGTTCGTAAAACTATATTCAAATACTAAAAAGATTATTTTGATAATAAGTTCAATAAGAATTCTTAATGCACAAATTCGTCATTTTTTTTTCTCTTTAGTTTCAGGGTATATTTAATTGAGGAAAAATTGTTAAACTGTCACTAAATTAAATATTATTTTGTGAGCTTCGTGTGTGCCGTAAAACATTCAAATCTGATTTTTTAGAAATCAAGATACAATACAAATAGTTAATTGAGCATATAAAATCAAATAAATAAAGTCCAAAAATTAATAACACAAAAATATTAAAAAAATATAAATTAAAATAATTATAGATATTAAAAAAAACCGTGCGTTGCACAAGATCTTATCCAAGACTTTGGTTTATGTACCGTCAAACTAATAAGGATCAATTATTTTTGAAATTTATAAATAAAAACCACCAGATCTAATATTAAAAAATGTTTTTGATTGTTATTAGAATTACATTCAAATACTAAAAAAATGAATTTTAATAATATAAACAAAAAATGAGTAGGTTTTCTAAGTTGAATATTATCATCAATGTAAAAATTCATAACTTTATCTTCTATTCTGGATCCTGGGTAATTTTAGTTGAATAATAATAACTTAATCATCATTAAATTAAAATAATTTCGTTAATTAATATAATTATAAATTCTAAAACACAACCGTGCGTTGCACGGGTTATAAGCTAGTATATACTAGTAAGCTGAAGCAGTTTATTGCTGATCATGTGTCAGTGTACTGTCACAGTTTGAGTTGTTTCACTTTTACTGAATTTTCGTAGCCAGTTAGAGGAATGTAGTTCTAATGTGTTTTACACTTGTTAAGTTTGGACTACAGCAACTATCATATAGTTGTGTTGCGACTATTTTTCTCTCTTGCTCATGATCTATAAAAAACACCAGTTCAAGATACTCGTTCTTAATTATGCAAAATTTACTTGTTTAAACAACACATGCTGATATGCTATGATCTGTCGATTGAAAAGTGATTGCCCATATATCTAATGTTTGGTTAACATATAAATGGAAATATGGATATTAGAAAGAGGTCATTTCGTTAGGTATCGGGTGCAATTGTGAACTGCAGATCAACACCTTATTTCCATAATAGCCTGGTTAGATATTCAATCAGGATGGAAATAAAAATTTACTGAAAAGATGGAAATAAAAATTTACTGAAAAGAACAAACAAATATTTACATGCCCAAATATTATGAAAATTAAAAAAAAATTCCCGCAATGCGTTGCCATTTGAAGTGTGTTACATGTTGAAGGAGTGGCTTTAGGCATTTCAGCAATAAAGTTGTGCAGTGTTATAGACAATAATGCCTTCACTTCCTTGTGATCTGGTTTTATTCTAGTCTTTGTGGGACTCAAGATATGGGGATTATAGAAGAATTGTTATATCTGATGTTTCAGCACTACAACTTTTTATTTGAACACTTCCTTTTAATGCTTTTCGGACTCCCCCCTTAAAGTTAATGAACTTCTTGTGGTTTTTTCTTTTGTAAGACACCTGTAGTGGGTGGAGGCTACTTTCATGATGTTTTCTCTTTCTTTATGTTGCTCTCTCTATTTCTGTAATTCATCTGTACAAGGTATTTGTATTTAGTACTTGTACTTTGTAATTGTATTCCTGCTTTAGTTGCATTTCCGTTTTCTCTTTCTTTTGCAATTGAGTGCTAGTGGGGTTCGGGTTATCATGTTAAGGTTTACCACTTTAGGCATTTTCTAAACGTCACGTACTAGTTTCAAATTCAGCCATAGTAGAAGTCTAGAACCTTCAAAGAGACTAGTATGGAACCTATCTTTTTTATAGCTGTATACCATATGTTAAAAATCGTCAGTCTTGCAGTATCTTCATTAGCGCCTTGGATTACTGGTTCATCATTCGAGTACCGTAATTGGTTTTTAAAGCATGTTTGGTCAAACAATATTTTGATAAAAATATTTTTCTGTACAGGAATACCATATGGTCATGTCCCTGTTTCAGCAAAACAAAGTTTTGTGGCTAAAGGTATGTTTCTTTTGGTTGATATATTTTCTGGCGTAATGAGCTTAATGGGGGAGTGTCAACGTGATAGAAGCGATAGGCAATTTGAATGATGTTAATGTTTGACAAATAGCGACTAAATGACCTTATATATCTTGAACATAATTTCGTTGAATATTGATTGAGACGGGACTCCTTTTTATCAAATACCATTTGACGGATACCTGTTAAAATCAATCGCATGCACATGTATGGTTACTGCTACACTGTATGAAATATCTCACAAAGTAATCAAGAATTCTTTAAGGAATTGTGAGATTGAAACACTTTTTATTGTTCGTAATGATAATTAGAAGGCAGTGTCAGTTGAACACAATGTACAAGTCCAATACCTCAATTGAATGCAACTGCCCTTTGGAGTATATAATACGTGGTATGGTTTGAAATATTGGTAAATAATTTTACTCATTTGCACCTTTTAAAACCAAAAATTGCCTCTGTTGGCTTAAGTCACCATCCTCGCCAAGAATTTTGAACATTGTGCCTTGGTAAGGTTGTAGCACATTTTTACTTTACATGATACTAATACGTTTGACATCTAAGTATTTTAATGCAGTTCCAATTTCCAAAGCTTGGACCAGTCCTTGTAATGTCTTTTAGAATACAGTATTAGATTATATATTGAGCATTTAATGTAGCTATACTTGCACAGCTAATGTTGAATGTAGTTAATCAGGAATCCTCTATTTTATGGCTCGCGGCCAATGGACTTGAAGTGAGTTTATGTCAGCGGACATTATTACATATAATGTGCCCCTTTGACTTTTCCTATTTTTTGGAAATGAGTACTTATTTTCAGAAAAAAGTATGTAATGTGTACTTTTTTCTGGAGATAAGTTAATTTTGGAAATTGGGGAATGCCAAATAATATGTTGAAAATTCAATCTCTTTAGGTTGATGTAAGCTGATTATTGACAAATTTGGTGCAGCTTTAAAACCAATTTACCAATGTAAGGGGAATAATGTGGTTAATGCACAATAAAGTTTTCTTCTTGGCCCTTTGTAAAAAAAATTTGTGAGATATAAGAAACTTAGACATGTAATCCATCAGTAGCTGGTTTTTATCATGAAATGGTAGACTATCTTACACATTCATGTGCAGTAGTACATCTACCAAGCCTACAAAACGCTCAACTCTTTGTTGAGATACATATCTGATGAACTTGTAATTACATTTTTTCAATTTCAAAGAGGGTGTTCCTCTACATTTTCATAATGTAGTTTTTTTTGTAACTAATGGTGCAAGAAATATATCATGATTTTATGGAACTTAATATTTCTTCATTTGGCATTACATGCTCTCTGATGGTGCATTTCGCTGAAATTCATTTCTTGCCCACATGCACTTTTTTTTTAGCCACTCACACATATTGTAAACAGAAAGGGTTTAATGTATGTATCTCTTTGTGTATGAAGTTGAACTAAAACAGTTTATGCAAATAGTTACCAACTTACCATAAACAGTTGCCGAGTTCTAGTAGAATCCCAAAGATGTTTGTGGTTGATTTTAGTTTTTATATTGTTCTTTAGCAGTTTAGGCATGCTAAATAATAAACACTTCCATATTTACCAATTTGGTCAGCCTAGTATGTGACTAGGTACAGGCTTTGTGATAGGAATATATATATATATATATATATATATATATAGGGGAAAGATCCAGAGAGAACCTATCTTTTTGAGAGAACCGAGAGAACTAATCAATCACCTTTAATTTTCCACACCATCCAACGGCTGATATGTTTTAAGAATTTACTATAATACTTTTATTAGTACTTTAAGATTCTTTTAAGTGTTTTAATAATTTTATAAGATTCTTTTAAGTGTTTTAATAATTATATTAAAATTAGGATTCTGTTAAGTATTTTATAAAGTGTTTATAATATTTTTCAATATAAAATTTATTTATAATAAATTTCAATTGATAATCAAGATTCTTTTAAGTGTTTTATTAAGATTCATTAATTATATTATAGTATATCAATGGTCTTAGAAGGGTTCTCTCGGTTCTCTCGATAAAATGGTTCTCTCTGGAACCTTATATATATATATATTTTAATTGTACGAACTTGTTACATACTAGGTTATGCAGTTGATTGTGTATTTTAGGGCATTTGTTGTGGGCTTTGGTTTACTAGACCGTTAGGTTTTATTTGTTAGTCTTTATATAAACGTTTTACATAATTTTCTTTACGCTTGGATTATATACATACGTTTTCCTGAAATTATTGGTTGCAATTAATTTCATCTTGGGATTTATATTCGGGTCGTGATTGAGTTGCGATTCAGTCACCAATAGTGTGTTTTATCTTTGCTTTCATTACCTTTTGCTGGTCAAATTCACCTATACCTACTATTACTATATAGTAGTATGATATCCTTCATAACCTTGCCATCCCAGTCTTTTGTTTCCCGGCAGATTGCCACAAAACCAGAGGTTCTAAAGATATCTGAAATACCTTGCATATTATAGGATAACAAGAAGAGTCGTACAATGTATTGAACGCATAGTTAACATAGGTTGCCAGATAAGACCCAGAATCTGACTTGATAAATAAGACATGAAACTGTTATTAACTTCTAAGTTTCTAAATAAACTCTAAAGCTGACTTGATGAAGAACAAGATGTTAAAAGAACTATTGGAAGTTTCTAAAATCATGCATCACAGAAATTAATCAATCAGTTTGTATACTGGTTTTTACTATTTTTGTTTCCTAAATGTCCATATCATGGAAAATTATGTTTCTGCTTGCATCATGAAATGCAGGTTTGACAAAATATACCAAAATTATGTGTAGGCTTGAACTTTCGTCACACTCTTTACCCTCCTTACAAGAGTAACCGATCTCCAACACCTGATACGGTGGTTCAAGGACTTCAATACTTAAAAGCTTCCCTTAAAGCTATGTCCGTTAAAGTAATTGAGGTGAGGACTGAATGACCCCAATATAAGATCGAATGTATTTGTTTTGCAAAATATACTATTATGGTAAATGAGCATGATGTTATACTATGGTTAAATCAGGTACCTGGTGTTGAAGCTGATGATGTTATAGGAACTTTAGCTTCAAGGAGTGTCAGTGATGGGTACAAGGTAACATGTTATCTATCATTGCGTCATATCGTGACAATTTTATGCACAAAGCTTTCTTTGGGAGGTATTGTCCCTATTTGCGGTGTATAATCTTGCCTTGATACAAAAAGACGTCCTTTTACCAAAACTAGTGCTATTGTTTTTTGTAGTCAATCTACATAGCCATAATCTTATTTCAGCAAACTGGAGTATCAACTGTAATATTCCACATCAATAAGCTCATTAAAATTTGGATGCCTTTATGAGCACAATTTTAAAACTGATGTGAACTCAAAGCCAACAGCACTTCTAGATTGGCCTGTGTGGGGGGTTCATGTGCAGGTGCACATTGGTTTCATAGACTTGGCCTAGGGATAGGGGTTGAAATCTTACATGAGCTACGAACAATATACACCATTAGCTTGAAAACTATTGTAATTTTAAAAGTAACTTGCCCCTTTCTTGTTTTTGTGCTAACCCAACAGGGAAGGCAGAGGATATTTTTTGTTTCGAAGTCATTTATTACCACGTAAAACAATACCGGAAAGACTTTCAAACTCAGTTTTTGCTTTGTTGCTCGATGTAATTTTTGGGATAGGGCCTAGGGGAGCATAAAAAGTTTACTTGGTAGATTGTAAACAGGAAAACTTGTTTGTAGAAAAAGAATGTTCCTTATCCTTTGTTGTTTCTTTAAGAGCAAGGCAGGCTATATTATCGTAACCTTTTCTTTCTATTAATCTTGCATTGCATATGCAGTGTTTACTAAGACATGGCCCCCTTTAAGTTGTGTAATCATCATCATTTTCCTATAAGGTTACATATTCAGTTCGCTTACTTCAAGGAATTATTATTCATGTGATCTTAAATTTGCAGTTCTTATAATTATTAAGGGCCTGTTGTATGATTGTGAGGATCCTATAAGGTCTAAGTTGTTAGAAACATTACAAAGATTTTATTGTGTTCTCCGACCATAAAATCCCATTTAAAAAATGAAAAAAATGGTTTTTTGTAGAAGAAGCATACCAGAACAGCATGTAAAATGGGAAGAATGATAAAAAAAGGTTTCTTAACTCATTTGACATGGATTTCCTAAATATATTCCCTGCATAAGCATGGGGGTAATTTTTATTATTTATTGTGCTCTACGCCTATATCTACTAATTTATTCATCAATGTTTACAAAGGCAAGATACATTATTTTTTACTGAAAGAATGCTTGTGCAGTAAGCATGAACTGCTGTTCTAAACATATTATTTAGATCATGTTGTGTGTTAATATTGTCTCTTACCTGGTTTGTATTATCTTTTTACTAACAGGTACGAGTTGTCTCCCCGGACAAAGACTTTTTTCAAATTCTATCTCCTTCTTTACGCCTTCTGCGAATTGCTCCTCGTGGATTAGAGTTAGTATCACCCTGTATCTCATTTTAGTATATTATTTCTTTTCTTTAATATAGTAGTATTTTATGTATACGTGGAGGGGGAGTGAGGATTTGAACCTATGACCTTGCTCATAGGGGAAGGGTTGAAGAAGCTTTGCCGCTAGCTATCAATGAATTCTCCGCATATATATATATATATATATATATATATATATATAATATCAAGACAATAGTCTAAATTCTGAAAAGATTCTTGGTAAAAGCTTCTCTTTGGCCCCCTCCGTGAGTGTTCTAAGATGCATTTTTACATAGTACTCGTGCTTCCACAACCAACTTGCTTCTTGTGTAAAAGTTTTCGACTGGGGTCTCTCATACTATATATTTTTTTTCCAGGATGACCTCATTTGGCATAGAGGATTTTGCTAAAAAGTATGGAACGCTTAAACCTGCTCAGTTCGTTGATATCATATCACTTGTGGGTGACAGAGCTGATAATATACCAGGTTTTTTTTATTTCTCCATAGTCCATACAATTAGTATCAATGTGTTTTGGAAAAAAAGGAAACAGGCAATGGATACATATAGTATCAATGTGTTTTGGAAATAAGGGGACAAGCAAGAGATGCTTCATACCTATTCCTAGATGTTGTTTGCTCTTACTTTTGAGACTTGGAAAACATAATGAACAAACTGTGCCAATTTTACCTTCTAATTTCTATACTCTGAATACATTACCACAAGTTATGCACCATTGTGATGTGAAGAGTAAAGAGTTCAAAGCATGCTTATGAGTGAAAATATTTACTGTCAAATTATACATTGCAAACTTAGTTATTTTGCTTCCTTTGTATCACTTCCATTTTTTTCCCCATTTTCTAAAAGGCTGGGAGGTTTATGTAAACAAAGTAAGTTCATCTGGGGAGGGGGGGGGGGGGGGGGGGGGGGTCTGCCCAAGGCTTTTATTATTGTTCAAATTGCCTTCTGAATTTGCGGAGACTAAGTTTGGCAAAAAGATAGAGAAAGAACATTTTTAATCATTGCGAATTTAATAGTAAATGTTCATGAAATATATTTTTAATCATTGCGAACTTAATAGTAAATGTTCATGAAATATTCAGATGTCCTTTATATGTTAAAGGCGCCACTTGGTTCTGACAATAAAAAATTATCCATAGATTTAAAAATTGCATGAACACCTCATTTAGCATTAATATGTCCATGTACACCCTTATTCTCCTTCACATACAATGGAAACTCTTCTCTACTCATCAATATTAACTACTTACAGCTGAAAAGTTTTCACAGAGGCGACATCCTCTATTCTAACAAAATACTTGGATGGGTGTTCTTACATTTCCATACATTATCCAGATTGTTCTTTCTGTTTATTTGATATAATTATAAATGCTTTCCTTTAATTATAGTTTTAATTTTCTATTAACTTAATACTAACACGGCACAATAAAACTGTTTTAATTATTGATGCGGAACACGGAGTTATTCTGTTGATTGTTTATTACTGTATAGTTTATATCTATTTGTAAGGATAAATTAGTTGTACAATAATTTCTTTATTAATATGGTAGTTGATTAGCATTCAGTTGTAGTTATCAATTTGTAGTAGTTTCCTCTTTTCTAGGATCTTACTTGTTCTCCAAATTAGGATATCTATATAGACAATTCTAATCATTGTTATTATTAGAGTTCAAATATGTCAATCATGTGAATTTTATAATAAGTCTGCGGATATTTATGTGTTCTGCTGATTGTCTGGGGAGATCGGTATTTAACCCCTTGTTGAACCCCTTTCCCATCCTTGTCATGCATCAGTTATATCACCTAATGTTCTTATGTAGGAGTTGATGGAATTGGGAATGTGCATGCTTTGCAGTTGATTACCAAATTTGGTAAGTTAATGTAAAGTATCTAGATTTTATGCTTGGGATCTGCATGTGTGCGCCTTCTGTTCTCACTATGATGCTTTCTTTTCCTCAATTTTCACTATCATACAATGTATATGGCTAGTAATTTCTGTTGGCATTCAGGAGGGTATATATAGTATCTCTAATAAGGAGTCTTACATTGCAAAAATAATAAAAGTAGGGTTTCTCCTATTTCTTGGGAAATTACAAGGTAGAAGCTTAGTTTCAAATTGGGTCCGTACTAGAGTGGAATGAAATTTTGAAACTTGGAGTTCTCAATAATACAGGTTTATTATGCACAAAACTTTATTCTAAGTTTCTGATGACTTTCCCTGTCTGCTATAGGTAATAATGTAATTATGTCATAATTATAGCAATGAGTGTTTTCTTTGACAATTTTGTCCTTTGGCGGTGTTTAGACCGCTATTTTATGCCCAGGTGTCTGGCTCTCCGTAAATGTTGAGCAAAGGCATCGTCATATCGCCGTAACGCCTAGGCGATGGATCGCCAGCTTAGGCGTAGCCAAAAAACTGACCCCTTACACAGTACAATTAATATGGGTCTAAAAGGTGAAGGTAAATAAACAGCAGATTATTTGCCCAATATCCTAATATGTTTAATTGCGAATAATTGGAGCCATGACGTAATCTTCTCCCTGAGCATATCTTTAGCTTCTAATATTCTTCTTCATCTATTTCCTTCTGTGTTTTTCTTAGTTTCATCAATCATCTCGAATTTCTTCTGTAGTCGACAATGCTCATCTCATATTCTCTGTATCTTCCCTCACAAACAAGTTTATTTAATGCCTCTGGATATTACTTCTCAAAATTTCTCCAAAAGTAGTGAAAGTGAGAGTTTCATTTTCAGTTTTTGAATATGCCTTCAGTTGGACTGGTGGAAATGTAGATAGAGTTCCCAAATCTTACAGTAGACAAATTATGTTATCAGCACCATTGTTCATTTACGTGATATCCCTAAATTTTCCTAGTCCTTAATTCCTTATAATTTTTTAGTGGTTACCATTATTTTCCTTTGCTTGTATCTTTGTTTTAAGTGCTGCACTAAAAGAATTCATTTTACTTGCTAACTTTTCATCTTTATTGTTGTGTAAGGTACGTTGGAGAACTTGCTAAAAAATGTTGATCAAGTTGAAGAGGAGAGAATCAGAAAGGTTACTGATTACCTACACTGCTGTTTGTTAAATTTGTGATCGTACTGAAGAAGAGCTCTTATTTGTTGTTTGATTATGATCTATTTTCTTATCAATGAAATTTGTGTAGACATGAGCTTTCATTGCTTAATTAACCTTGATTACGTCTACTAACCAATAAAAAAATTGTTTTATAATTAGAATCTGTTCAGGAAGCTGGCCGGATGCTCACCTGGCTACTATAAAATATTGAACATGGATGACCTTAGTATGGTCATTTCCATGCACTCCCAGCATTTAAATAAGATATTCAAGGGTCATAAAACATTTGCATTTTTGTTATTCAAAAAACGTTTTGCACCGACTAATTTTGATAGTAAATAATAGAGGAAACTGAAAGAAAAATGCACTGAGATAAGTGTTTATGGATTATTACAGGTTCTTTTATTCTTAATGATCTTCTTCGCTAGAAGTGCAAGTACTTGTGTGTGTGTGATGGAATATACGAGATATAATTGGATTATGATATATTGATATTCCACTGTTCATCATCTTTTCTTAAATGATCTTTGAGGGCACAATAGTCATTCTTATTTTTAATTTCTAGTAAAAAAAAGGTGCCTACTTATCCAAAATTTTTTTAAAAGATCTGTATAAAAGCAAAGTTTATAGTGTATACTCTTCTAAAAGCTGCATTACTTCTATGTAACTGGATATACCGAACTACTTAAGTCTGCTCTACTAATGTCCTAAAAGGAAGTAGTTTGCTTAAATGAGTTAATATAATGAGGTCGACAATGCCTCTCATTTCTGCCAATGAGTATGAGTTATGTTTTCAGGCAGTTACATAGGTAGTTTAGTAATCTTGTGCTTCTGATTATCTTGTTAATATGCTTAATAAGTTTTAGCTTGGTGATAGTAGTAATCGTTTTGTCTTTCTCTTTCTTAAAGTAGGCTTTGATTTCAAATGCGGAGGAGGCTATTCTAAGCAAGAATTTGGTATATCACGTTTTCCTTCTCTCTTAGTTTACGTTATTATCTACCTTAGCACAAAGATATGTTTGTGTACAAATTTTTTTTGTTGCTTTTACTTTTTACTTGGTTCAGTTTATCTCTTTAGGTATTTCAGCTTATATTGTATAGTCGATAAATTTCGTTCCTCTCTCAGTATAAGCATTAGATAGGATTGGGCGGTCTCAGTCTCAGCTAAGTGCTCAAAGAAATGTCATCTTTCAGCTTGTATGATTTTGAGCTCACAAGAAAAGTTTTGAAGTTCAATTGTCAACTTGACTATTTGCAAGTTATTAGATTGGAGAACTCTAATACTATTGATATGTATTTTCATTTATGTATTTTAAACATCTTGGATTGAAAAAGATGTCAACGATTGATGGTTGCGAGCGCTTCTATTCATACTCAAGTCTATTTCACCAAGTTAGAAATCAGAATTAGTTTTAAACAAACTGTTGTCTGATCTAAAAAATTAGCTGTTTTTCTTGAAGTCAAAAGTATTGGCTGTTTAGTGAGCGGCAAATGAATGTATACTTGTGGAAGGCATTGTTCAGATTATATGAGTCTTTTCATTATTCTGATTATATTAGTCTTTTCGTTGTGGCAGGCATTGCTGCGTTCAGATCTACCATTTTACATGGTCCCTTTTGCAACGACAGATCTCAAGTTTACCAAACCAGAGGTTTTAGACATGAACTTCCTAATTAACATCTGCCTTCCCTAAATATTAATTATGAAGTTTACATTATGTATACACTCTGCAACAACTGTTGATGATTTTCTGCCTACAAAGTATTTGTTTGGTACATTCTTAATATGGTAGTTCTGGTTCTAGGGATTAGCTTCAGAGTTACTCTTGCTTGTTGATCATCAGCGGGTAATTGTGCAATTATATCCTATATATAATTAGCCTAAGAGAGTTGATGTGGTATGGTTGTCGGGGGTACAATAGTAATTTCGGAAGTAGTAGTATTAAGTGAAGGGATCAAGGTTCGATTCCTATAGCTTACAAACATTAACTTAATATTACTATTAAAGGAAATTAATATGATTTGGTCATCAAAAACCCGACATATCCTAATCAAAAATCCGATATAGCCTAAAAGTTAAAATTAGTAAATGACTTGTATTCATTTAAATTAGATTGACATTTTAGGAAAATATCAAAAAATTTGAAACATAAATAGAATTGAAAACAAATATATCTATAAATAATTTGTAAAGTATCACGTGCATTATGGAACTCTTTCTTTCTGGTCCTGACTCCCCATCTTCTTGTGTCACTTGTCTTTATTGTTCTGATGGATATTGGCGAAAGTAAAACCATGTCTGCTGTGTTAGTAGATTGGTGCATAAGAAATCATTGTTTGAAGCATAAATATTATGTTAGAAATATGTTGATAGAGTAGGTACATAGTATTAGGCATGTGAGAAGTTGTCTATGTTCCTCATCTGTAAGTTGAATGTGGTCCAAACTAAAATTCATCATACATGGTTATATTACCAAACTGAAACATGTTAAGGTTGTGTTTTTGTCTAGTATAGATGGCACAATAGCGGAATTATAATATCAGACTAAAGGGTTGTTTCATTTGTACTACTTCCAGATTGAAACATATGACTAAGATGATGACATGGGAAAATTTTGCCTTTGCTTGTATAAATATGAACAGGACAATGGAGAGAAATTCACGAGCCTATTGACAGCAATTAGTGCTTATGCGGAAGGATTTTCAGCAGAGAAAGTGATAAGAAGAGCTCTTTATTTGTGGAAGAAGCTTGAGAAACAATAGTTAGCGGAATCCATATTGTGGAATGTACAATTGCTTGTTTGCTGGTGATCAGACAAGTGTTGCAGATGCATGGATGTGCTGGGACAATTTAGTGTAGAAAGTCGATTATGTAAATGAGTAAAGGTGCTTGCTTAGATACAGTACCTTCTTCGCAGCCAATTTGGCCTCAAGTATTTACTTCCCGTAGAGGAAAACAGGGGAATGCAGGGTTGGTTAGTTTGCATAGTTTTCCTGGTATATGTTTTAATCTTAAAAGGTTTATTTTAATCCGTTAATAGCTATATTGCTATTTGCTAATATATTGAAAGAAAAAGACGGCTATGCAATATCAACGTGCCATCCCACTCCCACAATAGACCTATAGTCCATCTAAAAGCAGAGATTTTTTTTTTAAAAACCAATACTTTTCTTCTAAATATTTTGTTTAAAAAATACAGTGGTTATAAAATAAAATACAAAAACACATTTTTACCATCTCCAACTTTGCAACTTCAAATGTTACGTTAGCTTCAAATTGACAAAACTTATTGATGCTACAGAAAGTGTTATTGATCAAAAAACTCAACAAACTTTTTAGTTTTTTTGCCAATAAACTTTACTAAATTATGAAATTTTACATAAAATTATTCATGGTTAAATCTACAAATTGTACTTGTCAAGTATATTTATATGATTTATAAGTTTTTATATATACTTGCCAAATATGTTTATATAATTTTTATATTTTTATACATGCATGTGTTCCCCATATACAACTAACTTAATTGTCTAATAAATAATAATTAATTTTTTATAGTATAATAATTTTACTATTTTTATAAATTCATAATACAAAAAATATTTAAGAGTTTCATCGTCACTTGTTCATTTACAATATTATATATACTTAATTTGGAGGTTGATCATTTTGGTATCTGGTGAACCAAATAATCAAGCCATTTACGTTTTTAATATTTTGAACTTGGGGTATTACAACACTTTAGGTAATTTAAAGTTATTTTTTAGTTGTTCATACAGTGGTTCATACATGCTATAGTTATTAGTACAAATTTGTATATAAAGTGTGAGTATCATTTGGTAGGTCATGTTTTTTTGAGAACCCTTAATATTTTTTATTTAAAAAAAATTAACATTTTAGTTTGGTGGTAAATTTCTAAAACAACTAATATTTTAGTGATAAAAAAAATCTATTTTCCCTCTAAAAAATATATTAGATTACATATCAATACTATTAAATCCTTATTAACTCCTTATATATAATAAGCGTAAGGAAGATTTTATCCAAAACTTTGGTCGGTCACTGTACTATCAAAAGTATACGATCCGTTAGATTATAAAACTATAAATTTTCAAATAGATGAGGACCGTTAGATATAATATTAAAAATTGTATTTGATTAATAATAGGATAGTATTTAAATACTAAAATGTGTATTTTGATAATTTAAACCAATTATAAATGGGTTTTCTATATTGAATAAAAATCTTTATGTAAAAATTCGTAATTATCTTTTATCTTTAAATTAAAGATAATTTTGTTAGTTTCGCGTGGGCTATAAAATCGTTAAAATCTGTTGTCTAAACTCAAGATAGAGCCCACCAAACAGTAAAGTGATTATCTAAATTTTAATAAATATTTTTTTTTATTGTAGCACCAATTTTAATTTTTTTCCTAATTCTTTTAAATTTATAAATTCTATTTTTATTTCAATAAAATATTAAAACCAATTTAAGAAAAAATGAAAATCGATCTGGTCCGTGTACGATCACTATACGACCAAATTAATAATTATAGTTAGATCTTAAATAGATCGATGAGAATTGTTAGATCTAATATTAAAAAGTGTATCCGATTAATAATATAATTATATTTAAATACTAAAAAGTGTATTTTGATAATTAAAATTTTTTCTGTGTAAAAATTCTTAAATATCTTTTCTCTTGAATTTGTGTATAGTTAGATAATAATTGTTAAACCAAATATCAAGGTTAGATAATAATTGTTAAACCAAATATCAAGATAACAATTCATATAGATTACAATATTAAAAATTATTAATATAATGTTCATGTAATAACATCACTTTATATAAAACATTATTGTCCGCTAATGAGAGTCGACCCCCTGCCACCATAGCCGTCGCCCTCCCCATTCTTCTCCATCTACAGCTTCGTTTCCCCCATCAATTCATTCTCCAATCCTCCTCTCAATTATCTAAACCTTTTGTTCCAGTTTTTGTTCAATAAAAATCGAACCAAAACCAAACATCTGGAATTTATTTCTCAGATCTATCTTGATTTTGAGTCCGATTCTGCAAATAAAAAATACCTTTAGATTCAAATTCTCCTCCTTAACATCATACCAAAATTTGGTGTCGTTCTGAGGTCTTTAAATTTTTGGTGTTAGTCTCGCCTATTGGCGTGTGTCCGTCTATTGGCGTGTGTCTGGCTTGTTACCCTTTTATTGGGATGTTAAGGTATGTTCTTTTGATGTTGGTGTGTGTTTTGTTCCTCGTTACTTTGAAAATGATTTATGTGGTTTTGTGGGAGATCTGTAATTCGTGCATTGGATTTGGGCTGGTGTCGGATATTGCAAGAGCTTACTTTTCACAACTAAAATTTGTTCATCTTATGAGATCTTTCACCTGCGGCATGTCTATAGCTGGTTTTCGGCATGTAGATAGCTGGGGTGTGTCTGAACATTGGGCTACAGGTGGTGCGTATGTGAAGGTCATTTGTGATATTATTGGTTCCAGGATTGGTGCAGGGTTGATAGATCGGGAAGCCATTTTAATCTTTTCTAGTTCAAAGAATTTAGAAATTCATGATGTTTAACAGTCTGAAAACATAAACGGCTATTTGTTTAGCTCATTTATTTGTTTCTATTCAGGTTGTAGTGTCAGTTCAGGGGTTTGTCCTGGCTATGATTCCGTTGATGCAAGTTAATAAAATCTCTTTGTTTGTCAAAAAAAAAACTATAATGCTCATGTATATCATACTAATAATGATACACGTGGACCCTACTTTATAATAAGAGACTTAGGAGAACTCATGTACACGAATAAATTTAAACACTTTTTTTTTCTAAAGTAACATAACAATTTGATTAATCCAAATTATAATTATATTATTTTACATATAACAAACATAAAATAATAATATCAAAATATTATTAAAATATTGAGGGTTTCATATTCATAAACGATAATTTTGAATATAATACTTATATTAAAATGTGTATTTGATTAAAGGTATGATTATATTTAAATACTAAGAAGTGTGTTTTGATAATTTAAACCAATTATAAATTGGTTTTCTATACTGAATTGAATTCTTTATGTGAAAATTCTTAACCACCTTTTTTTTGGGTAGGTCAACTGGTCAAGTTAGATAATAATTATTAAACCATCATTAAATTAAATTAAAGATAATTTCGTTAGTTTCGCACATGGGTGTAAAATCATCAAAATTCAATTTCTAAAACTCAGGATAGAACCTAAATATTAAAGTGAGTATCTAAATTTTAATAAATATTTTTTTTATTGTAGAACCAATTTATTTATTTTTCCACTAATTCTTTTAAATATAGAAATTTTATGTTTCTTTCAATAAAGTATTAAAATTAATTAAGAACAAATTTAAATCGATAAAGAATATAATAATATGAGAATAAAATTTTATATAATCATAACATAATTTTTATTCTGTTGAATAATTTTTAAGTAATAATGAATTTTAAAATTTTATATACACTGTAAATAAAACCGAAACATTAAAAGTAATAGGAGTTAGTAAGATACTTATATTAGTATATACTTGATATCCTTATTATATTAAATACTTATATATAATAAATACTATATTATTAAAGACGAAACATTGAAAGTTTTGTAGTCTGGTCATGAAAGTTTTTGTAGTCTGGTCACTCCATTCATAGCCGTTAGATATTTCTGATCAAATTGATGAGAACCATTAGATAAAATATTAAAATTAGTATATAGAATATCTTTTCTATTTTTTCTAACTAAAACATCTTATTTTCTAAAAATATCACAGGCAGTTTCATTTAATAAAATAACATAATAAAGTTATAATTGCTAATAAATAACTCATTACCATTTTTAGCCAAAGTATATATTCTTTTTTATATTTTCTAACTAAAATTTCCACTTTTCTATTTTTCCTAAATAAAACCTCTAATTTTTCAAAAATATCACGAATAATTCTATTTAATAAAATAAAATAATAATATTATAATTATTAATGACTAACAGATTAACTTTTTTTCCAAAACGTATATTCTTTTTTATATTTTCTAACTAATATTTCTCTTAACTAAAACCTCAAAAATATCACGGGTTATTCCATTTAGTAGCATAAAATACTAATATTATAAATATATCTCTCTATCTATACTATATTATCAAAAACGAAACATTGAAAGTTTTGGTACATGTTTTTTTGTACCTGTTTTTTGATATGATATTTGCCTTATTTAATTGTTTATTTAATTATTATAATCAGTTACCCTTTCAATTAAATTATATTACCATTTTTTTCTTAAAAAAATCAGGGGTAATTTCTTTTTCAGATAAAACATGTTACTTTTTCTATTTCCTTTGCTAAAATCCTTAATTTTTCAAATATATCATGAGAAAACCCTTACATATTTACTTTAAAATCTATTTTAATACTTTTAATTGATAATTACTTTTTTCAACTAAAACATGTCACCTTTTCTTACTAAAACCCCTCTTTTTCCAAAATATCACGGACAAACCGTTACTTATTTATTTTAAAATTCATTTTAATACTTTTAATTATTTTAAAATGTTTACCACGCCTACTTATTTTTTTTAATAAATGCAATTAATAAAATATAAATATAAATAATAAAATTAACAATTATTAAAAATAACTTGTGCATCGTACGTGTTTTAAGCTATATCATTAAAGACGAAACATTAAAAGTTTGGTAGTCGGATAGACGGACGGTCGGTACTTAGTGATTTTACTTAATTACCCTTACTTATTTTTTTTTAAAAAAAACTATCACTAAATAATAACATTATTTATAACCAATTACATTTTTCAACTAAAATACATTACCTTTTTTTATTTTATTTTATTACAAAATCCTCTATTTTTCTAAAAAAAAACACGGGCGATTATCTTTTTTTATCAAGAACATGTTACTCTTTCTATTTTTCCTTACTAAAACCCCTCATTTTTCAAAAATATCACGGGCAAACCCTTACTTATTTATTTAAAATCTATTTTAATACTTTTAATTATGGTACTTTTTCTATTTTTTCATTTTCTTAAACAATTATTATTAAATAATAACATTTTTATAACCAACTGCCTTTTTAGCTAAAATCCATTATCTTTTCTAACAAAATCTTCTATTTTTCTAAAAAAATCACGGGCAATTACCTTTTTCAACTAAAACATGTTACTCTTTCTGATTTTTCTTTACTAAACCTCTCATTTTCCAAAAATATTCCGGACAAATCCTTACTTATTTATTGTGAAGCCTATTTAAATACTTTTAATTACGGGCACTTACCTTTTCAGCTAAAACATGTTACTTTTTCTATTTTTTCTTACTAAGACCCCTCATTTTCTAAAAATATCACGGGCAAACAGTTATTAATTTATTTTAAAATCTATTTTAATACTTTTAATTATTTAAAAAAGTTTAACACGCCTACTTATTTTTTTTAGCAAATGCAGATTAATAAAATATTAAAACATAAATATTAAAAATAATAATCCGTGCATCGCACGGGTTTTAAGCTAGTATATATAATAAGCGTAATATGGATCTTATCCAAAATTTTGGTCGTATGGTTCTTGGACAACCAAATTAATAACGACCATTAGATCTTAACTAGATAAATGAAAATCTCAAATATTAAAAAAATGTATTTTGTTAATAATAGGATTATATTTAAATTCTAAAAAGTGTATTTTAATAATTTAAACCAAATATACCAAATATAAATAAGTTTTCTATATTGAATAGAATTCTCCATGTAAAAATTTTGTGACTTTCTTTTCTCTTCCATGGACAATTCCGGTTAGATAAAAATTGTTAAACCATCTTTTAATTAAAGATAATTTAGTTATCTTCATGTGGGGTGTAAAATCGTTAAAATCTGATTTTTAAAATATAAGATAAAGTCCAAATTAGTAAAGTGATTATTTAAATTCTAATAATAATAATTATTATGTCATCATTATTTTAACGTCAATTTAATTACTTTTTTCTAACTATTTTAAATTTAGAAATCTATGTTCAAAAATTAAAATCAATCAAAGAAAAATTCAAATCAACAAAGAATATAATAATACAAGGATAAAATTTTATAAAATTGTGCATATTTTTATCCTATTTTATTAAGTTTTAGATCATAATTAATTAAATATTATTTATTATTAAATAATAAATTATATGCAAATGGTGATTTTGTTTTATAAGGACTCATAGAGACCTAATTTCATTGTTAGCAGTACTATATTCATATTAAAAAAAATCGTATTTTGAAATTTTAGATAACTATAGAAGAGACCAAACTTTTTTAACCTATATACATTGTAAATTATTAAATTCGAAAATTTAAAAGTTTGTTAATCAATTAGTATACTACTTTTCTGAAAAATCGTACTTTACAAAAATATTATCAAATAACCTATGTCTGCAAGAAAAAAAATGAAAAAATTCTTATTTTTCAAAAAAAACCTGTAAATTTTAATATGTTGTTGGTAGATTCAAATCTTAGATCATTCTACATGATATTTTAATGTTATATCTAACATTTCTGAACAATTTAATTTGAAAGATCAAACGATTATGGATTGAGTGATCAAACAAAGTGACCAGACTTATAAGAAGCTTTCATTATTTAGTCTTTAATATAATAACATAGATATTTACGGAATATACTATAAAAAATGAATTTTATACAGAATTTTGATGGTGTACTACTTTAAAAGAAGAACTATTACAAAAAAAATTATATTTTAATTGATAATTTATTTTCTCAAAAGTTCAAAGTTCCTGCATCATTAACATGTTACAAAAAAAGTATATTATATATTTTAGCAATAAATATTAAAAAAATTTATAAATATTAAGAAATATTAATGATATTATCCTAGTAGTTTGGTCCTAAATACCGCCAAAACATTCTCAACCGTTAGATCCAATACTTTTAAAAATAGATTATCAAGATTATATCATATAAAAAGAAGTTATTATCTAAAAATGATATAAGTTAAAAGATAATATATTAGGATTGGATTTTCTAAAAAGTCAAAACATAAAAATAGTTGTAATTAAATAATGAAACTCATTTAATAACAAAATAATAAAAACCGTTTAAATTTCGAATAGAATTCTCAACATATAAGTAGATTTCCTAAACCGAATAGAATTCTCAACATTAAATTTCGTCACTTTATTCTCTTTTTTAGTTTTAGAATAGTTTTTAATTGAAAAAGAACTATTAAACCACAACTAAATTAAAGATTATTTTGTGAATTTCATGTGGACTATAAAATTGGCCAAATCTAACTTTTATAACTCAATATAAACAAATATTAAATTGAGCGTGTAAAATATAATAAATATCAAATATTTAACTACAATTGTTTTGGCTAAATCTTTTTTAACAATAATTTAATCATGTAAACTAATAACTTTTAAATATTAAAATATTCATAAATAAATATAATTATAAATATTAAAAAAACAATCGTGTGTTGCATGTGTAATAAAAATATAATTATAAATAAAATTTAAGTAACCGTGCATCGCACATGCTATAAGCTAGTATATAATAAGCGTAAAAAAGATATTATCCAAAATTTTTGTAGTCGGTCCGCCTGTATGATCACCAAATTAATAAGAGCCGTTAGATCTTAATTAAATAGATGAGGATCGTTGGATCTAATATTAAAAATTGTATTGATTAATAGTATGATTATATTTAAATACTAAAAGATGTATTTTGATAATTTAAACCAATTATAAATGGGGTTTTTATATTTAATAGAAATTATTATGTAAAAATTCGTAATTATCTTTACTCTTTAGTTTATGGGTAGGTCAAGTTAGATAATAATTATTAAACCATTATTAAATTAAATATAATTTCGTTAGCTTCACGTGGGCTGTAAAATCGTCAAATTCCGATGTTTAAAACTCAAGATAGAGCCCAAATAGTAAAGTGAGTATCTAAATTTTAATAAATACTTTTTATTATTGTAGCACCAATTTAAATTTTTTTTTCCCGATCCTTTGAAATTTAGAAATTATATGTTATTTTCAATAAAATATTAAAATCAATTTAAGAAAAAAATTAAATCGATCTTGTCCTTACGATCACTATACGACCAAATTAATAATTACCGTTAGATCTTAAATAGATAGATGAGAATTGTTAGATTTAATATTAAAAAGTGTATTTGATTAATTAAAGGATTATATTTAAATATTAAAAAGTGTATTTTGATAATTCAAAAAAAAATTATGTAAAAATTCTTAGATATCTTTTCTTTTGAATTTAGGGGTAGTTCCAGTTAAATAATAATTGTTAAACCAAATATCAAGATAACAATTTATATCGATTACAATATTAAAAATTATCAATATAATGCTCATGTATACGATGCTAACAATAATACACGTGGACCCTACATTATAAGAGACATAGGAGAAGTCCTGTTGAATGAATTTATAACACTTTTTTTATTAGTATTAAACATAACACTTTTTTTCTGAATTAACATAACAATTTAATTCATCCAAATTATAATTATATTATTTTACATATAACAAACACAAAAGGATAATATCAAAATTAAATCCTTCTATATAATAAGCGTAAGAGAGATATTATCCAAAATTTTGATCATATACTACCAAATCAATAGGGACCGTTGATCTTAAAGTAGATGAATGAGAACCATTAGATCTAATATTAAAAAAAATTATTTTAATAATATAAATTAAATATGAGCAGGTTTCCTAAGTTGACTAGAATTCTCAATATAAAAATTCGTAAGTTCAAATTTTAAGTTAGGTAGGTTTATTTTATTGTTGGTTTATACTTTAATTCTAAGTTGAGAAGGTTTTCTTTATTTTAATTATATTCCTAAGTTGAATATAACTATTGTTAAAATTCGTCATTTTATCTTTTCTTTAGTTTTGAGAGTAGTTTTAATTGGGAAACAAATTGTTAAACCATCACTAAGTTAAATATTATTTTTTGAGTTATGTGGGCTGTAAAATTGTTTAAATCTTATGTTTAGAACTCAAAAAACAACATAAGTAATGTATTAAGCGTATGAAACGTAATAAATAAAGTCTAAAAACTAATAACATAAAATTATAAAAAAATTATAAATTAATATAATTATAAATATTAAAAAAACATGAATTGCATTGGTTATAAGATACTAATATTAAAAGCCTTAAGCAACCAACCTACTCCAAATTGCCTTGGAAGGGAGATGACTGAGGGAATTTGTGTGTTGAAAAGTACGATCATGGACAATTGATACAAGAATTTTGTGAAAGCAATGACAATTAGTATTTCTGTAAATAATGTTATTTGTCAAATCTCGATCGAATAAATTATATCCTTATATATAATAATCGTAAAAGAAGCTTATTCAAAACTTTGATAGTCCGGTTCCTGTACGACCATTGTACAATCAAATTAATAATGATCGTTATATCTTAAATGATAGATGCGAATAGTTAAATCTAATATAAAAAAAGTATTTGATTAATTGAAGGATTATATTTAAAAACTAAAAAGTGTATTTGATTAATAATATAATTATATTTAAAAACTAAAAATTGTATTTTGATAATCTAAACCAAATATAATTGGGTTTTATGTATTAGAAAGAATTCTTTATATAAAAATTGGTAACTCTTTTTTCTCTTTAATTTATGAGTAGTTCCAGTTTGATAATAATCGTTAAACTAATTTTTGAGATATCGATTCATATCAATTACATTAATTCTCAATATAATGCTCATGTATACCTTGGCCAAAAATCATATCAATTACGTTATTAAAAAATTCTCAATATAATGTTCATGTATACCATGGCTAACAATAATACACATGCACCTATGTTATAAGAGACGTAGGAGAAATGATGTACATGAATTTATGTAGCAAATTTTACTCTAGAATTTACAAGTAAAACGACTTAGTTAATTAATAGTAACATAACACTTTTTTAAGGGACTTACAATTTAATTCATCCAAATTATATTATATTATTTTACATATAACTAATATAAAAGGATAATATTAAACATTATTTAAAATTGAGAGTTTCATATTTATTAACGATAATTTTAAATATAATACTTATAGAGAAAAAGGATCATGAAGTTGATCTCACCATACTTTTCTTAAAATCACAATACATATGTTATGGATTAAAAAACGTGCTTGTGTAATTAATGCTAAGGTTTAATGAGCTTCGAGCTTTAATGGTTGCACTCGTGTTTCCGGACTAAATCGGTCCTCACAAGATGCCTACGTATCTCAATTCGTTATTGAGAATCAAGCCAAAGACGTAGTTCTGATTGTAGGATCAGGGACCTTATATAGGCGTCTGGAGCCTAGTATTTATGGTATGTTTAGGAGTCTTAGCGAATAAGTCTCCTTTTTGATATTGGATAAACATTGTATTGCTTGCTGAATAAGTCTTTTCCTTGTTGATAAAGGCTATGACTCATTAATTGCCTTTAATTGGGATTCTGGATCCTTCTTTGATAAGATTTCCATAATTTGGGCTCTTTTAATGAGTTGTATATTTTCCCTATTCATTAATTACGAAATTAATGAATAATTAGGGATTTGGGCATTAAATATCGAGCCTTTTCATTGGACCGTAAATTATATTTCTATAATTATTTTTCTGTCCATATCATTTGCCCCCAAACTTCTGGGAAAATCTCCCCTGGGGTTTTCGTAGAAGTTATAGTGTATTTTTCCAAAATTTTCCATTATTTAAGGGCATTTTTGACCTCAAATTAGGTCATTTTCGACCAGGAATTCGACCTGGAAACAGTACAATTTCGACCAGGAATTCGACCTGGAAGCAGTGCAATTTCGACCAGGAATTCGACTAGGAATGGTCCCAAGTCGAAGGATTCGACCTCAAATTCCCGGTCATTTTCGACCAGGATCGTTCGACCTCGAACAAGTCTTTTTTCGACCTCGAACAGCTGTGAGGTCGAAGCTATCGATCAGGAATTCCAAGTCTTTTTCGACCTCAATTCATAGGCCATTGTCGACCTCGATGTATCGAACTCGAGATCATGCATTTTCGACCTCGATTTTAGTCCCAGGTCATTTGTTTCGACCTCGAATCATAGGTTAATTTCGACCTCATAGCTTCGACTTCATTTATATATGTTTTCGACCATGATTTTCTGATTTCCTGACTTTATTTTGGTACGAGGTCGTATAATACGACCTCGATTTCCAATGTATTTTCGATCTCGTTTGTTCGATCTCGACCCCATGTCTCTTCGACCTCGTTTTTTCTAGGTCAAAATAGACTTTATTCTTTGGGTCATCTTCAACCTCGATTTGTCGTGAGGTCGATTGTTTAGACCTCACTTTATGGGTCATTTTCGACCTCGTTCTTTCGACCTCGAACCCTTTTGTTTTTCGACCTCATTTTAGTGCGAGGTCGAGGGATGCGAACTCGTTTTATAGTGTATTTTCGATCTCAGTCAATCGACTTTGATCTAGGGTCTTTTCGACCTTGAATTTTCAATTTTTTGACTTGCTTTTGGTGCGAAGTCGATTGACACGACCTCAATTTCGTGTGTATTTTCGACTTGGGTCGTGCGACCTCGATTTAGGGTTTTTCGACCTTAAATCTTTAATTTTGAGTTTATTTGGGAGTGAGGTCGTTGGATACGACCTCGTTTTCTCATATATTTTCGACCTTGGTCGGACGATTTCAATCCAAGTTCTTTTCGACCTCAGATTTTTGTTTTTGCCTTGGTTTTATTCCAAGATTCATCCTTTTTCTTGGGCCTTAACTAGTCCATTTTAATTTGGACTTAAATCTTTCCAGCCTTGGGCCTTAATGGGCCTTATTTGATTTGGGCTTCGATTTTGCCTAAGACTTAATTTATTTGGGCTTTTGCCTTTATAATCCATAAATGGATTTATGGGCCTTACTGGCTATAGACGGTTGCCCTTCCTTAACCGGTTGGGTTTCCAGTCATTTTGATTATGTTAGGCCGAATACACAATATAATCAAGATATGTATGAGAATAACAATAAAGAACACTGTTTATGAACAATAAACTGAATTATATTTAATAACTCTTCTCTCAGTGATGTAAAATATCACAGAGAGCTGCTAGGTTACAAGAATAATGTATTCAGTATTCGCATCCCTTTTAGGGTTAACCTATCTGTGTTTATATAGTACACAGCTACATAGATTCAATCTCTAATTGATATTCCTACAAATTAGCTATACAATTTATATCAAATTAGGATTGCTTCTGTCTTCTGTTCCGTTTCTTTAGCTATCTCAATATATCTTGCTTCTTTCCATCTTCAAGATATATTGCTTCTAGAATCTTCATATTAGCACCGACAGCTTCAGCAAACTTTCACCCCGTCAGACTTTAACAAACTCTGACTGGCTTCTAGTATAAACTCTGATGAGTACCTGTTACTTAAACACTGATAAACAATCATCAGCAATTATATCTAACAATCTCCCCCAACTTGTGCATAACAAAATGTACAAGTTAAAAGATAATTGATGATGTCAAAACATGTAACAAATGCAGTGTTTATAACATAACAGAGTTTAACTTTTACTTAGAACAAAAAACTTACAGACAGTCTTTACTTAATTTCCTCAATGTCAGGCACTGTCTTGAGATAATCTGTTAGAAGTCTTCTTTCAGCTCTTTCTAGCTCAGCAGTCATAATCTCTTTCAGCTCCTTAAGTTCTGGATCTTTTTCACCAGTCTGATATATGGCAACCCTCAGAGAATATATGCTGTTTTTATTCATCTCATTTCCTAGCCTGATATAGTAAGACTTGTCTGATTCCAAATTGAATTCCAAAACTTTAATACCAAGTGCTGTTCTGAATCTAGCACTGTATCTCTTCATTTCTACCAGATTTCCATGGTAATCTCTGTACTTAGGAATATATGCACTTGAAATTTTGGCTCCACACAAAACTTTAGACTTCATCATTCTCTCTCTTAAAACTTGAGCAGCATTGTGAGTACTTTGATTTTTCACTTTTAGCAGATATAAAACATACTCCAGCTCTTCCCATAGTTTTAGATGAATGTCAGCTTCTCCAACTCTATAAACTCTTCCATCAGCCATAAAATATAACAGAAACTCCTTTTTTTGATTCCTCTGTGATAGATCATCTGAACAGACTCTAACTTGTCAAGGCTTTCTTGAGTTACCCCAACACCAGGTTCTGCCAAAGATGTATGATCTAAAGGACTGTTATTTATTCTTCTCTCTCTATGTGATCCCAAACCAGATCTATCATAGGATTCCTTTCCTAACACAGTTCTGCTTTGTAGAATGTTCACATTTTCTGGCTTCAGAGTTTCATCTTTAGATGGTCTTCGAAAAGTACCTTGGAGTTGTGGAGATATCAATTGAGTTTGTACAACTTGAGCAGTGTTAGAGGTTGTCACAACTTTAACAGAATCATCAACTTGAGCAACGTCAGTGGTTGATTGATTAGGTCTTAATTCAACTTGAGCAATGTCAGAGATTGAATAAGCCTTCTTTGATAACTTGGGTTCTTTAATTATTTTTCCTTTCCCTTTATCAGTATTTGCTCCAACAGGCCTCCTTGAGTATTGTAAACTCTGTTCAGAATTTACATTCTCTCTAATAGAAATTCCTTGTTCTTTTTTCCTAGGAGCCTTGGCAGCCTTCTTATAAATTCCAGCTTCAACATTCTTCTTATGCTCTTCAGCAAGAATCTGCAATTCAGCATCAATGTCTTCAACTGTGGCTTCACCACCATGTTCTTCCAAAAACAGTTTAACAGCAATTTCTTCATCAGTAATTGGATTAGCTGAAATCACTAAACTCTTAAGTCTTGAAGAAGATTGAGCACCAGAGTTTACTCTATCAGAGTTTGTCAGATTTCTAGCAGAGTTTGACCTAAGTCTCCCTTGATCTTGAATAGATTTTGACCTTCTCTCTGATTCTTTGCTTCCACCATCAGTTGCATCATCCCTCCGTCTCAGAGTTGGAGCCCTTTTGCATTTGTCTTTAGGAACTCTCTCCCCCTTTTTGACATCATCAGGAATAAGTACAGATGTCAGCAATTCTAAAGATGCGGCAATAGAATCAATCTTTGTAGACATTTCAGCTTGATTGCTCTCAACTTTGGTTAGCCTTTGCTTGATTTCTAGTTGATCCTTGATCATAGAGGAAACTTTAACTCTATCATTCCTCAAGGCCAATTCTTTAGTAGCAATATCATTACTCAATCCAATGACAGCTTTGTGAGTCTCATCAAAGCGATTGTGCAATGATTTGACTTGAACAATTGTAGCCTTAAAATGTGTCAACAGCTCAGGATTGGAAATCTCTTTAGCAGACTTATTAACAAAATCAGCAGTCCTTTGAGTAGAGAAAATACAATCGGCCCCTGACCAATTTGCATAATGCATTTCTCTGTAATGAGCTTCAGTTGCATGTTGATTTTCTTTGATAGACTCTGCAGTAGGATCCCTTAGAAAAGGTTCATCAGAGTCTGAAAGTGCAATATTGATTCCAGAGTTTGCATGAATAGAATGTACAGAAGTATTATCATCAGAATCAACTCTTTCTTCATCAACATTTTCTGCATCTTCTTCAATGATATTCTCTGCAGTAACTTCAGTATTTAACTGTGCAGCTTCAACAGGAACTGCAACAACAACTTCTTCTTCTGCTGTATCTTCATTCATCTTTTCCACAGCAGTTTCAACAATCTTCTCAGAAGAGACATATTTTGCTGCCTGATCAACCTCATCACCAACTTCAAGAACTTGATTGGTGACAGAGAGAATCTCTGTATGAGTTGCCATAGACTCTTCAATTACCAGAGTGGCTTGATCAGCTGCCACATCCTCAGTGTCACAAACACTGATAGCAGGATGTGCTTCAAACTCTTCTTCATTATTCATCTCCAATATTGGTTCAATTAACACCTCAGGAGCTTCATCAGAATTTACTCTATCCTCTATAGGCACAGTAGTTTCAACATTTACATCAGTTGCAGGAGCTTCATTCTGTTCAGTTGCTGGAACAGCTTCAGATTCTAACTCATCAAAAAGATAGTTAGCAATCAATCTTCTTCTTCTTTGATTGAGAGTTTTAGTATCATCCTCATCATCAGAACGAGGTCTCTTTGCTCTCCTTTTCTTGGAAGGACCATCAGACTGTGGCATAGAAGACTTTGACACTCCAACTTCAGTAGCTGGCTTAACAGTCTTAGCAGGTTTAAAAGCCCTGTGTTTGATTCTACCACCAGTATGAATTTGTTGTGATTTAGATGGAGGAACTTCAGTGTTTACGGATTCTGGTTGTGGTTCTGCTTGGATAGAATCATCCAAAAGCTGTTGCACTAATGCAGGCAGTAAAAGATCACCTACATTACCCTTCTTAACATCCTTATTCACAAGATCAGAGAATATACGCTTGTGTAACTTAAAGCATGGAATAACATCTTCATCAAGAATATCTACCCCACTAACACAAGCAGAAAGTAAAAGCTGACAGAATCTAGCAAAGTAAACTACTCTCCTATTTTCAGTCATCTTTTCACCCATATTAATAAGAACTAGTCTACCAAAATCAAAATGAGTACCATAGATAAGAGAATACCCAATTTGTAGAATTTCAGTGGGTATCGCATCCCAGTTAGTGCACTTCTTCCCGAACGTTCTTGTTATACAGTCGAAGAAAAAACTCCACTCTTTCCTCAAGAACGGTCGCTTCAATTGACCTATCTTGGCCAAAGATCCACTATAACCTATCGTCCTCATCATTCTCACCAACTCCGCATCACCAACAGCAATGGTGTAAGCAGTATAGTCACCAAAACCCATAGCAGCACGAATCGTACCAGGAGTAATGACATACTCTGTTTCTTGAAACTCGAAAACAATAGATGGTGTTCCAGAATTACCACCATCATCATAGATACCAGTCTCCCAAAAGCTTTTGATTTGAAACACAGAAAGCTTCTCTGGTTCTACAAGAGCACGCCCGATTTGAGATTGGGCAAGAAAATTTTGCATCAAATGAAACGCCTCCGGTGCGTTCGCATTAACCAATGGAGCAGCATAATTATTAGGAACAAATTCAAGCCCAGAAGATACAAAAGCAGTAGAGGCCATTAGTACGATTTATAAATAATCAGAGAATGACTTAGAGAAGAAATTGAGAGTGTTTGCAGTAAGAGTGTTTGTGAAAATGTATGTGTGACAGTGAAGTGTGAATTGGAGTAAGTTGTGAAAAGTTCAAACGATTTTGTGTATTGTATATTAATACAAAATTAAAAATTAAAAACTGAACAGTTTCTAATCAATACACACAACTGTCTTACTCCGTGAAACGTGTGAGTGGGACACGTGGCACACATGTAATGACTGACAACAGTAAATGGCAGTTTCCAATGCGCATGCGCAGTAAAAAGAGCAATAATTACCGCCTATTACACTTTCCTAGACACTCAACCTCTCTCCTCTGTTTAATACATTTTTGAACTGTTGTCTAATCATACTCTTTTGAATTTTCAAAACAGATGTCTTTTCTTGAAAGCATAATATGTCTGAAACAAAGAAATTTATTTTAATCATCAGAGATTAAAATTAAATTAACTCGGCGTAGAGTACACAGTTCATCAGTGTTTACCAATCCTCCTCCTTTATTCATAAACTCTTTCCACAAACTGTACAGGTGTGAATATTTGTGTGTGACTTAGCAGAGTTTACTGAATATAAATATTTAGAGCATCTCAAAGTGCATAAGATCCACAAATTAAATCAGTAAAAACTGGTTGCCCAAACTCTCATTTATAAACAAAATCTGATATTGTCTAAACTCTGTACTTATAAATTTATTATTTTCACCCCCTTCGATTTTTTTTTTGTTATTTTATTTTTCCAGTAACCAGTGGTTGGCACTAGTCACCAAAAATCAAAAAATTTAGCCCTTATTTCATACAATAAGTTCATGGGTCTTCCTAGGCACAACTTGATCTCAAAGGAATTTGTGCTTATTTTTGCATCTTTTGATTTGAGGGTGAAATATGAGCAACTAATTATCAGAGTTTAGACTTTCATCAGTTAATACAATTAATTTATGAGAGAAAGTGCAAACAGCTAGTACAGACTCAGTGTATAGGATCAATTAACTAAGAGATACTATAAATATAGAGACAGTATCATGCTGTGTAAAATTTCTGCACACATTTGAGATCAGAATTTATATCACTCAGAAGGATTCATGATTACTTACTTGTTGTGGAACGAAAAGTAAGTTTAGATATTGACGGCGGTATTCAATGTAAGGTAGTGGACAAGCGTGTCTTAATGGCTGCTCTCGTGGTTCGTGACTACACAGGTCCTCACAAGATGCCTACGTATCTCAATTATAACTGAGAATCAAGCCAAAGACGTAGTTCTGATTGTAGGATCAGGGACCTTATATAGGCGTCTGGAGCCTAATATTTAGAGTATGTTTAGGAGACTTAATGGATAAGTCTCGTTATTGATAACTGACAAGGAGTGTTTTGCTTGGCAGGCAAGTATTATCCTCATGTGATAAGTGTTGTGACTCATCGTAATATTTGATTGGGATTCTGGATCCTTCTATGAAGATATTATCATATTTGGACTCTTTTATGAGCTGCGTATTTTCCTTTATTTATTAATTACGAAATTAATAAATAATTAGGGTTTCGGGCCTTTTGTCGGGCCTAATTCTTGGACCAAACTAGGTCTAATTAATATATCATTAATTATTTCTAGGGTTATATTTCAGCCCATATCATTACTGAAAATCATGCTTCATACATTTTTCTTCATCGGTCCATATGTTTCAGACAAAATCACGATCAGAGTTTAACATCAGAGTTTAGCATTAGAGTATAACTGACAGAGTATGACTGACAGAGTTTAACATTATGACAAAGTATGACTTCAGAATTTTGACAATCTGGTATGAATGACAGTTAACATATGCAAAGAATCATGAGCAACAAATCACAGAATGAGAAATTTTATGTCTAACCAATATCTCTAGTCAAAACCAGAGATCATTCCAAGTTCATTTACCAGTCTTGTAAAGGTAACTTCACTCAAAGGCTTGGTGAAGATATCTGCAAGCTGTTGGTCTGTAGACACAAAATGAAGCTCAATATTTCCTTCTTACACATGTTCCCTGATAAAATGATACCTTATGCTAATGTGCTTGGTCATGGAGTGCTGTATTGGATTACCTGTCATAGCAATAGCACTTTGATTATCAGAGAAAATATGCATTTTAGAGTACCTTAATCCATAATCCAGCAACTGATTCTTCATCCACAGAATCTGTGCACAACAGCTACCAGCAGCAATATACTCTGCTTCTGCTGTGGATGTGGAAATTGATTTCTGTTTCTTGCTGTACCAAGAAACTAATCTGTCACCTAGAAATTGACAGCTTCCACTTGTGCTTTTTCTATCTATCTTACAGCCTGCAAAATCTGCATCAGAGTAACCAATTAACTTAAACTCTGATTCTCTAGGATACCACAAACCAAGAGTTATGGTTCCTTTGAGATATTTGAAAATTCTCTTCACAGCTGTTAGATGAGGCTCTCTGGGGTCTGCTTGAAATCTTGCACAACGACATGTTGCATACATGATATCTGGTCTACTTGCAGTGAGATAAAGAAGAGACCCTATCATTCCTCTGTAGTTTGTCATATCTACTAAGGCTCCTATGTCTTTGTCTAGTTTTGTTGCAGTAGCCATGGGAGTTGTGGCAGATGAACTATCAAGCATACCAAATTTCTTAAGAAGATTTCTGGTATATTTTGCTTGATTGATAAAAATCCCATCATCTGTTTGCTTTACTTGCAAGCCTAGAAAATAACTAAGCTCTCCCATCATGCTCATTTGGTATCTTGACTGCATAAACTTTGCAAACTTCTTACAGAGTTTGTCATTAGTAGACCCAAAAATTATGTCATCCACATAGATTTGAACTAACAGCAGATCATTACCAGTATAGAAATAGAACAAGGTTTTGTCAATTGTACCTCTAGTGAACCCACTTTCTAAAAGAAATTGAGCCAGAGTTTCATACCATGCTCTAGGTGCTTGCTTTAGTCCATATAATGCTTTGTCCAACCTGTAGACATAGTCTGGATGCTTAGGGTCCACAAACCCTGGTGGTTGTTCAACAAACACTTCTTCTTCAAGTTTCCCATTGAGAAAAGCACTTTTCACATCCATCTGAAAGACTTTAAACTTCTTGTGAGCAGCATAGGCCAGAAAAATCTTTATTGCCTCCAATCTTGCAACTGGAGCAAAGGTTTCATCATAGTCAATTCCTTCCTGCTGTGAATAGCCTTTAGCCACAAGTCTAGCCTTATTCCTTGTAATCACTCCATCACTGTCTGTTTTGTTTCTGAAAACCCACTTTGTACCAACAATAGATCTGTTTTTGGGTCTTGGTACAAGGGTCCATACTTCATTCCTTTCAAGTTCATTTAACTCTTCCTGCATAGCTGTTATCCAGTTAGCATCTTGAAGAGCTTCTTCCACTTTCTTGGGCTCAGTTTGAGACAAGAATGCATGAAACAGACATTCATTAGTTGTAGCACTTCTAGTTCTCACACTAGCTTCTGGATCTCCAATTATCAAGTCAGGTGTGTGAGCTTGTGTCCACCTTCTTGCTGTAGGTAATTGGCTTCTATTATCATTATTAGATCCTCCCCCTCGATCCATGCTCTCCTGATTTTCTTCTTGACCATTTGAATTCTCTGAGGCTCCCCCTGAATTGGACTGTTCAGTATTTGAACTTTCAGAATTTGACCCAGAGTTTCTATTTGATTCTTCAGCTGACTCATTTTCAGAATTTGAGTCATCATTTTGAGAAGATTCTGAAGTATCTTCACGCTCCCCCTCAACTGGTTCTCTATTTTGTTCTGTCAGAGAAACTTCCTCAGTGTTTACTAGTAGAGGTTCAAAGTATGCTTCGTCAGAGTTTGTTGGATTTGCTTCATCAGAGTTTACGTCATCAGAGTTTAGATCTACATTTTCAAAGCGAAGTTGATCATGATATTCTTCATCTTCTATTCCAGTTATTTTCTTGTCATCAAATGACACATGTATTGATTCCATGATCACTTTAGTTCTCAGATTGTAGACTCTGAATGCTTTAGTTGACAGTGGGTATCCAACAAAAATTCCTTCATCAACTTTTAAGTCAAACTTGATCAACTGTTCAGGATGAGTTTTCAACACAAAGCACTTGCATCCAAAAATATGAAAATATTTCAAATTTGGCTTCTTATTTTTCACCATCTCATATGGTGTTTTCCCATGCCTGTTGATCAGTGTTGCATTCTGAGTAAAACAAGCAGTTTGAACAGTTTCTGCCCAGAAATAAGTTGGCAATTTTGCTTCTTCAAGCATTGTTCTGGCAGCTTCGATTAAGGTTCTGTTCTTTCTTTCAACTACACCATTTTGCTGTGGAGTCCCTGGTGCAGAAAATTCTTGCTTCACTCCTCTTTCTTTGCAAAATTCTTCCATTACAGCATTTCTGAATTCAGTACCATTATCACTCATGATAATTTTCACTTTATACTGTGATCCTTTGTCCAGTAGCTTTACATGATCCATCAGAGTTAAAGCAGTTTCATCCTTCTTTGCTAAGAAATACACCCAAGTGTACCTCGTGTACTCATCAACAATGACTAGAGCATATTTCTTTCTGCCAAGAGACATTATATTGACTGGACCAAATAGATCAACATGAAGAAGATGATAAGGATCCACAACTGAAGATTCAGACTTACTCTTGAAAGATGACTTCTTTTGCTTGGCCTTTTGACAAGAATCACACAGACCATCTAAGCTGAGTATTGACTTTGGAAGTCCCCTTACAAGATCTTTTCGAATTAGCTCATTGATGTTGTTCAAGTTTAGGTGAGATAGCTTCTTATGCCATTTCCAACTCTCTTCATTTGACATTTTTGCAGACAGATACACAGCTTTTCCTTCAGAGTTTGTTACCAAACTTGCTTCATATATGTTATTCCGTCTGTGTCCAACTAGAACAACTTTATCTGTAGACTTGCTGATAACCTCAGAGTATTCAGGTTGAAAATCTACATGATAACCTCTGTCACAGATTTGACTCACAGATAGCAAGTCATGCTTGAGTCCTGGGACTAGAGCTACATTTGTGATGATGACACTTCCAAGATTGATATTGCCATATCCCATAGTACGTCCTATGTTGCCATCTCCATAGGAGACTTTTGGGCCAACCTTCTCCTCATAGTCTGATAACAGGGCTTTATTTCCAGTCATGTGTCCTGAACATCCACTGTCCAAGACTAGGGTGCTTTCCTTTATGCCCTGCAATCACAAACAATTACAAAGAGTTAGATTTAAGGATCCAGACTTGCTTGGATCGTTTGGCTTTCTTAACATAGTTAGCTTTTGCAGCGGAAAAACTTTCAACAGAGTTTGAGCTAACTGTGTCAGACTTTACACTTGCAGAGTTTGCTCTAACCCATTTCAAGTTGGGTTTTAACTCATAATAGTTGTGATAAATGGCATGATAGCTCTTGTAAGTATAAATGGAATGCCAAGTGCTCCCACAGTGTGTGCATAAAGTCTGTGGTCTAACCCTAACAAAATCATTCTTCACTCCAGACTTGGAGGGTAAAGAATTAATATCTTTGTTTTTCGTGCAGAAACTTGCAAGATGGTTAGTACTACCACAACTATGACATGTCTTTCTAGGAGCATCAGAATTAGGCAGATAATCATTTCTTTTATTAATGCCTACTTTTCCATTCCTATTCTTCCTGGACATTTTCTGTTTTTCAACAGACTTTACCTCTTTGAGCTTATACTTGAATTGTTTCTCTGTCATTAAACGAACATTCATCTGTTTAACACAAGTTTTTACTGATTCTTTAACAGCTTCTGTTTCAAGTACAGAGGTTTGCTTACTAGATTCAGAAACAAATTTCACAGGTTTAAGTTGTGGTTTAACTTTAACTTTATCTTTAAACCTAAGTTCATCTTCCTCACAGTAACCTAACCCAACTGTATCTGTTTGAAAAACTTGATGTGTGTCTTTTCCAGAATTAGTCCAGGTTTTAATTACCTTCCTCTCTTTTTCCAAATCAGATTCTAGTTGTCTAAATCTCTTTAACAACTCTTGCTCAACATAAACAGCATCATCTCTTTCCTTTTGAACTTGTTGCATGTTAACAAGCTCTTCTTCAAGAAATTTATTTCTATCTTTAAGCTTAAGATTCTCAGATTTAATTCTCTCATTTTCTAAAGTCTGATCTCTATAACTAACATGTATGCTTTTAAGATAAATTCTCAATTCAGATATATTATCAATATCATAAGCATAAGTTGTTAGAGGTACCTTATTCTCAGATGTTTCAGATTCATTTTCAACAGTTGCCATAAGAGCATAGCTGACATCTTCATCAGAATCTGAAGTGTCTGCCCAATCTTTTCCTTTAGTGATGAGTGCTTTCTCAGATTTTCCTTTCTTGCACTCTGGAGCATAATGACCCATCTCTTTACACTTGTAG
Source organism: Heracleum sosnowskyi (assembly GCA_030848705.1). NCBI lineage: Eukaryota > Viridiplantae > Streptophyta > Magnoliopsida > Apiales > Apiaceae > Heracleum > Heracleum sosnowskyi. Next base: position 73,188,574 of record CM061240.1, read on the forward strand.
CACTGGATCTCAGACTTGTCTTTCTTTCCATACTTGGTATCCCTTCCTTCAGACTTTCTGAAACTCTTTCTTTCAGAGTTTGAATCTTTCCTTGAGAATCTTTTTCCCTTCTTGAAGTTCTTAAAACCCATCTTCTTGAAGTTTTTCACCATCAAAGCAGCCATTTGCATCATTTGTTCTTCATCATCCTCAGATTCAGAAGATGCATCAGAGTTTGAATCACCATCAGAGTTTGATGACTCACTTTCAGAGTTTATGACCAAAGCTTTTCCCTTAGCTTTCTTCTTTGATGTTTCTTTCTTCATGAGTTTTTCTTCAACTTTGAGAGCTACAGATTTTGTCTTCTTTCCAGACCTTTTGTTTCTTTGTTCTATCTCAAGTTCATGAGTTTTAAGCAACCCATAAATTTCATCAAGATCTGTTTCTGCAAGATCATAATTATCTCTTATTGTTGTTGCCTTTAAATCCCATTTTTCAGGTAGAGATAGTAGAAACTTGAGATTTGACTCTTCAAGATCATATTCTTTATCAACAAGAGACAAATCATTCAACAATTTACAGAATCTGTCATATGTATCTGTCAAAGTTTCATCAGATCTAGAGTCAAAGTGTTCATATTCCTGTGTTAAGATAGTCTTCCTGTTCTTCTTTATAGCACTTGTTCCTTGACACCTGACTTCTAAAGCATCCCAGATTTATTTGGCAGTCTTGCAACCAATAACTCTGTTAGACATTACATTATCTAAGGCACTATGAAGAAGATGTCTAACTTTTGCATCCTTTGCAATTGATGAGATGTCCTCAGGAGTCATATCTTTCTTTTCCTTCGGAACAGTCTTTTGTTCTTGACCAGCAACTACAGGAGACAGTTTAGTTGGCATATGAGGACCATCATAGATTCTATCAAGGTATTCTGGATCTGTGGCTTCTAGAAACATGGTCATCTTAACCTTCCATATTGGATATTCCACTGGTTTGAGCATTGGAACCCTGATTGACTCATATCGACTTACAGAAGCAGATTGAACCTTTTGAGCATTAGAACCTCCATTAGAACCTGCCTGAGAGTTTTCAGTCATGATTATACTTGTGTTTTAGATCAATAAATTGTATATATTAAACAGCCTTGGCTCTGATACCAATTGTTAGGCCGAATACACAATATAATCAAGATATGTATGAGAATAACAATAAAGAACACTGTTTATGAACAATAAACTGAATTATATTAAATAACTCTTCTCTCAGTGATGTAAAATATCACAGAGAGCTGCTAGGTTACAAGAATAATGTATTCAGTATTCGCATCCCTTTTAGGGTTAACCTATCTGTGTTTATATAGTACACAGCTACATAGATTCAATCTCTAATTGATATTCCTACAAATTAGCTATACAATTTATATCAAATTAGGCTTGCTTCTGTCTTCTGTTCCGTTTCCTTAGCTATCTCAATATATCTTGCTTCTTTCCATCTTCAAGATATATTGCTTCTAGAATCTTCATATTAGCACCGACAGCTTCAGCAAACTTTCACCCCGTCAGACTTTAACAAATTCTGACTGGCTTCTAGTATAAACTCTGATGAGTACCTGTTACTTAAACACTGATAAACAATCATCAGCAATTATATCTAACAGATTATAAAAGAGTGAGATTTCTATTTCATTTCTCACTTCTCACTTTCAACTTTCTAAAATTTCTCTCTAGTCTTCTTAGCTTTTCTCTTTTGTATTCCGTGGTAAGGCGATTCCCGGCGAGCTTTTGTACGGTGGTGTTCTTCTTTTTCTGGGATCAATCTTCATCCCTTGAAGATTTCTGGGTTTTCATCTTCATCCCTTGAAGATTTCTGGGTTTCTTTGAAGTTTTTCTGGGAATTTCTTTGAAGATTTGAAGATTTGAAGATGTCTGACAAAGCTGCTCAACGCCTTCAGAAAATGAATAAAGCTTCTAAGAGAGGTATCATCATTCGTTCTTCTCACATGTCACTTCAAGATATGATTTTTGAACGTAGTGATGAATACCCTTTTGTGTCTCACTTAGATTCTTTTGACTGTAGTAATAAATTTCATGAAATCGATAAAATTAGGGACTATAACAAGATGTATAGGATTAAGTCCCCTTATAGGTTAGTTCCTGCCGGCCCAGGGGACCGTTCTTGCCATTGCCGTTACTTTGGGTTGGGTTTATATCAACCACCGTCCTTCCACTCCCCCTATATTTCACCCCAAATCCATTCCAGACAATAACCCCAAATGGAAAGAGGAGTTTATGTATTTGATTTGGGAAGGAGGGGATTGGGGCACTCTTTTCCGTAGTTCCTTTAGTAGGGTTTCAGATGGCAGCCCTAGTAATATCATCCTGAATGATGAGGAGGCCCATGCATATGCTGAGCTCACAAAGGATGATTATGCCACATTGGCTTGGGTGCTCCTGGACGAGTTCCAGCTTAAGTCCTTGGGACTTTCAAACGTTTCTGATAAGGGTAATTCTCACCTCATATTTTCCTTTGTTTATTTAAGATTATCTTATACCAACTGCTTCTTTCCTTGTGTTTTTTTACAGCTGCGGTCTTTATCAATAAGACCAACAAGCCCGAAGATGGGGAGACAGCAAGGATGAAGAGGGCACGTTTGGGAGGGAAGGACTCTCGTGCTTCCAGTGTTCCAGCTTTTATAAGGCCCCATGTGGACCTTACTGATGAGGCCGAGAGGCCTTCCTCGGCCAAGAGTGCAGTTTGGCGCCCCAACTGGGGTCTTAGGAAGAAAGACACTGTGGTGGGAGTGTCCAAGCATGCTGTGGAGTGGTCTTATCACTCTCTGACTCCTTGTGATTACAAGGACTTCGTTTCTAACTCCACTTTGGAGGGTGTGGAGCATGCAGGCTCTCAGGCGATTGTTGCTGTAAGTATTTTTCCTCTTTTTTCCTCGTAGTTAATAATGTATTTCAAGTTTCTATCTCGTATTGACTTGCAACTTGCTTTTTAGGCTAATGCTAACTTCCAAGGGGCTATCTTTCAAGCCAAGGCTTGGCGCTCATCTTCTGAGGCCAACCAAGGCAAGTTTGAGAAGTCCCAAGAGGAGGTGGGCTCGCTGAAGGCCACATTGGCTAGGAAGGAGAAGGAGTTGGCCGACTCCCAGGCTGAGCTGGTGTCTTTGAGGAAAGGCAAGGATGACTTTATCGACGAGTACCTTGACTCCAAGGAGTACAAGGACTTGATTGATAAGCATGACGAGCTCCTCTTCCCAGTTCAGTATACTAAGGGATGGGATGGCGCTCTTGCTGCTGTGTTGGAGAAGATGCCTGGATCTCTCACCATTTCTGATTTTCCAAGCCCTTACCTTCCTACTCCTCTGGAGTTGGCTTTGGCTGGAGAGGACGATATGGAGGAGGATGACAGGATCTTCGACCTAGATCATACCTCTCCACCCGGTCAGACTGCTGGGGATGATTATGCTGCCACTCACTCTGGTTCCGCTTTAGGGGAAGAGGATGAGGAGGACGTGGACAAGGCAGATTAGATGTAGTTTTACTTTTGGCCATCATGGATTGTACTTTTGTTTATGTACTTTCAGCCTACGGGCTTAACTTAACTTTTTTATTTAAGTTTTTATCCAGCCTTATTTATATCTTGTGGCCATTCATGGCTTGTGTTGTTTTTCTGGCTTCTTGAATGTTTGTCAACACTCATAGTAGATAAGCTTTAAAACATGAAAATGCTGAATTTATTCATAACTTGAAAATGGGATCAACCCTTACATAGTACCCAAGTTTAAAACTTGGGTTGGTTTTATCAAAACCTTATTTCTAGTAGTGAGTCCGCTTAGGAAACACCTTAAATATAATAGATTTTCAAATTAGGGGCATGCCAAGTCCTTGGCACCTCATGCCCTTCAAGGGTTTCTAGCTTGTATGAGCCTCGACCAAACACGTTCTTGGCGCGATATGGTCCTTCCCAATTTGGGGCCAACTTGCCTTTTTGTCCAACTCTGGATGCCTCGATCTTTCGGAGGACTAAATCTCCTTGTCGAAAGAATCTCTCTTTAACCCTTAGGTTGTAATAGAAAGATGCTCGTTTCTGATGCTGAACTATCTTGGCATTTGCCTCATCTCTAACTTCATCAATCAAATCTAAGGCCAACCTCAAGCCTTCCTCATTTGTTTCTGGCTCATAAGCCTCAATTCTTGGAGACGTGTGAGTAATCTCCACTGGAACCACTGCCTCTGCCCCATATGCCAACAGAAAGGGGGTAGCTCCAGTGGTGACTTTGCAGGTAGTTCGATATGCCCAAAGTATGGGGAGCAATTTGTCTACCCAAGTGTTTCTGGAGCGTTCAACTCTTTTCTTCAGTCCATCTAGGATGATTCGATTTGCAACCTCAGCTTGCCCATTTGCTTGTGGATGGGCAACAGAAGTGAAGCGTAACTTGATATCATTTTCATCACAATATTTCTTAAACTCATCGTTGTTAAACTGAGTTCCATTGTCTGTGACCAAGATACGTGGAATTCCGTATCTGCATATCACATTTTCCCAGAAGAAATGCATCACTTGCTTGGTGGTTATCTTGGCTAACGGCTTAGCCTCAATCCACTTGGTGAAGTAGTCGATTGCTACTATCAAGAACTTTCTTTGAGCACTTGCCATTGGAAATGGCCCGAGTATATCCATTCCCCACATAGCAAAGGGGATAGGTGAGTTAATGGATGTCATCATCTCTGGTGGTTGCCTAACCACTGGTGCATGTTTCTGGCACCACTCACATTTCTTCACGTAGCTTTTAGCATCAGCAAGTATGCTTGGCCAATAGAAACCTAGACGAGTGATTTTATGGGCAAGGGCTCTGCCCCCCAAGTGCTGCCCACAAATTCCTTCATGTACTTCCTTCAGGGCCAATTCTGCCTCTTGAGGTCTTAAACATTTCAGATATGGAATGATGAAAGACTTCTTGTATAGGATTCCCTCAATCAGGGTATACCTTAGTGCTCTGACGTATAGCTTTCGTGCTTCTGAAGTGTCGTTGGGTAACCACCCAGTTCCCAGATGAGCCTTGATGGGATCTATCCAACAACTAGCAACATCAATGGGTGCTACCAACTTTCCGTTGATGCTTGGGGTCCTCAGGACTTGGAAGTATACACTCCCTGCATAGTTTTTAATTTCGGAAGAAGCAAATTTAGACAAGGCATCAGCCTTCATGTTTTCTTCCCTTGGAATGTGCTCTACATAGCATTCGTCGAACTGAGTCATGATGGCCTTGACAAGTTTCAAGTACTTGGCCATGACTTCATCTCTGGCCTCAAATTCCCCATTTACTTGGGAAACCAGTAGCCTCGAGTCTCCACATACTTTTAGAGTTTTGACCCTCAAGGCTCCAGCCAGCCCTAAACCAGCTATCAGAGCTTCATACTCAGCCTCATTGTTTGTCGTTGGAAAGTCAAGTTTTAGTGCATACTCTATGAGGAATCCATCAGGACTTTGTAGCACTAAACCGGCTCCACTTGATTTTGTTTTTGATGCTCTATCAAAATAGAGCACCCAACATTCTTTGGAGATTATGTCTTCAGTTTCCTTGTCTTCCATTATTGCTTCCTGCCCCCCCCCCCCGACTTCTTGGTTGTCAATAGTACATTCAACCATGAAGTCAGCAAGTGCTTGAGCTTTTATGGCCGTTCGAGGGTTATACTTGATGTCGAATTCGCCCAATTCAATGGCCCATTTGATCAATCTTCCACTGACTTGAGGGCTATGCAAGATGTTTCTCAGAGGTTGATCAGTCAAGACCTCTATCTTGTGAGCCTGGAAGTACGGGCGTAGCTTTCTTGAGGCCATTATCAAGGCTAAGGCAAACTTCTCAATCGTTGAGTAGTTTATTTCTGCCCCATGAAGAATCTTACTCACATAGTAGACGGGCTTCTGCACTTTCAATTCTTCCTTTATCAGTACAGCTCCAAGGGCTGTGTTAGAAACTGCCAAGTACAAGTAGAGAGTTTCCCCTGGCTTGGGCTTTGCCAACAGTGGTGCCTCAGCCATGTATTTCTTCAGGGCCTCAAAGGCCTCTTGGCTTTCAGTTGTACATTCAAAAAATTTCACTTTCTTGAGTGCTTTAAAGAAGGGTAAACACTTCTCTCCTGACTTGGAGATGAATCTTCCCAATGCTGCCACTCTTCCCGTTAATTTCTGCACATCTTTGACAGTCCGTGGTGGCTCCATGTCCAGAATTGCTTTGATTTTGTCGGGATTGGCCTCGATTCCTCTCTTGGAAACCATCAGGCCTAAAAACTTTCCCGAGCCTACACCAAAGGCACATTTAGCTGGATTCAACATCATCTTGTGGTGCCTTAGCACTTCAAATGCCTCTCGGAGGTGCTTAATGTGATCGGCCTTATCGAGGCTCTTGACTAACATGTCATCTACGTAGACCTCCATAGTTTTTCCAATTAGGTGTCCAAAAATTTTGTTCACCAACCTTTGATAGGTTGCCCCTGCATTCTTAAGTCCAAATGCCATGACTAAGAAGCAGAAAACACCAAAGTCAGTGATGAATGATACTTTGGCGATGTCATCCTCGTGCATCTTGATTTGATTGTATCCACTGAAGCCATCCATGAAGCTAAGCATATCGTGTCCAGCTGTAGCATCTATTAGTGCATCAATCCTTGGTAAGCGAAAACAATCCTTAGGACATGCATCATTCAAGTCAGTGAAGTCGACGCACATCCTCCATTTTCCGTTAGCCTTTTTGACCATCACGGGGTTAGCCAACCATTCTGGGAATTGAATTTCCTCAATGAACCCAGCTTCCAAAAGTTTATTAACTTCCTGTTTAATGGCTTCAAGCCTCTCTGGAGCAAAATTCCTCTTTTTCTGTTTCACCGTCTTCCTTTCAGGATCCACATTCAGTTTGTGAGTTATCAATTGGGGATCAATCCCCGGCATGTCGGCCGCTGTCCAAGCAAAAATGTCATTATTCTCTTGAAGAAAAGATATGAGCTTGCTTTTCAATGGCTCAGGTAGTAGTGCTCCAACATATGTCACCTTCTCTGGCTCACCAGGGACTAAGGGAATTGGGATTAAATCCTCAGCTGGTTTCCCTCTTCGGTCCTCATTGTCAATGATATTCATGTCTTCAATTGAGAGAACTTGCCCCCCCCCCCCGATTCCATCAGGCCTTAATGCGGCTACATAACAACTGCTAGCCATCTTTTGGTCTCCTCGTTCTTCACCAATCCCATTCCTCGTTGGGAACTTGATTTTTAGATGATAAGATGAGGCAACAGCCTTGAACACATGAAGACCAGTCCTTCCCAGGATTGCATTGTAGGTTGAAGTCGCTTTTATAACTATGAAGTTCAACATCTGAGTAGACGTATTCATCCCTTGCCCCATGGTCATTGGGAGTTGGATAGTGCCTTCCACTTTTGATTCCACCCCGTTGAATCCGTATATAGGCATATTTGAGGGTGTTAACTGAGAATCAGTGTAACCCATCTTGATAAAAGCATCATGGAACAAGATGTCCACTGAAGCTCCATTGTCGACTAGGACTCTCTTTGTTTCAGAATTTCCAATCACGGGTATGATGACTAGAGGGTCATCGTGGGGGAACTTCACCCCTTCCAAATCAGAATCATCAAAACCTATCGACACTTATGTTCTGGCACGCTTCGGTGCTTCTCCAACCACAGTCATTACCTCTCGGGCATAAGCTTTCCTTGAGTTACGGGAGGACCCAACAACAGTTGGTCCTCCAAATATCATGTTGATGACTAGCCCTCGGGGCTTAGGGTTACGATCTTGGTCGTTGTCCCTTCTGTCGTAATCCTTCCTTTCATAGTTTCCTCTTTGACTCCCTTGATTTCCATCCTTGGTGAATTTGCTGAGTTTTCCTCTTCGTATCAGGAACTCAATCTCATCTTTCAATTGCCTACAATCGTCGGTGTCATGCCCGACTTCTTTGTGGAACCGACAAAACTGATTTTGGTTCCGTTTGGACAAATCAGCCCTCATTGGCTTTGGCCATTTGAGATCTTCTTTCTTGGCTATCTCCATCAGAATTTGACTCCTGGGAGTATTCAATCTTGCATATTCTGTGAATTTTGGCCCAAAATTGTTTCTCTTGGGGGGAGAATCGGAGTTCTTTGATGTTCTGGGGAACTTTTCCTTGACGTCGTATTCCTGAGTTTCTTTTCTTTTCTTTGAGTTTCCACTACCGCCAGCAGTGGGTTCATACTTTCTCATGCTTTCTTCAGCCTTGATATACTTTCCGGCTCTATCTTGGAGCTTCAGCATGCTCTCGGGTGGATGTTTAGCCAACGACCTTTTGAAGTGGTCATCAGTAGTTCCTTGTTGCAGGGCTATCATAGCCACCATGTCCTCTAAGTTTGGGACTTTCAAAGCCTCTCGAGTGAATCGATTGATGTAGTCCCTTAGGGCTTCATTCTTTCCTTGCTGGATTGCCATGAGTGATGCAGAGCTTTTATCATGCACCCTTCCACTAATGAACTGATTGATAAAAGCTTTGCTTAGTTCTTTGAAAGACCCAATTGAGTTGGGAGGAAGACGGCTATACCAGCGTTGGGCCATGCCTGCCAAGGTTTGTGGAAACGCCCTACACTTGACCACATCATTGGTTGGCTGCAACAGCAGTGCATTGGAGAAGGTCCTTACATGATTTGCGGGATCTCCCGTTCCATCATAGGCTTTGATCGAAGGCATCTTAAATTTTCTGGATATAGCCGTTTTCATGATGTCTTGAGTAAACGGTGGTGTAGGATCATCAGGATCTCCTAGGGGCAACAGAATACTAGGATCACCCCTTGGGGCTTCGGCCCTCTTGGTTCTTCCTGCCGGTGGATCCAAGTTGATTATTGGGATCCCTTCAGTTGTCCGGCTCCGAGATTGAGCGGCCTCTTCCTCAGCAAGGAGTTTCTTGAGCCTTGCAGTCTCTGCCTCATGGGCTGCAATTTTCTCCTTAGTAGTTTGGGGTTGCTCCCGATTTGTCTAGGAAGAACGTCTCCTTCTTGGGGCGACATCCTCCCCAGTTGTATAACCCTCATCTTCGGTGTATGGGCCAGAGTAATCTTGAACGAAAGGGGTCTGGCGAGTTTGGGGTCCCAGACCTTGAATATAAGGGGGCACATATGCCTCATGGTAGATTGGATTAGTTCCACTACCGCGCGCCATGGGTCGAGGGGGCATGCCATAGCTTGGAATCCCAAAAGTCTGATTCGCGTATTGAGGGAGATCAGTAGTATGGAGTTGAAGGCTCCTCGGTGCATTTATGAGCAGCAGGGAGGTCGTGATCGGTTGCTGGTGAACGGTCTCTTGTGGATTAGATCCATGAATGACCATCTGCAGGGGATTCATCCCTTCAACTGAAATCAGGATTTCCGGTCCTTGAGTGTTGGTGGGGATATTCGCCCCTTCAGTGCCAGTAGTCGGCGGTGGCTGATCAGCCTCAGAGGTGATAAGGCGATCCTCAGGAGTTTGATTATCCCGAGCTGTTCTTCGTGTGTTTGCCATGGTTGATGTTGTCTTCCCACAGACGGCGCCAAATGTTATGGATTTAAAAAACGTGCTTGTGTAATTAATGCTAAGGTTTAATGTGCTTCGAGCTTTAATGGTTGCACTCGTGTTTCCGGACTAAATCGGTCCTCACAAGATGCCTACGTATCTCAATTCGTTATTGAGAATCAAGCCAAAGACGTAGTTTTGATTGTAGGATCAGGGACCTTATATAGGCGTCTGGAGCCTAGTATTTATGGTATGTTTAGGAGTCTTAGCGAATAAGTCTCCTTTTTGATATTGGATAAACATTGTATTGCTTGCTGAATAAGTCTTTTCCTTGTTGATAAAGGCTATGACTCATTAATTGCCTTTAATTGGGATTCTGGATCCTTCTTTGATAAGATTTCCATAATTTGGGCTCTTTTAATGAGCTGTATATTTTCCCTATTCATTAATTACGAAATTAATGAATAATTAGGGATTTGGGCATTAAATATCGAGCCTTTTCGTTGGACCGTCAATTATATTTCTATAATTATTTTTCTGTTCATATCAACATATAAACAAATAAATCGAATCATCTATTGTTAAATATTTACCTAACATATATTTTTGATTTATTTATAAATTAGAAAAGTAGAGTAATTAAATAGTTGATATAATACACTCAAATGATCAATTACACTATCTCATGAGTCAGGATCTCTATTCTCGTATTCATAACATACTAACAAAAATTTAAGTTTCGAATCAACTCAATAACATATTAAAATTACATATTTCAAAAATTAACAAAGAATTAAGATTATGAATAATATAAATTTGGATAAATACACATAAAATATTTGTCTTTTGCACAACGTAAATGCAACACGGAATAATTTATCCTTACACTCCCTCCGTCACATTTTGGTGGGGGCACGAAAAGAAAAAGAAAGAAAGAGTGGGTGAGTTGGTGGGACTTGCTACAATTAATGAAGAAAATATATTATTTTAAGAAATGTTAATAATTGGATGAGACATCTTAAAAAGAAAAGTGTTGACAATCTGTTGGGACAAAGGGAGTATATTTTATCCATAATTTTGGTCGTCACGGTACAATAACATAAAAAAACAAGAATAGTGCAACTTTAAAATAAATAGATGATAATCGTGAGGTATTCGAACTCCATCAACGACTTATGAAATATAAAAATTAATATTTTTATCTAAAACATATTTTAAAACTTACTTTTTTAGCTAAAACATATTTTAATACTTTTAATTACGGGCAATAACCTTTTTCAGTTAAAACATGTTACTTTTTCTATTTTTATTTACTAAAACCCCTCTTTTTCTAAATATATTTATATTATATTAAAAAAAAGTCCGTGCTTCGCAGGGGTTATAAGCTAGTAAGTTATAAGGGCAAAAATGTCAAAATAACAAAAAGAAAGAAGTCAAGGATATTAAGCTAAATCTAATATTTATTAAAACAACTAAAATATTTTCAAGCAATGATTTCTTACCGAAACACTTAAACAAGGATCAGGTATCGATATAATCATTCAACCTTGATCGTGCACATACATACGCAGATACATACACACAACTTTATACAAACAAATCACTCATTTACACACCTCTCTCTACATGCATAGAGTCTTTAATTGTTCATACAATTAAAATGAGTTCTATTGTTGAATAATGTATTCTTGTATGGAACATAATACTCACATAAGCACTAAATTCAATTTTTAATACGATTTTATATGATTAAGAAGTATAGTGGATGGGTTCTGTTGTATAACACAATGTCTTGCATAAGTAGTAGCTAAGTTTTGCAACAAAGTGTTTGTTGGAAAATGGTACCCACGTTCCGCAACTGAACACATAAGCACTACAATCAATTTTCAATGTAAAATTTATATAATTTAGCAATATAGTGGATGAGTTCTGCTGTAGAACAAAGTATCTTGCATAAGGAGTACCCAGGTTCCACAGCAGAACACATTATTTTGCTTAATAAAAAGGTAAGCACGTGATGTGTCATTTAATGTCGAAAATAATATAAAATATTATGTTCTGTTACAGAACCTAATAAAATTGTATGATTGCATAAGCAGTGCCCGAGTTCCGTATCAAAACACTTTAGTTTGCTTTAGTTAAAGATAAGCGTGTGTTGTCACATTCTAATTCAAAATTTTATATTCTACAATAGAACCTAATCAAATTGTATGATTTTGATGATATACGTATTTTACAACACAATGCAAGAGAAAATGTTATGTACCCCGGGTTTGGAGGGCGTCACAGGTTGGTATCAGAGAAACAGGTTATGGCATTTGAAACAAGTTAGGATTTAGGGTCCAGGATAACATAGAGGGTTAGGAATTCACCTAATGGTCATTGAAGGTCGATTAGAGATATTATGTGTAGTAATCGAGTATGGTTATAATTGCAGCCACCTAGCTCTAGTTCAGATTCAGATCCGTCAGAGCACCCGATAGAGGAGAGACCTGTACCAGATATGAGAGCAGGACCGTCGTGACCGACACTACCTCAGTCTGGACCTATAGTGGTCAGGAGAGATCCTATACCTTGTCCCGTTCCACTTCGACGCATACCCGCAGCACCGCGGTCTCAGGCTTCGGTTTCCGGACCTTTGTTCCAGATCTCTGAGCCACCAGTTCCACATCACCATTATCAGAGGATGACAGAGGAGAGGGATTACTTTCATAGACAGGTATTAGAGATGTGTGGGATGCGTTCAGCGAAAGCAAGTGTAGCCAGAGATAGAGATAGATTCAGGGATCAGATAGGAGAGACACGAATGAGACTCAAGGTTGTGAGGACATTGGTAGAGACGAGGTTGCATGGACTAGCTACTAGAAGAGAGGGAGAGACTACAGTAGGGATGAGAGAGATTTTGGACTTTGTGATGAGGGAGATTGGGGAGATTTCTGGACCAGCACTATGGGAGACCAGAGACGATGATCAATGAGCCGGTAGAGACGAGGTTGGGTTATTATGTGGATTCCAGTCAGATAGTACATAGATGCATAGTATAGTATCAGCAGTGCACCAGGCTTATAGTATCCCCTTGGATTGTTGTTGTATTTTGCTGTTGTACTGTTGATCGGCAGTTGTAGTTCAGCTATGACACACTTTAATTTTGAAAGCATTCTACGCTTGTATCGAATCTATGTATATATATATATATATATATATAATAACCATCCTTTGTAGAACTGTTATTATTCTCTTGTTATTCATTTTCAATATTGTAATTGTTATTCTACTTGTGCAACGAGTGTACCCTTACGCCGTTGAAAATCCGTAAATCATGGTTCTACCAATTGTGTTCTCTTTCTCTTCTATTTATGAATTATTTGATTAAATCAGTTATTGTTTATTCATCAGCAATATGCCTCCTAGACGAAATACCCATGCGAATAATTCCACTGACCAAGAAGGTCAACAGAATACACCCCCAATGGGTCATTTAGATCCGGTTGTAATACAGCTTTTGAACACCCTCACTCAACAAACTACTGCTCTAGCACAACAACAACAACAACAACAGATCCAACAGCAGTTACTACAGCAGCAGCAGCAACATCAACATCAACAACAGCAACACCAACAGATAGTACCCGTGGTTACGTTTAAATCTTTTCAAGCAGCAAAACCTCCAGAGTTCAAGGGATCTGCTGATCCAGTTGAGGCAAAGGCATGGTTAAAGGAAATGGAGAAAGCTTTTACGTTGATAGAGGTAACGGGAGAAAAGAAAACTGAGTATGCTAGTTATTTTCTGAAAAATGAGGCAAGTTATTGGTGGGAAACTAGTAAGGCTTTAGAACCTGAAGGGTTAATTACGTGGGAGAGATTCACAGAATTGTTTTTAGAGAAGTATTTTCCTGATTTTATGCGAGATCAAATAGAGTTGAAATTTTTAGAATTGAAGCAAGGTAGTATGACCGTTTCTCAGTACGAGACCAAGTTTACTGAGTTGTCTGGGTTTGTTCCGACATACGTTGATACGGAGAAGAAGAAGGCCAAGAGGTTCCAACAGGGACTGAGGTCATGGATTCGTAGTAAGTTAGCAGTTTTGGAACTAGATACATATGCAGTCGTGGTACAGAAGGCAATGATTGCGGAAGGGGAGAGTGATTCATACATGAGAGAGAGAGAGAATAAGAAAAGAAAAGTAGGGACATCTGATAAGGTCCAGTCACCGGGAGATCTTCAGAACCATCCAAACAAGAAACCAGGATTCCAGCCGAGCAGAGGTACAACTTTCAAGAAACCAGATACCGGAAATGCAGGACCAATCAATCGTCCACCAAACAATAATCATCAAGTAGTTTCCAGACCTCCACTGCCAGAATGCAAGACATGAGGGAAAAGACATCCAAGTATATGCCACAGATTGAGTATCACATGTTTTAAGTGTAACCAGAAGGGGCATTATGCCAGGGATTGCAAGACAGGGATTCCGACGGGTTGTTCTTGGTGACCCGTTTCCGTTCTTCCCGACCCGTTTACCCGTTTTTCTAACCCGGTTTCAATCTTCAAAACCCTAATTTATTTTCAGAAAACTGTTTTTGGATTTTATTTTTAAATTTAATTCGAAAATAGTTTAAAATCTTTTAAAAATCATATTTTTATTTTAAAAATATATTTTTACATTCAGAAAATTCAGAAAAATTATAATTATTTATTTAAATTCGAAAACTGATTAAATTTAATTATTTTAATCATTTTAAATTAATAATTTATTTATTTAATTAATTGATTAATTCTTTTAATCAGTTAATTCTTAATAATTAATAATTAATTAGATTTAATTAATTTAAATTAAGTTTAATTATTTTCTAGCTTGATTTAATTATTTAAAAATAGTTGGAGTGTTTAAAAATTGTCAATTAATTTTATATTAATTGATTTAATTGTTTTTAATTACTTATATTGGGATTAAAAATCCGATTTTTGATTTAAAAATTATTTGTGACTTATTTAAATTCAAATAAGCCTCGAATATTGTTTTAAAAATATTTATAAGTGCTATATGGTTTATATGAGTCGATTAATGTGTTTTAATAGTCCGTAAATGCCCGTACGAGGGATAATGTCTGAGTTTTAATTACCGTAAAATAGGTCGGGCATCCGATAGGAACCCGATTACTTGTTTAAATGTAAAAATGGTTATGAGTATATATCGAGGATAGAATGAGGATAGTTAGACTTACTGTAATGAGTTGTTTATTATAGAATCGAGTTCCCGGAGCAAGGGAAAAGAGAAGGTAGAGTGAGCTCGGTAGAATTCCGTCAGCTACTAGACCAGGCAAGTATCTGTGCCTTTACTTGTTGATTCAATTGTTATTATTCTTCATAATTTCATGTATGTTTCCATCAGAACGATTCAGATTATTCAATCTTCACCCGTATTGAGCACTTGATGCTATTTCCTTGAATATTCCTAACTTTTGACTTAATCCACAATCGTGTTGGATATCAGAAACCTTCACCTTCAATTCAGTTTATATTGATGATAACCATTGTTGACCTTCTTAAATGAGTACGTTGTACCATTGAAACCATTCCGAATCTATTTCTCGGACTTCATTTGATATTGAATAGTTGAAGCTCTTTTTCAACTATTCCATCCCGTCATTGTGTACTTATCTTGTTATGCATGTTATTTCTTATACCTTGTGATAGAATTGGCATGTTTTAAAATGAGACCAGTAATGGTCGGGCCATATTTATGGTCGTAATAACTTAAGGCCTAGATGGCCATGGATCCTAGTGGAGGACTATGCTATAAGCTAGTCCGGGGTTGATGCGTGACTGATCAGCAGCTCAACGTTTGTATTTGAAAAATGTAGAAGTCCAATTCTAATTCTTCTTTCTTCAATAAAGATTGTTCAAAGCATATGTTTGACTTGTATATTGTTGATTCAGATAACTGGAATCTTTCCTTTCATTATGGAACTGTGATTGATATATATCATGCTTGATGAGCACATGTGACTCATACTTGTTTTGTTTCTAACCCTATTCCAGTAAAGCGAGAGAATGAGCAGACACAACGCTAGTGACAGTTCTCCCGATGCTAGGAGACCACCCCGAGTGATTGTCATTGGACGGGTAGTTGTTTTACTTTGGAAGTTAGACTAGATGTCTAGCTTTGTATATTAAGTGTGTAATAACTCTGAAAACTGGTTTGTAATAATTATGACTTAGAAGCTTGTTTCATGCCATAATCTGGATGCGGTCTTGGATAAGGGGTATTTTATGTTATTATATTATTATGCATGTGTTAGATTCAGGTATATTGTGTTTCGTTGGTCGAGTGACTCCCCAAATCTGTACCCCGGGTTTGGAAGGCGTCACAGTACATCTTCTGAAAACATGGATAGACAGTTAGTTGTGAGAGATGAGAGTCAAATACAAGCACGTGAGTTGAGTGAAACACCACTGAGAGAAATTGAAGTGAGTGCACACACAGACACAAACACTGCTTTGTTGTTAAACCAGCTAGCTGATCTACAGAGAAAGTTACAAGAAACCCAGGCTGAGAACAATCTTCTGAAAGCACAAGTGGTTGCACAATCTATCACTTCTGTCTCTAATCAGCTGGGTACTGTTAAAGATGACCTGCAAGGATTGAAGAGTACTCTGCTCCCGAAGTTGAATGCCATCCAACAATCTCAAGTATTATTGGCTTCAGACATCTCTGATCTTACAACGTCAAATGCTCAGATATCGGAGAGTGTCAAGGAGATTGCTTCTATTTCTACCAAGGTGGACTTCATTCTGCAAACATCTGATGAAAATCTAAGGTTTAATGAAGAAAGGATGTCGAGGATAGAAGGAGGTATGGAGCATCTTAATGAAGGGATGAAGCACTTGTATAATATGATAAAGAACTCATATCAACCTACAACACAACAAAGAACATTCTTTGAGGGAGATGATGAAGATGAGGATGATGATGCTGATGAAGGAGGAGAAAGGAGAGAACAAGGAGAGATAAGGGGAACTTCTGAGGTGAATCCTAGGGCTTCCAAAGCTCAATCTGTAGAGGATTCCTCAACTAAGGGGGAGAAGGAGAAGAAAGGAGAAAGAGAAGCTAAAGGAGCTTCTGGAGTTGGAAAAGATAAGGGGAAAGGGAAACAATCATTGGAGGAGACTGTTTTTGATGATGCCTACTACTACCATGGTGAACAGGATGACTTCCAATTTGACACATCTGGTGATCTGGAGAAGACCATACCTGAAGAAGCTTTTGGTGAGGAGGAGGTTGAAGAGGCAGCCAAATTTGAGGATTGGGAAGATGAAGCTGATTTATACACACCTGGCCCTTTATTTCAAAAGGAGTTGAAGAAGCAACAGGCAGATCTCAGAAGAAAGGAGGATGAAAATGCCAAGGTCTCCGACATCATTTCTCAGAAGCTGAAAATTCAAAAGGCTGAACATGAAGACAAACAACGTCTTCATAGTATTCATGTCAAAGAAAGGAGATTGGATGTTAGGATGAAGCAAGGAAGCAAGTGGGATAAGACAAGAGAGATGTTTGATATCGCTCAAAGAGGCACAAACAACGATGCTACTTTTCTGAAGTTACTTGAGAAGATCAGAACTGTTAATCCGGACAACTCATTATACATGAAGGCTTTGAAGGAAGATATCCTAAGGATTACATCTGCATTTGATCAAGTGAGGCAAGAAATGTATATCTATGTGTCAAGTGCTCTTGAAGGGTCATTCACTATTTCTCTTGACCTCCTACAAAGAAGATCTCTCTCTGAATTGTGGATTCTTATGAGTAAGGTAAAGAGATTTTCATGCTTGAATGAGCTTCTATATGACAGGCTAAGAGATTCTGCAATGAAGGCCATCCCTCAAGTTTTACACTTCCCGTAGGAAGTCAAAATATATAGAGGTACAACTTTGGAGACGGTAAGGTTGGATCCTGATTCTTTGAAGCTACAGACTGCAATGCAACTGGTGAAGTTGGAGAATCTTCTGAGAACTTCCGGGTTTACTACTGTAGAGAAGTCTGAAGTTGCTGATATGATTTCAGACTACTGCACGGAGAAAGTTCCAAGGTATGCTCAGATGAAGAACAGATTGAAGAAGATCACCACTCAACCAGTAATGCCAAGTGGTGTGGTTTCTGAAAGTGATCGTGTCCTTGACAAAGATCTTCTAGTCACCTTGCAAGAAGCTGAAGAAGGTGAAATTAGAGACTAAGACATGATAGAGTTAGCTCAAATTTGTAAATGTTATATGTTTAGAGCTAGGTAAATCAAGATAGGTAAATGTATCATTTGTTCAGACTAGAGGAACAACTATCTTGTATTTATCTTTACTGTTTGAATCTGGAAATTGTTATATTTAATCCAGAACTTTTTATTATTTGCTTGGCTCTTAAAAGTCTTATCTTTTCTTGTTTTAGTTGAGTTATCCTCTAGAGTATTTGGTTGTTATTGTCTAACAAACAAATAAGGGGAGATTGAAAGGCATATGTCTAGGCCTATTTGTAAACACCGAGGATTCTACTCAACTTTAATTAAGATGTAATAAGTAAATAATAAAAATCCAATGTCACAGGAATCTCAGAAGATTATATCTGTCAAAGAATGAAGATTAAAGTCATCTACAGACTTGAAGTGATTCTACATTGAAAGAAGATCAATTTGTTGATCAAGCCTCAGTGAAGTATTCAAGCTCAGTGGATTTATTAAAGTGACGGAGATTTCAAGTGGTGACAACAAAAGATACTGGTTACAGAGTTCTTGAATGAGAAGGAAATGAATCACTGCTTAAAGTCAAATAGATAAAGAACAGACATTGTCGTTAGTCACTCATGAACCAGACCGTGCATTGAGTGTCAACGTACTAATATGTTTATTCTTTATCTAAGTTTTAAGTGATTCAGAAATTAATTGAGAAGTCAACGAATTCTATTTATTCTCTTATAAATAATTAATACTATTAAGTAAATTATTTATTAAATTAATTCTGTAAAGAATTAATTTAATACATAATTAATTTAGTTAATTATTTAAATTAGAATAAAAATGAACTAGGAAGACTTAGGTTTGAACTAGGAAGACTTAGTTTATTGAACTAGGAAGACTCACAAGTGAGTCTTCCTGATTGCCTTCCTAGGCTAAACCTAGTCTTCCCGATTGTCTTCCATTAACATTGTGTTGTCTTCCCGAAAGTCTTCCAAGAGCAAATGGATTGTTTTCCTACAAGTCTTCCAAGGCAAAATTGTATACTGTCAAGTAGCCTGCACGTGGGATTAAAAGGAAAGTTTTGTTTAAATAGACAGAAGACATTCAAGTGAAGACATTAAAAAACAATACAGTAAAAAGAAGTAAAGTAACATTACATCTTTTCTCTCTATCTTCATAACTTCCTCAACAACAAAGCATTCATTTCTTACCAGAGAATTAATTCTTGATTAGTTCATAACATTTAATTCATAGGAACTGATTCTCTTGTACTGCTTTAGCTTTCTAGCGGATCATAATCCCTAGATTTTATATCGAACTACTTTTTAGTATTCGATCCTTTTTATTACAAAAATAGATAAATTCATGTCGAATTTATTCTAGGTTTGTTTTATTAAGAACCCTTGTAATCAGTGATCAAATTGTAACACTCGTCAAGTTTAATATAAGTTATATTTAACTTGAATATTATTTCAGTTTTATTCCGCATTAATTTGTTCTTAATTGTTAAATTATTCAAAGGACAAATTCGATTAAACGGTATCGTTTGTATTCAACCCCCCTTCTACAAACATATCAGGACCTAACAGGGACCGTTTGTGCCACACTCTAAATCAAAACAGCCTTCCCTGCTCGAGATAACAATTTTACGTTCTTGTTTTGAATTTTCTTCTGCACCTTGTCCTTCACAAAATTGAAAACTGATTTCTTTGACCTTCATATCAATGATGGCAGTCCTAGGTACTTGCTCTGTGTAAGGTCATTCTAAACACCCGATATTCCAAAGATCCCTTGCTGTTTATCCCGTCTTACATTAGAGCTATAAAAGATTCCCAATTTTTGAAAATTCACAGCTTGTCCAAATAGCAACTCATATGAATTAAGAATTTCCTTTATTCTATGTGTTTCAGCATTATTTTTACGGAAAAATAGAAAACTATCATCTGCAGAAAGCAGATGCGTAATCGTTGGAGCATTGTGGCAAACTTTACAGCCATGAATTTCAATATTCAACGCAGCTTCCTTTATTGATCGAGAGATACCTTCCACACACATAAGGAACATGTATGGTGACAAAGGATCACCCTATCATAGACCTCGCTTGGGGATGATTGGACCAATCTGGGAGCCATTAAAACACACACTATACTTATTGAGTATGAGTTTAACGCCTTAGATAATATAGGGGGTGAATATATTATCTCTTTTTCTTGAATGTTTTTTGTTTGAATCTGTTTGTAATTATAGCTTGAGTATGAATGTTGTGCAGAAAATAATGCGGAATGAAAACAACACACAAACTAACTTTTAATCTAACGTTGTATTAGATTCAAAGATTGCTACAAACTGTGAATACGAAAGTGTATTCTTAGCTTCGATTTCTATGAGAGATGTTCTTGAAATTACAATTGAAATCACAACTAAAGATATGAGTCTATATACTTATAACATGTACACAACTCATATTTACGAAAGTAGTAACAAACAAAATATTAAACAAACCTTGTCTATACTATTTTGGTGAATATTGGAATCATGTGAATTCTTCTTGTTTTGTATACTACCAGATCCACTTCTTTAAATGTTTCTCTTTGACTATCTCTCTGAGTCCTAGATTCTATATGAATCTCTACAAATTTATTGAAAGATTTTACGAATTTCATAGACTTTAAATGAATTTGTACGAATCTATGCGAACCGTACATGCCATTTCCCTTTACAGGGTTATTGCATGAATCATGAACCGCTAGAACACCACAACTTCTGCAATACCTAGCTGGTCTCTTCCGCCCATCCAAACTATTCCCTAGTGAGTTAAGCATCCTTTTTTAGAACCTTTGTTGTTGCTCTAGTCAGGAGGAAGGATAGTATTAACAACAGTAGGCTTCACACTAATCAACTTTTTAGCAACATCAGACTTTGAGTTAGTTGGATTCTTTTTGGAATTTTCTTGAATTTTTTCCTTTAGGGATTTAAGCTCTAACAATACATATTCAAGTAAATATTAATCGCCTGATACATCACTGATACACCGCTTCAGTTCAAACTAAACATCTTGTGATTTAGCTATAACTTTTCCCTCCTTGCTACAACTTTTAAAATTTTCCCCTAAACCTAATGTTGAATGCATCTCTTCTGCATTTTCATCAAGCGCTTGGACAGTAGATCACGAGGAATCTTACAAATCCCACAAGCACTCAAAAAATAGAACACATGCCGATATGGGTAACCTATTCTTGTAAACGTCTTGCATGAAAATGTAACATTATGAGTATCCAATATGAAATCTACCTGGTTACAACAAAAACATGAATGCAATTTTAGTATAAGGATACAACAAAACATGAAAGTACTAAAAATGTATGTTTGGGTTATCTGGCTTATTATTAGAGCATGGTTATTGCTTAACAAATTTATCACGTCAAAGAATTTTAGAATAGATTAATTAATGTTCAAAAACATCTGACCAATATAAGTCTTTACTTTAGTGTCACATTCAGGGATCCAAACTCTATTCAGCTCACTGTTAACATCAAATTCATCACAAATGCCAATAAACTGAACCTAATCAATATCCACAGTCATTCTAAATGAACCATTGTTCTCAATCCCTACAATTAAAATTTAATAACTATATGAGTAATGTCAATATGTATTAGAATCTTGACAAATCTGTTATAATTCGACAATAAATCTTAACGAATTTATATAAATCTCTATGTATCTTTATTAATCTCAACAAATAGTAAGCTGCCTACTTTTTTCAAGTCAAAAACAAAACTTGATGTCTAAATCATAAAAATCAATATATAAGTTGACAAAATACATAATCCAAAACAGTATAGAGTGAAACTCACATAATGCTTCACTTAAAAGCCAAATAAAAACAAGAAAAATTAAAAAAAACAATTAATACTAAAAGCAACAAACTCATAAATTATCATCGAGATCGATTCAAGCATAATTCACATAAAGCCTAACTTATAAATTGAGTATATTATAGAAATTAAGAAAAATCAGCTCAAATATTAAAAGCAACATACTGCAAAGGTATCGCCAAAATACTAAAGCAACACTCTCATAAAGTATGACAGAGGTCAACATAATTAAATTACCGAAAACTAAATTTATTGTAGAATTCAAAAACCATCAACTAAAACAATAAAGTAACAAACTACACGGTATCACACATGTCAATCACATCATAATTTACCAAAAACCTAATTTGAACTTAGAATTTAATGTAGAATTTAAAAAAAAATCAACTCAAACAATAAAACAACAAAATCACAAGCTACACACAATCCGTTCACAGCAAATTTAATCGAAAAATCTAATTTGAACTTCAATTTTTTTGTAGAAGTCAAAACAAATCATCACAAAACAATAAATCAACAAACTCGAACGATAATTCATCTTTAAAAAGTTTATACCTGAATTATGATCCATACTTTCTGATTTGTACAACTCGAATTGTATCAAATCATCGCAAAATAATTAACAAAAAATCAATGACTTAAAATAATGTAATTGTCTCGAACAATAGAAGATGAGCTATAAGAGGAGGCAATCATGCAGAAGAAGAAAAAAAGAGAATCGCAGAAGATCAAAAAGACCAGATAGAGGTCGATCAATCGAAACATGCATCGTGGTTAGGAGACACAAATGACAAAAATAACTTAATTTTATTTTTTTAACTTAATTTGTGGTTAGGAGACACAAATGATACTGATAAAGTTAAATGACAAAACTAACTTAACTTTATTTGTTTAACATGATGACCGTTGTATTAGAGTTAATAATCGTATGATTCAGAAAGGTACTCTGTTTTATTCTTAATGCATAGTTCTCTTTGAAATATTAGCCTACTAAACTATAATAAGTAAATATTAGTATAATTGTTGATAATTTGGTTCAACGGTTCAATCATAAAACAATAATAAACGTTAAATTTTCAGTAAATAAATGTGAACCATTAAATTTAATACCAAGAAATATTCTAAATTTAAGTTAATTTATTACTCATATAAGTAAGGTTTGAATCCCTTAACAACAAACTTAAGTTAAAAAAAATTATATTAATTGTAGTTATAAACAATACATGAATTTGTAACTAATATATTTTAGATTAAATTAAAATAATTTTTAAATAAGAAAATTATATAAAAAATAATTTTAACATAATTATTAAACAAAAGGAATGCCCGATTTTAAAAAGGAATGCCACCGAAGTGACCCGATCACCGTGCAAAGACCAGACTGTGGAAATTGAAAATTACAAATACATACCAAGCACAATAAAACCAACCCTCCTGCTCTAAACTAGGTTTCCAGCTGATCCACCCTCAAATTTCGCCATGGTACTCCTCTCTCTCTCTCTCTCTCTCTCTCTCTCCCCCCCCCCCCTTCTCTCTCTCTCTCTCTCTCTCTCTCTCTCTCTCTCTCTCTCTCTCTCTCTCCCCCCAACCCAACTGTATTGCGTGACTACTATATTCTTTTTAGATTCATATAGTATTAGTAAATGTTTATGCTGAAAATTTGATTACATAAGCATCGGTAATTGCGATTTAGAAGTGAATTGAATCTGAGGTCTTTATCGATACAATGTGCATATCTTCGAAATTCTGCGTAGTCTAGGTTTATGATGTTAATTGTGTAATCGGAGTATGTCAACTTGTAATCAACTGATGGAGTAATTACCTCCGATTTTGTGATAAATTCGTAATAATTTACAAATTAGTTGTATCAGTTTCTTCTTTTCTTGTGGATTTAAAAGATGGATTTTAATGCTGTGGCGTTTGGGTGCAAATTTGCAATTGGGCGTTTTAAGAAGCTAGTGTTTTATCCAATACCCATAAGCTTAGCTTGTACACTGATGCTACTCTTTTAGACACCTATTAACAAGCAACTACCACACATGTGGCAAACTCTAACACTGTTGCCGAACGCTATTATCTGATTATTCAGTGAAAGGTGGAATGCTGATCTTTAAAAAGAATAATTTGGGCCATATTTCCTATCAAATTTTGAAGCTTGCACTGTTTGTGGCAATTTCAGAACTGCGGAGTTAAATTATATACATTAATGATTTAAGAGAGTTGCAAGTACACTATAGATGATACACTCTGATGCTTGTATTGCTATTGTGAGTCGTATACTAGCAAAAATTGTTCATCATAAAATTCACATATTGTTACAGCCTTTTCCCCAGAAGTCCGGCGTTTTGCTGGCAATTGAATATAGTTTTGATAGATTGACCAGTACTGATAGATATCGTATGTGGCCGTAAATATTTTTTAGTTCTTCCTTGAGCTAATTGTAGATGTATAAACACAATTTTGATCGAATAAATATATGGCAGTAGTTATGAGTTTTTACTTGACATTTCTATTCAACTTAGAAAATCTACTCATATTTGGTTTACATTATTAAAATTCACTTTTTAGTATTTGAATATAATTCTAATAACAATCGAATACACTTTTTAATATTAGATCTAACGGTTTTTATATATTTATTTCAAAATCAATAGTCCTTATTAATTTGATGGTACATGTACCAAAATTTTAGATAAGATCCCGTGCAACGCACGACTCTTTTTTTATATCTATAAATATATTATTTGTATTTTTTTAATATTTTTATGTTATTAATTTTTAGACTTCATTTATTATATTTTAGACGCTCAATTAACTATTGAGTAATAAAAACCTAACACTGTTGCCAAACGCTGTTATCTGATTATTCAGTGAAAGGTGGAATGCTGATCTTTAAAAAGAATAATTTGGGCCATATTTCCTATCAAATTTTGAAGCTTGCACTTT
This sequence comes from Heracleum sosnowskyi, assembly GCA_030848705.1. Classification (NCBI taxonomy): domain Eukaryota; kingdom Viridiplantae; phylum Streptophyta; class Magnoliopsida; order Apiales; family Apiaceae; genus Heracleum; species Heracleum sosnowskyi. The sequence goes on from CM061240.1 coordinate 73,213,139, forward strand.
TTGTGGCAATTTCAGAACTGCGGAGTTAAATTATATACATTAATGATTTAAGAGAGTTGCAAGTACACTATAGATGATACACTCTGATGCTTGTATTGCTATTGTGAGTCGTATATTAGCAAAAATTGTTCATCATAAAATTCACATATTGTTACAGCCTTTTCCCCAGAAGTCCGGCGTTTTGCTGGCAATTGAAAATAGTTTTGATAGATTGACCAGTACTGAATTACTAATAGATATCGTAAGTGGCCGTAAATATTTTTTAGTTCTTCCTTGAGCTAATTGTAGATGTATAAACACACAATTTTGATCAAATAAATATATGGCAGTAGTTATGAGTTATGACTTGTGCATAGTATAGGTTTCCATACCTGATGGCTTCTGTGTGTATCTCCGCGTACATGTTATGGCTTTGTTCATACTCAACATAACTAGAGAGCAGCGTGTTGTATAATTTTCATGTTATTATTTTTCTTCCTCTATTGATGTTTTGATTTTAAGTTTACATGATTTTGTGAAGCAAAGCATGATAATCTGACTTGAACGAGGTTAGTTATACTGGGGAATCAAAATTAGCAATCAAGTGTTAAATTTCAATGTAAGATGTTCTATGTAGGTCTGTTTCACTGTACTATGGCATGATGCCCTGCCACATCACTTACGAGTATTCTTTATGTTATCTTGTGTTTGTCAATGTCAGGAATTGGAGGTTCCTGAACTGAGTTTTGAAGTATTTTTGGTATTTTATGAGTTTTAAGCTGAATTACACTAATTTAAGGAGAGAAATGATAGAAACAGAGCTGTGCTAGCAGAGAAATAGAGTAAGAACACAGATTTAGAGATAAAACAGATAAAATCAGATCACAAATGTAGAGATAGATAGAGAATTCAGTTAAAAACTTGTAGAAAAAGATAGGTTTTTTAGAGAGAGAAACCCTAGAGAGAAGGGAGAGAGAAGTTGGTTGAACAAAGTTCCCTTCTTCATATATTCATAATGCCTAATCCCAAATTACAACTCTTACACCTATTTATAATACGTTCATGACTTAACTAACTCCAGAAATGACAATAATATCCCTGTACTACTACATAGCCTTTTACTGTTAATACTCTAATACAACTAATACTACTGCCATCCTGACAGGGTCGTCTTCAACTAGATCCATTTCTCAATGAGCTTACAAGCATGTTTGAGCGCAATACTGAGCAGGGATCTGTTTGGGTCACTTTAAAACGATGTACTTGTATTCTTCTCTATTTTCGTTCCTCACCTATTCATTTTTCTACATCTTTCCATTCCTCCACCCTTTCTTTCTCATCAAACTTAGAGTTGTTGAGGCTATTTTGTGCTTAATCTAAATATTGGTATGTGCTTTTTTGTCTTGTTCACAGCATCTGATAAATCCAAGGCTCAACTGAATAAATTGACAGCCACAGGAGAAGCAATTGAGTATAAGTGTCTTGTTCGGGCATCTGATGGAAAGAAGAACATCTCCGCTTTGGTAATACCTTAAAACAACCTCTCAGATTCATTTAACCTGTTTGCTGATTTAGTGTTTTCTTAGTGTCTGATTTACCCATATATTTTGCTCAGTTATATTCTAGTAGCAAGTAATTGTATATGCTAGTATCTTATATTTTAAATATTTATTGGCAGCCCGGTGTATGTAAAATTGTTACTTTTCTGGCTGTGGACTACACTCCTAGATTAAAAATAAGCAAATGATTGATACAGTCTTGCCACTCCATTAAACATGACATAATATCTGTATTTGCACAGAAAGTAATTGGCGGTATCTCGTGCAATATGTTTGATGTAATAATTAAGCTTACGTTTCGTTTGCATGTTTGAATTAACTCCAAATTGTATGTAACGCTGTATCTTTTGCTAACAAGGCAAGAATACGTGGCCATTTTTTTTTTACTTTAAAGACGTAGGCGGTGCATATGGGAACTTGATGGAAGCATTGAGCACAGATATCTTATTCAGACCGTGCACTTGAGCTTTAAAAAAACGAGCATTTAAATGGTTATATTAAACGGAACAAGACCTGTGTTCTAGATTATGCTCAAGGCTGTGTATTTACTCTGTTCTTAGAACTCTTCTGTAGCTTCTCCATATCAGTAATCTCTTTCATTCTCTAGTCCTAACTCGACCCTTTTTTCTTCCACATCGACCAAGGCCAAAAGAAAGACCTCACCTTCTCAAGAAATAAAAGACTATCACCACATGCTTCTTCATGCCTGCTTTCTGTGATAGCTTCACAAAATCGCTTTCCTAGCCCACCACAATTCACTGTATACTTTTACCACTCTATCATTAACTTCATAGTTCAACTCTGCTGATGTAGCCACTAGAAATAAATGAATTGACAGTTTGTAATCCTGAAAAGAAGTTTGGCCATGATTTATAAATTAGTTTGGTCTGAATTTAAGGGTACTGCTTGGATCATGCTAGCTCGCACCTCAATTACACTTGCAGAATATTACCCTTGGGATTTACCTGAAGATCATAATGGGGGAATCCTTACGTCAGCCTGGTACACTTAAGTACATTTAATGTAGAGGGAAATAATGTATATATTTATATGTTTTAGATGTGGGGCTAGCAGTTTACTAGATAAGTAGGTAGTTTATTATAAAGCCTAATTGTTTACGGGCCTTAGTCTGTTAGATTATGTTTAAGGGTTTTTTATTTCTATATAAGTCATGTAATCCCCCACATATTATTTAGACTTGATTAATAAACAGTGATTTGGATATCAATATTGATTTGAGTCTTGTATATGGGTTGCGATCTATAGTTTTTCTCCCTTCCGCTGTTGGGAAACCTTTGAGGTAGTGGGTTTTCTGCGGTTAATCCACCCAAGATTAATTTGTTCTGCATCATTCATGGGCCCAATTGTTTACGGGCCTTAGTCTATTAGATTATGTTTTAGGGATTTTATTTCTATATAAGTCATGTAATTCTTCACATATTATTTGGACTTGATTAATAAACAGTGATTTTAATATCTGGGTCTCATATATGGGTCGTAATCCATAGTTTTTCTCCCTTCCGCAGTTGGGAAACCCTTGAGGTAGTGGGTTTTCTGCAGTTAATCCACTAAGCTTAATTTGTTCTGCATCATTTTGTCACACGCACACCCTGAATATCCAAACAGTATCTGGCACCAAAACCGAACCCACATTGTGTTGCACAACTGAACATTTTTGAAGGAAGACAGGGAAAGAATTGGGAAGAGGGGGAACAGGTAAATGAATTAGCATTAGCATTATTATGGGGATGCAAAGTACAACATACTCTTGCAAATACATCAGGCTACCTGGTTTTGCTAATATGTTCGTTCATCCAAGCTGTTAAGCTTTACTTGTATATGCATTATTTTATCATGTGAAAGTTAAAGCACTGTCATTACTTTTTTTATATACATTCAGTTATATGGTATGTTAATATCATCTTTTGATGCAAAAAATCGATACTCCATCACTCTTTTAAAGCATGTCAAATATTTGGTGAAATGTTTTTTACACATTGGGAAACTATTGATCTTGATTCTGGACTTTGATTGCTCTAACCTAAAGAGTGTAATAAGTGGATTTGTGTTTCCGTTAGTTTTGGGTGATATGTGTTGGATATTGCTTTTACAACCCATCAGTGAGATTGATTTTCATTTTTCATCATCTTATTATACTATATGTTTTACATAGCATTGTATATGCTATCTATTTTTTATCGCTTCTCTCCCTAAAAACTGGTTTGCTTGGATGAATAGGTTGGGGCAAAGGATCATCAACGCTTTCAAGCTTCTTATGCTACCATCCTAAAGGCACGCATGACTGCATTGAAGAAAAGGGAGAGAAAAGACAAGAGAAAATCTACGGAGGTGGACAAGAAACAAGGCGGTGGCTCCAAAAAGATCACTTCTAAGAAGACTTGAGTTTTTGTTTCATAATTTTCATTCTTTTGAACATCCTTCAAGTTTGTGTAGATTTGGGGGGTGGGGTCCTTGGTTTAAAATGATGTTATATTTCTATGATGCATCTGAGTTTGGAGTGTGAATTTCGGAAATTTTCTTGCATCTGATTTGGATAGTTATAATATTTATCAATATGCACACTTGGGAGCTAAATTTCAATCATAGAAACCAGAAACCACCCTACACTGACAATAGACAGGGTCACGGATCTAATGACAAGATTGCATGCTCTCGTCTCCATTGGAAATGAAGCCCTTGTTTTAGTGAAATTACACTACAGTCTGTAGCTACAATTTGTGGAATCTGTAGCAGAAGATTGACTTGTCAAGTTGAAATTAAAACGTAATGTTAGTCTATGCTGTTAATTTTAGTCGTTTCGTAATGTTACAAGTCAGGTTGGATGAAATTGCAGTTGCAAACATCTGTGATTGAGATTATCGATTTGACCTCAAACTTGTAAAATATAACATAGTTCTATAATACAAATTATTTTAGCATCAAAAAATTAATTTAACATAGATTATTAATATATAAGTGACTCCTTTATGTTCGTGAAATTATTTGACCTAGGGGACCTTAATTTGTAGTGTATATAGAGTGTCTTAGATTATTAATTAAAATTGATTCTTAGATGACTTAGCAAAAAAAAAAAATGATTCTCAGATGAAATCAATTTTTCAAATGATTTAATTATAGTTTAACCTTTTTTTAAATAATAATTTTGAGAGGTCATTTTATTTATTAAGAGTCTCTAATTCTCTATTATATATTTATTAACTTAAAACCCGTGTGATGCACAGATGGTTATTAATAATTATTATTTTTATTATTTATGTTTTAATATTTTATTAATTGCATTTGTTAAAAAAATAAGTATGTGTGTTAAACTTTTTAAATAATTAAAAAGTATTAAAATAGGTTTAAAAATAAATAAGTAACTATTTACCCGTGATATTTTTGAAAAATGAGAGGTTTTTGTAAGAAAAAATATAAAAAGTAACATGTTTTAGCTGAAAAGGTAATTGTCCGTAATTAAGAATATTAAAATAGGTTTTAAAATAAATAAGTAAGGGCTTGTCCGTGATATTTTTGGAAAATGAGGGGTTTTAGTAAGAAAAATAGAAAGCATGTTTTAGTTGAAAAATGCATGTGTTTAGCTGAAAAGGTAATTGTCAGTAATTAAATAGGTTTTAAAATAAATAAGTAAAATTTTTCCCATGATATTTTTGGAAAATGAGAGATTTTAGTAAAAAAATATAAAAAGTAACATGTTTTAGTTGAAAAAGGTAATTGTCCGTGATTTATAATAGTTATTTTTTTAAATTAAAAAATTGAAAAAGTAACATGTTTTAGCTGAAAAGGTATTTGCCCGTAGTTAAAAGTATTAAAATAGGTTTTAAAATAAATAAGTAAGGGTTTGTATTTTTGTAAAAAGAGGGGTTTTAATAAGGAAAAATAGAAAGAATAACATGTTTTAGTTGCAAAAGGTAATTACCCGTGATTGTTTTTGGAAAAAGAGAGGATTTTGTTAGAAAAAATAGAAAATGTAATGTATTTTAGCTGAAAAGGTAATTAATTATAAATAATGTTATTATTTTATAATAGTTTTTTAAAAAATGAAAAAATTAAAAAAGTAACATGTTTTAGTTGAAAATGTATTTGCTCGTAGTTAAAAGTATTAAAATAGGTTTTAAAATAAATAAGTAAGGATTTACCCATGATATTTTTGAAAAGGAGTTTTAGTAAGGAAAAATAGAAAGAATAACATGTTTTAGTTGAAAAAGGTAATTGCTCGTGATTTTTTTTAGAAAAAGAGAAGATTTTGTTAATAAAAATGGAAAAGATAATGTATTTAGATGAAAAGTTAATTGGTCATAAATAATGTAATTATTTAATAATAGTTTTTTTAAATGAAAAAAATAGAAAAAGTAACATGTTTTAGCTCAAAAGGTAATTGTTCATAATTAAAAGTATTAAAATAGGTTTAAAAATAAGTAAGTAAGGGTTTGTCCGTAATTTTTTCCGGAAAAAGAGGGGTTTTAATAAGGAAAACTAGAAAGAGTAACATGTTTTAGTTGAAAAAGATAGTGTTCGTGATTTGTTTTTATAAAAATAATGTATTTTATCTGAAAAGGTAATTAATTATAAATAATATAATTATTTAATAATAGTGATATGGTCAGAAAAGTAATTATAGAAATATAATTGACAAGTCAATGGAAATACCGATATTTAAGGCCCGACACCCTAATTATTCATTAATTTCGTAATTAATGAATAGGGAAAATATACAGCTCATAAAAAGAGTCCAAAATATGGTAAATTCATCAAAGAAGGATTCAGAATCCCAATTAAAGGCAATTAATGAGTCATAGCCTTTATCAACAAGGAAACGAATTCTTCAGCAAGAAATACAATGTTTATCCAATATCAAAAAGGAGACTTATTCGCTACGACTCCTAAACATACCATAAATACTAGGCTCTAGACGCCTATATAAGGACCCTGATCCTACAATCAGAACTACGTTTTGGGCACAACTCCATACGTCACAACGCCTCGAAGGCGCAACAAGCTATAAAGGCACCCCTAGAACTACGTTTTAGACTTCATCCTCGAATAAGGACATACAAGTCACTACGTACTTGGTGTGCCCCTGCCGCCATAGCCCCGAGGGCAACACCAAGAACTACGTCTTTGGCTTGATTCTCAATAACGATTTGAGATACGTAGGCATCTTGTGAAGACAAATTTAGTCCGGATACACGAGTGCAACCATTAAAGCTCGAAGCTCATTAAACCTTAGCATTAATTACACAAGCACGTTTTTTAATCCATAACATTTGGCGCCGTCTGTGGGAAGACAACATCAACCATGGCAAACACACGAAGAACAGCTCGGGATACTCAAACTCCCGATGATCGCCCCATCACCTCTGAGGCTGATCAGCCACCGCCGACTACCGGCACACAAGGGGCGAATATCCCCACCAACACTCAAGGACCGGAAATCCCGATTTCGGTTGAAGGGACGAATCCCCTGCAGATGGTCATTCATGGATCTAATCCACAAGAGACCGTTCACCAGCAACCAATCACGACCTCTCCGCTGCTCATGAGTGCACCAAGGAACCTTCAACTCCATACTACTGATCTCCCTCAATACGCGAATCAGACTTTGGGGATGCCAAGCTATGGAATGCCCCCTCGACCCATGGCGGGCGGTAGTGGGACTAATCCAATCTACCATGAGGCATATGTGCCCCCTTATATTCAAGGTCTTGGACCCCAAAATCAACAAACTCGTCAGACCCCTCTCATTCAAGATTACTCTGGCCCATACACTGAGGATGAGGGTTATACAACTGGGGAGGATGTCGCCCCAAGAAGGAGACGTTCTTCACAAACAAATCGGGAGCAACCCCAAACTACTAGGGAGAAACTTGCGGCCCATGAAGCAGAGACTGCGAGGCTCAAAAAACTCGTTGCTGAAGAAGAGGCCGCTCAATCTCGGGGCCGAACGACTGAAGGAATCCCGATAATCAACTTGGATCCACCAAGAAGGACCAAGAGGGCTGAAGCCCCAAGGGGTGATCCTAGTATCCTGTTGCCCCTAGGAGATCCTGATGATCCTACACCACCGTTTACTCAAGACATCATGAAAACGGCTATATCCAGAAAGTTTAAGATGCCTTCGATCAAAGCCTATGATGGAACGGGAGATCCCGCAAATCATGTAAGGACCTTCTCCAATGCACTGCTGTTGCAGCCAACCAACGATGCGGTCAAGTGTAGGGCGTTTCCACAAACCTTGGCAGGCATGGCCCAACGTTGGTATAGCCGTCTACCTCCCAACTCTATTGGGTCATTCAAGGAACTAAGCAAGGCTTTAATCAATCAGTTCATTAGTGGAAGGGTGCATGAGAAAAGTTCTGCATCACTCATGGCAATCCGGCAAGGGCAGAATGAGGCCCTAAGGGACTACATCAATCGATTCACTCGAGAGGCTTTGAAAGTCCCGGACTTAGAGGACAGAGTGGCTATGATAGCCCTGCAACAAGGAACTACTGATGACCACTTCAAAAGGTCGTTAGCTAAACATCCACCCGAGAGCATGCTGAAGCTCCAAGATAGAGCCGGAAAGTATATCAAGGCTGAAGAAAGCATGAGAAAGTATGAACCCACTGCTAGCGGTAGTGGAAACTCAAAGAAAAGAAAAGAAACTCAGGAGTACGACGTCAAGGAAAAGTTTCCCCGAACATCAAAGAACTCCGATTCTCCCCCCAAAAGAAGCAATTTTGGGCCAAAATTCACAGAATATGCAAGATTGAATACTCCCAGGAGTCAAATTCTGATGGAAATAGCCAAGGAAGAAGATATCAAATGGCCAAAGCCAATGAGGGCTGATTTGTCCAAACGGAACCAAAATCATTTTTGTCGGTTCCACAAAGAAGTCGGTCATGACACCGACGATTGTAGGCAATTGAAAGATGAGATTGAGTTTCTGATACGAAGAGGAAAACTCAGCAAGTTCACTAAGGATGGAAGCCAAGGGAGCCAAAGAGGGAACTATGAAAGAAAGGATTATGATAGAAGGGACAACGATCAAGATCGGAATCCCAAGCCCCGAGGGCCAGTGATCAACATGATATTCGGAGGGCCAACTGCTGCTGGGTCCTCCCGAAACTCAAGAAAGGCTTATGCCCGAGAGGTAATGACTGTGGTTGGAGAAGCACCGAAGCGTGCCAGGACAGAAGTGTCAATAGGTTTTGACGATTCAGACTTAGAAGGGGTGAAGTTCCCCCATGATGATCCTCTTGTCATAATACCCGTGATAGGCAACTCCGAAACAAAAAGAGTCTTGGTTGATAATGGAGCTTCAGTGGATATCTTGTTCCACGATGCCTTTATCAAGATGGGTTACACAGACTCTCAGTTAACACCCTCAAATATGCCTATATATGGATTCAACGGGGTGGAATCAAAAGTGGAAGGCACTATCCAACTCCCAATGACTATGGGGCAAGGGATGAATACGTCTACTCAGATGTTGAACTTCATAGTTATAAAAGCGACTTCAACCTACAATGCAATCCTGGGAAGGACTGGTCTTCATGCGTTCAAGGCTGTTGCCTCATCTTATCATCTAAAAATCAAGTTCCCAACGAGGAATGGGATTGGTGAAGAACGAGGAGACCAAAAGATGGCTAGAAGTTGTTATGTAGCCGCGTTAAGGCCTGATGGAACCGGGGGGCAGGTTCTCCCTATTGAAGACATGAGTATCAGCGACAACGAGGACAGAAGGGGGAAACCGGCCGAGGACTTGGTCCCAATTCCCCTAGTCCCTGGAGAACCAGAGAAGGTGACTTATATTGGGGCACTACTGCCCGAACCATTGAAAAGCAAACTCACGTCTTTTCTTCAAGAAAACAATGACGTTTTTGCTTGGACAGCGGCCGATATGCCAGGGATTGATCCCCAATTGATATCTCACAAATTGAATGTGGATCCAGAAAGGAAGACAGTGAAACAAAAGAAAAGAAATTTTGCTCCAGAGAGGCTTGAAGCCATTAAGCAAGAAGTGAATAAGCTTTTGGAAGCTGGGTTCATTGAGGAAATCCAATTCCCAGAATGGTTAGCTAACCCCGTGATGGTCAAAAAAGCTAACGGGAAGTGGAGGATGTGCGTCGACTTCACCGACTTGAATGATGCATGTCCTAAGGATTGTTTTCCCTTACCAAGGATTGATGCTCTAATAGATGCCACTGCTGGGCATGAGATGCTAAGTTTCATGGATGGCTTCAGTGGATATAATCAAATCAAGATGCACAAAGATGACATCGCCAAGGTATCATTCATCACTGACTTTGGTGTCTTTTGTTTCTTAGTCATGGCTTTTGGGCTTAAGAATGCAGGAGCGACCTATCAAAGGTTGGTAAACAAAACCTTTGAGCACCTAATTGGAAAAACCATGGAGGTCTACGTAGATGACATGTTAGTCAAGAGCCTCGATAAGGCCGATCACATTGAGCACCTCCGAGAGGCATTTGAAGTGCTAAGACACCACAAGATGATGTTGAATCCAGCTAAGTGTGCCTTTGGTGTGGGCTCGGGAAAGTTTTTAGGCCTAATGGTTTCCAAGAGAGGAATCGAGGCCAATCCTGACAAAATCAAAGCAATTCTAGACATGGAACCACCAAGGACTGTCAAAGATGTCCAGAAATTAACGGGAAGAGTGGTAGCATTGGGGAGATTCATCTCCAAGTCAGGAGAGAAGTGTTTACCCTTCTTCAAAGCACTCAAAAAAGTGAAATTTTTTGAATGGACAACTGAAAGCCAAGAGGCCTTTGAGGCCCTGAAGAAATACATGGCTGAAGCACCACTATTGGCAAAACCCAAGCCAGGGGAAACTCTCTACTTATACTTGGCAGTTTCTAACACAGCCCTTGGAGCTGTACTGATAAAGGAAAAATTGAAAGTGCAGAAGCCCGTCTACTATGTGAGTAAGATTCTTCATGGGGCAGAAATAAACTACTCAACGATTGAGAAGTTTGCCTTAGCCTTGATAATGGCCTCAAGAAAGCTACGCCCGTACTTCCAGGCTCACAAGATAGAGGTTTTGACTGATCAACCTCTAAGAAACATCTTGCATAGCCCTCAAGTTAGTGGAAGATTGATCAAATGGGTCATTGAATTGGGCGAATTCGACATCAAGTATAAGCCTCGAACGACCATAAAAGCTCAAGCACTCGCTGACTTCATGGTTGAATGTACCATTGACAACCAAGAAGTCGGGGAGCAGGAAGTAATAGTGGAAGATAAGAAGGATCAAGAAATGGACTTCAAAGAATGTTGGGTGCTCTATTTTGATGGAGCATCAAAAACAAAATCAAGTGGAGCTGGTTTAGTGCTACAAAGTCCTGATGGATTCCTCATTGATTATGCACTAAAACTTGACTTCCCAACGACAAACAATGAGGCTGAGTATGAAGCTCTGATAGCTGGCTTAGGGCTGGCTGGAGCCTTAAGGGTCAAAACTCTGAAAGTATGTGGAGACTCGAGGCTAGTGGTTTCCCAAGTAAATGGGGAATTTGAGGCCAGAGATGAAGTCATGGCCAAGTACTTGAAACTTGTCAAGGCCATCATGACTCAGTTCGACGAATGCTATGTGGAACACATTCCAAGGGAAGAAAACATAAAGGCTGATGCCCTGTCTAAGTTTGCTTCTTCTGAAATTGAAAACTATGCAGGGAGTGTATACTTCCAAGTCTTGAAGACCCCAAGCATCAACGGAAAGTTGGTAGCACCCATTGATGTTGGCAGCTGTTGGATGGATCCCATCAAAGCTCATCTGGAAACTGGGTGGCTACCCAACGATACTTCAGAAGCACGAAAGCTATACGTCAGAGCACTAAGGTATACCCTGATTGAGGGGCTCCTATACAAGAAGTCTTTCATCATTCCATATCTGAAATGTTTGAGACCCCAAGAGGCAGAATTGGCCCTGAAGGAAGTACACGAAGGAATTTGTGGACAACACTTGGGGGGCAGAGCCCTTGCCCATAAAGTCACCCGTCTAGGTTTCTATTGGCCAAACATACTTGCTGATGCTAAAAGCTATGTGAAGAAATGTGAACGGTGCCAGAAACATGCACCAGTGGTTAGACAACCACCAGAGATGATGACATCCATTAACTCACCCATCCCCTTTGCCATGTGGGGAATGGATATACTTGGGCCTTTTCCTATGGCAAGTGCTCAGAGAAAGTTCTTGATAGTAGCAATCGACTACTTCACCAAGTGGATTGAGGTTAAGCCATTAGCCAAGATAACCACCAAGCAAGTGATGCATTTCTTCTGGGAAAATGTGATATGCAGATACGGGATTCCACGTATCTTGGTCACAGACAATGGAACTCAGTTTAACAACGATGAGTTTAAGAAATATTGTGATGAGAACGATATCAAGTTGCGCTTCACTTCTGTCGCCCATCCTCAAGCAAATGGGCAAGCTGAGGTTGCAAATCGAATTATCCTAGATGGACTGAAGAAAAGAGTTGAACGCTCCAAAAACACTTGGGTGGACGAATTGATCCCCATACTATGGGCATATCGTACTACCTGCAAAGTCACCACTGGATCTACCCCCTTTCTGTTGGCATATGGGGCAGAGGCAGTGGTTCCAGTGGAGATTACTCACACGTCTCCAAGAATTGAGGCTTATGAGCCAGAAACAAATGAGGAAGGCTTGAGGCTGGCCTTAGATTTGATTGATGAAGTTAGAGATGAGGCAAATGCCAAGATAGTTCAGCATCAGAAACGAGCATCTTTATATTACAACCTAAGGGTTACAGAGAGATTCTTTCGACAAGGAGATTTAGTCCTCCGAAAGATTGAGGCATCCAGAGTTGGACAAAAAGGCAAGTTGGCCCCAAATTGGGAAGGACCATATCGCGTCAAGAATGTATTTGGTCGAGGCTCGTACAAGCTAGAAACCCTCGAAGGGCATGAGGTGCCAAGGACTTGGCATGCCTCAAATTTGAAAGTCTATTATGTTTAAAGTGTGTCCTGATTGGACTCACTACTAGGACAAATAGAAATAAGGTTCGATGAAATCATGAGCTTCCTAGAAAGCAAATGAAGGGTTGAAACCCCAGAAACCTAAGACATTCAGTCCAAACCCCATCATTCGATATGCTCAATGAAAGGCTTGAAGCCAAAACAAGACGGTATAAGACATAAAATTCTTATGCAAATGTCAAGTTAGCCTCGAATAAGGCAAAATCGTCGTAAATGTGTAGGTCGCTCCACACTTTACACCAAGACGATACTCGTGAAACACTGGTGTATATTAAAATCCCCAAAAAAGGGTAGTAAGTCCCAGGTAAGGGATAAAAAGACCCCAAGTCTCGAAAAAGACCGGTATAACTTCTATGAAATCCTAGTGCATTATCATAGACGTTGGGAAGCGCGATCAGCCATTTTAAACCCAGAATCTTCAAAGAAAGCCCAGAATCTTCAAAGAATGCTTCAAAACTTCAAGAAAAAAACCCAGAAAACGATGAGATTCAACAGAAAATCTCGCCAGGAATCGCCTAGTGACCGGAAACCCAACCGATTAAGGATGGGCAACCGTCTATAGCCAGTTAAGGCCCACAAATCCATTTATGGATTATAGAGATTAAAACCCAAATAATTTGGATCTCAGGCAAATTCGAAGCCCAAACAATAAAGGCCCAATAAGGCCCAAGGCTGGAATAATTTAAGTCCAATTAAAAATTGGGCTAGTTAAGACCCAAGAAAAGAATGAAATTTGAAATATAGCCAAGGCAAAATCAAAGATTTAAGGTCGAAAAGACATTAAATCGAAATCGTATGACCGAGGTCGAAAACATATGGGAAAACGAGGTCGATTCCAACGACCCCGCTCCCAAATAAAGTCGAAAAATAATGAAATTGAGGTCGAAAAAACCTTAGAACGACATCGAAGGCTCGAAGTCGAAAATATACGAGGAATTGAGGTCGTTTCCATCGACTTCGCACCAAAAATCTAGTCAAAAAATTGAAAATTCGAGGTCAAAAAGACCCTAGATCGAAGTCGATTGATTGAGATCGAAAATACACTATAAATCGAGCTCGAACCCCTCGACCTCACACCCAAGTGAGGTCGAAAACAGAAGGATTCAAGGTCGAAAGAATGAGGTCGAATATGACCTAGAAAACGACCTAGAGATCGAGGTCGATATTGACCTAGAAATCATGGTCGAAAAAGGCTGGAACGAGGTCGAATGACCCAGGTCGAAAATGACCTGCAAAATGAGGTCGAAAGTATGAGGAATCGAGGTCGAATGACCCAGATCGAAAATGACCTATAAATCGAGGTCGAAAGTATAAGGGATCGAGGTCGAATGACCGAGGTCGAAAATGACTGGGAAGTCGAGGTCGAAACCATCGACCTAGGACCAATCAAGGTCGAAAAAAGGCTGGATCGAGGTCGAAGGCTCGAGGTCGAAAAAGACTTAAAAATCGAGGTCGAAACCTTCGACCTCACTCCAGTCGAGGTCGAAATCCAGATCGAATTTCAGGTCAAAAATGACCTGTTTCCTGGTCGAATTTGAGGTCGAAAATGACTTGTTTCCTGGTCAAAAAGGAGGTCGAAAATGACCTAATTTGAGGTCGAAAATGCCCTTAAAATGGAAAATTTTGAGGAAAAACACGTTATGACTTCTACGAAAACTCCAAGGAGATTTTCCCAAAAGTTGGGGGGCAAATGATATGGTCAGAAAAGTAATTATAGAAATATAATTGACAAGTCAATGGAAAGGCCGATATTTAAGGCCCGACACCCTAATTATTCATTAATTTTGTAATTAATGAATAGGGAAAATATACAAGTCATAAAAAGAGTCCAAAATATGGTAAATTCATCAAAGAAGGATTCAGAATCCCAATTAAAGGCAATTAATGAGTCATAGCCTTTATCAACAAGGAAATGAATTCTCCAGCAAGAAATACAATGTTTATCCAATATCAAAAAGGAGACTTATTTGCTAAGACTCCTAAACATACCATAAATACTATGTTAGATATAATTGCTGACGTTTGTTCATCAGTGTTTAAGTTCCAGGTACATATCAGAGTTTATATAGAAGCCGGTCAGAGTTTGTTAAAGTCTGACAGGGTGATAGTTGAATTAGCTGTCGGTGCAAAGATAAAGATTCTAGAAGCAATATATTCTGAAGATGGAAAGAAGCAGAATATATTGATACAGCTAAGGAGACTGGACAGAAGACTGAAGCAATCCTTAATTGATAATAATTGTATAGCTAATTTATAGGAGTATCAATTAGATAAGGATTGTATGTAGATGTGTACTATATAAACACAGATAGGTTATCCCTAGAAGGGACGCGAACATTGAATATATTATTCTTGTAACCTAGTAGCTCTTTGTGATTCATTAACATCACTAAGAGAGAAACTGTTAATATAATTACAGTTTGTTGTTTTATAAAAAGAGTTCTTGATTGTTATTCTCGTATACATACTTGATTATATTGTGTAATCGGCCTAACAATTGGTATCAGAGCCAAGGCTGTTTAATATATACAGTTTTACGATTCAAACACAGTATTAATCATGTCTGAAGAAAATCAAACTTCTCCCAAGGTTGAACAGGTTAAACCTAATTCTGTGAGTCGATATGAAACAATCAGGGTTCCAATTCTCAGAGCAGTGGAGTATCCAATTTGGAAGGTGAAGATGACCATGTTTCTGGAGGCTACAGATCCAGAATACCTTGACAGAATATATGATGGTCCTCATATGACGACTAAATTATCTCCTGTTGTTGATGGTCAAGAACAAAAGACTGTTCCAAAGGAAAAGAAAGATATGACTCCTGAGGACATCTCATCAATTGCAAAAGATGCAAAGGTTAGACATCTTCTCCACAGTGCTTTAGATAATGTAATGTCTAACAGAGTAATTGGCTGCAAGACTGCCAAAGAGATATGGGATGCTTTAGAAGTCAGATGCCAGGGAACAGGTGCTATAAAGAAGAACAGAAAGACAATACTCACACAGGAGTATGAGCACTTTGATTCAAGACCTAATGAAACCTTGACTGATACTTATGACAGATTTTGCAAATTATTGAATGATCTGTCTCTGGTTGATAAAGAATATGAGCTTGAAGAGTCTAATCTCAAGTTTCTGTTATCTCTACCTGAAAAGTGGGATTTAAAGACAACCACAATAAGAGATAATTATGAGCTTGCTGATACAGATCTTGATGAAATCTATGGGTTGTTGAAAACTCATGAACTGGAGATAGAACAAAGGAATAGAAGATTAAGTAAAAAGACAAAATCTGTTGCTCTCAAAGTTGAGGAGAAGCCCATCAAGAAGGAATCATCAAGGAAGAAAGCCAAGGGAAAGGCTTTAGTCATTAAATCTGAAAGCGAGTCATCAAACTCTGATGATGACTCAAACTCTGATGAAGCTTCTGACTCTGAGGATGATGAAGAACAGATGATGCAAATGGCTGCTTTAATGGTGAAGACTTTCAAGAAGATGGGATTCAAGAACTTCAAGAAAGGAAAGAGATTCTCAAGGAAAGATTCAAACTCTGAAAGGAAAAGTTTTAGAAAGTCTGATGGAAGGGAGACCAAGTCTGGCAAGAAGGATAAATCTGAAATCCAGTGCTACAGGTGTAAGGAGATGGGTCACTATGCCCCAGAGTGCAAGAAAGGCAAATCTGAGAAAGCACTCATCTCTAAAGGCAAAGACTGGGCAGATACTTCAGACTCTGATGATGGAGAAAATTATGCTCCTATGGCAACTGTCAGAGATGAGACTGAATCATCTGAAAATAAGGGTATAAAAGAGAGCACACTTATCTTGGACAGTGGATGCTCAGGACATATGACTGGAAATAAGGCCCTGCTATCAGACTTTAAGGAGAAGGCTGGCCCAAAGGTTTCCTATGGAGATGGCAACATAGGACACACTCTGGGATATGGCAATATAAATCTTGGAAGTGTCATCATCACACATGTAGCTCTAGTATCAGGACTCAGGCATAATCTGCTATCTGTGAGTCAAATCTGTGACAGAGGAAACCATGTAGATTTTCACATTGAACACTGCGAAGTTATCAGTAAATCTACTGGAAAAGTTGTTCTAGTTGGACACAGGCGCAACAACATTTATGAAGCAAGTTTGGTAACAAACTCTGATGGAAAAACAGTGTGTCTGACTGCAAGAATGTCAAATGAAGAGAGTTGGAATTGGCATAAGAAGCTCTCTCATCTCAATTTGAACAACATAAATGAGCTTATAAGAAAGGATCTTGTAAGGGGACTTCCAAAATCAATACTTAGTCTAGATGGCCTATGTGATTCTTGTCAAAAGGCCAAGCAAAGGAAGTCATCTTTCAAGAGCAAATCTGAATCATCAGTAGTGGAACCTTATCATCTTCTACATGTTGATCTCTTTGGACCAGTGAATGTGATGTCTATGGGCAGAAAGAAATATGCTCTAGTAATTGTTGATGAATATACTAGATATACATGGGTGTATTTCTTATCAAAGAAGGATGAAACAGCTCAAACTCTGATGGATCATGTAAATCTACTGGACAAAGGATCACAGCACAAAGTCAAAATTATAAGGAGTGATAATGGAACTGAATTCAGAAACTCAATCATGGAAGCTTTCTGCAAGGAAAGAGGAGTGAAACAAGAATTTTCTGCACCTGGAACTCCACAGCAAAATGGTGTAGTTGAAAGAAAGAACAGAACTTTAATTGAAGCAGCCAGAACTATGCTTGAAGAAGCAAAATTACCAACTTATTTCTGGGCAGAAGCTGTTCAAACTGCTTGTTTTACTCAAAACGCAACATTGATCAACAAGCATGGGAAAACACCATATGAGATGGTGAAAAAAAAAGAAGCCAAATTTGAAATACTTTCATATATTTGGATGCAAATGCTTTGTGTTGAAAACTCATCCTGAACAGTTGACCAAGTTCGAGTTAAAAGCTGATGAAGGAATCTTTGTTGGTTATCCATTGTCAACAAAAGCATTCAGAGTCTACAATCTGAGAACTAAAGTGATCATGGAATCCATACATGTGTCATTTGATGACAAGAAAATAACTGGACTTGATGACTTAGATGGATATGATCAACTGCGTTTTGAAAATGAAGGTTTATTCTCTGATGATGTAAACTCTGATGAAGCAGTACCGACAAACTCTGATGAAGCGGTTCTGATAAACTCTGACGAAGCATACTCTGAACCTCTACTGATAAATACTGGAGAAACTGGAAATTCTCAAATTGAACAAAATAGAGAACCAGTTGAGGGGGAGCGTGAAGAAGCTCAACAAGACACAGCAAGTGAGTCAGTTGAGGAAACTGATTCAAACTCTGACAGTTCAAACTCTGAGCCATCCAATTCAGGGGGAGCCTCAGATACTGCAGAAAGTCAACATATGAATCAGGAGAGCATGGATCAAGGGGGAGGATCCAATAATGATGCAAGAAACCACTTACCAACAGCAAGAAAGTGGACACAGGCACACACACCTGATCTCATAATTGGAGATCCTGATGCTAGTGTGAGAACTAGAAGTGCAACAAATAATGAGTGTCTGTATCATGCTTTCTTGTCTCAAACAGAACCAAAGAAAGTGGAGGAAGCTCTTCAAGATGCTAATTGGATTACAACAATGCAAGAAGAGTTAAATGAATTTGAAAGAAATGAAGTCTGGACACTTGTACCTAGACCAAAGAATAGATCAATTGTAGGTACAAAGTGGGTTTTCAGAAACAAGACTGACAGTGAAGGTGTGATTACAAGAAACAAGGCTAGACTTGTGGCTAAAGGTTATTCACAACAGGAAGGAATTGACTATGATGAAACCTTTGCTCCAGTTGCAAGATTGGAGGCCATAAGAATTTTTCTGGCCTATGCTGCACACAAGAAGTTTAAAGTCTTTCAGATGGATGTAAAAAGTGCTTTTCTCAATGGGAAGCTTGAAGAAGAAGTGTTTGTTGAACAACCACCAGGATTTGTAGATCCCAAGCATCCAGATTATGTCTACAGGCTTGACAAGGCATTATATGGACTAAAGCAAGCACCAAGAGCATGGTATGAAACTCTTGCTCAATTTCTTTTAGAAAGTGGGTTCACAAGAGGTACAATTGATAAAACCTTGTTTTATTTCAATTCTGGTGATGATTTGCTTTTAGTTCAAATTTATGTAGATGATATTATCTTTGGATCTACTAATGACAAACTTTGTAAGAAGTTTGCAAAGCTTATGCAATCCAGGTATCAAATGAGCATGATGGGAGAGCTTAGTTATTTTCTAGGCTTACAGGTCAAGCAAACAGATGATGGTATTTTTATCAATCAAGCAAAATATACCAGAAATCTTCTCAAGAAATTTGGTATGCTTGATAGTTCATCTGCTACAACTCCCATGGCTACAGCGACAAAGCTAGACAAAGACACAGGAGCCTCAGTAGATATAACAAACTACAGAGGAATGATAGGGTCTTTACTGTATCTTACTGCAAGTAGACCTGATATCATGTATGCAACATGTCTTTGTGCAAGATTTCAAGCAGATCCCAGAGAGCCTCATCTAACAGCTGTAAAAAGGATTTTCAAATATCTCAAAGGAACCATAACCTTGGGTTTGTGGTATCCTAGAGAATCAGAGTTTAAGCTGATTGGTTACTCTGATGCAGATTTTGCTAGCTGTAAGATAGACAGAAAAAGTACAAGTGGAAGCTGTCAATTTTTAGGTGACAGATTAGTTTCTTGGTATAGCAAGAAACAAAAGTCAATTTCCACATCCACTGCAGAAGCAGAGTATATAGCTGCTGGTAGCTGTTGTGCACAGATTCTGTGGATGAAGAATCAGTTGCTGGATTATGGTTTGAGGTACTCTAAAATACCTATTTTCTGTGATAACCAAAGTGCTATTGCTATGACAGGTAATCCAATACAGCACTCCATGACAAAGCACATCAGCATAAGATATCATTTTATCAGAGAACATGTGGAAGAAGGAAACATTGAGCTTCATTTTGTGTCTACAGACCAACAACTTGCAGATATCTTCACCAAACCTTTGAGTGAAGCTACTTTTACAAGATTGGTAAATGAACTTGGAATGATCTCTGGTTTCGACTAGAGATACGGGTTAGACTCAAAAACTATACATGTTTGATTTTTATGCTCATGATTCCTTGCATGTATTAACTGTTATGAGTACCAGTTTCATACACTCTGAAAGTAAACTCTGATGCTAAACTCTGTTAGTCATAAAGTGTTGGTCATACTCTGATAGTTAAAGTCTGATGTTATACTCTGATTGTATTTTTGTCTGAACCATAAGGACCAATGAAGAAATTTATATGGAACATAATTCTCAGTAAGTAATTGTGAATCCTTAAGAGTTATATAGATTCTGATCTCAAATATGTGCAGTAAGTTAACACAACATGATACTGTCTCTATATTTATAGCATCTCTTAGTTTATTGATCCTATACACTGAGTCTGTATTAGCTGTTTGCATTTTCTCTCATAAATTAATTGTATTAACTGATGAAAAGTCTAAACTCTGATTATTAATTGCAAATAATTCACCCTCAAATCAAAAGATGCCAAACAGAGCACAAATTCCTTTGAGATCATGTTGTGCCTAGGAAGATCCAGGAACTTATTGTATGAAATAAGGGCTAAAATCTTTGATTTTTGGTGACTAGTGCCAACCACTGATTACTGGAAAAATAAAAATAAAAATAAAAAAATAATAATAATAAAGGGGGTGAAAAATAAAAGATATATCCAAATGAAAGGATATCAGAATACAGAGTTTAGATATAAAGAATCAGATTTTATTTTATACATGAGAGTTTAGGCAACCAGTTTTTACTACTTTAGTTTATGGATTTTATGCACTTTGAGATGGTCTAAATATTAATATTCGGTAAACTCTGCTATAGCACACACACATATTTCCACATCTGTACAGTTTGAGAAAAGAGTTTATTGACAAAGAAGGACAAATGGTAAACACTGATGTATTGTGTGAAATACGCCGAGGTAATTTAATTTTAATCTCTGATGATTAAAATAAATTTTATTGGTTTCAGACATTTTATAATTTTGAGATTAGACATTTGTTTTGAAATTCAAAAGAGTATGATAACAAACGGTTCATATTTGTATTAAACAGAGAGAGAGAGAGGTTGAGTATTTTGAACAATGTGACATGCGGTAATTATGACTATTTTTACTGCGCGTGTGTATTGGAAGTTGTTACATACAGCTGTCAGATTATGCACGTTTGACATCTGTCCCACTCACACACTTTTCAAAGAAGCCTGCTGTGTGTAGTAATGATTAAAACGTTTGAGTTTTAATCTTCACAGTTATTATTTAAATATACTACACATAAACGGTTCAATCTTTTACACACCTCAACTTTTCATAAGCTTTTACTCACACACATTGTCTCAAACACTTTCACTGCATACACTATAATCTATTCTCTGTTTGTTTTCTTCTAAACTGTTCTAATGGCTACAACAATGTTTACTGCTTCTGGGTTAGAATTTGTTCCTAACAATTACTCAGCTCCTTTGGCAAATGAGAACGCACCGGAGGCGTTTCATTTGATTCAGAGTTTCTTGTCAAACTCTGATATCGGCACTGCTCTCACCGCACCGTCGAAGCTGTCTGCGTCACAAATAAGGACTTTTTGGCAGACAGGTACTTATGATGATGGAGGAGAGTCTGGATCTCCATCTATCATTTTTGAGTTTCAAGGAGAAGAATTTATTGTTACTCCTACTACTGTTCGTGATGCTTTGGGTCTTGAAGATTTCAATGCATTCACAACTGTTGGAGACTTTGAGTTAGTCAGAATGATGAGGGAGATAGGATACTCTGGACCTTTGACAAAGATAGGTCAACTCAAAAGGCCATTTTTGCGCAAGGAGTGGAGCTTCTTTTTCGATTGCATTACTCGGGCTTTTGGAAAGAAGTGCACGAATTGGGATGCGATTCCCACGGATAGTCTGCAGATCGGGTATTCTCTTCTCTATGGCAGTCAATTTGATGTTGCTAGATTAGTTTTAACTAATATTGGTGAGAAAATGCTAGAGAATAGGAATGTTGTTTACTTCTCTAGATTTTGTCAGTTAATATTCAACCTTTGCTGTCCTAATGTTGAGATTTTAGAGGTTGATGTTATCCTCTCATTTAAATTGCATAAACGCATATTTTCTAATCTCACTAACAAGGATAACAAGAAAGGAGATGTTGGTGTGTTACTGTTGCCTGAGTCTGTGCAACAATTCTTGGTAAACTTACAACAACAACAACAACAACCACAACTCGCAAACACTGAAGCTGGACCTTCTGTGTCTCAACCACAGAGGTCAAAGAAATCTAAAGTAAGGGCTGTTAAGTCTGTCCGGATAAACACTGAAGCTGGGGCATCAAATGCTGATGATATGCCTCAGAAGAGAAGGATGAAGAAAAGAAGAGCCAATAGGGCAAAGTCTGATATTGTTGATGAAGAGACTGAAACTGATGAAGAAACTCTTCATCAGAGAAAGAGAAGATTGGTAGCAGCACATCTGTTTGGTGCTGAAAATATCTCTTCAACTGCTGTTGAAGATCTTGAAATTGAAATTCCCGAAGATGAAATTGTTCCTGAGGACAGAGTTTTTATGGAGCCTGTTCTTCAAGAGGAAGCTCCTACATCAAAGTCTGATGATGTAGTTGAGAATGCTGCAAATGAAGCTCCTATGCCCACAGAGGATAGAGCACATGTTGAGATTGCAGATGAAGAGGCTACAGAGCCACAAGGATTTTATATGGAAATTGAAGCAAATCTCTCTATAAACTCTGAACATTTCACTGAGGGTTTGGAAGCTGATCAAGATACTGTTGAACTTGCAGAATCTATGGCTTCTCACACTGAAATAATTTCTTTTGATCTTGAGAAAGGTGAGGAAGTTGATCAGACTTTGGATGCTAATGCT
The DNA here is from genome assembly GCA_030848705.1 of Heracleum sosnowskyi. Taxonomy (NCBI): domain Eukaryota; kingdom Viridiplantae; phylum Streptophyta; class Magnoliopsida; order Apiales; family Apiaceae; genus Heracleum; species Heracleum sosnowskyi. The sequence goes on from CM061240.1 coordinate 73,235,696, forward strand.
ACAGAAACTGTTGCTGATAAGGATGCAACAGAGAATGTTCCTGTTGAAGCAGAGTTTGTTGTAAACTCTGAGGATGTTATTGTTCTTGAAGCTCTACAACAATCTGTTGTTGAGATTGTAACAAAAGAAGCAGAGTTCCTGCATACTGCAAACTCTGAGATTCCAGAACCGGATGCTGAGAATATTCCTGCAGAAAATACAGCAGAGAATGATAATGATAATGATAGTTCTGCTCATTCTCAAGAGGAGTTATTTGAGAGTCAAGCAAACTCTGATGAGCTAAGAGAGGTCAATCGAGCTACAGCTGAGCATTTTCAAGATATGTACTACAATAGATGGGCTGCTGCGGATTGTATCTTTTCAGCACAGAGGGCTGCTGATTTTCTTGGTGATTCTGTGAAGACGATTTCAACTCCTGATATTCTTACAAGTCTGAAGGCTACTGTGATTCAAATTAAATCTCCCCACAACAGATTTGATGAGTCTCATAAGGAAGTCACTGCTTTGAGGAATGAAGTTGGTCTGCGAGATCTCACTCTGAAGAATGATAGAACTTATTACAATTCCATGTTTAAGAAGCAAGCTAAGGACTCTGATGACATTCAGAAGAGGCTTGGGAAAGTTGAGGACAATCAGACTGCTATGTCTGCCCAACTAACATCAATTTCTAATGCTATTGAGTTGTTGACATCAGTACTACTTTCTGATGATGTCAAAAAGGGGGAGAGTGTACCAAGTGACAAATGCAAAGACACTCAAACTCTGAGACGGAGGGATGATGGTAATGATGGTGGAAACAAGGGAGATGGAAAGAGCTTAAGGTCAAATGCTGATAGCAGACTACTTTCAAGAAGATCAAACTCTGATAAAAGATCAAACTCTGGAAAGGGACATGCAAATGCAAACTCTGCCAGTGGTTCAAGATTCAAAGGTTTGATAATCTCTGATAAGCCTACTAAAGATGAGGAAATTGCTGCCAAGGTGTTTATGGCAGAACATGGAAAAGATGTTACAATTGAAGATATCCAAGCTGAAGAGCAAATGCTTGCTGAGGAACACAGGAAGAATCTTGAAGCTGGAATCTACAAGAAGAAGGAAATCAAGGCTCCTAGAAAGAAAGAAAAAGGAATTGTTATCAAAGAGAATGTAAACTCTGATCAGAGTTTACAGTACTCAAGGAGGCCTGTGATTAAAAATACTGACAAAGGAAAAGGTAAACTGGTAGAAGAAGAACAGTTACCTAAGAAGATTTATTCAACCTCTGACATTGCTCAAGTTGAAACAAGATTAGCTAAATCAACCTCTGACGCTGCTCAAGTTGATGTTATTGTTAAGAATGTGCCAACCTCTGACAATGCTCAAGTTGTGCAAACTCAGCTATCTTCACCACTCCAAGGTTTCAAAAGATCTTCATTACCTGAAACTCTGAAGCCTAGCCAGGTGAACTTTCTACAAACCAGAACAGTACTTGGAAAACAATCTTATGATAAATCTGGTTTGGGTTCCCACAGAGAGAAAAGAGTTAATAATAGTCCTTTAGATCATACATCACTGGCAGAACCTGGTGTTGGGGTTACTCAAGAAAACCTTGATAAACTAGAATCTGTTCAGATGATTTACCACAGAGGCTTGAAGAAGGAGTTTTTATTATACTTTATGGCTGATGGCAGAGTTTACAAAATTGGAGAAGATGATATTTGTCTAAAATTCTGGGAAGAGCTAGAGTATGCTCTCTATCTCCTGAAGATCAAAAATAGAAATACTCATAATGCTGCTTTGGTTTTAAAAGACAGAATGATGAAATCGAAAGTTCTTTTTGGAGGAAATGTTTCCAGTGCTTATATTCCTAAGTACAGAGATGCACATGGAAAGTTGGTGGAAATGAAGAAAAATAGTGCTAGATTCAGGACTGCACTAAATAAGAAAGTTCTAGAGTTCAATCTAGAGTCTGATAAGGCTTTTTATATCAGACTTGGCAATGAAATGAACAAGAACAGCATCTATTCTTTAAGGGCTGCCATTTATCAAATTGGAGAAGATGAACCAGAATTGAAGGAGCTGAAGAAGGATATGATTGCTGAACTAGATCGAGCTGAGAGAAAGTTACTGTCAGATTATATCAGGACTGTCCCTGATATCCAAGAAATTCAGTAAAGTCTGACTGTAAGTTTTTATGTTTTCTGTTCTAAGTTAAATTTAAACTCTGTTTTAAAATTAAACTCTGACATATTTTAAACACTGCATTTGTTATATGTTTTGACATCATCAATTATCTTTTTAACTTGTACATTTTGATTATGAACAAGTTGGGGGAGATTGTTAGATATAATTGCTGACGTTTGTTCATCAGTGTTTAAGTTCCAGGTACATATCAGAGTTTATATAGAAGCCGGCCAGAGTTTGTTAAAGTCTGACAGGGTGATAGTTGAATTAGCTGTCGGTGCAAAGATAAAGATTCTAGAAGCAATATATTCTGAAGATGGAAAGAAGCAGAATATATTGATACAGCTAAGGAGACTGGACAGAAGACTGAAGCAATCCTTAATTGATAATAATTGTATAGCTAATTTATAGGAGTATCAATTAGATAAGGATTGTATGTAGCTGTGTACTATATAAACACAGATAGGTTATCCCTAGAAGGGACGCGAACATTGAATATATTATTCTTGTAACCTAGTAGCTCTTTGTGATTCATTAACATCACTAAGAGAGAAACTGTTAATATAATTACAGTTTGTTGTTTTATAAAAAGAGTTCTTGATTGTTATTCTCGTATACATACTTGATTATATTGTGTAATCGGCCTAACATACTAGGCTCTAGACGCCTATATAAGGACCCTGATCCTACAATCAGAACTACGTTTTGGGCACAACTCCATACGTCACAACGCCTCGAAGGCGCAACAAGCTATAAAGGCACCCCTAGAACTACGTTTTAGACTTCATCCTCGAATAAGGACATACAAGTCACTACGTACTTGGTGTGCCCCTGCCGCCATAGCCCCGAGGGCAACACCAAGAACTACGTCTTTGGCTTGATTCTCAATAACGATTTGAGATACGTAGGCATCTTGTGAGGACCAATTTAGTCCGGATACACGAGTGCAGCCATTAAAGCTCGAAGCTCATTAAACCTTAGCATTAATTACACAAGCACGTTTTTTAATCCATAACAAATAGTTTTTTTTAAAATAAAAAAAATAAAAAAGTAACATGTTTTAGCTGAAAAGGTAATTTCCCGTATTTAAAAATATTAAAATAGGTTTTAAAATAAATAAGTAAGGGTTTGCCCGTGATATATTTGGGAAAAGAGATGTTTTAGTAAGGAAAAATAGAAAGAGTAATGTAAGATCCGGGAAAAATTACGTGTTAATATTTGATGTGAAATGAAATTTTATTTTCATATCAAAATTTATTAAAGGTTTTATCTGTTTAAATGCGTTAAGTTATTCATTAAATGATCAAAGATGTGATGTGAAGATGTTATGTGAATATTTGTGGTGATTAGAAATTATTTTAAAAGGATGTCATTCTATTTTATTTTATTTTAATTATCAAAAAGAAAATTTAGTTCGTTCCCTAATTATTCAGGAAATTGGTATATCGTTCGTACCAATATTTCATTCGTTAAAGTGGAAAATATTCGGGAACATTCGTAATAGAGGTATTTTGGTTCGTATATCTATTATTAAACGATTCTTGTAGTTATCCATATATTCTGGATAATTATCGTCTCGTAAAACATGTATTCTATTTATTCATATTAAAACGATCCATTGGATCAATATCGTTCCAAAAATGTCGTTTGGGGTATTATTTTTCACTAAGTATAAAAAGACGAATCGTACATTATCCTTCGTATAACCCGTATTACGTATATACAAAAATATAAAAATCCCCGAACCATGTTCTTCGTGTTCTTGAAGATCGAACTCAATTTTGAAAGTGTTATTGGAATCCAAATCTTAAGTTCAAGTACTCAAATCAAAGCTCTTGATCTCTAGTTTCAGAATCTTCAAACCGTATCATCATCTGGTAATTTTTCCATTTGATATGAATTTTTGAAATTTCGAATTAAATTAGGGTTTATATTAAAAATTGGGGATTTCATTTCTATTGATTCTCCGTTCAATTGATTGCTTCCAGCATGTTCCTAGGGTTCTATTTAGTAGGAATCCATGTTTTAATTTCATATTTATGTTCGAATTTGACAAATTCGATTTTGGGTTTTTAACCTAATTTTACTTTTGAATGGTCTGTTCTTATTGTTGATTGTTCATGATATTTGATAGAGGGCTTTGATTGTATATGCTGTAAGGATCATTTTAACATCAAGAACGTTTGATTTCATGTACAGAATCGGTAGATCGTAGTTTTGGCCAGAAAACCGAACCCGATGGTTTTGACCGGATTTTTAGACCGATTCCGGCTTGTTTCAGGCTTGTGTTTGTGTTGGTTGTGTTTGTTGAGAAATTCTGAGCAAAAGCCCTCAAAGAATGATAAGTTTTGGTGTGTTTCAAGCCATGGACGGAATCCGGTGGCCGGACGCTGGCCGGATTCTGGAAAAACCCAGATTCCGGCGGGTTGTTCTTGGCGACCCGTTTCTGTTCTTAGCAACCCGTTTTCTGACCCGGTTTTGATCCAGTTTGCCCTAATTGATTTTCGTGAATAGTGTTTCTGAGATTTATTTTAAAAATAAATTGAAAATTGTTTTAAAAATTCTAAAAATCATATTTTTGATTTAAAATTACATTTTATTATTCAAAAAATTTTGAATAATTATATTTATTTATTTAAATTCGAAAACTGATTAAATTTAATTATTTTAATTATTTTTGATTAATAATTAATTAATTTGATTAATTGATTTATTTTATTAATCAGTTAATTCTTAATAATTAATTATTAATTAGATTTAATTAATTAAAATTAAGTTTAATTATTTTATAGCTTGGTTTATTTATTTAAAAATAGTTTGAGTGTTTGGAAATTGTCAATTAATTTTATATTAATTGATTAAATTGTTTTAAATCTTTATATTGGGATAAATGATCTGATTTTTCGATCTAAAAATATTTTGAGGTTTAATTCCTTTGAAATGAGAGTCGAATATTTTTCTAAAATTATTTCTAGAACATTACAAGACTTAGGTGATTTATTTATCACAATTAAACGACAATATGTGTTACGTGAATTATGTGAATTATCTGGTGGTTGAGTCATAATTACGAATAAGTGTTCTGGAACTAGTTTAAATATTTTGGTCGTGTCTAATATTATCACGAGGGGTAGTTAAAATAAAAATTTGTCAGTGTTGTTAGAAAATGAGATTTACGAGACCGTTGACTTTTATAGTATGGAGATTTTTGACGAGCGAGTTACGTGAATTACTTATTTAGTTAATCGTGATTATTCTATAAATTGAAATATGGTTATCTATGCAACAGAGGCTATTGGACGAGACGAGACGAGTCAGATTATCGAAGTATGTTATATAAAAGACGTCGGGGAAGGACGAGGTATTGTTTACGATTGATTGGATTATTTGTGAGGCGATTTAACACCAAGGGGACATTTACAAGTATTGTATTCCAACGGAGGTATCGACACGTGGATTCAAAACAGTAGGATCAAATTAGTGGTATACACAAGAGCGTTAGATCGAAGAAGGACGGAAACAGAGAATCGTGCGATGGGACAGAATAAGGAGGGAATCATATTATCTCAGCCTTACGAAATAGCTAAGGACCGGAGGCAAGTGTCTATTCCTTTCACATATTATTGAGTGCTGTTATCTTGAATTATTATTATACAAGTTGAATACTTTTCACTGAATTTCCAAATGTCGAGTCCTTTGCATTGAATTGCAAGTATGATTTAATCTCGTAAATTGACGAGTATTCTTTTATACCTTTTGAGTTTAGATTCATATTTCCATGTTGATTGGAAATAAATATAATTATTGTATTGAAACAATTTAAAAGATAGTTATGGGCCGTATACTAAGGCTTTCTTTCAAAAATCTTGATTTAAAAATATTAGGTTGGGATGTTGCCAACCCTAGATGAGTGGGAACTTGTGAACCCGATGAGGTTAAAATGTTATTTTAAATTCTGAAGTTGTGGTACTTGTTCTACTAGTATTCTAGTTTTCATCTTGCACCTATGCAAGTATTATTATCATTTCTTGTTAATGCGATTAACTGATCCAGTCCCTGATTCGAATTCATATATGTTGTGCATGATTTAGTTTATTTCCTTCAAATATAAGGCTTGTCTATTATAAGTATATGTTCGAAAGACTTAAACTATTTCTGTCAGAAGTCAGTAAACCCTTGTTTTCCCTATTTATAAACTTCACCTTGAATTTTCCTTAAACTCGAACTTGACTTTCTTGTCACTTACCAAATTGGCGAATCTTAACTAATTCTTCCATAATGTGATAATTTGTACTGTTGAGGCCATCTAGAGCCAGTTCTTTGAACCCTACCCTATATTGAGTTGTTGCAATTTCTGTTGATGTCATAATGCCTATTTCATATCAGACTTAATCTTGTCATTGTGTACTTACGTACCATTGAAACCATTTCGAATCTATTTCTCGAACTTCATTTGATATTGAGCAGTTGAAGATCTTTTGCAACTATTGCACCCTGTCATTGTGTACTTATCTTGCTATGCATGTTATTGTGTATTCTTCATTATTATCCCAGTTGTTGCATCGATCTCGTCGATGTTTATTATATTGTCGCTTTTCATGTGCACCTCCCAATATTGTGTCGATCTCGTCGATACTAGATTATATTGTTATTCCTTGATGGATTCTTCATAGTTGAATTGTTTCCTGGAACTTGAGTTTTCCAGCGATTGTTGTATTAAGGTTGTCGATCCTTCCGACACCTGATTGTCGAAGTAAGGTTGTCAATTATAGTGACACCTGACATATATAATATAGAATTGGAATGTTTTTAAATGGACCAATAATGGTCGGACCAGATTCTTGGTCGGAATGAATTATGGCCAAGATGGCCAAGGATCCTAGTTGTAGGACTTTGTTGTGTGCATTGTCCGGGGTTAGTGCGTGACTGATCAGCAACCTAACCTTGTGTTTTAAAAATAAAATAGAAGTCCAATTCTAATTCAAATATTGAACTCGAATTGTCTAGTAGCCACTTCCTTATAGCATTTGATTATTGTCGGGATTATCAGAACATATTCTATTCTTATCAGAAATTATATCTGATACCATCATTGTTGGTTCGTTGATTAATAAGAAGGGGTTTCAATCCTGCTGAACCCACTTACTTGTAGTATAATGGATTTCAAATAGTCAAAATCCACTTCCTCGATTCTATTGGCAGTTGTGAGATATCTACCTTGATGAGTTTTATTCATACCGCATATCCAGTCGGTACCATATTGAAGTCGTGAAGTACGTTCTTTCTTCCATGGCCGAGCGCGTTGGCTAATTTTTACTCCTTGATTATTCTACCCTTCCAGAGTTGTTGGTTTCAGAAAATGTTGTGAATAGAACTGTTATCTTCAAAACTAGTATTTTTGTTCAAACTATGGTCTTGAAGACGTATGAGTTATATTTCTTTCATATTTTCTACATACTATTGTAGTTATTGTTGTTTGGGTAACCGTGACGACTAATATAAATTTTTGTGTTTTAAACTATTCAGTTGCTAAAAGCTGAATGAGAAATTGTGGTAAATTACCAAACTTGATTTGAGAATTTTAGAGATTACAAATGTTTTAACCAGAGGCTTGTTTATTTGACAATCCAAAGTTTATTTTGGAAACTTTTCATATTGTACTTGTTAATGCACTTGCTGAGCAATTATTTCGCTCATACTTGCTTTCTTTAAATATTTTAGCCTTTCAGTAAGAAGGCATATTGGCGAGAGTTGTCCGCGTAGCTGGTCAGAGATGTGAAAGGATATTATCGTAAAGACGTTTTGATCCAGAGTATTTGGAGCTAGTGATAGGTTTGTATTAAGTTGATTTCTATTAAATATTATGTTGTATCAGATTAGATTTGCCTGGTATACTTCTTGTCGAAGTTATACTAGTGTTATAGGGTTTATGTAAAGAGAATGGTTGTAAAGAAGAAAATTTTGTATAATGAAATTTTGGATTCTTGTTTCTAGCACTATAACCTTTAAAGATTCTTGGTAGAGTTGGGGTCGCAGATGCTATTATTGTGTTGATTTATTATTGAACAGGTTGTTTTAATTGAGGATGCAGTGTGACGACCAAATCCTTTGACCCCGGATTTGGGGCGTTACAAGTAACATATTTTAGTTGAAAAAGGTAATTGCCCGTGATTTTTCTAGAAAAAGAGAAGATTTTATTAGAAAAAATAGAAAAGATAATGTATTTTAGCTGAAAAGATAATTAGTTATAAATAATGTTATTATTTAATAATGGTTTTTCTAAGAAATGAAAAAATAGAAAAAGTAACATGTTTTAGCTGAAAAGATAAATGACCATAATTAAAAAAATATTAAAATATGTTTTAAAATAAATAAGTAAAGGTTTGACCGTGATATTTTTGTAAAAGGAGAGGTTTTAGTAAGTAAAAATAGAAAGAGTAACATGTCTTAGTTGAAAAAGGTAATTGTACGTGATTTTTTTATAAAAAGAGAAGATTTTTTTAGAAAAAATAGAAAATGTATTGTATTTTAGCTGAAAAAATAATCGGTTATAAATAATGTTATTATTTAATAATAATTTTTTTAATAAGTAAGGGTAATTAAGTAAATTCACTAAGTACCGACTGACCGACCAAAACTTTTAATGTTTCTATCATATGATAGTAGTAGTTTAAAACCCGTGCGATGCACGGTTGAAATTTGAATTTGTTATTCTTTATGTATTTTAATATGTTACGTTTTTTATATTTATATTTGCTTTTTATGAATATGATTTTAAAATTTGAATAGTTTTATGTGATTAGTGAACTCGATGTTGAATTTACGTAGGATTTGTATTTGATCATGGTTAGTTTGTATTCAAGAGTTTTATGTTAAAGAATATATTAGAGATATGTTTTGATCAAAATTGTTATTTTAAAAATTAAGAAAATATCAAAATATGTGTTCTATTACTTTTATTTTTTATTTATTTGAATTTAAAGTTATAAAAAAATTATGATAAACATTAATTTTATAAGTTTAATATAATGATATTACCATTATATATATCTCACCCGTGTTATTTTTAGAAGATGAGTTGTTTTAGCTAGAAAATATAAAAAATAGGTAATATGCTGAAAAACAGAATTAGTTATTTATCAATAATTATTTAAAATTATATTACTTTTTTATATATGTGTTGTTCGTGTTATATTTAGAAAATTGGTTGTTTAAGTTAGAAAATATAAAATAGGTAATATGTTTTAGCTGAAAAAGGTGTTAGTCCCTGAGAGTATTGCAGAAGGGGGGTTGAATGCAATATTGATAATTTAGAATTTTTTTCCCAACAATAAAGAAAGAGATTAGCAATTATCAGTAAGAACAAATGCAAACAATAGTTCTATAACATGATAGAGACTTCACAAAATAATTGATTTATTTATCTTGTGAAGGGTTTTGATGCAACCTGGAAAAACAATGTTTCCAGCTTCTATCTCGAGAGAGATTACAACTGAGTTGTGGGAGTAGCTTTCTAAGCCTGTTTGATTGTGTTCCTTAGATTAAATGTGAGGTGTAAAGCTGTTTATATATTCAAGTGACAGCTCCTTACAGTTTGCTCACATGTGATCTTTCCTAAAATTTATACTAGATAGTCTAAACATAAACTATAAAGCAATATAGATACATTCCGTTTGTAGCATACTCAATCTCAGTTGATGTAGAAATTGCATACCCTTGAAGTGGTAAGATTTGTTTTGTTCTCTCTCAAGCTCCTGTCGTAGTCTTTCAGGATTGTGACAGAACCATGTGAGTTATGTACCACCTGCTACTGAAGCAATCTGCCACACTTTTGACTTTGTAGGTGAATCAAAAGTTCCTCCCATGAGAGAAAGTACCGTGCTCGCCAAGTTTTGCTGTCATGGGATGTTCTAAAGCTGACAGTAAGATTTTCCTAGGACTGGGGAGTCACAGAGAACTTTACTGTTGTGACCTTGCAGAACATGCTGTCATTGTGGTACAAAGTTGTTGTCTCCGAGTTTCTGCCAAAGTTGCTGTCAAGACTGAAAGTTGTTGTCATGAGGAGTGCTGTCTTGACTACATGTTTTGATGTTCCTTAAAAAGTTGTTGTCTTCGAGAATCTTGACAACATGTTTATTCCTTGTACATATCAAATGTAGAATATATTTTGGGGCTTGAACAAAGTGAACTTCTTCCAGATTACATTCTTTATTACATGTATTCATGATAGTACAAATTGAACATTACATGGAACATTATTTACGGGTTGTGAGAGTATGTTTCTTTCAGTCTAATTAAAGACTGATTACATAGTTAAGTTCTCTACCTGCAATTACCCATAAAACCTAACAATCTCCCCCAATTTGTTTTTATGGACAATAACAACAAATTTTGAATTTAAAGCTGACAACTTAACTAACAAAGATCAGAACAGTAGAAATGACTAAAGTTCTGAACTATGTGAATTCTGTAAATGCTTTTGATAGAATTTGAGAACTATATGCATCAACATTTTCAGCTACAACAAACTAATGATTCTTATGCATTTTACAATATAAGTTTGATAGAATCACTTAGCTTTTCTTTTCTTCATTTTCTGCCTTGCTTCATCTTCTCTTTCCAGGGCACTTTGTAGAAAGGCTTTTAATTCTCCAACTACAACTTTCTCATTGTCATTCATGGCAAAGTCTTCAATATCCTCAATGGCCTTTTGAATTCTCTTAGAGGTCCAGCACTTTGTGTCTTCGGGAATTAACTAAAAGGTTCCGATCTTTGTGATAGATCTGAACTCATGTCTGTCTCTCTCAATTCTGAATCTGTTTCCAGGATAGGCTTTCAAGGAGTTTTTTCTTTTGGATTCAAGCTCTGGATTTTCACCCTCTCTTTGCTTTAGAATTATTTCCAATTCAATTTCACAAAGATCTTCCAAGTTGTGTCTAGATCCAACAACTTTGTTAAAAAAGATTCTTCAAAGTTTCTATCTTGAGTTTGTGAAAACTGTTAAGATGAATTTCCTCAGGCCCTTCTCTGATTCTGTAGGGATTCTCCAAGACATGGGATTGATGATCAGGATACTGACTTACAACACAATTTCATTGCCTGTAAGTTTTGATGATTTCAGCTTCAATTTCTTCAGTAGACATATCCTTGACATCAGTCTTTCTTTCTTGAGTTTCAGAATTTGTAGGAGCTTCATTTGGATTAGCTGGAACAACTTCATTTTCTCCTTCAGATTCACTCGAAGATGGGTCTCTATATCTCATCTAGTCAGATCCATATCTACCATAGAACTCTTTTTCTCTCTCAGCCAGATAATCATTTATATGATCCATCACATGATCAAGAACATTGTCATACCCATCAAGTAAAAAGATCATCCTTTTAAGAATGAAGAAATCTACCCTTGCAAAGTCATTCTTTTGAAATTTCCAGGTACAATTCTTAGTGATTATCACCTTTGACTCATCTTTATATGTGAGCTCATAAGATTCTGCATTTTGCTAATCGTCAAGGTGCAAGAGCACACTTGTGATGTCCATTGCTTTACTACACATATTTGAGATAGTGCTAGGTCCATGAAATTAGATAGGAGTTATAGAAGGTAGTTTCTCTAAGGCTGGATCAAGATTCCTCTTAGGCATCTGAGTTTGATTTTCTTCCAAGTTTTGAGCATTAGGAGTGATAATGTGTAGCTTTTTCAAAGCAGGACCAGTAGAAGGTATGTTCTTTACTCTTGGTGCTTTGGTCACAGCTTTTGACGTGGGCTCAGGCTTCTTCTGAGTTGACCCTGTTCAGCCAAACTCTTGCACGGGTTCTCCTCCTTAATTTCTTGCTTGGAACTGGAAATTCTTTGACAGTGTCTTTTGTGACAGTTGGTTCTGTGACAATAACTTTAACTGGGTCTGTCACGATAGCATCTTTTGTGACAACATCTTTTGGTTCCGTCGTGACAACATCTTCCATTGAGGCTCCTTCCTTGACGGTATCTTTCATGACATCATATTTTGTGACAGTATCTTTTTCAAGATTTGCACTGTCTACAACAGTCCTTAGGACGTTGGCCTCAAGTTTCTCAAGCATTTTGGCTTCCCAAATTTCTTCTTGACATAGAGTTTCATTATTTTTTCCTTTGTATGAAGATTTACCAATTTCTTGATTTTCTCTGGTTTGACCAGGTTCTTCAGCTGTAATTGATTTAACAGGTTTGCTACTTTCAACATTTCTACTTCACATATACCTCCAGTACCATCATCCTTGTCATCTTTTCTCTGTATTGATGAATGGTCAACTTTTGGTTCAGGAATTTCAGGAGTTTGATCTTCATCAACTTCTTCAATATACATGTAGCTTCCTCCTTTGTCCCCTCTTCTTCTGTTTGCATCTACAATCATCTCTTTGATTTCTTCTTTCCTACCTTTCTTTTCTAGATGAGTGTAGATTGTATGTACAGCTTCAACTTTGTCTTTGTTAATCTTGGAATGCAGAATTTGATCAAGAACTAGCTTGATTCTCCTATCATCCACTCTTGATAGATTCAACAAATTCATGCATCCAACTTGTTTATTTCCAGACTTGGGCACACAGCCATAGTAGACATAGAATGGATTTAGATCAATTTCTGGAATTTTATCCACAAACATCCTTCTTAATTCAACTTTGAGTTTTTCATTGAAAACATAGACATTTGATTTAACCTTTTCTCCTAAGGCATTAATCAGTGGAGCTGATAAATTCTGAATTTGCTCCACAGTGATGAAATAGCTTAGGTTCCCTGCAATGCTAACACTCACAACCCACCTTATCTCACCATTCACCTTTACCCTGATGTTAGTGATTTCAGATCTGACTGAGTTACAAAATTTCTTGAATTTCCCTTCATCCTGAACCTTCAATCTATGTACCAGTTTTGTGATTGCATTGTCCTTGTTGTACATGGTGCTTTCAAGGTGAGGAAGCATAATTAAGTCTGCTTCTTCCAAAGTGTATCCTTTTCCATCTGTCCATATCAAAGAATCTTCAGTAGTCTGTTCATGAACCTTTTCTTTTCCTTTTCCCTTAGCATTCTCCAATTCTTCTCTTTGAATAAACCTTTGCAATCCTTCAGTTGAGGCAACATTGACTGGTTCTCTGATTGAAATACCAGGAAGAATTTTTCTGTTTTTCTTTTCCTTTGTTATGGGCTTCTTTCCTTGAGCAGGATTTAATCTCTTTATCTCCTTCAACACTTTCTCATAAACTAGAACATTTTCTCCATCCAGCTCATGCTCTAGCAACTTCTTTCCAATATTGCTTGATTTGAGTTTGTCAGCATGGCTTGGTTCTTCTTGAAACTCCCCCTCATTATGCTCATCAATTCCTTTTGACTCCCCCTCAATTAAATGCTCCCCCTCAACTGCATCTCCAGGTTGTTCTGATTTCTGTTCTGATCTTTCTTTTCTTTTCTCCCCCTTAGTTGAGTTGACAGCTTACATATGTGCAGATAGAGTGGCTACAACTTGAGTCAGTTGGGAAAATCCTTCAGCCACTTGTTTTTCAAAGGTCATTCTAGCATGTAGTGACTGGGAAAATGCATCCACATTGGCTTCAAGTGTTGCAGTATCAGACCTGTAAGAGTTAGATGGACCACTACTTCTCTTCCTTTTTCCAGAAACAGGGAAATGAGAAAAATAGGGCAAGGAGGCTAGTGGGGTTCTCACACTCTCATTGATTTTTTGAATGATCTCGTCATTCCTCACAAATGATCTCTCAAGGCCTAGTGCCTGTTTAGTGTGGGCTCCCTCAGTTTCTCTTTGGACATGCTCAAGTCCCTCTCCTTTTGCCAGCTCATTTGGCTGTCTCTCATGTTTTTGTTCACCTCTCGTTTCTTGTTCTCTCCCTCACTCATCCTAAGTGCATATGTGTGAGCATTACTGATATGCATAGAAGTAGAAGATTTAGAGTGTACCTATGCACCAGTGGCTAGGCTTGAGGCCATCAGGATGTTCTACACATTTGCAGCATACTCAAATTTTAAAGTATATCAAATGGATGTTAAGTGTGCATTCCTGAATGGTGAGCTAGATGAAGAGGTATATGAAGAACAAACCCCTGTCTTTGAAAATCAAGATTTGTTGGACTTTGTCTACTACCTGTTCAAGGCTATCTATGGTCTCAAACAAGCCCCGAGAAAATGGTATGACACTCTTTCTGGTTTTCTTATTTAGAATGGTTTTGTTAGAGGCGTCATAGACAAAACTCTATTTTCTAAAAAGCATAAAGATGATATGATTTTTGTCCAAGTCTATGTGGATGACATCATATTTGGGTCTACTAATGATAATTTCTGCAAGAGATTTGCTAAGCTAATGCAGAATAAGTTTGAGATGAGTCTGATGGGAGAGCTGAAATTCTTTCTTGGATTACAAGTAAATCATAGGTTAGATGGTTTATTGATTTGTCAATCTAAGTACCTCAAAGAACTCCTCAAGAAATATAACATGGAGGATTTGTTCGCATAAAATCACGCAAGCGTACGCGGTCACAAGTAATATATGAATAAGTAGAGTTCATTCCCACAGAGACTGCTTTGGTTACTATAGTTATGCACTTATGCAACAATGTATGGCTATTGTTCAATGCTAAGACAAGTAATAAATTTGTGTTTTGATTATCTAAATTAACTAAGCAAATTACCAAGACTATAATTAACTAATGATTTTACTGTCGAATTACTTATGAGAATAAAACATGGGATCCTAACTTCATTAAATACTTCATCTAGAGTCTTTTGTCTTTAATCAATGCATGTGACGGTTGTGACAACTAATCGGATAACACGAAATCAGTACACGCTACCTTTCAGTATACGTATACCAAACCACTCAACATCCACAAAAGAGATAGAAGTTGGGCAGACACCAATTATGCTTAGACCCTATATGTCTATAAGATTTGAAAACATAACGGTTTAACGAGCAAGTTATCCATTCAGATTACATAGGGCAGGTAAGATGGTTAAAATTACCTACAAATCATGCATGACAAACATACACAAACCTATGCTAGCATGGCAAGTTCTAAACCTCTATATCCACTTTCGCAATCAATAGAGATTAACAAACAACTTAGATGTTAGCTACGCATTCAAGAATAATAAGCACAACCAAAATAGGTTATCAACAAATCATCACACACAAATCTTTAAAACGATTAACTACTAAAATCCATAAATAAATCCGTTAGAATCCCACGACAACGATTAGTTCATAATCGAACCGTTCATCATCGTGGGTTCTGATGAAAACATGATAATAAATATGTCTGGAATACTAAATAAAAGTACTAGGGTTTATGAAGAAACAAACGAGAATCCAAAGTATCGCCTAATTAGAAGAATACAAAGATAAGTTGAAAAGTAGATCTTCGTAATCAGCTGTCTTCTTGTTCTCCTCACCGGTGGATGGATATGTATGTATGTATATCAATATATCTCTGTATATCTATATCTCTCAGATATGATGTTTATATATATATCCTCAAATATTTTAATGCCTTGAGGAAAGTACAATTACGTTTCCTAAACTGATTCTGTTTTACAAGGAAAATTCGTAGCTGACTTTTCTTCAGTAATTCTGGGATGTTCCTGAAGTAATTTGATAATTGGACCACTTTAGAATAAAAGATATTTTTATTATCTTCGCGTGGGCTGTTAAATCGTCCAATTCTGACTTCTAGATCTCAAGATATGACCCAAACAGTGAATTATGTGCAGGCAGCCCAACAAATCCGAATTTTCTTCTAATAAATCTCCAAATTAAGCTCTTTATTCTCCAATCCTTCCAAGTTTAGGATTTCCTTGCATCCTAAAATAAAACATTAAAATTTATTAAATAAATATCCAATTAACTGCAAAATATAATAAATATGAGGAATAAAATCATATAAAATATATATAAATATATACTCTATCAGGATTCAACATCAGTAAGAACTCAATCATCTACAGCTGTCAAGCTTGGAGCTTGTGAAAATTCTATCAATGTAGATGTTACAAGCTACAGAGGTATGATTGGCTCATTACTCTATCTTACTGCAAGTAGACTTGATATTATGTATGCTACATGCTTATGTGCAAGGTTCCAAGCGGATCCTAGAGATTTACATCTCGTTGCTGTAAAAAGAATCTTGAGATATCTTAAGGGTACATCTAATCTAGGTATCTTGTACCCTAAAGAGTCTGGTTTTAACTTTGTTGGATATACAGATTCAGATTATGCAGGTAGTGTTGTTGATAGGAAAAGCACCTCTGGGAGTTGTCAATTCCTAGGTGGCAGATTGATTTCCTGGTATAGCAAGAAACATCAAACATTTTCCAATTCTACAGTAGAAGCTGTTGTGCTCAGATTTTATGGATAAGGAATCAATTGAAGGACTATGGCTTTGTATTGAACAAAATTCCTATTCTGTGTGATAATACAAGTGCCATAGCAATCTCCAACAACCCTGTTCAGCACTCGAGGACAAAGCACATTGACATCAGGTATCATTTCTATCTGAGAGCATGTCATGAATGGTACTGTGGAGTTGCAATTTGTACCCACAGATATCTTTACTAAATCTCTTGATGAATCCACATTTACCAGTTTAGTTGGTAAATTGGGTATGTTAAATAGTTTTAGTGATTAATCTTGTTTATTGTTGGTGTTTGTTCTTGATTAAATTTACAAGTGTTTTGTTGATTGTATTTTAAAATCACTTGTAAATTTATTTTATCAAAACATTTCTTTTGTGTATATTTACTGTTTTTAATGCCATGCCTTTTCTAATTATTAAGCTTCCTAGTTTGAGTATTTTAAAATAATTTATTTTCTCTGAAAATATTTTTCTCAAATTTTTCAGTTAAATTTTTAGAGAAATCTATTTTTATTGAAAATTTACTAATTTTAGAATATTCATATAACTTGTACAATTTTGTAAATTAATTTCTGCAATTTTATTTCATTTATGAACTGGTTAGACTTTCTTAGTATTTTCAGTATTTTAATTAGAATTTTCTGTGTAAATATTCAGATTTTTAGTAATTTTCTTGTAGTTTTAGTACTAGCAAGACTATCGGCAAGACTATCCAGTAGTCTTGCTAATAGTCTTTGCAAAGTACTGATTTTTAGATTTTATTTCTATTTATTTAATAGTCTTTCAGTATTATTTTTTTACTAGTAAGACTATCGGTAAGACTATCCAATAGTCTTGTCGATAGTCTTTGTAGCTATTATATATTATATTTTGTTTATTTCTTTTAATTGTTTTATTAATAGTCTTACTAACAGTTTTGAAGTAATAAGACTATCTGTAATAACCCCAAATTTTGGACTTAGTTAAAAACAAATTTTTATTTTTTTTTATTTTTTATTTGATGAATAGTAAAATCCTGATGAATAGTAAATTTCTGAACCGAAAAAGATTTTCAGACCACCCTATGTACGGGACGGTATAATGAACTTTCGAAGTCGTATTAGTGATCTACGATGTAAATGAAGGAATGCAAAAGCTGTCAGAATCAGAAAAATAGCATTTCTGTTTTCTCCGAAATTTCACCAATAACGGACGGATTAATCATTATTTGAAAATATTGGAGGATTAAATTATCAATTCCATGGATATGGATTTAATAAAAGAATTAGTGATATCAAGAACGTTTACGGTAAACTACTTCGATAGAACACTTAAGAAACCCTGCGAACAATCTACGAGACTAAGCGGTGACGGGACAATGCGACACTTATAGGATTAAATATAGACATGAAAGTAACATGTAACAAGATTAATTCGAGGAATGCAACATTTGGATCATCTATGTGAAAGGAAACAAACCAGTAAAATAAACCAGTAAAGCTACTTTATCCAAACTCATGCATGTCCGACATGTGTCCAATGACAAGGCAATAAGCCATGACTCACCACTTTAAACTACAAAATATCATCATTTCTATCAAGTCAACCAAGGCAATATTATTTTCAAATATTCATTTAAGGTTTATTTATTTAACGAATATTATTTTGAATATTCATTCGAGGTTTATTTATTTAATGAATATTATTTTGAATATTCATTCGAGGTTTATTTATTTAATGAATAGTATTTTGAATATTCATTTGAGGTTTATTTATTTAATGAATATTATGGTGGAATATTCATTTGAGGTTTATTTAGTAAATGAATATTATTTTTTTTGAATATTCATTTAATCATTATTTACTTAATGAATATTATTTTCGAATATTCGTTTAAGGTTTACTTATTTAATAAATATTATTCGATTATTGATTGAATACTTTTAGAATGTTTTGAAAATGAGAAATGTTATTTAAAGTTTATCCTCGACCTTCAATAATTATGAAGGATACTCTAAGCTGTATTATTAATTATTTTCAAATCAAAAAGAGGTTCCCAAAACACTGTTTTTCCATTTAAATCTGTCTTTTAAGAAGATTTAAATGCTCGCTCAACTATCGAAATATGGGAAACCTGATTTAAGTGACTGCTACTCATTTTAAACTCTCAATTCAAAAACTGTCAAGGGACAGATATTTTCTCGGAACAATTTAATTGCTGCAAGTCAAATGTTGTGTTACCACCTCAACGATCGAGGGGTAAATTGATGGAACAAGTCGATATCCATTAACAAGCATCGCTTGGGAAATATTGGAGAATCTTCCTTTCCAACCTAGATATAACTACTTAGTGGAGTCGTATCAACAAGTGTTACACTTGGGGAAAGGAGGACGATCTTTACGTTTCAGAGTCATGGATTTCATCTGAACTAGGAGTGGTGTAAGTGGTCCAGTTGCGCCGACCCATCCAACTTTTATTGCCCCAAATGGGCCGGGAGATCCCAAAAGGCGGTAGACAATGTCAGGCCGTCGTGATTCTTCCATCTACATGTAGAAAACATATTTTTGTTGTACGACCTGCTACTGATCATAGTAAGGTTGGTACAGCGGGCGCGGTAGCAACTCCCGTATTAGTTCATCATCCAATTTTGGAATATTCCTGCAACATGTATTGGGGAGAAGAACCGATCATGTTGACAGGGGGTCGAAAAGTGTTCAAAGGAAATGAAGTTGCAATAAATCCTTGCAACTTCATCTTTTATTTTATGGGTTATGACTCTGATAAAACCTTACTCAGATTATATATGCATAAGTGGATTTTGGGTTACGGAAGCATTATATTAACTTTCCTCGTAACTTCATCTTTTATGTTATACTAGTCTCTTATCCGTTAAAGGCATAACATGTGGTTACAAAGATATTTTCGAACTATATAGTGTTTTGAATCAATGGATAAGCTTTAAGCCTTGATTCCAATATTTGATATCTATTTTAAAAAGATATGTTTTGAGTCTTGGTTTATCGTATTGATACCCAGGATTCCTAAAGGATTTACGAAGAGTATATGAGTATGATTATAAGTCATACGATATTTTAAACGATATACTATTTTGGGGTTAGACCCTAGTAATGATAAAAGTTTTGATCCCATATGGATTATCTTCCAAAAAAAAAGGTTTAAAGATTTAAACTGGGATAGATTTCTTGCTGAGCACTATTAGCTCATTCTTGCTTTATTAAATATTTTAGCATGAGGAAAACGTTGCCGAATCCACCTCATGTTACGAGAGCAAGGGAATGGAGAGACCACCCTGGAGTTAGTTGATGCGGGATGGATACTGTCGGTGTGAGCAGATTAGTTGTAGCTTGAATTAGTGAGAATTATTTTGAGTGGGTTTGTATTTCTAAACCTTGTATAGAATTGTGAGGTCTATTATTGTAACTTCAGGTAGAGGTTGTAAATAACAGATGAGGTCCTGGATAGTACATTTGGGTTGTAATAACAAATGTTGATTATTGTTGCTCATTTCCAAGGATATAACTTGTGTGTGTGTGCGTAAGTGATTGGGGTCTTTGGAGTTGTATTATGAGAATATTGTAAGTAATGCAGGTATTGTATCATTGATGGAGCGTGACAACCCAGATTCCTGACCCCGGATCTGGGGGTGTTACACTATCGGTAAGAAATAGTCTTACCGACAGTCTTTTTAGTTGATTATATATATTTTATATATTATTACTTTTATTTTTACTA
Source organism: Heracleum sosnowskyi (assembly GCA_030848705.1). Classification (NCBI taxonomy): domain Eukaryota; kingdom Viridiplantae; phylum Streptophyta; class Magnoliopsida; order Apiales; family Apiaceae; genus Heracleum; species Heracleum sosnowskyi. The sequence goes on from CM061240.1 coordinate 73,255,983, forward strand.
GTCTTTTGTACTAGTAAGACTATCGGCAAGACTATCCAATAGTCTTACCAGTTGTCTTACTAGTTCTTACTAGTTATATGTATATATATATTTTTTCTTTTTCCGAAAAGACTATCATATTAGTCTTTCTTTGCTCAAGTTCTTACTTAGCAGTTCTTTTCTCTTGGTTACATACATACACTCGCTTATATATGAGTAGAACTGCTGATGATTTTTGCTTAAATTCTCAGTCGATTGATTCTAAAACCGTAGTTCTCTAGATCTAATCACCATATTTCTGTTGTTTCCTTAAAATCTATGTTTGGTTTAGTTTTTTAAAATTTGTATTTTTCAAAAATCTATTCGGATTCTTGAGTGTTTTCATAGATAGGATTTGATTTTGAGAATTCTAAAAATACTGGTGTTTTTGTTTTGTTATAAGGATCATTATACTTAAATTTAATTAATTTTGGTGAAGTTTTTGATTTTTTGGATTTTTATTTAATATTTAATCCTTAAAATTTGAATTAATCTTATTAGTTGAATTTTATTCTTATTTTTCTAAAAATGGCTTTTGAAATTGTCAAAAACAATTTTCTTGGGTATTTTGATCCCCTAAAATGTCCTTTTGAACGTTTTAGGACTTGGATTCATTTTTTTAAATGAGCATTCTTGTGTCCGACATGCTATTTGCCTTAATGCTGATTTAAAATATGAACCTTTAAGATTACTGTGTTCCTCTGCTGTTGTGTCCACTGATTAATCTTCTTTCACATTCACTATTGCTGACACACACTACACAGTTAATGAGAATGTTCTTTGTGATGCTTTACATCTTCCCAGGGATGATTTTGTTAATCTACCAACTGATGCTGACCTAACTCAATTTTTCACTAGCATTAATTATCAAGGTCCAGTAGATTTAACAAAACTTTCTAAAAGCAACTTAGTCAGTGAGTGGGATGTGTTCTTTGATATCATGGATAAAGTTTTCAGTAACTGCACTAAAAGCAATTTTCATAATATTCCTTCTCTTCTTCAGTACATTGGTTTTGCAGTTGCTAATGATCTTAAAATCAATTTTGGTCATATTGTTTGGAATCAAGTGGTCATAAGAGTTTTAGTTGCTAAGAGTGATCATGCTGGTGGTAGAAAGATCAAATGTTTCTATCCTCGTTTCCTCACTCTAATCATTAATCATGTACTTTCTGATGATCATAAAGAGTTGTTTAGACTTGGTGGTTATGATACCTCTCAAACCACACATGTTAAATTCTTTCAAAGACTAAACTCCTCTCTTAAATTCCACTATGTCCCAGTGGTCATCACTCATTTCATGACCCAATTCATTCCTCTTCATGCTTTTGGACCACAAGTTCCCGAGCAACAACCTTCAGTGGATGAATCCACCCCTGCTGGAACTTCGGAGCCAACTCCACTACAGGCAATACATCCTAACTTTTAAATTACTTCTCGTACTAGTGCTGAAACCCAAGTGGTTATTAGGGCTGACCAAGAGGTTGTAGAACCACAACCTCTAACCTAGGTCATAGAGCCAAACACAGAGTCAACAAATTTCATGACCTCTCAGCCTGTACATAAATTACCTATCAGAAGTAGTGAAGTTGTAACTGAGAGTGATCCCACAGCTCTGCCTCCACCAAAGAAGAGAAAAACACTTTTTGAGGCATCTGTAAGCCCATCTGTATCCTCCCAACATGATATGGATTTTCAAATGGCCAATGAACCGCTTCTAGACACATTCTCTCAACAGGATGAATCTATTGAAATTCTCCATGACAACTTGTACTGAGTCAAGCACACTCTCATTACTCACAATGGGAGAAGACATAACCTTAGAAGAAACTCAGGACACCTTGTCAGGAGAGCACTTACAGTTGGTTACAGTGCCTACCATTGTTACGGTAGAAGTGCCTTCACAAGCATTAGAGGGAAAATCTGATTCTTCGCCACCAATAACAGAATCATTTTCTCCCCTCCCAGAGGGAACATCTCTGGCCCCCCTAAGGGATTTTCCACTCACAGATTTATCTAGTGAAAGTGGAAGGCAACTTGGTAAGTCTGTCACTGAAGAAATTCAGAGTTCAAATCCAAATGATTTGATAGACTTACTGAGGATAGGGATTTGCGAACTCCCATTGCACCACGACTGACCTCTCTTGAAGGGCTAGGGTGATTTCTATTGCAGGTACATCAGATTCTGGAGGAAATAGACAACTAGTGTTGAGAAATGTGAGGCAAACACAGAGCGAAACACAAGCACGCGAGTCGAGTGAAACACCAATGAGAGAAATTGAGGTAAGTGCACACACTGACACAAACACTGCTTTGTTTTTAGCTAAGATAGCTAATATACAAGAACAATTATCAAAAACCCAAGCTGAGAAAGAACTTCTACAAGTACAAGTGGTTGAACGGTCTTCTTCTTCCACCTCTGTCAACAATCAGCTGGGACTACTCAAGAATGATGTTGAGAGCCTGAAGACTACTTTTCTCCCTAAGATTAATGCCATTCAACAATCTCAACTCCTGGTGGCCTCAGACATTTCCGGACTATCAGATTCTCAAGCTCAGATCTCAGAAAGTGTTAAGGACATAACTTCAATTTCTGCTAAAATGGACTTACTTCAGAAAACTGTGGATGAGAATCAACTGTTTGATGATACAAGGTTTGCAAGGATAGAAGGAGGAATGGAACATCTCAATGAAGGCATAAAGCACTTGTACCTGATGATCAAAAATTCTCACCAACCTAATACTGAGCAGAAAGCTTTCTTTGAAGGAGGAGATGATGGAAATAATCAGGGAAATGATGGTGGAGATGCTGGAGCGAGGAGTGAGGTAAATCCTGAAACTCATAGATCTCAATCTGTAGAGGATTCCTCAACTAAGGGGGAGAAGCAAGGAGGAGAAGTTGTAGGAGCTTCTAAAAAAGATAGCAAGGGCAAAAGGAAGCAGTCAAACCTTGATGATGACCTCTATTACCAGGATGAACATGATGACTTTGATATATTTGGTGTTCAGGAGGAAGCTGTCTGTAACAGCCCCAAATCCGGGGTCAGGGATTTAGGGTTGTCACAATCCATGTACTCCTTGCCTTACCTGTATTACTCACACCATTCATAATTCACCTGCTCATGACCCCACAACATATGTCTCACACACACACACAGGTTAGAGTCTCAGAAACGACACAATACAACAACTGCGGAATAAATAATTTTTATTACAATACCCAAATGTCTTTTGAATCTGTTACTGATACAATTTCTAAGTATTGTTACATTACCAACTTAGCCTTCTGATGCTCACAATCCTCTAATACCATTCATGTCTATACATAAGTTGAATACCAAAAGCCGTAGCCTGATTCGATTGGTTCGTACTACTCCCGGGATCACTGCTAGAAACTGTTTATGAAAACGCCTTGCGAGGTATGTGCCGTCCCATTGGCATCCTGCTTCGCTGCTATATAATATATATAAAATAATAGCAAGAGTGAGCGATAGCTCAGCAAGGTAATGAAAGTATGGCATAATTCTACCTTTTTTTTTTCAACCCAGAAATAAAGCGGGTATACGACAATAACTTGTCAAAATATCTTGATACTGAAATCATTTCCTTATCGGAATATATTCCAAAAATACCATTGTTGTATTTCAAATATCCTCTCCATAATATTCTGCAAACTTTCGATATTCATACTATGAACAAAGTTCTAGTATAAAATAAAAGACAGGATAACTCAGTATATCCTTTTCGTAAAATATCTGCTATATAGAATATAAGCAGACTATCAACATATAACTTAAAAGATGAAGTTATAAAGAAAATTCAATATAAGGTTTCCATAACCCAAAATCCACTATTTCATATATATATCCTTAATCAGGTTTTATCAGAGTCATAACTCATAAAATAAAAGATGAAGTTGTAGGAATTTCCAAATATCATCTTTCATATCAAACATTTACCTCATATCATAATGTGGAAATAAATACAAGGTAAAATATTTCCAATCCATTTTCTAAACTCATCTGATTTCATATATCTTTTTCAAAACAATCATATACCTTTTTGTAATCTCATATGCTTTCTGATAAACTCATATATTGGAATAAACTCGAATACTCTTGAGTAAACTTTCTCTTTCTGAAAACTTGGATAGAACTGAATGACTGGAATAAACTTTCTTTTCTGAAAACTTGCATAAAACTGAGTAACTGGAATAATTTCTCTTTCTCTGAAAACTTGCACAAAATGTGCTCTTTCATGAATAGTGAACTGTAGATGAAGATGCTAGGCGCCGAGGATACCCCTGCGATGATCAGTCGCAAGCTGTATCCCCCTGCTGTTTTTCTACGTAGAAGGGAAGATAATCAGTCTCACACCGACTTACCTCCCCGCCAATCGGTTGTAGGCAGGAAGAACAGACCCGTTCATAGACGGTCGATTCTGTTACTCTCCACTTATCCTACGGCCGGGCACTGATAATCATCTAAGGGAAGAACAGACCCGTTCACCAGTCCGTCGGCCATATTGTAATTCCCTTAGGGGACCGGCGCTACTCAGTCCCTTACATATCTCCAAGTTCGAGTAAATCCATAACACTGAAACATAAAGTTCCTTTCCCTTTTTCCCCAAGTATACAACTCCACAAAGTAGTCGTATCTGGTTGGAAAGGAAATTCACTCATATTTCCCAGGCTGATGCCTGTTAATGGATATCACTGATTTCACTGATCTTACTTCTCGAGTTTTGAGGAAGTAATCAAAATCATTTTGATGGTAGTATATCAGACTGATAATTTCATTGATTTAAAAAGATTTAGGACCGGGCAGTCTACTGGAAACAAGCATAAAATCTTGAGAAAGGTTCCATGCAACTTTGTAGTTTGAGCGAACATTTAAGTCTGTCTGAATATAGACTTAAAAGGGAAATAGATTTGGGAACCTTCTCTAATTATGTTTATAATTGACTGAATAAAACTTTATTAGCTATCTAGGGTTTAAAGAATAGTTTTCACAAATTACTTCCTTAAGAAGTAGGGCTTTAAATAATTAACGTAAACTATATTTAATAAAGAATATTTATTTAAAAGTAATTTCCACACACTTCCTTAACAAAGAATGGAAAATAAATTAATAAAATAACCCTAGATAGCAACTGATACCATTCTCGGTACGTAGTATAAGTACAGAGTATATAATATAACTCTAGATAATAACTGATACCATTCCCGGTCCGTAGTTTAAATACAGAGTATATACCCCCTACTGAGGGTTTTCTTAACACATCAGCTCAAAATATTGCTATAACCATAGCTTATAAGCTCAACTCATATCAATAACTGTTACTTAGCACCATAAGTATCATTTCGAAATCAAAAACACATAACATATATCTCAAAATCTTTTATTTATCACAACAACAGTTTATAGAGGCATAGGTTTGAAAACTTGCATCTAGTATAAGCATACTTCAAAATATGGTTTTAGAAACTTGCCTGATGCTCGAGAGGTGATAGGGCTCGTGACAATGTCGAACAATCTAGACAAAGTCAAACGAAAACACACGGTTAATCCCCTCGATAAACCACTTATAACTCAATGCTTAAACACGTAAGCGAAACACAACCAAGGAATTACTAGCTCGTTATAGGCTCATACTAAGTCCACGTTTAGTCGACAATTACTTAAGCCGTAGGTTTAGTCCGAAATCGATCCTCGAATACAAGTTATACTTAACCATTTACAACATTGGTTTCTAAGTCATGTTCTTGGTGGTTTTCACTTGCGCGACCTCGACTAAAACATTTTTATAAAATCGAAAAATAATCTATTTAATCCGAATCTTTTTCGTAAGCCTTCCTAACTGTCTCTATCATTATATCACAAAGTTTCACATTTTAATTCGACTTTAAAGGTCATTGACTTAGCATCAAAGCGGTTACATTTCTGCGATGAAACCTCCCGAACCACGATTACTAAAACTAGCATAACTCTTAAACCGTTCGGCCAAATTAGGCGAACCACATATCATTATGAAGCTTATAACATAAAATATACAATCATGGGCAGCAGGACTCATGGGTCGAGCTCTAACAGAGGAAAAACAGGGAACCAATCAGTAGGTAAAAATTTGGGCATTACGACGGCTATAACTCGGATATTCCCAAATTTCAAATCATCCAAAATGCATATCGATTACTCCACACAACACATACATCTTATATAACATAGAACTGAGGCCAAGCAATGCCTTTCCGTTCATATAACTCATTATAACTTAAATCAAAGCCCAATCTTAACAACTAAGGCTATAAACATGCATAACACCATTAATCATCCATAAACCCCATAATACTTCAAGGGTTTCAAGATTTATACCTTCTCCAAGCTTGCTTGCTGCTAAATTCCTTATGTAACCTTAGATCCTTGCTTAATACAACCTTTGGAAGCCACAAACTCAATATCCAAAAACAAAACAAAATACAAGTTACTATTCATCGTTACTTTTTAAAATCCATATAAAATCGACAAACAAGAGTTTGGTTCTGAGATTTTTACCACACCTTCTACTCTTCAAGGGATTTCTTTTGAGTCCTACCTCATCACCAGGGGATGCTTGAAGCTCGACTTATTGGCTTTCTAAGGTGAGTGGTCGAAACTGGAAAAGCAGGACAGTTTCTGTTCTCCGACTTGGGGCAGGGATTTGACTAGGCTACACTCCTTTTTCAGAGCGAACGTTTCCCATGGAGTGGCGAAGCTATGGTTAAAATTTGGTGATTTAAGGATGGATAGAAATGGAGTTATGGATTTTTCTTTCCTTGATGCTCCTGCTGGGCAGAATTCTGGAAAATGGGGGAGAGTTCTTCCTTTTTCCTTTTTCTTTCTTTGTCTTGATTAATAACGATAATGCTGATATTTTGTATAAGTGGTGAGTCATCACCTTGATGTCTTCTCCTTGCGACACTTGTCAAACATACACTGGTTGAGATAAAGTAACTTTACTGGTTTGCTTTACTGATTCGTTTCTTTTCACATGGATGATCCAAATGTTGCATTCCTTGAATTAATCTTGTTACATGTTACTTCCATGCCTATATTTAATCCTGTAAATGTTGCCTTGTTCCTCTTAAAACGATTCGAAATATTTCCTAAAGAGAGCGAATAAAACTCTTACACGATTCTCGTAGTGAATAGTAACTATTCACTATTCATTCCAACAATTGAATCCTTAAATCGACTTTAATAAAATAATAAAATTCAAAAATATTAAATCCTCAAATTCTTAATTTTAATATCTCATTTCTTGAATATAATAACATATAATTCACTGCCCGGTCAAATACTACACCAAAATAAATTTTGGAATTTCTGAATTCCGATCATCTTTGCATTCACTTATTTACTCCGTAGATCACTAATATGACTTCGGAATATCCACACTACGTCTCGTACATAGGTGGCATGAAAAATTTTCTTAACCCTCAAAATCACTATTCATCCACCAAATTCACTATTCACTGATGCACTTAATCATAATAAGAAAAGTTTTAAATTTTACCAAAAATCCGGGTTATTGTACTGTCCCTGAAGAGACTACCCCTGAAGAACTTATTGGTGAGGAGGAAGTTGAAGAAGCAACAAATTTTGATGACTGGGAAGAAAAGACTCCCTATGACCCTGCATTTGAGAAATAGCTGAAGAAGTAGCAGGCAGATCTTCAGAGAAGGGAGGATGAGAATGCAAAGACATCTCAGATTATCACTCAGAAGCTACAAACCCAAAAGGCTGAACATGAATAAAAACATCTTCACAGTCTGAAAGTTAAAGACATGGAGTTGGATGTTAAATTGAAGTTGGGTGATAGATGGGATAAAGCAAGGGAGATGTTTGTACTCCCTCAGAGAGGAACAAACAATGATGGTGGATTTCTTCGTGTTCTTGAAAGGTATAGAACTGTCAATCCAGATAATTTAGTGTACATGAAAGCACTTCAAGCTAAAATCTCAAGGATTACAACTGGATTTGACAGAGTCAGAAATGAAATGTATATCTATATCTCTAGTCATAGTGAAGGATCATTCAAGGTTTCTCTTAACCTTCTTGACAGCAGAACACTATCAGAACTTTGGATTCTTATGAACAAAGTTAGAATGACATCTCACTTGAATGAATTGCTACATGATCAACTCAAAGAATTTGCTAAGAAGGTCAGTCCTCAGGTTATACAGTCTCCTTTTGAAGTCAAATTCTACACAGGAAAAGAAATTCAGACATGTGGTGTAGATCCTGAATCACTGAAGAAGTATTCTGTCATGCATCTTGTGAAGCTGGAAAATATGTTAAGGACTTCTGGGTTTCCTACTCAAGAAAAGACTGAAGTTGATGATATGATTCAAGACTATTGCATAGCCAACATCAAAAGGTATCATTAGTTGAAGAATAGGCTGAAGAAAGTCACAACTCAACCAGTCAGACTAGATGTCTTCATATCAGAAAGTGATCGTGTCCTTGATAAAGAATTTCTAAGCACCTTACAAGAGTCTGAAGAAGGTGAGATTAGAGATTAAAGCACATGACCTTAAGCTCAAGTTTTATTGTAATATGTTTAGATCTTAGGCGAATCAAGATAGGATCAATGTAATCATATGTTCAGTCTAGAGAAACATCTATCTTGTATTTATCTTTATTGTTTGAATATGGCAATGTTATATATAAACCAGAACTTTTTATTATTTACTTGGCTCTTAAAGTCTTATCTTTTTCTTATTTTTTAGTTGAGTTATCCTCTAGGTATTTGGTTGTTATTGTCTAACAAACAAATAGGGGGAGATTGAAAGGCATATGCATTGGCCTATTTGAAAACACCGAGGATTCGACTCAACTTAAACAAGAATGTAATAAGTAAATAATATACAAACTGTCACAGGAATCTCAGAAGATAATATCAGTCAAGAGAATGAAGATTAAAGTCAATCTACAGACTTGAAGTAATTCTACATTGAAAGAAGTTCATTTATTTGATCAAGCCTCAGTGAAGTAATCAAGAAAGTGGATCTATTTAAAGTGACAGAGATTTCATCAGTGTGACATGAAGTGTACAGGTTACAGCGTTTTGATAAAGGGAAAAGAAAAAGAATCAAAGCTTAAAGTCAAAAATGAAGAACACTCATTGCAGTTAGTCACTCATGAATCAGACAGTACATTGAGTGTCAACATCGTTCAGTGGAAGTTCATCATTAATTTCAGTGGTTCAAGAAATGATTATGCTATCAATAAATTGTATTAATTCCCTTTTAATTAATTAAACCAATTAGTTAATTTATTCAATAAATTAATTCTATCAGAATTAATTTATTTATTAAATAAATTAACAGGTTAATTAAATTAGAATTAGTATAATTATGAAAAGACTTAAAAATGAACTGGTAAGACTATCCAGGATAGTCTTACCGAAAGTCTTTGTAGTACAAAGATAGTCTTACCGAAAGTCTTTGTAGTACAAAGACAGTCTTGCCGAAAGTCTTACTAAGTATAATGGTAGTCTTCTCAATTGTCTTTGCAAGCATTGGATAGTCTTGTTAGTTCAAAAGGTTGTCTTACCGAAAGTCTTTCCAAGTCATTTTGGATAGTCTTTCTGGCAAGTCAACTTTGCGTACTAATGCATTTATAAAGACAGAAGGCAGAGTGATCAAGACAGATACATTGAAGACAAAAAGAACACAAAGTGATATTCTCTCTCTGCCATTTCAAGAACTCAAACTGCCAAACTTTTATTTTTTTACAGTGAATTTAATTCTAGAATTTATTGTAACATCCAAGCTTCTAGAATTACTTTACTTGTAATTTAAAGACTATCTAGCAGATCAAAATCCCTAAAAATTATCTCGAACTACTTTTTAGTATTCGATCTTTTTATTGTAGAGAGCCAAAACTACTCCAATCTTTCAACATCAAGAACATGGCAAGAAGTTATAGCCTGTCCAAGATACGACTTGTTCATGAAGTGTACAAGTCCTTTGAATCCTTCACCAGCATCCACAGGAGAGTGAATGCCAACACAGTTTGTTTGGCCCAATGGTGATTGTTGGTTTGTAACTTTGAGAAGATGAATGCGAAGTTCTTTTTGGTGCCATTGTTATGAGTTTTAAATTTGTAAAATTTGAGAGTCTGAACATTTTTGAGTTTTTGTGAAGGTGAATGAGTGGCTTTAGACAATGATTTTGGTATTTTGTTGAGCTTCAATCAAACAGCTAATACTGAAAAATAGGAAAGTGGCTTTGTGTCTTAACCATGTTTTGACGCACGTGATGTCGTGGTCTAACGGTTAAAAACGGTCCGCGTTCTTTGACAATAACCTGTTTGCTACAGTAGAATCGTTAGTACATTACAATGTGGAAGTATGTTTTGCCGATAGTAACTATCAGGAAAACATGTTGTCACAGATAACTTAATGACAGTATCTTTGATGTTCGTGACCGTAAGTTTTTCAACACTGTCGAGCTTTTTTGCTGTCATAGACAATGACAACAACTTTTCTCGTGATAGTAACTTTGGGAAATTCTGACTGTTATAAATTGCAAGTATAAATATCATTAATTTATCTGAGTAATAATTTTATTAAATGCAATAATCCACTTAAATTCACATTCATCATTTATGTATGTAGATTTAAAGCATCTAAAAGATTCAAGAACTCAACTGAAGAAGATAAACATAGAACACAGAGAAGACAAGAACAAAATAAACTTTATTTTATTAAAATTAAAATTACAAAGATAATTTCAATTCTAATTAACAATTCATAACAAGTAAGACTAGTTAGGTTTGTTCTCTTCCTCCACGAGCTTCTTCTTTGCAGCCTCTGCAGCCTCCATTGCTGCTTTGACTGCCCTTGCCTGCTCGGGATGGCGTTCTTGTTCTTGTTCTTTTTCTATTTGCTCAAAGATCTTATCCCATTTAAGAAGATGAACGACAGTCTGTTGAGCAATAGAAAGTTTCTCGAACTGCTCTTGAGTGAAGAGGATCTCCTTGTCAGCCATTAGAATTTTATGCTAGTTGGATGTATAATCCCTGAACCCTCTATCCTTTATATAGTCCTTTATAGAAGGGTTGTAACACCAAGGGTCAAACTTGGGGATTACCCATACAACCGTCACATTCAAAATTCTTGACTAATGAGAATCAACACTCCCAACCCATACTAAAATAACCAATAAACACATCTCAACGAAAACATTTTGACTCTTTAATTAAAGTTACTTGTCTCATAAAGTTTCTACAAAAGATTAATCACACAACATGCATTTTCCGATAAACAAATTGGTCAATAAACATGCTTTCTAAGAATATGTAGCCTATATGGGACAGTAACTTCTCATGACAGTAACTTTTTCTTGTGAGAAAAAGATGTTGTCCTGAGCTTCTAAACACAACAATGAAATTGGTAGAGTTAACATACCAGATTTAGCATTCCCAATTCACCAACCAATCTGTTGAATGTGCATTCATCCAATGGCTTAGTAAAAATGTCTGCAAGTTGCTTGTCTGTTGGAATGTAGAACAGCTTCACAGTCCCTTTTTCAACATGCTCCCTAATGAAATGATGTCTTATGTCAATGTGCTTTGTTCTGGAGTGTTGAACAGGTTTGTCTGAGATGGCTATGGCACTGGTGTTGTCACAGTAGATAGGAATGTTATTCAACACCAAGCCATAATCTAGCAATTGGTTCTTCATCCATAGAATTTAAGCACAACAACTTCCAGCTGCAATGTATTCAGCCTCAGCAGTTGAACTTGATACAGAGTGCTGCTTTTTGCTGAACCATGAAACTAATCTTCCACCTAAGAATTGACAGCTACCAGTGGTACTCTTCCTTTCAATCTTGCAATCAGCATAGTCTGAATCTGAATATCCAATAAGGTCAAAACCAGTATTTTTAGGATACCAGAGACCTAAGTGAGGAGTCCCTTTGAGATAGCTAAAAATTCATTTTATGGCTATCAAGTGAGATTCCTTAGGATCAGCTTGAAATCTTGCACAGAGACATGTTACAAACATAATGGTAGGTCTGCTTGTTTTAAGATATAGCAAAGATCCAACCATGCCTCTGTATACAATAGAATCCAGTTTCTTTCTTTCAGGATCTAGATCCAACTTAGTTGCAGTAGAGATAGGTGTCTTGGCAGGTGATGAATCTTCTAGGTCAAACTTTTTCAACAGGTCTTTAATGTACTTTGTTTAACAAATGAAGATACCATCATCCTTTTGATAGATTTGAAGTCCAAGAAAGAAAGAAAGTTCACCCATCATACTTATCTCATAATTGTTTCTCATGAGATTTGAAAATCTCTCACACAGCTTTTTATTGGTAAAGCCAAAGATAATGTCATCAACATATATTTGGACAAGTATGATATCATTTCCATGGTGTTTGTAGAACAAGGTCTTGTCTACAACACCTCTTGTGAATTGATTCTCCAACAGGAAAATGGAGAGAGTATCATACCAAGCTCTAGGGGCTTGCTTCAGTCCATAAAGAGCCTTGAAGAGTTTGTATACAAAACCAAATAATTTTGCATCCTCAAAACCAGGAGGTTGTTCCACATATACTTCTTCTTCAAGTTCTCCATTAAGAAAATCACTTTTGACATCCATCTGAAATACTTTGAAGTTACAGTGTGCTGCATAGGCTAGAAAAATCCTTATAGCCTCAAGTCTATCTACAGGTGCAAAGGTCTCATCATAATCAATGCCTTCCTGTTGACAGTAACCTTTTGGTACTAGCCTTGCCTTTTTCCTTGTCACAATTGCACCTTCATCCAATTTGTTTCTGAAGACCCATTTAGTTCCAATGACTGTTTTTCCTTTTGGCCTTGGAACCAACTTCCACACTTTGTTCCTCTCAAACTGATTTAGTTCCTCTTGCATAGCGCAATTACCCAATCTGAATCTAACAATGCCTCATCAATTGATTTAGGCTCAACTTGAGACAGAAAACAGGAGTAAAGACATTCATTTCTAGCACTTCTCCTTGTTCCGACTCTAGTGGATGGATCTCCAATGATAAGATCATTTGTGTGATCTTTGTTCCATTTTGTATTCCTTGGCAGATTCCTTGCTAGAGGACTTTGATATGTTGCAGGTTGAGGAGTTGATTTTTCTTCAAAGATGTTGTCATTCATATGTTCATTGCTTGTCTCATGATCATTATCCATTTGAAAACTTCCTGAGTTGTCTTGAGATTGTACAGGATATTGTTCATGTTCTATGACAGCATCTTTCCTTGGATCCAACTCATGACTGCAGCTAGGTTCTTCATCAACAAATTCTAGTTCTTCTAAGAAATCTTGATTTTCAAATCTTAATGGTTTCCATGTCACCATCTTCTTCTAGACCAGGGATTTTGGTTTCATCAAAAGAAACATTCACACTTTCTTCAATAATCTTGTGCTCAATTATGTAGACTCTGTAGGCAATCTTCTCAAGACCATAACCTACAAAAATGCATTCATAAGCCTTGGAGTCGAACTTACTTTTTCTTTCACAATTATCCTTCATAGCATATCATTTAGCTCCAAAAGTATGAAAATACTTTACTGAAGGTCTCTTCTTTGTTAAAAGAAAGTAAGGAGTGGCTCCATGAGTCTTATTAATCAATGTTCTGTTTTGAGTATAGCAAGCTGTGTTAATAGCTTCTGCCCAGAAGCATGTTGGTAATTTTGATTCACACAACATAGTTCTAGCAGCTTCAATGAGAGCTATATTCTTTTTTTCCACTACACCATTTTGTTGAGGTGTCCTGGCACAGCAGAGAATTGTTGAACAATTCCAAGTTCTTTATAGAAGCTTCCAAGAGTTGCATTTTTGAACTCAGTCCCATTGTCACTTCTTAGAATTTGAACTTTTGAGCTAGACTTTCTGTCTAGTACCTTGATGTGATCAATGATTTCCTGAGCTGCTTCATCCTTTGTTTCTAAGAACTTCATCCAAGTGTATCTAGAGTAGTCATCCACCATGACAAGTGCATATCTCTTTTTGGCTAAAGATAGAACATTAACTGGGCCAAAAAGATCCATGTGGATTAACTTGAGTGCTTCCTGATTTGTGTTGAGTTGCTTTGACTTGTGAATAGCTTTCCTTAGCTTTCCTTTCTGACAGTCCTCTCACTAATTCTTTCTTCATAATCAGGTTCATTGTTTTGAAGTTTAGATGTGAGATCTTCTTGTGCCAAAGAATACTATCAGCAATTGAGGCTTTACTGTAGAAGCAGTCAGTTTTATCCTTCTTTGCTGAATCCAAATCAGCTACAAATAAGCTTCATTTCTGTAAGAACCCTAAATTTTGTAATATTTTAAAATTACCATGAATAGTGATTTGTGAGAATTATGTAAACTTTTGAGGTCTCATTATATGAATGATGAAATATTTTTATTTTTGGGAATATAATATTATTGTACAAGGAATTAAGAGAATACAAAGATCGTCATAATACAAAGATTTTCACTTCTATTAAACATTTATAAAAACATGGGACATGGAGGATAGGGGAAGCCCTAGGTATTTTAAATCCCATGGCAAGGAAATTATGGAATTTAAAGAGATTACCAAAAAATCAAGTGCTTAAGAATGACGATAGAAATCTTTACGCGACGAAGCGCTCTTACAAGAAAATTATCGAACTTGCATAAAGGATTAAGTGACAAGTATTGGTTAATAAATAAGCTAAGTATTGGACATGCAAGATACCATGCAAGATTCCATGCAAACTAGATACTTAGAAAATCAAACTAGAAGTACTACAAACTAACTAGAATGAATAGTACCCAAGAAGCATGCTTCCATGTTTTAAGGTAAAGTAAGCATACTTTATGACCTAAAACCTAGCTAGCTACTAACTAGAGGCATGGACTTGGACAATATATGATATATACACACTAATACATCACAATAATACACACAAAAGCAAAACACAAAAAGTGGAAGCATCCACTTTCTCTCCCCCTTGAATCTCTCGGCCCAACTTGAAGAAAGAAGAAGAAGAGATTTCTTCTTCCACTTCCCCACCCCCATAAATCCTCAAATTAATTCCTAAGCTTCCTACCATCATATCTAAGGCATGTTAAAAATTTCAAGCCAACCCACCAAGTATATTCTTGGAAAATAATTATTTAAGTTTCAAGAATTTCAAGAACTCAAGAAAGCTAACTTGTTCTTTTGGTTATTTTCATGGTGGATCTAAGCTTTTAAGGATATATCAAGCACAATTAAGACTCCCAAGCCATAGTTAGTGTTAGTTCTACTTCAAGAAAGGTATAAAAACTCTCTACACCTTTTATTTATGTTAAGTATGGAGCTTGGTTTCAAGATTTGCTAGCATAAGAGTAGTTCTTGCTATGTTGATGTTTAGATGATGAAATCTTGATTTTAGATGCATGTTCTTGATGAGTTCTTGTTGCCCAGTAATAAACAATTGTAGAAGGGGGGTTGAATACAATTGTATAAGATTCTCGACTTAATAAGATATGAATCACAAATATGAAAGAATAATAACAGCTTTATGAAATATGGTATAAAACTGTTACAAACTCTCTCAAGAAATTCTGATGTTCTTGAGAGCTGCTAGGTTACAAAGATACTCGAGTGTATTATTGGTTGTTAAACCAAAACCTAAACTGTGTTTATATACTACACAGCTTCTCTATCAATTACATGATAAGTCCTAATCAATTACAAAGATTGAAACCTATCCTAAATTGATAGCTGTATTCCTACAGACCAGGAACCGACAGAATAATCTTCCTTATTTAACTAGACTCCAAATATGACTCGAAGTAGAATTCCTGACCAGCTTCCAGTCCTGATGATCAATCCTGATCCCAGTCCTGATATTCATCTTGATCCTGACGATCATGCAATCCTGATAGATATGCATTACTGATGACGTCAGCAATCCTGATCAGTTGAGTCTAGATCCTGACATTCATTGAATCTTGATCTAACAATCTCCCCCAATCTCATACTTTGTGAAATAAAGTATAGATTCCTAAGATTCAATGATGTCAAAAACATATTTACAAAACGTACAAATATTTACAACAGCAACTTATCTGTTTAAATTCTTTGATGGAACAGATTCATCTTCAAGAAGTTGGATAACAAATTTTCTTCTTTTTCTTCAAGAATTTGAATCAGTCTTTCCTTAAGATTTCTGAGTTCTTCATCTTCCTCATTAATCTGGTAGATAGCTGCTCTGAGATTTTGTATGGAGCTTCTTTGTAGACTATGCTCTTCAAGCAAAAGATAAGCAATTTCCTTCCCATCAGGATTGAGAGTAAGTTGAGTCATGCCAAAAGTCACTTCTTTAACAGCAGTGCCCCTTTGCATTTCCACATCTTGACCTCTTTGATTTAAGTACATGGGAGTATAATCACCATTGAAATTTCTGTTTCCATCCAGTCTTCTTCTTATTGTTGACAAGATCATGTCACTCCACACTTTGCACACTTCATTCTTCCATCTTAACAGATAATGAACATATTTCAGTTCCTGTGTAGTTTTCATCAGCAGATCTTGAATGGACAGAATCTTCACACTACCATCTTTCATGAAGTACAAAAGCTTTTCTTTCTTTTCAATACCATCATGACAATCTATAACTATATCAACAACTAATAAATTGTTCAGGTTTTCAGAAGTTAAAGTACCTCCAATTTCAGTCAAGGAGTAAGGATCAACATAAGACATATTCAGATATTCAGCATCCCTGTGTCCAATACCTCCTCTTGAATTACTTGTCAATTTCTTCAGATTAGAAAACATTCGTAGCCAGAGTTCTTTTGATCTAACTATATCAGATAAATCAACAACACTTGAAGCACTTGTTATAATTCCTCCATTCTGAAAATTGATAGGTGTGTTACACCTCAGTGTACTTATGTGTTTCCACTTCTTATCTTTCTCTTTTTCAAAAGCATAGCTTCTTTCTAGTAAAGATTCTCGTCTGCTTGGATTTCTCCACAATCTTCTGTTTGAAAGTTTAAGCCTTTGTACATAGAGATTGAAATCTCTATTTGTTCTTCTTGTGATTTTTCTTCTTTTGGCTTCTTCTTCTTCATCCACTTCCTTGTTGTGAGAATCAACCACAGTAGATAAGATTAACAAATCAATCTCTTGCAGAATTTCAGATTCATCAGGATCTTGAACATTGTCAGGAACAATATCAGGATTAGAATCTTCAATTTGATTTGTATTGCAGAGAATTAATTGTCTTGGTCTTCTTCTCAATTCAGGTTCTTCTTCAATAAAATCCCTGTCTTCCTTCTCAATGATATCCTTGATAACAGGATCTATTAGATTTTGTGAAGCTTCAGGAATTTCTTCAATTAATAAACCTCTAGACCTTGTCTGTCTAGGCACTGTTTGAGTTGAAGAACCTCTTCTACCTCTTCTATCACCTCTCCTACCTCTGTCTCCTCTTCCTCTAGCAGGAGCAAGATTATTAAAGCTTTCCATTATTTCTCTCTGTTGACTTAAGAATTCTTCATGTGAGAGATCAGAATATTCTTCACTTGCTGTAGAGAGTGCTTTTCTTGCAAATAATTGTTGAACTCTTTTATCAGTGTGATAGAGAATAACAATTCTACCATCTTTTGTAGTAAACTTCTGGAATAGATTTGATGCATCTTCAGGATTATCAATAAGCACATCTTCATCACCTTCAGGAATTGTAGCAAGAGTCTGTTCATGACCAGGCATCAGGATTTGATCACCTGTCAGGATTTGTTCTTCCGTCAGGATCTGAGATTGCACTAATGTCCTTATTGTCTTAACTCCAGAATCAGAAACATGAGTTGACTGCGTTGTTTGACTTTGAGAAGTTTGAATTGTAGACTTCATAACAGCAGCATCAGAGGTTTCTCCTTGTAGTACTTTGTCACCGCCATCATTTCCAGTATCATCATCATTATTCCTTAATACTAGATCAGGTGTA
This sequence comes from Heracleum sosnowskyi, assembly GCA_030848705.1. Classification (NCBI taxonomy): domain Eukaryota; kingdom Viridiplantae; phylum Streptophyta; class Magnoliopsida; order Apiales; family Apiaceae; genus Heracleum; species Heracleum sosnowskyi. The sequence goes on from CM061240.1 coordinate 73,273,984, forward strand.
CATTTTGTCTGACTTACCTTCTCCCCCTTTTTGACATCAGTATTTGACAATATATTCAAAATTAAGGCAAGAGAGGTTTGAATGTCAGTTACCTTAGTATCCAGAGAATCAATCCTTCTGTTGATGGAGGTTTGTTCAGAAACAACAGATTTCACTTGGGATTCCACTATCCGTAGTTGAAGAGCAGTGGGCACCTTTGTAAAACTCATAGTAATATCTCCCCTCACCAACTCAGTTGCAGCTTTGACGGAATCAATCTCATGTTTCAGGCTTTTAGATAAAAGAGTTGTAGCCTTCAGATGATTCTTCAAGTCTGGATTCTCTATCATCTTCACTGCATCATACGCATGATCCAAGGCATATGGATAGCTGACAGATTCATCAGACCTATACCATTCATTTTCCCATTGATGCCTTTTCAATTGCTCAGCAGGAGAAATTTCAGAAGGAACAGAAAAATCTTGTCTGAGATCTTTTCCAGTAGAAGCCTTGCCAGCCATGAATGTGCTTGACGAACCAAAGTTGGTTCCAAGACTAGATTTAATAACTCTGGCAAGCTGATCCTTCTCTTCATTATTATTATCATCACTATCATTACTATCATCAGCATCAGAATCGAGAGTAACATCAGGATCAGGAATAACAATACCTTTTAGCTTATCCTGAGATGCTGTGATATACTCTGTCATTGGTCTTGAGCGTAGTGGATGTATAAGAATTGGCTCAGCATCAGGAGCACCACTATCATCAGGAGCAACACCGTCAGGATTTGATAAGCTTGCATCAGTATTTGCTACCAATGGTTCTTGTGGAGCCTGAGGTTCAGAAGCTGCTTTAACACTTTGAGTTAAAGGTTCTTGTGTACTTCCCTCAGTGACAGTGTCCTCGACCAATCTTTCACCAGAAGCTGTAGCTTTGCCTGCATCTTCACTTTGAGAAGATGGTTCTTGTGTGACCATTTCAATAGCTAGGCCTTAACCCAAACTTTGATTGAGTGGTTCTTGTGTGGCAGGATCTTCAGTAGTAGCTGCTGAACCACATTGAGATTCAGGTTCTTGTGGACTTGATCCTTTCAGCTTCTTCTGTCTCTGAAAGACCTGTTTCTCTGCTTTCCTTTTCTTCTCCAATGGATGTAGAAACCCAAGATTGGAAGCAGCAGCACTATACTTCTCCCATGAAATATCAACATGTCTGGTGGTAGGAGAGGATTTGGCTGGAGAGTCTGAAACAGAGACAACTTTTGTTGGAGTGACATCAGGAGTACCAACGTCATGATTAGCTTGAGCATCAGGATTTGATTGCTCATCAGGAATTGATAGATCCTGACCATCAATAGTCTGTGTCTCCAAAGGAATATGATATCTGCTTTTAGATAATTTCCTTTTCTTCTGTGGCTTAGATGATGGTGCCACAACTTCAATAGCAGTATCAGCAACTTCCTTGATTATTTTAAAATGTATCGAGAATTTAATTATTAAATATGGTAAATTCCTTCGATATATTTTAAAGTTGTTCTCAAAAACTATCGAAAGGTTTTTTTCGATGGTTTTTCTTTTCCTATTTAAAAACTATCGAATTTTGACTTCGATGGTTTTTATTTAGTACTTTGAAAAACTATCGAATTTTCTAAATTCGATGGTTTTTGCTTCTGTTCAATTTTTTTAAAACCTGTTCATGCTTCAAAAATCAAAATTTTTATTTCATGTCAAGTTTTATTTTGAATAAATCTTTTAAAATTTACCAAAATAAATTGTTAACAGAAAATTCACAATTTTCTTAGAATAAAATCAACTAAATATCATTAAATGATATTAATTAATTAAAATCCAATAAATTATGCTGCATTAATCTACAATGTTAAAAACAAAGTAAATTAATTCAAATAAAATAAATGCTTGAATATTTAGAACAAATATTAGCACCTAAATAATTTTTAGAATTAATAACCAACTAAATGCCAGAGGATATATCATCCATAATTATGACATAAAATTAGTACAATAATCCTAACTACGAGAATTGCTCCAGAAAATAAATTCACGAGTCCTAAGGATATAGAAATTCTTAAACTCATGTATTCACTAGGACTATCTGCAGTTATTGACTTCTAATCAAAATCAATTAGAAAGATTTAACATCCCAAGTTCACCAACCAACTTTGAAAAAGTGGATTCATCAAGTGGTTTAGTAAAGATGTCTGCAATTTGTTCCTCTATGGGTACAAAATGTAACTCCACAGTTCCATTCATGACATGCTCTCGGATAAAATGATACCTGATGTCGATGTGCTTCGTCCTCGAGTGTTGCACTGGGTTGTTAGAGATTGCTATGGCACTTGTGTTGTCGCAAAATATTGGAATCTTTGTCAACAAAAGCCCATAGTCACGGAGTTGGTTTCTCATCCACAAGATCTGAGCACAGCAGCTACCAGCAGCAATGTATTCAGCCTCAGCTGTTGATGTGGACGCTGAATGCTGCTTCTTGCTATACCAGGAAACTAACCTTCTTCCAAGAAACTGACAGCTTCCTGAAGTACTATTCCGATCAATCTTACAACCTGAAAAATCAGAGTCTGTGTATCCAATAAGATCAAATCCTGTATCTTTAGGGTACCAAATTCCAAGATTTAGAGTCCCCTTAAGATATCTAAATATTTCCTTAACAGCTATTAGATGAGATTCTTTAGGATCAGACTGAAACCTAGCACACAAGCATGTTGCAAACATTATATCTGGTCTACTTGCAATGAGATAAAGTAATGAGCCTATCATACCTCTGTAGCCTGTGATGTCAACCTTCTTACCAGTTTCATCCTTATCAAGCTTAGTGGCAGTTGGCATAGGAGTCTTTGATGTAGATGAGTCTTCCATTTGATACTTCTTTAGAAGATCTTTAATGTACTTGGACTGACAAATGAATATACCATCTTGCCTTTGATACACTTGCAGTCCAAGAAAGAATGACAATTCACCCATCATACTCATTTCATAACGACTCTGCATTAACTTTGCAAATCTCTTGCATAGATCGTCATTAGTAGAACCAAATATTATGTCATCAACATATACTTGCACCAATATCAAATCATTTTTGTGCTTTTTGTAAAAGAGAGTTTTGTCTACAACACCTCTTGTAAAATCATTTTCAAGTAAGAATTCAGAGAGAGTGTCATACCATGTCCTTGGAGCTTGTTTGAGTCCATAGAGAGCTTTGAATAGAATGTACACAAAGTCTGCCAGTTTTGAATCCTCAAAACCTGGAGGTTGTTCCACATACACTTCTTCTTCTAACTCCCCGTTCAGAAAAGCACTCTTCACATCCATCTGATATACCTTGTAATTGGAATGTGCTGCGAATGCCAGAAACATTCTGATGGCCTCAAGTCTTGCTACTGGTGCATAGGTTTCATCATAATCAATTCCCTCTTCTTGAGAGTAACCTTTAGCAACCAGTCTGGCTTTGTTTCTCGTTACAATGCCATCTTCGTCCAACTTATTTCTGAATACCCATCTTGTTCCAATAACAGATTTTCCCTTAGGCCTGGGTACCAGCTTCCAAACTTTCTGTCTTTCAAATTGATTGAGTTCCTCTTGCATAGCAATCACCCAATCTGGATCATCTAGAGCATCTTCAACTTTCTTAGGTTCTATTTCTGAAAGAAACCCAGAATAGTGACATTCATTTTGTGATGTTCTCCTAGTTCTAACTCCTGTGTCCGGATCACCAATGATCAAGTGAAAGGGATGATCTCTATTCCATACCCTTTGTCTTGGCAGATGCGATCTTGATGATTCTCCTTGTTCTAGATGTTGTGGAGTGTGACTAGTTGATCCTTCTCCTGCTCCCCCTAAGTTGTTGACGGTATGATCTGTTGACCCTGTTGATTGACTAGTTGTAAGACCCCAGATTTTTTGGTAGAATTAAAACTTTTATTATATGTTGATGTAAATATGGATAGTGGAAATGACTTTGAGAATCAAGTTATGAAATGAATATGAATTTCGGTTTTCAAACATTTTGAGAATAGTAAGAATGGACTGAACATATAGATAAGAATAATCTCTCTGGAAAATAAGAATACAATATTCCAAGGAAGAAAAGTATTTTTATGTCATCCAAATCGATATCTGGTATGCATCCGACAACTCCGTAAACAAGATAGCGTGTGCCCGAGAAAGCACTAGAACATTTCTAAGTGCAAGAAGTAAAGAGAAAATAAACCAGGAATATTGGAACGAATATTGATCCAAAGGATTATAGAAAAACCACTGATGAATAGTAACTCTTTCATTTAAAAAGTTTTTCAGACCACACTATATGCGGGGCGATATAATAAACTTTCAAAGTCACATTAGTGATCTACGAGGAAAATGAAGGAATGCAAAAGCTGTCAGAATCGGAAAAATAGTATTTCCGTTTTCTCCGAAGTATCACCAAAAACGGACGAATAAATTATTATTTGAGAATATTTAAGGATTTAAATTATTAATTCCGTGGATATGGATTAATAAAAGAATTAGAGGTATCAAGAACGATTACGGTAAAATACCTCGAAGGAACCCTTAAGAAACCCTGCGAGCATTCTACGAGATTAAACGAACCAGTAAAGCTACTTTAACGGAGCCAGTGCATGCTTGTCATGTGTCACAAGAAGAAGACATCAAGGGTGATGACTCACCACTTAATTGGATAAATATCTAAGTAATTATACAAAGGAAGAAAGAAAAGAAAAATCAAAACATTTTCCCCACCATTGAAGAGCAACTCTCGGCCAAACTGTAGCCGCCATATCTCCTTCGTTTCTTACTCACATCTTGTGTTCTTTAGCTTGTTCGAAAGGTCTTGAGATAACCTACAACTTCTATTTCACAAGCGTTTTCCATTTAAGCACGGTAAGGCCTTCGTTTTTGCAGTTCTTTTACCGGGTGAATAGTAACTCCGAGAACTAACCTTTGATTCTTGATTTCTTTTGATGATTCAAGCTAGCTTAAGGTTAGATAAGGGCTACACAAGATCTAATAAGCTCATATACACACCAAGGAGGTATGGACCTTGAACCCTTGAAAGTATTAAGTGATTTGTTTTAGCTTTAATGGTGTAAAAGCATGTTTATGATCTTAGTAGCTATGATTGGGCTTTGTTATGAGTTGTATTGAGTTTTAAGAACGTAAAGGCATTGCTTGGCCTCAGTTATTGGTTATATAAGATGTATATGTTGTGTGGAGAGATTGGTGAGCAAGTTGAATGGGTTGAAATTTGGGATTATCCGATTCATAGCCGTTATAATGCCCGATTTTCCTTAACCATTGTTTTGTCTATGATGTTCGGACATAAGGACTTCTGTCCAGAGTCACCACTGGCTAGTATTGTATGGTTCTTGTTTCAAGGTTCGTTTTGATATTAAGATCATGAGATTCCGAATTACGGTTTAGGAGGAACGAGTGTTTTACTTAAGGACGTTTCGAGAAACCGAACTATACCACTTAGCCAACTTTGAGACAATGATCGAACCCCTTAAGTGACTAATCAGAATGTGAAACTTTGTGTTAACATGCTAGGTATGTTTAGGAGGACCCTCGAAAAGATTTCGTGTTAAAAGGATTTAATCTCTATTTTATAAAAATGTTCGAGTCGAGCGTGCGCAAGAGGATTCTTAAGGGGTTAACTAGGAATCATGTCTTGGTTTAAGTAAAGTACATACTTAGTTTCGTGCAAGTATTCAAGTGATTAACCTTGGATCTTTTGACTATGTATAGATCGCCGGATTGACTCGAGGCACACTACCCCTACCTCACCACCAGGCAAGTTTTCTAAACATATACTACTGTTGTTGTGATAATGACTGTTTTCAATTATGATATGCGATTGCGATATATATAAATTGCATACTTGGTTTTGAATTGCTATGTATAGCAATACTTGAGGTTATGACTTGAAGTTGGGGCTTATAAGTTAGATATGGGATATCAGCTATAAGCCAGGGTTTTATATTTGCCCTAAGATAAGGGCGTGTGATTTTCTTGAAAGATCAGTAGTGATTATAGTTTGTATATGATAAAGGTTATTTTTCCGATAAAATATCGGGTACTGTTATTCGAGGATTAATTATTTACGTAAGAAATATCATTTATATTCATTTGAGGATTATTGACTTAAGAAATAAGATTTATATTCATTTGAGGATTATTGACTTAAGAAATATTTTTAAATATTCATTTAAGGATTATTTAATGAATATTATTTTCAAATATTCATTTAAGGATTATTTAATGAATATTATTTTCAAATATTCATTTAAGGATTATTTAATGAATATTATTTTCAAATATTCATTTAAGGATTATTTATTTAATGAATATTATTTTCAAATATTCATTAAGGTCTACTCATTTAATAAAAACGATTGATTATTTTCAAATCAAAAAGAGGTTCCCAAAACATTGTTTTTCCATTTGAATCTGTCTTTTAAGAAGATTTAAATGCTCGCTCAACTATCAAATAAATATGGGAAACCTGATTTAAGTAACTACTACTTTTAAACTCTCAATTCAAAAACTGTCAAGGGACAGATATTTTCTTGGAGCAATTTAATGGCTGTCAGGCAAATATTGTATTACCACCTCAATGATCGAGGGGTAAATTCATGGAACAAGTCGATATCCATTAACAAGCATAGCTTGGGAAATATTGGAGAATCTTCCTTTCCAACCTAGATATAACTACTTAGTGGAGTCGTATCAACAAGTGTTACACTTGGGGAAAGGAGGACGATCTTTACGTTTCAGAGTCATGGATTCCATCTAAACTAGGAGTGGTGTAAGTGGTCTAGTTGCGCGGACCCATCCAACTTTTATTGCCCCAAATGGGCCGGGAGGTCACAGTAAGGCGGTAGACAATGTCAGGCTGTCGTGATTCTTCCATCTACATGTAGAAAACTATTTGAGCGGTGCGACCTGCTACTGATCATAGCAAGGTTAGGCACAGCGGGCGCGGTAGCAACTCCGGTATTGGTTCATCATCCAATTTGGATATTCCTGCAACATGTTTTGGGGTGAAGAACCAAACTTGTTGGAAGGGGGTCGAAAAGTGTTTGGAAATAAAGTGACAACAAATTCATGCAACTTCATCTTTTATTCTATAAGTTATGACTCTGGTAAAAACCTGATTAAGGATATATATGCATAAGTGGGTTTTGGGTTACGGAAACATTTTATGGATTTTCCTTGTAACGCCATCATTTATGTTATACTAGTTTCTTATCCGTTTAAGGCATAACATGTGGTTGCAGAGATATTTTGAACTGTTATTTGTTATAAATTATTTTGGTGGGCTTTATTGCTCACCCTTGCTTTATTTATGATATCACAACAACAGCTAGAGCAGATGGCCCGCAACAGTCACACCCTGCGAAAGCGGGTAGCAGTCGTCAGAGATTTACCCGTTGATGTCGTAGCTGCCATAGCTGAGGTAGTAACCACTAGTGTTCTAAGCTTCAGCTTTTGTGTATCAGACTTATTTATATTATGATTAATGTAATCAACAACAAGAATTTTTAAATGCTCTGAAATCTTTTGGGTTTGTAATAACTTATAACTTGTGGATCATATGACTAGATACTTATTCCAATTTCATCTCTGGGACTATAACTTGTTGTGTGTGTGGTGTTGTTATTGTGGGGTCACAGCATGTGGTTTAATTATTTTGATTCAAGTGCAAGTATTATTGATGGGAATTGAGACCGTAATGACCGGATCCCCGACCCCGGATCTGGGGCTGTTACAGAAATGGTATCAGAGCGTTAGAGTTATAAACCCCAGAGATGATGCGACGTTACAATAATAAATTCACTAAGATAATAAGAACTCTTGCCAAGTTCGATTAAAACCCTTATGGGAACTTTAATATCATGATAGTAACATAAGTTCGTTATTGTGTAGGCGAGCGACATCTCTGACCCTGAGGCTTATGAGAGACAGCACGACGAGGACTTGCTTAGGACTTCAGATCCATGCTATGAGGATATTGAGGAGGACCCGGAGGAGGTCCAGGTAGATACGGACACTGAGGTTGTTGAGGATACGGATGATGAGGATCCGGAGGAGGATCCGACCCTAGCTGATACTGAGGATATGGAGGGGGATGCCGAGGACCAGAATCCACTTCCTACCGAGAGAGCCCCTACCCCTCCACCACTGCCCTTGAGCCCTTTCCATGATGATCGTGAGGAGCCTACCCCTGAGCCACCGCAGGCAGAGGCTACACCACCAGCCGAGCCGGTTACCCCACCCCATGTTACGTTAGAGGGGATACCAGTGTGTGTGCACAACTGGACCGTGAGCAGAGTTCAGTCAGATTTGGTGGTAGCTGAGGCTAAACTAGCAGAGTCCCGGATGCAGCTAGCAGCAGAGAGGGATGCCAGGATGGTACGCCAGGGCGGCGGGAGGTCTGCGCCCCCTCGGGTTGCCCGGAGGGCGATGACTCGCATTGAGCTGAGGGCACGGATGAGGATTCGAGCTTTGCCTACGGATGGCAATGGCAGGATATCCAGGGATGATGCTGAGGAGATCTTTCGCATAGCCATGGCGAGGGTGAGGGCATGGCACCGCACCAGTGGCTGATTTCAGAGTTGGTGATATGGTAGTCTAGTCTTCTAGTCACGTACGGACATAGTAGTGCCGATTTTGGTGGGATTGTTCCATTGTATATGTTATCCCTTTCTGACTAGAAGGATAGACCATGTATTTCACTTTTGACTAGATGTTGGTAGGACAGTTGTACTTATAAACTGTCGATGTTGACCCAGACTGTGTACCTTTGGTACCATGTATATATCTATTTCCTTTCAGTTGAATCCAGTCCTGTCGTGACTCGATCACAAGTTTATTATACTATTGTCTGCACCATGTGATAGAATTGCGATAAAATATAGAACTGCGGAAGTCTACTTCCAACTATATAACAACTGTATCTGTAACCAAGAGAATGAACCTAACAGGAAATTTTCCAAATTTTCAGTAAGATGCCTCCACGAAGAATGAGAACTAGGGCAAACCCCCATGTATCTGATGATCAAGAGAGCCACAACCAAGATAGGGAAGGCCCCGAAAATGAGGAAGAGATAGATGAAGATTATAATGAGCAGGACGACTCCCAGTATGGAGAGGCAGATGAACCCTTTTTCACTGAGGAATTTGAGACTGAAGAAGAGGAAGTTGAAGTGGAACAAAGAAGAGAGGACCAGGGTGGAGATCCCATGGGTCAGTTCATGAACCTACTTAGGCAAAATTTAGACCGTTATCCCCAACCACTCCAAGGGAACAACAGCACCGTGGCAAACTCTTTTAGGGCCTTTAAGTCACTTAAGCCCCCAGAATTCCAAGGGTCGGCTGACCCAGTAGAGGCAAGAGCCTGGATAAAGGAAATGGAGAAGTCCTTCGAGATATTAAGCATCGAGGAGGCACAGAAGACTGTTTTTGCCACTTACCTTCTGAAAGGAGAGGCCAACTATTGGTGGGAGGCCAAGAAGAACATGGAGGCGGATGTTATTGTGACTTGGGAAAGGTTCAAGCAATTGTTTCTAGAGAAGTATTTCCCAAGATTTATGAAGACTCAGATGGAGCTTAAGTTTTTGGAACTGAAGCAGAATAACCTAACGGTGGCTGAATATGAGGCAAAATTTACCGAACTATCAAGGTTTGTGCCAGAGTTTGTAGATACCAAAGAGAAGAAAGCTAATAGGTTTCAACAAGGATTGAAGCAATGGATTCAGAATCGCATGGCAGTCTTGGAGATTACGGACTATGCTACGTTGGTGCAAAAGGCTTCGATTGTGGAAGCAGGGAGTGATCAGATGCAGAGAGAAAGAGAGAAAGGGGGAACAAAGAGGAAACATGCAAGTATAGGTGGAGGTTCAGTAGGAAGAAACACCCCAAATAGGTTTAACCGCGGGGCAACCTCCCTACCTAAAAGGAATGCGGGTTTCAAGCGAACCATAAGCTCAAGCGTGAACCAGGGCGGCAACCCATCAGGAGTGTCCCACTCCTACCAATCTCGACCTCCATTACCGGCATGTACCACTTGTGGAAGGAAACATCTTGGTGTGTGCAACCAGAAACAGATAACCTGTTTTAAGTGTGGACGAGGGGGCCATTATGCTCAGAATTGTACCACGACTAACCCTTTCGTCAGCACAAACCTCACTTGTTTCCACTGTGGACGTCAAGGTCACATGCGGAAGGATTGCCCCAGGAACCGACCCGCAGCTTCGGGGGCGAGCAAAGCTGCCTCCAACAAACCACCAACTGCTAGGACTTTCAACATGATAGTGCAGGATGCCGTGAGGAACACGGATGTGATAGCAGGTACCTTTTCTCTAAATTCAGCTAGCGCAAATGTTTTATTTGATTCTGGAGCGACTAAATCGTTTATATCGAGGGATTTTGCGCATAAATTGAAACTTAAAGCCCAACCATTAAAGGATCCCCTACAAGTAGAAATAGCTAACCACGACATAGTCCCAGTTAATCAGATTCACCCCAACTGCAAATTGGAAATAGGGGAACAGTCTTTTTGTGTGGATTTGATTCCTTTTAAACTAGGAGAATTTGATGTCATTTTGGGGATGGATTGGTTGTCTTGCAATAACGCGCAGATAGATTGTAAAGGGAAGAAGGTTAGATTGAATACCCCAGGAAAGAAGGAAATAGTGTTTAGGGGGATGAAACAGACACATAAATTTCTAACCATGGCGCAGACCAAAAGATTGTTACGAAAGGGAAATGAGGCTTACTTAGCATATGTCGTAGACACCCAGAAAGAGGTACCTAGATTACAGGACATCCCAGTAGTCAATGAGTTCGAAGATGTGTTTCCACAAGATCTTCCAGGATTACCACCCGATAGGGTAATTGAGTTTGCTATTGAATTAGCCCCGGGGACGGCGCCAGTTTCGAAGGCCCCGTACCGGTTGGCCCCAGTAGAAATGAAAGAGCTAGCTATCCAGTTACAAGAACTGTTGAAGAAGGGAATGATAAGACCCAGTATGTCACCATGGGGGGCACCAGTGTTGTTTGTTAAGAAGAAAGATGGGAGTATGAGGTTATGCATCGACTACCGAGAGTTGAACAAGCTAACTATAAAGAATAAGTACCCACTACCCAGAATAGATGATTTGTTTGACCAGCTAAAGGATGCTGTGTACTTCTCTAAGATTGACCTAAGAACCGGATATCACCAATTAAAGATTAAACCCGAAGATATTCCGAAGACGGCGTTCCGTACGAGATATGGACATTATGAGTTCTTGGTGATGTCGTTTGGATTGACCAATGCCCCAGCAGCTTTCATGGACCTAATGAATAGGGTGTTCAAGAAGTATTTGGACGAGTTTGTTATAGTTTTCATCGATGACATTCTTATCTACTCAAAGACAGAGGCAGAACACGCAGAACATTTGAGGATAACCCTAGAAATACTCAGGAAGGAACAATTGTATGCCAAATTCGCAAAGTGTGAATTCTGGCGAAATGAGGTTCAGTTTTTAGGACATGTGATCAATAAGGAGGGAGTGTTGGTTGACCCCTCCAAGATAGAGGCAGTTTCAAATTGGGAACGACCAACCACACCAACAGAGGTGAGAAGTTTCATAGGATTAGCAGGGTATTATAGAAGATTCGTTAAGGATTTTGCGAAGATCGCAGCCCCGTTAACCCGACTTACCCGAAAAACTGAGAAGTTTGAATGGACGGAAAAGTGCGAGAGTAGTTTCCAAGAGTTAAAGAAGAGGTTGGTGACTGCCCCTGTGTTGGCATTACCAGATGGAAAAGGAGATTTTGTGATTTACAGTGATGCTTCGCATAAGGGATTAGGGTGCGTGCTGATGCAGCACGGTAAAGTAATCGCTTATGCGTCGAGGCAATTGAAGGAATATGAAATTCGATATCCTACTCATGATCTAGAACTAGCGGCAGTAGTTTTCGCTTTAAAGATTTGGAGGCACTACTTGTATGGAGAGAAGTGCGAGATTTACACTGACCATAAGAGCCTCAAGTATATTTTCACCCAGAAGGAGCTTAACATGCGCCAGAGAAGATGGTTAGAGTTGATTAAGGATTATGACTGTGAAATTCTTTATCACCCAGGGAAAGCCAATGTGGTGGCTGATGCCCTTAGTAGGAAAGAGAGACTCAAGACGATAATGTCGTCGGAAGAGCTGATTAGAGAATTTGAAAAGATGGAAATAGAAGTGAAGGTGACCGGAGACGGTACCGAAAAGCTGTTTGAGATTTCACTACAGCCAGAGTTGTTAGAAAAGATAAGAAGGTGTCAAGAAAGAATGATGCGTGAAGATAGACAGTCAATGACCGGAGAGGAGATCCACAGTATTGAGGATGATAAAGGAATAATGAGGCACACTTACCGAATTTGGGTTCCGAATATTCGAGAACTAAAGGACGAGATTTTGCACGAGAGTCACAGTTCTAGGTATTCAATTCACCCAGGAAGCACCAAGATGTATGGAGATTTGAAACAATACTACTGGTGGCCTAACATGAAAAAGGACGTAGCAGAGTGGGTAAGCAGATGCTTGACCTGCCAACGAGTGAAAGCGGAACACCAAAGGCCCAGTGGACTTTTACGACCCTTAGAGATTCCCGAATGGAAATGGGAACATCTAGCCATGGATTTCGTAGTGGGTTTACCAAGGACCAAGGCCAATCACGATGCCATATGGGTAATCATAGACCGATTAACGAAGTTAGCCCACTTTCTTCCGATCAACGAAAGGTACACTGTCGACAGACTAGTGGATATTTATTTGAAAGAGATAGTGGTACGACACGGAGTCCCAGTCGCCATAGTATCTGACCGAGATCCCAGATTTAACTCCAGATTTTGGAGGAGCTTCCAAGAATGTGTAGGAACCCGACTGAACATGAGTACTGCCTATCACCCCCAAACAGACGGGCAAAGTGAAAGGACCATCCAAACATTAGAGGATATGTTAAGAATCTGCGCTATAGACTTTAACGGAAGTTGGGATGATCACCTGCCACTGATTGAGTTTTCCTACAACAATAGTTTTCATTCAAGCATAGGAATGCCGCCTTATGAGGCCCTTTATGGAAGAAGATGTCGATCTCCCTTGTATTGGGATGAAGTTGGAGAGCGGAAGATGCTTGGGCCCGAAGTGGTCCAACGGACTAAGGACATAGTAGAACTAATCAAAGGGCGGCTGGTAGCAGCCCAAGATAGACAAAAGAAGTATGCCGATTTGGCCCGGAAGGACAAGGAATATGAAGTGGGAGACCTAGTGTTCTTAAAGGTATCTCCTTGGAAGGGTTTGATGAGGTTCGGAAAGAAAGGAAAGCTGAGTCCTAGATACATTGGACCATTTGAGATCTTAAGACGTATTGGAAACTTAGCATATGAGCTAGCATTACCCCCAAACCTGCGACAAGTGCACAATGTGTTTCATGTTTCAATGCTGAGGAAGTACAACCCGGATGCTAAGCACATAGTGGAATACGAACAAGTAGACATGCAGCCAGACCTAACCTATGTGGAGCAGCCAGTGGAAATCATAGATCAAAAGGAACAAGTGCTCCGAAACAAGGTCATCAAGCTAGTCAGAGTTTTGTGGCAGAACCATAATGTGGAAGAATCGACTTGGGAGCTAGAGAACGAGATGCTAGAAAGATATCCCCATTTGTTTTCAGAATGATTCCGGGACGGAATCCTTTTAAGGAGGGGAGACTGTAAGACCCCAGATTTTTGGGTAGAATTAAAACTTTTATTATATGTTGATGTAAATATGGATAGTGGCAATGACTTTGAGAATCAAGTTATGAAATGAATATGAATTTCGGTTTTCAAACATTTTGAGAATAGTAAGAATGGACTGAACATATAGATAAGAATAATCTCTCTGGAAAATAAGAATACAATATTCCAAGGAAGAAAAGTATTTTTATGTCATCCAAATCGATATCTGGTATGCATCCGACAACTCCGTAAACAAGATAGCGTGTGCCCGAGAAAGCACTAGAACATTTCTAAGTGCAAGAAGTAAAGAGAAAATAAACCAGGAATATTGGAACGGATATTGATCCAAAGGATTATAGAAAAACCACTGATGAATAGTAACTCTTTCATTTAAAAAGTTTTTCAGACCACACTATATGCGGGGCGATATAATAAACTTTCAAAGTCACATTAGTGATCTACGAGGAAAATGAAGGAATGCAAAAGCTGTCAGAATCGGAAAAATAGTATTTCCGTTTTCTCCGAAGTATCACCAAAAATGGACGAATAAATTATTATTTGAGAATATTTAAGGATTTAAATTATTAATTCCGTGGATATGGATTAATAAAAGAATTAGAGGTATCAAGAACGATTACGGTAAAATACCTCGAAGGAACCCTTAAGAAACCCTGCGAGCATTCTACGAGATTAAACGAACCAGTAAAGCTACTTTAACGGAGCCAGTGCATGCTTGCCATGTGTCACAAGAAGAAGACATCAAGGGTGATGACTCACCACTTAATTGGATAAATATCTAAGTAATTATACAAAGGAAGAAAGAAAAGAAAAATCAAAACATTTTCCCCACCATTGAAGAGCAACTCTCGGCCAAACTGTAGCCGCCATATCTCCTTCGTTTCTTACTCCAATCTTGTGTTCTTTAGCTTGTTGGAAAGGTCTTGAGATAACCTACAACTTCTATTTCACAAGCGTTTTCCATTTAAGCACGGTAAGGCCTTCGTTTTTGCAGTTCTTTTACCGGGTGAATAGTAACTCCGAGAACTAACTTTTGATTCTTGATTTCTTTTGATGATTCAAGCTAGCTTAAGGTTAGATAAGGGCTACACAAGATCTAATAAGCTCATATACACACCAAGGAGGTATGGACCTTGAACCCTTGAAAGTATTAAGTGATTTGTTTTAGCTTTAATGGTGTAAAAGCATGTTTATGATCTTAGTAGCTATGATTGGGCTTTGTTATGAGTTGTATTGAGTTTTAAGAACGTAAAGGCATTGCTTGGCCTCAGTTATTGGTTATATTAGATGTATATGTTGTGTGGAGAGATTGGTGAGCAAGTTGAATGGGTTGAAATTTGGGATTATCCGATTCATAGCCGTTATAATGCCCGATTTTCCTTAACCATTGTTTTGTCTATGATGTTCGGACATAAGGACTTCTGTCCAGAGTCACCACTGCCTAGTATTGTATGGTTCTTGTTTCAAGGTTCGTTTTGATATAAAGATCATGAGATTCCGAATTACGGTTTAGGAGGAACGAGTGTTTTACTTAAGGACGTTTCGAGAAACCGAACTATACCACTTAGCCAACTTTGAGACAATGATCGAACCCCTTAAGTGACTAATCAGAATGTGAAACTTTGTGTTAACATGCTAGGTATGTTTAGGAGGACCCTCGAAAAGATTTCGTGTTAAAAGGATTTAATCTCTATTTTATAAAAATGTTCGAGTCGAGCGTGCGCAAGAGGATTCTTAAGGGGTTAACTAGGAATCATGTCTTGGTTTAAGTAAAGTACATACTTAGTTTCATGCAAGTATTCAAGTGATTAACCTTGGATCTTTTGACTATGTATAGATCGCCGGATTGACTCGAGGCACACTACCCCTACCTCACCACCAGGCAAGTTTTCTAAACCTATACTACTGTTGTTGTGATAATGACTGTTTTCAATTATGATATGCGATTGCGATATATATAAATTGCATACTTGGTTTTGAATTGCTATGTATAGCAATACTTGAGGTTATGACTTGAAGTTGGGGCTTATAAGTTAGATATGGGATATCAGCTATAAGCCAGGGTTTTATATTTGCCCTAAGATAAGGGCGTGTGATTTTCTTGAAAGATCAGTAGTGATTATAGTTTGTATATGATAAAGGTTATTTTTCCGATAAAATATCGGGTAGTGTTATTCGAGGATTAATTATTTACTTAAGAAATATCATTTATATTCATTTGAGGATTATTGACTTAAGAAATATCATTTATATTCATTTGAGGATTATTGACTTAAGAAATATTTTTAAATATTCATTTAAGGATTATTTAATGAATATTATTTTCAAATATTCATTTAAGGATTATTTAATGAATATTATTTTCAAATATTCATTTAAGGATTATTTAATGAATATTATTTTCAAATATTCATTTAAGGATTATTTATTTAATGAATATTATTTTCAAATATTCATTAAGGTCTACTCATTTAATAAAAACGATTGATTATTTTCAAATCAAAAAGAGGTTCCCAAAACATTGTTTTTCCATTTGAATCTGTCTTTTAAGAAGATTTAAATGCTCGCTCAACTATCAAATAAATATGGGAAACCTGATTTAAGTAACTACTACTTTTAAACTCTCAATTCAAAAACTGTCAAGGGACAGATATTTTCTTGGAGCAATTTAATGGCTGTCAGGCAAATATTGTATTACCACCTCAATGATCGAGGGGTAAATTCATGGAACAAGTCGATATCCATTAACAAGCATAGCTTGGGAAATATTGGAGAATCTTCCTTTCCAACCTAGATATAACTACTTAGTGGAGTCGTATCAACAAGTGTTACACTTGGGGAAAGGAGGACGATCTTTACGTTTCAGAGTCATGGATTCCATCTGAACTAGGAGTGGTGTAAGTGGTCTAGTTGCGCGGACCCATCCAACTTTTATTGCCCCAAATGGGCCGGGAGGTCACAGTAAGGCGGTAGACAATGTCAGGCTGTCGTGATTCTTCCATCTACATGTAGAAAACTATTTGAGCGGTGCGACCTGCTACTGATCATAGCAAGGTTAGGCACAGCGGGCGCGGTAGCAACTCCGGTATTGGTTCATCATCCAATTTGGATATTCCTGCAACATGTATTGGGGTGAAGAACCAAACTTGTTGGCAGGGGGTCGAAAAGTGTTTGGAAATGAAGTGCCAACAAATTCATGCAACTTCATCTTTTATTCTATAAGTTATGACTCTGGTAAAAACCTGATTAAGGATATATATGCATAAGTGGGTTTTGGGTTACGGAAACATTTTATGGATTTTCCTTGTAACGCCATCATTTATGTTATACTAGTTTCTTATCCGTTTAAGGCATAACATGTGGTTGCAGAGATATTTTGAACTGTTATTTGTTATAAATTATTTTGGTGGGCTTTATTGCTCACCCTTGCTTTATTTATGATATCACAACAACAGCTAGAGCAGATGGCCCGCAACAGTCACACCCTGCGAAAGCGGGTAGCAGTCGTCAGAGATTTACCCGTTGATGTCGTAGCCGCCATAGTTGAGGTAGTAACCACTAGTGTTCTAAGCTTCAGCTTTTGTGTATCAGACTTATTTATATTATATAATGTAATCAACGGCAAGAACTTTTAAATGCTCTGAAATCTTTTGGGTTTGTAATAACTTATAACTTGTGGATCATATGACTAGATACTTATTCCAATTTCATCTCTGGGACTATAACTTGTTGTGTGTGTGGTGTTGTTATTGTGGGGTCACAGCATGTGGCTTAATTATTTTAATTCAAGTGCAAGTATTATTGATGGGAATTGAGACCGTAACGACCGGATCCCCGACCCCGGATCTGGGGCTGTTACACTAGTAGATCCAGTAGTAGTTTGAGTATGTCCACCACTATCACCACTTGGTCTAGAATCATTATCATCGTGATTATTATTAATAACCGTAACAACTTCAGGTTCTTCTTCATTGTCAGAGAGATCTCCGGATAAATTTTCAAATACCAAGGATTCAGAGTTCTCTCTTGTTTGCAGGCCTGGTCTTTTGCTGTCGTCAAATGTTACATTAAAGCTTTCCAACACCTTCTTATCTTCAATCACATATACCCTGAAAGCCTTAGATTCCAGAGAATAGCCCAGAAAAATGCCTTCATCTGCTTTGGCATCAAACTTGCCAAGATGTTCTCCATCTTTAAGTACAAATCACTTTGCACCAAACACATGAAAGTACTTCAGTGTTGGCTTCTTGTTGGTCATTAACTCATACGGAGTCTTTTCATGATCTTTGTTGATCAGGGTTCGATTCTGAGTGTATCAAGCTGTATTCACCACTTTAGCCCAAAAGTAAGTGGGAAGTTTTGATTCACTCAACATGGTCCTTGCTGCTTCAACCAAGGTCCTGTTCTTCCTTTCCACTACTCCATTCTGTTGAGGAGTTCTTGGTGCTGAATACTGTCTTGATATTCCTTTCTCTGAGCAGAAATCATTAAGAACTGCATTCTTGAATTCAGTTCCATTGTCTGATCTGATTGTCCGCACAGGTGGCTTAGCTTCCACTTCTATCTTCTTGATGTGATCAATGATTAGTTGTGTTGCTTCATCCTTTGATTGTATGAAAAACACCCACGTGTACTTGGAGTAGTCATCTACCATCACCAATGCATATCTTTTTCTTGAAAGTGACATAACATTGACTAGACCAAATAAATCCATATGAATCAGTTGTAATGGTTCAGCAATGCTTGTCATTCCTTTGCTTCCATGTGATGCTTTCTTTGACTTCCCTTTTTCACATGCTTCACACAGTCCCTCCTGATTGAATTCCATCAGGGGTAACCCTCTCACTAACTCTCTCTTTACCAAAGAGTTCATAGTTTTGAAGTTCAAGTGTGAGAGCTTCTTGTGCCATAGCCAACTTTGTTCTGAAGATGCCTTTGCATAGAAACATGTAACTTCTCCTTCACTGGTAGAACTTAAGTCAGCTATAAACAAATTTCCTTTTCTCACTCCCAGTAGAGTAAGCTTCTCATCCTTCCTGTTTGTGATCAAGCACTTGTCGTTTCTGAAATCTACATTGTAGCCTTTATCACAGAATTGACTGATACTTAGAAGATTGTGCTTCAATCCTTCAACAAGAGAGATGTTTTCAATGATGACATTTCCAGCTTTCAATTTACCATATCCCGTAGTGAATCCTTTGCTGTCATCTCCAAAGGTTACAATCGGGTCGGTCTTCTTAACCACCTCTGTAAGCAGGGACTCTTCACCTGTCATGTGTCTAGAACAGCCACTATCCAGAATCCACACAACCTTTGAGCTTTTAACCTTACCCTGCAATCATAGATTGATTAAGCGTACTTTGGTACCCAAAATTGTTTGGGTCCTGAAGGTTTAGATACTTTAACAGGAGTAACATTCAATTTAGTCTTACCTTGTTTGATATTCATAGTATCTGTGGATTTAACATTATCAGTGCTTTTGCTGCTATCATTCATCAACTTAAAATAAGCATGCATGATGTTGTACTTACATAGCA